>OY728147.1:8880000-10130000 GCA_963277665.1 Viscum album
CCCCCTTATAAAAATCCCTCACTTCTTACTCATTCCTCACACCTCTCAAGCACCTTGTATCATCCAAAATCTACCCAATTAATCTCTCTACAGCCATATACTCCTCCTAGAATCCTTACTTTAGGCATAAGTAACCTCATAAAGTCCTTTTGGTTCAATCCAAAGGGAGTTACCCAAATTAAAGGTAACAGTTTCTCTTAAATTCTTTTATTTTATTTTGTTTATTTTTATTCTAGAACTCCTAAACTCGTTTTATTACATTATTTTATAAAACAACCAGTATCTTCACTATACAAGGATTTTATTATGAGTAGGATTTGAACTAAACTTACACACACCTCCATCTAATGGGTGAAGAACATACTGTTTCTGTGGATGGAAAACTAACGCCTCACGAAACGATGATCATTCGATTATCTCCTATTGCCTCTGATGGTGGCCATTAAGATGGAACTGTATTTATATATGATATATATTATGTTTATGTTTTATTTATTCTTATGTATTTTACATTTATATCTGACCTTTATGGTTTCCATAATGGGTAAATGCGATAATTACATTTGAGGAAGTGTGGTCTACAGCCCCATCAAAGTGATATGACCTGTTAATGACATATGTGGGGCATATAAAGGATAGAGTTAATGAAATTATATATGATATTATACTGGAATTAAAATATACCTATGTATCATTATGTTTTAATTCCTTTAAAGTACAAAATAAAAATGAAATTAGCATTCATGCGTACGTACGACTTACCGTCTCCATGAACGATGCATTTCGTTTATTATCTCTAAAATGTTATGTATTGTTAAAAATACATATATATACTGGATATATATTATTTATATAATATTTAAATCATTAATATCATTCTGAATATAATGTACTATCGACCACAACGGCAACTTGTAATTATAAGGTGTTCATTTTTGACTCAAGTGCCAAATATCGACAAAATAACCATTATTAATATAAATGATTACATTATGTTTATAACATTGTAATAATTGATATAAAAGAAATAATAAAATAGAAAAATTTTCTTGAGAAAGTTGGAAATAAGATTAGTTTTTTATTTAGGAGATTAAAGAACGAACGAGTCAAGTCTGACACAAGGTAAGGGACTTTGCCTCAATCTCTTTTCATTGAGGCATATTTTGTTTTATACCCGACATTATTTTATATGGTGTATAAACCCCTTTGACATTTTATTTCAATTAAAAGGAATATTTTTATATGAAGCGTTTTACTAAATGTCAAAAAGGAATGTTTTTTTAACATAAGCAGTGAAAACGACCTTTTTCTGCCACCGTGGGTATTATTTGACCTTTGGCTTCCTTAACAAGCCTTAGTGTTTTTTAATGGAAAATAAATACCAAATACGTTTTATGTATTTTGGTATTGAAAATGATATTGATAGTGGATTTGTTATGTCAATATATTTAAATGATATATTGTGATTGAAATATGGAAATGTCATCTTTACTTTATGTTTGTTTTATGTGTTATGAATATGTTATGGTTCTTTGGAATTATTTACATATATGGGTGGTTCCATGACAAACCTTGGGCAGATGAGCCTGGTATAGCTCTCCAATACGTTGGGTAACGTGATGGAGGTAAACGTGAATGTTTCTCCTAATAGATTTATGGAATATATTGTGATGGGTATTCTAACATAACTCCCCATGTAGCTATGATAACTACAATGTACATATGATATGAATTCTATAAGTACCTTTATTATTTGTGATTACTATGTGTTATTCATAAATCTTATGTTTTCATGAGGTAAGTAAAAGATTTTATGTTTTGTATGTATTGATGGACTAATGATTTCTTTCTTATTTTATAACCCTTACTAAGATTTTTTATGCTCATCCTAAGAATTGAAATGTTTTTCATAGGAATTAAAGATTAATAGGGTCAAGGATGGGATCATGAAAAAGTCTTTCTATCTAAAACATGAAACTAGACATGACTCTTTTTTTAAGAGTTTTTATTTTATGAAAAAATGAACACTGAGTAGAATTGTCTACATGTAATATTCATGTTTTTATGTAGATTTTATGACCCAATTCTCTAAAACTCTAAACCTGAAAAGATCCTCAATGTGAATTATCCATTAAACTCAAAAATATTTACTGTTTATGTCCGGGTCCATATAGTTGGTATCAAAGGTCGGTTTAGACAACATTAGGAGTTAGATTATCGTTAAATTAATATCAAAAATTAATTTTTAGCTTAAGTTATGATTGAAATGATATAGCATCTATAGATTGACATGTTACTTAGACTAAGATATTTATTTGTTCAGAATGGTTTTTCGCATAGGAAATAGGGAAACTATGTTGGGACGACATCAGGAGGAAGACAACCATTCAATTCAGAAACCAGAGATGGTCGTAATCAGAACTGAACAGTTTGTTATAGTTATAGCACAGTTAAATCAGGCTATAAATGGTGGTGGTATCCATGCATGAAATCAATCAGGTCAGCCACAGAGGAACATGTAAGTAGTGAAGCATTTCATGCGGAAACATCAACCATGATTCAGAAGATCATCTGACCCTATGCTATCAGAAGTTTGGATTAAATCACTAGAAAATATTTTGGATGTCATTGGGTGTTTAGGACTTCAAAAGGACAGTCTTGTTGTTTACCGTTTTGAAGGTGAAGCTGATCAGCGGTGGTCGATGGTGAAAAATATCAGGGATAGTGAGGAGATTGATGCTCTTGATTGAGATGAATTCAATGGTATGTTTCTTGAGAAATATTTTCCTAAGGTGGTTCATATTAGAATGGGAAAATAATTCTAGGAATTGAGGTAGGAGGATGAATCCATTGCTACTTATGAAGAAAAAGTCACTTGAATGGAAAGGTATGCTCCACATTTCATACAAGATCTTGATAGTAAAATCAATAATTTTTTCTCAGTATTAAAGCCAAAGTATCAAAGGGATTTAGCATCTCGTGAGTTTAAAAGTTATGAAAAATTGTTCATTATGCATAGAAGGTGGAAATAAAGTTTTCCAATGATCAGGTGTTATTTGAAAAACAACTGAATAAGAGGTTGAGGTGGCATATGAAAGGGAAGAACTCTTCAAAAAAGATTGATGGTAACAAACATAAGTTCATAGTTCGTGATAATTTTGGTAAAATACATGTTGGGGAATGTCTTTTGAATTCTGGTAAGTGCTATTGATGTGGTAATATGGGACATAAGGCTCGAAATTGCACTGAAAAAGATCAGGTTAATGGTAAGAAAAAATCCGATTTTCAGTTAGTAAAATGTTATAAGTGCAATGAAATGGGTAATTATTCAAATGAGTGTCCATAAAAGAACTCAACTAAGGGAAAGAAACCAGACTAAAAGTAGAAAGGGGTGGTGAAATCCTTTGCAACTAATTCAGTAGATGTTGGGCCATCAAGTGAAGTAGTATTAGGTAAATTGTTTGTTTGTTCAGATTATTCTAACCTGATGTTTGATTTAGGGTCTACACATTCGTTCATTCCTGAGAATTTTTCTAGTAATTTGGGAATTCCATCTCAATATATGAATCCTTGTCTTTTGGTAAAAACACCAAGGGGAAGTATTGAGACAAAAAGAAATTATAATAAGATTCCTGTCCTTGTGTGCGGTAACAATCTACCTAAAAACCTTATTGTTTTTCCTCTAGTAGAGTTTGATGTTTTTTTGGGTATGGATTGGATTTTCAGTTATCATGCTAAGATTGAATGCAGATCTAAAGTGGTTTTTTTCAGAAATATTTTTAGTTTTTGTATAAGAAGGAACCCTTGATTTTGATAACATATCAAGAAGATGAGAAACTATTAAAACATGGAAATGAATGTTACCTTACATATATTGTTGAAAATAATGGAAGTGTTGAGATTAATGATGTTACATTTGTAAATAAGTACCTTAATATTTTTCTTGATGAGTTTCCTGGTATTATACCTAATCGAGAAGATGAATTTACTGTTGACTTAATTCATGTTTCTAATCCAATTTCAATACCCCCTTATCGAATGTCTCAAATTGATCTTTTAGCATTAAAGAATAAATTGCATGAGTTTTTAGATAAAAGTTTCATTCAACCTAGCACATTACCATGAGGTTCTTTTTGCATGTTTGTGAAAAGGAAAGATGGTTCAATGAGAATTTTAATTGAATATAGTGTATTGAATAAAATAACTGTTTAGAACAAGTATCCTTTGCATCATATCGATGTTTTGTTTGATCATCACCAGGGAGCTCATTATTTTTCAAAGATTTATTTGAGGGCAGGGTATCATCATTTGAGAGTAAAGGAAGAAGACATTTCAAAGACCGCTTTTCATACTAGATATGACCATTATGAATTTACAGTTATGCTTTTTGGTTTAACCAATGCACCTATTGTATTCATGGATCTTTTGAATATAATTATCCATGGGATCTTGGATAAGTTTGTGGTTGTGTTCATTGATGATATTTTGTTTTATTCCAAAAGTGAAGAGGAACATGAAAGTTATTTATGGGTATTCTTGTAAACATTAAAAGAAAAGAAACTGTTTGGGAAATTCAGTAAGTGTGAGTTTTGGTTACCACAAATTTCGTTCCTTTGTCACATTGTTTCAAAAAATGGCATAACAGATGATCCTACTAAAACAAAAGTTGTTGAAGAAGGTCCAAGACCCACAAATATAACCAAGATCTATAGATTTCTTGTTTTAGAAAGTTATTAATGGAAATTTGTTTAGAATTTTTCACGGTTAAATAGTCTAATGACTAAATTTAGTCGAAATGGTTTTAAGTTCCTTTAGACAATATAATTTGATGATTGTTTTCTAGAATTGAAAAGAAGATTGGTGAATGCTCATGTTTTGGCACTGCCTTAAGAAAAATGGAATGTTTTTTATTTACAGTGATGTTTTGTTGAAAGGACTTGGCTATGTCCTTATACATAATGATCAGGTAATTTCTTATGATTCACTCCAGTTGAAACCTCATGAGTCAAATTACCCTACACATGATTTGGAATTAGCTTCTGTTGTTTTTTGATTTAAAAATTTTGAGGCATCATTTTTATGGAGTAAAATGTAAAATATATACTGACCACAAAAGGTTTAAGTATACACTCACTCAGAAAAAATTGAACATGAGAAATAGGAGATGGTGGGAATTAATCAAGGATTATGATTTTATGATTCATTACCATCCAGAAAAATAAAATAAAGTGGTTGATGCTTTGAGTCGAAAATGTAATTCTTCATTAACCATGATATGTTTGGAACGAGATCCTTTGGTTTTTGATTTGATGAACTTTGGAATTGAAGTTGTTGGTACATGAAATTCTTCTAGGTGTTAGTGAAATCATCTCTATTAGATAGAATAATGAAAGTGCATAAGGAAGACAATGAGTTGCAGAAAACGGTAGAGTTGGTTTAGAAGGGTATGTTTCCTAATTTTAACATTGATAATGATTGTGTTTGGAGGTTTGGAAAAATATTATTCATGCCTTGTGATTCACAGTTGAAGAATGAGTTGTTATGTGAAGCTCATAGTTTCCCATTTTCGGTTCCTCCTGGCAGTACTAATATGTACAATGATTTTTGGGAGTATTACTAATGGGATGGAATGAAAAGAGATATTGCTAATTTTACTATGAAGTGTTTGACTGGTCAGTAGGTTAAAGCAGAGTGGTAGTTACAAAAAGGGATTCTTTAGTCTTTATCGGTGCTAGAGTGGAAATGGAAAAATATATCCATGGACTTTGTTCTGGGATTACCAAAGACATCTTGAGTTAATAATGAAATCTATGTTATTGTTGATCGATTGAAAATATCTACTAATTTTCTTCCTATTCAAGATACTTTGTCTCTAGATCAACTTTCTCAGTTTTATGTTAAAGAGATATTTAGGTTACATAGAGTTATCCTCTCTATTGTATCTGATTGTGATCCCAATTTTACATCTAACATTTGGAAAGGCCTTCAGATGTCGTTGGGTACTGAATTAAATTTTAGCACAACTATTCATCCGCAATCAAACGGGTAGTCAGAATGAACAATTCAGACATTGGAGGATATGATACGTGCTTATTCATTGGATTACCAGGGAATTTGGGACCAATATCTTTGTTTGTTTGAATTTTCTTATAATAACAGTTTTCATTCCAGTATATATATGGCTCCATTTGAGGCATTATATGGAAACCATGGTCGAACTCCATCATTTTGGGATGAAGTAGGAGAAATGAAGCTGATGGGATAAGAATTGGTTGAAGATATGGAAAAAAGGTTTAGTTGATTCAGAAGAACACGAGAACAACTCAAAGAAGGTAGAAAAGTTATGCAAATAACCGGAGGAAGGATATCTCTTTTGAGGTTGGTGATCATGTCTTTCTCAAAGTTTCTCTATGTAAAAGTGTTACGTGTTTTGGTAAGAAGGGAATATTGAGTCTGAGGTTCATTGGACCATATTAAATCCTAGAGAAAGATAGATCTATTGTGTACAGAGTGTCTTTATTTCATGTTTATCCCTGGTATACAATGTTTTTCATGTTTCAATGTTGTGAAAGTATATTCCAGATCCATCTCTTGTTTTGAGCCTAGAGATAGTTAAGTTGGAATATAATATCTCTTATAAGGAAAAACTAGTCCAGATTCATGACCATAGAGAGAAAGTGTTGTAGAATAAGTTAATTCATCAGGTAAAGGTTTTGTGGAAAAAACCATATGGTTGAAGAGGCAACGTGGGAATCCGAAAATGCTATGAGGGACAAATACCCCCATTTCATTGATAAGCTTAAAAAAATATGAGGAAGAAATTCCCAAAAGGGGGAAGGATGTAAAATCCTAAGTATATTAAAGAAAAAAACATTTCCATATTTATTAATATTTGAGAATTAAATATTAATTTTACTTTAAAGGGGACACTATGTTTGATGGCTTACCTAATACGTAACAACAAGTTTCATTAAAATCTTACATTGCACACTAATAATATAATAATATAATTTTAAATGGTAGTTAATGCATAGAGGTTTTATTGGAGGTAATGAATAGAAATAACTATTATATGATTATACATGTTTGTTAAATGTTTTTACATTTATCCAATAAATGTTAGGGGCTTAAAATGTGAATGAATCTAAATTTAAGCATAAATACTCTAATATTCACTAAAAGGTCGATTTACCACATTTTGATGGAGAATCCTTTTAAAATCGAGTTTTGGTCATTTTTATATGTTATATTTGATAGAATAAAATTCTTTTTTATATTTGGGAAAAAAATTTACTTTGGGTATTTTTTTGTATTTTTCTGATAAGGTTTACTTTTTAATGAATAGTAAAAAGTACTGCATTTTAATTCAAAAATTCCTTTTAATTTAATTTATTTATATGATTTTATTATCTTTTTAATTAGTTTTAAAGTGAAATTATAATATATTTTTACCATTTAATCTAATGTTGATCATTTTAATTAGTTTCACTTTGAAATTGCACATAAAAAAGTATCAATCTTTTGATAGTTATTGTTTCTTGAAAAAAAATATTTGTTTTGACAATGAGAATTAATTTTAAATTAATTAATGAAACTTATATGTTTCTAATATGGTAAAGTAGACAACATTTTTGAATTCAGAATATCATATATATCTTAGGCTTAATTTTTGGTATTTTTCTAAAAAACATCAATTTTGATGAATAGTGAAACAACTTAGTAGTAGTTAAAAAACTGGCTTTTTCATTTAAAAGAAATTTTACCTCTTATGTGAATTGAATTTCAAAAATCTGACATAAATGGTTGTTATTAGTAAGTAGAATTTGGTTCAATGTGATGAAAATAATTTTTGTTTAATAATAACTTTTGACTTTTATTTACTACGGTTAAAGGTAAATAAGGCAATTCTTGGTAATTTTTTTTCTAATATACAAAAGTACCTTAACATTTGTCTTAAACTTATTGGATGAGTAATTTACGACCATGATCATGTTTGGGTCGATTTTGGGACCCCATGGAGCCACTTATGAGTGATAATGACACTTTATTTTAATTAACTTAATGTAAAGGCAAAAATGACATAAACAAATATCTTTTAGTAAATAAATTTTTACATGGGGTTATATAAGTGTAATTTTCGACTATAAATATTAATTGGAAATATAAAATGAATTAATACATCATGGTATTATTTTTATAATTTTTAGACATAAAATAAATTATATTATCTACGACACAATAATGATGAAGTATTTACCTCATTAATAAATGATTTAAATAAATAAGATTATAAATATTAGAACAATATCCAAAACCTATAAAATTCTTATTGGATGATTTTATTTCGACCAAGAGTCATCTTATCTTCGACTTTAATTAGTTTTGTACCTTTATAAACTGAATATATTTATATAATAAACTAATATTTTCACACATTCCTAAAGACCCCCTCCTCCCCCTTATAAAAATCCCTCACTTATTACTCATTCACTACACCTCTCAAGCCCATTTGATCATCCAACATCTACCCAATTAATCTCCCTACACCCCTATCCTCCTCCTAGAAGCCTTACCATATGAATAAGCCACTTTAAGAAGTAATTTTGGTTCAATCCAAAGGGAGTTACCCAAATTAAAGGTAACAATTTCTCTTAAATTCTTTTTTTATATTGTTTTATTTTTCTTCTCTAACCCCTAAACTCTTTTTTTACTTTATTTTATAAAAAAATTATCATCAATATACTAGTATTTTTTTATGATAATGATTCGAACTACACTTAAACACACCTCCATCTAATGGGTAAAGAATATACAGTTTTTGGGATTGGCAAACTAATGTCTCACGAAACAATGACTGTTCGATTATCTTCTACTGCCCCTCATGGTTGCCATTATGATGGCACTATATTTATATATGATATATATTATGTTTATTTTTTCTTTATTTTTCTATATTTTACATTTATATGCTACCTTTATGGTTTCCATAATGGGTAAACATGATACTTTCATTAGAGGAATTGCGGACTGCCGCCCCCTCAAAGTGATATGACTCATTAATTACATATGTGGGAGTATAAATGATAGAGTTAATGAAATTATAAATGATATTATAATGGATTTATAATATAATTATGTACCAATTTGTTTTAATTCTATTAAAGTATGAAATATAAATGAAAGTAGAATTCATGTGTACGTACGACTTACCATCTCCATGAATGGTGCATTTCATTTCTTATCTCCAAAATGTTATGTATTTTTATAAATACATATATATAAAGGATATATAGGATTTATATAATATCTAAATCATGAATATCATTTTCGAGATAATGTAATATTGACCACATGGACAACTTGTCATTATAAGGTGCTCATTTTTGACTCATGTACCAAATATTGACAAAACAACCATTATTAACATAAATGATTAAATAATGTTTATAACATGTTAATAAGTGATATAAAAGGAATAATAAAATAAAAAAAGGTTCTTAATCAAGTAGAAATTAACTTTAGTTTATTATTCAAGAGATTAAAGAACGAACAGGTCAAATCAGACATGAGGAAAGGCACATCGTCTCAATCTCCATTCATTAAGGCATATTTTGTTTTATACAAGATTTTATTTTATACGGTGTATAAACCCCTTTAAATTTTCATTTCATGCAAAGGGAATCAGTTTATATGAAGTGTTTTACTAATCAACTAAAACAAATGTTTTTTTAACGTAAGTGGTGAGAACGAACTTTTTTCGCCGCTATGAGTATTATTTGATCTTTGGCTTCCTTAACAAGATGTAGTATTTTTTTAAAGGAAAATAAATACCATATAATTTTTATGTATTTTGGTATTGAAAATTTTTTTGATAATGGATTTGTTATGTCAATATATTTAAATGATTTATTGTGATTGAAATGTGGAAATGTCATCTTTCTTTATGTTTGTTTTATGTGTTATGAATATGTTATAGTTATTGGGAATTATTTACATATATGGGTGGTTCCATGATAAACCTAGGGTAGGTGAGCCCAAGATATCTCTCCAATGCATTGGGTAATATGATGAAGGTAAACGTGAATGTTTCTCCTAAGATATTTAGGGAATATACTGTGATGGGTATTCCAACATAATTCCCAATGTAGTTGTCATAGCTAAAATTTATGTATGATATGAATTCCATAAGTACCACTATGATTTGTGATTACTATGACTTGTTCATAAATCTTATGTTTTCATGAGGTAAGTAAAAAATATTATGTTTTGTATGTATTGATGGACTGATGATTTTTTCTTATTTAATAACCCTTACTGTGTAACGCTCCGAACCCAGTTACCCAGATTCGGTGCATTATTTTAATAAATTTTCATGATTACAAGGAATCAAGTTCCGAAGGACTGAACAGTTTAGTAGTTTTGGAAAATATATTACATACATGAATGTTACATTACACTTTATAACATACATCACAACATAAATAATCTTTTATGAATTCCGTTATTCCCTTAGCTTAACCCTACATATCAATCACAATACACTTCTTGGAATATTGGGGAAAATAAAACATAGAAAGGGGTGAGATCAAACACTGAGTAAGGGTAAGCAATACAATGTAAGATTACATAAATATTAAGCCTAGTGAATAATTTAAAACACATGACTTTACCAATAATAAACATGAAAGCTTTTATGTCAGGAATATGAGATGAGTAAATAATTCCATAATAAAATATAATCATGGGTATTATACTAGAAAAATGGCCACATGAACCATCAATATTATTTTCATAATGAGGGAATGTATAATGATGGACATTCTGAAAATTTTGGTCAAGTCCTCGACCAAGAAGTCTAAAAATAATTAAGGCCTCAGAAAAAAAAACATATATCAAATTGGGAAAGGACTCAACCAATTCCATGTGTAGTTGTCTCATGAGACCTACCGACGCATCAAGGAGCTATAACGGGCTCTACAAGTCACTTTCTAAGTACACCACATTTCTTATATGAAAGGGTTGAAACCTAACAAAAAAATTTGAATTAAAACTAGAATATATAATTTCAATACAGTAACTCTAAACCATAAATGGTATAAAAATAACACATCCATAGACAAACATATCACAAAACCTTCAATACAGTATAGAATATTTGTATCATAATGAATCAACTTCAAACAAGTTTAAAATCAATCAATTGATGTTGACATAGATGAAAATGATTTGTAAATATCAATGAGAGAAATATCCATTTTTCATGAAAACATTTAAAAGTCACAAAATTTAAAAAGGAATACATTTAAAGACATTTTCTAATCAAAGTGTCCTATAATAATTTGAATATTTTTAAAGGAATTATCATTTTAAAAACATTCATGTCCATATAAATAAATCCTTAAAAACAATTTGGAAAACATAGACATTAATGAGGATGATTTAGAAGAATAAATATTTATAACATTCAAAATGATGTTTTAGTAAAAAGGTCCCTTAAAAATATTCCCTTTTAAAACTATTTTTTGAAACATGTGCATGGATAATAAATATGTCCCAGTGGATACTTACATAAAAACAACCTCGGATAATAATGAGATTGTAAAATTAACCCTTAACTTTTACTTTTCCTTGGTCGAGGGTAGGTTAAACTCTTGTATAATGGTGAAATAATTGTTATTAAATTATAAATGAACTATATACACTAATATGATATCATATATGATCTTTTAATATTTCTTTGTTAATAATATTTTGGTATTATTGTCATTTCAGGTGTTAAGTGATTCATTTTCCTTTATATGCTTTTTTATGTAAGTAATGTTTGTTATGGATATGATGTATCCTATTTATATTTAGATTAATATTACTTATTTAAAAATTATTTTTAATCATCAAATTAAAATTATTCTTGAATGGATATGATGGGGAATAAATCTCGTCATGTTCGTGGAGACAGTAATCTGTACGTACGCACGAGTGAAAATATCATTCTTTTGGTTTTAAACTCATATATAATTGGATGATATATAATATATACAGAATAATTATCATGTTATATTTATTATTTAAATCAATTACACATCATTATTATACCCATTCAAATAAAAATGCATTGAATAACAACTACACCATGACATGGAGACGGTAAGATGTACGTACACATGTATGGTGACATGTCATTAAAAGGATGGATATAATAATGAATATGGTTGTAACATAATTATAATAACATCACAATAAATAGAATATACTGTAGTTATTATTTTAGAATAGAAACAACAAGGAAAAAAGAAGTGGAAGTAGAAAAAACTTTAAAGAGGTACTTAAATATCTACCTTTTCTTCGGATTCTTCCTTTTGATTTGATCAAAAGAGCTCTTTATATTGGATTTATGACTAAAATATGGACTCTAGGATGATGGAAGGAAAGTGGAGAGGATATTTCGGCTGGGTATGGCAGAGAAAAAAGGCATTTATGGTGTGAATGTTAGAGAATGGGAAGTGCCCTTTTATAAGAGGGGTGAGGGGCACCATAGGAAAAGATTGAAATATTATTTTATTATAAAATAATTTTTGGTTTCTAATAGATCCAAAATAAATTATTTAAAGTATAAGGTGGGTATGGGTCAAAAAGCACTCAAAAAAAGGTTTTAGACAGGTTTGGGTCACTATATTAACCTTATCTTTTAGATTTAACTCTTAGTTAAATAGTTTGACATTTACCATGTCTCTTTGTATTTTTATATTCTGTGGATAATAAACATACTATAAACTTCTATGAAAACCCCAAGTGGTTTATTAATGATAAAAATATCATTATACAAGTCTTTTGTTTGATATTTATAATTTTAGGATTATTATATCAACCAATAATATTGTATTTATTTTAAAAACTCATTTATGTCAATTTTGACATTATTTAATAATTTATTTTTGTTAAAGTCCCATAAAATTTATTAATTATAAATAAATACATTTAATAAACACTTATCTATCATAGTCACCTATAAAATTTGTGTATGGAATCAAATAATACAAATTATATTTATTTAATTATTTATAATATCATTTATTTGATTGTTTCATTAATAAAGAAAATACTGCATCATTATTGTGTCATATATAAATATATTTATTTTATGTCTAAAAATTATAAATAAAATATCTTGAGGTATAAAATATTTTTATCTTTCTAAAGAATATTTATAGTCGAATAGATAAATTATATAATCTCATATAAAAATTTTATTACTAAAAGATATTTGGTTTTGTTTTTTTTGTATTTACATTAGATTATTTAATATAAAATGTTATTATCAATCCCAACTGCCTCCATGGGGTCCCAAAATCAACCCAAGGATACCCATGGTCGGGAATGTGTTATAAAGTAGGGATAGGATATGTGTTATTGTAATTTAATATTATTATAATAATATTTTTATCTTTATTTACTGGATTTACCTCTTTAACCACGATAAATAAGATATTTACTGAAGTAAATATTCCTAATGTCTAAAAATAAAATTTACCAATTTACACAATTTAAAAATCATGATTCCAAATCTGGCATCCATTTTTCCATGTTTAAAACACAGAATTGGCTGAAACTAATTTAAAATTAATTTTTGTTGTCAAAACAAAAAGCTTGTTTTAATGAAATAATAACTATAAAATGACCGGCACTTGTTTATATCCAGTTTAATCGTGAGATTAAATACAGTGACTTAAATTATATTAAATGATAAAAATATAATCTAATTATACTTAAAACCCATTCAAATTTATAATTTAACACTATAAATTATTTTTATTAAAAAAGTTGTTTTAATTAATATTTAGTATTTTCATTTTTCATCAAAAATTGAATGTTTTCAAAAAAATACAAAAAATTCACCCTCAGATAATTTCAATATTACTAATCCAAAAATGAAGTCCATTTCTAAAGATAAAATTTATAAAATTTCAAAAAGTGGGTATTACTAATCATAATGGCTAGTTTGATAGGTCACAGTGTGTTCGAATCTCAATGTTGCGTACAATGCAAGCTATTGCATTATTAAAGGGAAACATACCGTGGAAGCTTGGGGTGTTACATTCTCCCCTCTTCAATAAATTTCATCCTCACAATTTCAAATTTTTTTTTGGAAGTAAAAGGTTAAAATATAAAAATACCTTTGTGAAAAACCCACATAAAAAATTGGGTTACATAAATTTAGTCATAATAAGAAAGGGAAATGAAAAAGTCACCACAAAATTATGATCTCGATTAAGAGAACATTGTTGGAAATTAGAGACACATAATTGGAAGAAAATTTAAATATTTATTAGGAGTGATTGTGGTTATTAAGTCACCAACAAGTGTAAAATTAAGGGCCTCAAATCCATCAATCTATGAAGATTTAAAATACCATCAGTTCAACAAAATATAAGGTATTAGGATAACACATTTTTGGTTTTAAGATCCCTTACTTAAATTTTAAGAATTAATTTACCCATAAATAAGTGGAAAAAAGTTATATATATATATATATATATACTTGACAAGTAGAGTTTCTTACTTCAACTAATTTCTACCACAAACTCATCTTTCACTCCAAAAGCTAATAGAAATAAAAAATATTCTATTTATCCTAATCGTATAAGGTTCTAAATATTAACATGCACCATTTAAATGAAGAAAAATATTTTTTAATAACCAGGGACTTCCTGTCGGCTAGTGGTAGGTAATAAACCCTTGTCATACTTTGGTTGCGGGTTTGATTCATACAGCTTTGTCCGACGCGACGGGTCATGGCCTGACCTGCTGGTAGTCCTTTTCCTAAAACTATAGTATTATAATATTCCAAAAATAATCTTAAGAAATGTTTTATCCTTAAACAATAATATCCAAAGTTCAACTTAATCCATTCCAACCTTTATAGTTATCCAAAACACCTCTATCTAGACTCTCTCTAGAAGGTCTCTAAATTCCAAAATCAATTGTAACATCAGATTCCCCAAACAAAGTAAAGTATCTATTATTGTCACATACTGGAAATATGATTACCTTCATCATATTAAAATTTTAACAAAAACAATAAGTACTGTAGTAAAATCCTTATATATATATTTATATCACATTATTCTTATAACCAGAATATACTTCTTGAGTCCAAAAATACAAATACATTAAGTATTCTAATTCAACTGTAGTAACAATATAAGCTTGGCCTTGCTTGATTGGCCTTTTTTGAGGTATTTTTCCTTGGCGGTTAGGACATTCATTTTCACAATGCCCCATTTCTCTACAATTGTGGCATTCAATATTGATAGAAAATTTATTTCCCTTGTAATCATGAGCTTAGTGGCCTTTTTCACCACACTTGTAATAGACTCCCATTCATTTTAGGCAAGTACCAGGGTGTATCTTCCCACAATTATCATATAATAGAAACTACTTATTTCCCTTTTCCCCTTTATCTATCTCCTGATCCACAGTTATCTTCTTCTCTTGCATTAATTTATTTTCATAAGATTTAGATAATTCCTTTTCAATATTGATAGAGCATGAGACAATTTCTTTGTATAATAACAAGGGTCATAAGACTAATTCTTGATGGGGAAATAGTTTTAAACCATAAAATAATCGATCAATATTACTCCTTGTGTTATGTATATAATCTGTTGCATGCCTTGCTAACCGTGTAATGTAAGCCTCATACTTTGCGACATTATCATCTTCCATTTTCCTCAGACTCAAAAATTGCCTTTCAATATCCGCTCAATGGTCATGAGGAATGTATTTTTCTAATAAAATATCCTTAAACTCTCTCTATTCCATATTTTATACTTCATCGTCTTCTTTTGTGTTTTGAATCAATTACCCCCATTGATCAGTATCCACAGTGAGGCGATAAACTGCCATGACAACTTTTTCTATTTTGCTACTCCCCAAAGTGTGAAATATTTTATCTATGGAATTTATCCATTGCTCAACCACTAATGGATTTGTACTCCCAATAAATTTTATTGGTTTTTTCCTCATGAATTGGTTTAACATTGATCCTCCACATTATAGATTAGGGTGCTCCATACGGGTAAGGTTATTATTCATAACCTGTGTGAGTTGTCCCAGTATGGTGATAAGATGATCAGTAGTAGTTGTAGCACCATATCCACTATAATTATCTTTTATTATTATGGAAACCCCTACATGGATTACATGTGTTTATACAGTTTCCATTCCTTCCACTAGGTGCCATTTCTAAACAATGAAATACACTAGACTAGTTTATGAATAGCAATACATAAATCCAAACTTGTGAAACACTTAACATAAATTGTACAATTTGTGGATATAATCAATAATCATAAAAAGGTTTTATTTGAGGAAGTATATACTCATAAACCCTTTATAATGGTTTGTAATGAAAATGATAATTATCCTAAGCATATCCCTTGGGAGTATCGTAACCAAGAGTGCAGCAAGGCCCATTATCGTGCACCATTTCCCGTTTGAGTCTAGCTCAATGCAGTGTTTTCAGGTTTTACCCCAAGGTACATCTGTGCTTGAGCCACCTCTACCTACTCATATTCAGATATGGATGTTTTTCTTCGAAAACTCACAAAATCTCTACAATACCAAAATTCTAGGAAGTTATTCTATACTAAATTTCAAATTATATCTTAGAGATATGGGCTCTAATCAGAGTTTATCTAAATCTAGTTTCCAAGGATTTTACTAAAATTCCTCTGATACCAACTGTAATGCCCCGAACCCAATTACCCAGATTTAGGGAATTATTTTAATAAATTTTCATGATTACAAGGAATCAGGTGCTAAAGGACTGATCAATTTAGCAGTCTTGAAAAATAGATTACATACATGAATGTTACATTACACTTTATAACATAAATCACAACATAAATAATGATTTATGAACTCTGTTATTCCTTTAGCTTAACCCTGCATATCAATCAAAATACACTTCTTGGAATCCTAGGAAAAATAAAACATAGAAAGGGGTGAGCTCAAACGCTCAGTAAGGGTATGCAATACAGTGGAAGATAACATAAATATTAAGCATCAGGAATAATTGAAAACATATTCCTTTACCAATAATAATCATGAATACTTTTATAGTAGGAATATGATCCGAATAAATAATTCCATAATAAAACATAATCATGGGTATTCTACTAGTCAAATGACCACATGAACCATCAATATTATTTTCATAATGAGGGAATGTATATTGCTGTACATTCTGAAACATTTTGTCAAGGCCTCAGCCAAGACTTCTAAAAATGATTAAGGCCTTGGCCAAAACTATATATCAAATTGGGAAAGGCCTCAAGCAATTCCATGTTTAGTTGTCTCATGAGACCTACCGATGCATCAAGAAGCTATAAGGGGATTCACCTGTCACATACTAAGTCCAATACATTCCTCATATGAAAGGGTTGAAATATAACATAAACATTCATATTAAAACATGCATAAGAAATGTCAATAAATTAACCCTAAACCATGATTGGTATAAAAATAACACATCCACATTCAAACATATCACAAAACCTTCAATACATTATGGAATATTTGTATCGCAATGAATCAACATCAAACAATTTTAAAATCCATCAATGGATGTTGACATAAATTAAAATGATTTGTAAATATCATTGAGAGAAATATCCAATTTTCATGAAAAAATTTAAAATTCACAAAATTTAGAAGGGGAGAAATTTAAATACATTTTTGAATCAAAGTGTCCCATATAACTTTAAAACTTTTTAAAGGAATTAAAATTTTAAAAACATTCATGTACATATAAATAAATCCTTAAAAACCATTTTGAAAACATGGACATTAATGAGATTGATTTAGAAGAATAAATATTTAAAACATTAAAAATGATGTATTAGTAAAAAGGTCCCTTAAAAATAATCCCTTTGAAAAATCTTTCTATGAAACATGGATATGGATAATAAATATGTCCTAGTAGATACTTACATAAAAACAACCTCGAATAATAAAGAGATTGTGAAATTAACCATTACCATGTAATTTTACCTGGTCGAGGGTAGGTTAAAATCTTGTATAATGGTGAAATAATTGTTATTAAATTATACAAGAACTATATACATTAATATGATATCATATATGATCTTTTATTATTGATGTGTAAATAATATTTTAGTATTACCATCGTTTTAGGTGTTAAGTGATTCATTTTTCTTTATATGATTTGTTACGTAAGTAATGTTTGTTATAGATAGGATGTATATTATTCATATTCAGAATTATATTATGTCTTTAAACATTATTTTTAATCACCAAATGAAAATTATTATTTGAATAGATATGATGGGGAATGAATCTCATCGTGTTCGTGGAGACGGTAATCCGTACGTAAGCACGAGCGACAATATCAATCTTTTGATATCAAAATTGTATATAATTGGACGTTATATAACATATAAATAATAATTATTATGTTATATTTATTATTTACATCAATTATAAATCATTATTATACCCATCCAAATAGTAATGTATTGAATAACAACTACACCACGACGTGGAGACAGGAAGCCATACGTACACACGTATAGTGACATGTAATTCAAAGGATGGATAGAATAAAGAATATGGTTGTACCATAATTAAAATAACATAAAAGTATACATAATATAATGGATTTATTATTTTATAATGGAAACAACAAGGAATGAATAAGTGGAAGAAGAAAAAACATGAAAGAGGTGATGAAATATTTACTTTTTCTTCGGGTTCTTCCTTTTGATTTGAACAAAAGGGATCCATAGGATGGATATTTGACTAAAGGAAGGCCTCTATGATGAAGGTAGGACAGTGGAGAGGATATTTGGGAAGGGTTTTTCTGAGAAAAAATGCTTTGAAGGTATGAATTTGAGAGAAGGGGAAGTTCACTTTTATAAGAGGGGTGAGAGGAAACTTAGGAAAAGATTGAAATATTATTTTATAATAAAATATTTTTCGGTTTATAATTTCTAAAAAAACGAAATATTTAAATTATAAGGAGGGGATGGGTCGAAAACCACTCAACCAATAGGTTTTAGACAGGTTCGGGTCCCTATATTAACCTTATCTTTTATATAAAACTCTTAGTTAAATAGTTTGACATTTACCATGTGTCTTTGTATTTTTATATTAGTTGGTTAATAAACATTATATAAACTTCTAAGAGAACCCAAAGTGGTAAATTAATGATACAAAAATAATTATATAAGTCTTTTCTTGGAATAATTGATTTTTAAGAATATTATAACAACCAATAATATTGTATTTATTTTAAAAACTCATTTATGTCAGTTTTGAAATTATTTAATAATTTATCTTTGTTAAAGTCTTATCAACTTTATTAATTTGAAATAAATACATTTAATAAATAATAACATGTAGTAGTAACCTATAAAATTTGTGGATGGCACCAAAAATTTCAAATTATTTTTATTTTATTATTTATAATATCATTTATTTGATTGTTTCAATAAAAAGGAAAATACTACATCATTATTGTCTCATATATAAATATATTTATTTTATATATAAAAATTATAAATAAAATATCCTATGGTAGGGAATATTTTTATATTTATAATGACAATTTATAGTCTAATAGAGAAATTATTTAACCTCATATAATTTTTTTTACTAAAACATATTTTCTTTTCTTATTTTTGACTTTACTTTAGATTATTTAATATAAAATGTCATTATCACTCTCATGTGGCTCCATGGGGTTACAAAGTCAACCAAAGGATTACCATGATCGTAAATGTATTATAAAATAGGGTTAGGACAAGTGTTAGTGTAATTTTATATTATTATAATATTATTTTTTAACCTTATTTACTGGATTAACCCCTTTAACCACAGTAAATAAAATATTTACTGAAGTAAATATTCCTAATGACTAAAAATAAAAGTAACCTATTTATAAAATTTGGACCCCATGATTCCAAATATAGAATCCATTTTTCCAAATTCAAAACACATAAGTGAAAGAAATTAATTTAAAATTAATTCCCATTGTCCAAACAAAAAAGTGTGTTTTTATGAACTAATAACTATCAAAATATTGACACTTGTTTTTGTCCAGTTTAATTGTGAGATTACATAAAATGACTTAAATGATATTAAATGATAAAAATATAATCTAATTATACATAAAATCCATTCCAATGTATAATTTAACACTATAAATAATTTTTATTAAAAAGTTGATTTTAATTAAAATTTATTTTTTTCACTATTCATAAATAATTGAATGATTTTCGAAAAATACCAAAAATTCACCCTAATATAATTTCAATATTACGAATAAAAAAATTAAGACCATTTTGGATGATAAAATTTATAAAAATTTAAAAAGTGGGTATTACTATTCATAACGTCTAGTTTGATTGGTCGCGATGTGTTAGAATCTCGAAGTTGTGTACAATGCAAGCTATTGCATTATTTAAAGGGAAATGTACCATGGAAGCATGGGGTGTTACATTCTTCTCTCCTTCAATAAATTGTGTCCTCACAATTTGAAATTGTTTTTTTGAAAATAAATGGTTAAAATAAAAAAAATACCTTTGTGGAAAACCCACCTAGGAAATTGGGTTAATTAAATTTAGTCTCAATAAGAGGGAAAGGGAAATGAAAACGTCACCAAACAATTATGATATATATTAGGAGAACATTGGTGTAAAATAGAGACACATAATTGGAGAAAAACTTTAATATTTATAGGGAGTGATTGAGGTCATCAATCTCAAACAAGTGTAAAATTGAGGGCCTCAAATCCATCAATTTATGATGATTTAAAATACCATCAGTTCAACAAAACATAAAGTATTTGGATAACAAATTTTTGGTTTTAAGATCCCTTATCTAAAGTTTAATAATTAATTTACCCATATAATAAGAGTAATATATATATATATATATACTTGACAAGTAGAGTTTCATCCTTCAACTAATTTCTGCTACAAACCCATCTTTCACTCCAAAAGATAATAGAACTCAAAAATATTCTATTTATCCTATTCGTATAAGGTTATAAATATTAACACATATAATTTAAATGATGAAATATATTTTTTAATAAACAGGGAATTCTTTTAGGCTAGTGGTTGGTAATAAAGCCTTGTTGCACTTTGATTGTGGGTTCGATTCCTACAGCTTTGTCAGATGTGATGGGTTATCACCTGACCGGCTAGTTGTCCTTTTCCTAAAAATACTGTATTATAATATTAAAAAAACAATGTTAAGAAATGTTTTATCCTTAAACAATACTATCCAAAGTTCACCTTAATCCATTCCTACCTTTATAGTTGTCCAAAATACCTCTGTCCATACTCGCTCTAAAAGGTCTATAATTTCCAAAATGAATTGCATCATCAAATTCCCTAAACAATGTAAAGATTCTCTTATTGTAACATACATGAAATATAATTACCTTCATAATTTTAAAATCATAAAAAAACAACAATCACTATAATACAATCCATATATATATATATATATCACATTATTCTTATAATCGGAATATAATTCTTGATCCCAAAAACACAAATACATTAATTAATCCAATTCACCTGTAGTAACAACATATGATTGGCCTTGATTCCTTGGACTTTTATGAGGTAAGATTCCTTGAAACTTAAGACATTCATTTTCATAATTCCCTATTTCTATACAATTGTAGCATTCAATATTGATAGCAACTTTCTTTCCCTTTCAATCACGAGTTTAGTGTCCCTTTTCACCACACTTATAACAAACACTCATTCCTTTTATGAAAATACCGGGGTGTTTATTCCCAGAATTATCAAATAATGGAAAATCCTTCTTTCCTTTTTTCACTTTATCTGTCTCTTGATCCACCATTCTCTTCTTCTCTTGCTTTACTTTATAGTCATAAAATTTAGAGAATTCTTTTTCCATCTTGATAGAGAATGCGACAATATCTTCTTATGATAGGAAGGTTTGTGAGACTAATGCTCACCAGAGAAATGGTTTTATCCCATCAATGAATCGATCAATCTTACTCCTTGGGTTACATATATAATCTGTTTCATGCCTTGGTAACCTTGTAATGTTATCCTTATATATTGCAACATTTTCATCCTCCATTTGCCTCTGACTAAGAGATTTCCTTTCCATATCCACTCGATGGTCACGAGGAAAGTATTTTTCTAAGAAAAGATCCTTAAACTCTATCCAATACATATTTGATACTTCATTATCTTACTTTGTGTTTTGAATCAATGACAACCACTGCTCAATATATCTAGTGAGGCGATAAACTTCCATGACAACTTTTTCCCTTTCGCTACTCCAAAAAACGTGAAATATTTTCTATAAGGAATTTATCTATTGGTCAGCCACTAATGGACTTGTACATCCATTGAATGTTGGTGGTTGTTTCATTATGAATCGGTCTAACATTGATCCTCCACATTGTAGATCAGGGTGCTCCAAACGGGTAAGGTTATTATTCATAACCTATGTGAGTTGTCCCAATATGTTGATAAGAGGATCAGCACCAGTTGCATCACCAGCTCTACTATAATTATCTTGATTGGGGGGGAAATCCCTATAGGGATTATGTACATTGATACAGTTTCCATTCCTTCCATTATGTTTCATTTCTAAACAATGGCATACACTAGATTAGTTTATGAATCACAATAAATTAATCCAAACTTGTAAAACACATAACATAAATTAAATAGTTTATGGATATAATCCATAATCATAAAAATGTTTTCATTGCAGAAGTATATACTCATAAAACCTTCATAATGGATTGTAAAGAAAATGAAAATTATCCTAACCATATCCCCCAGGAGTTTTGCAACTAAGAGTTTAGCAAGGCCTGTTGTCATGCACTAGTTCCCGTTAGAGTCTAGCTCAAAGAATTGTTTTCAGGTTTTATCCCAAAGTATATGTTTGCCAGAGCCTCCTCTAACTACTCGTATCTAGATAGGGATTTATTTCTTGGAAAACTCACAAAATCTATAAAATAAAAAAATTCTAGGATGTTCTACTATACTAATCCTCAAAGTATATCTTAGGGCTATGTGATCTAATCAGAGTTTATCTAAATCAAGTTTCCAAGGTTTGTACTAAAGTTACTCTGATACCAACTGTAATGCCCCGACCCTAGTTACCTAGATTCGGTGAATTATTTTAATATATTGGCATGATTACAAGGAATAAAGTCCCGAACGACTGATCAGTTTAGCAGTATTGGAAACTATTTTACATACATGAATGTTACATTAAACTTTATAACATAAAACACTACATAAATAATCCTTTATGAACTCCATTATTCTCTTAGCTTAACCCTGCATACCAATCACAATACACTTCTTGGAATCTCGATAAAAATAAAATTATATAAAGGGGTGAGCTCAAACGCTCATTAAGGGTAAGAAATACAACATAAGATAACATAAATATTAAGCATGGTGAATAATTGAAAACACACGCCTTTACTAATAATAATCCTGAATACTTGTATGGAAGGAATATGAGCTGAGTAAATAATTACATAATAAAACTTAATCATGTGTATTCTACTAGTGGAATGACCACATGAACCATCAATATTATTTTCCTAATGGGGGAATGTATAATGCGGGACATTCTGAAACATTTTGTCAAGGCCCTGGCCAAGACATCTAAAAATGATTAAGGCCTCGACCAAAACCATATATCAAATTGGGAAAGGCCTCAGACAATTCCACATATTGTTGTCTCATGAGACCTACTGATGCGTCCAGAGGCTACAGTGGGCTCCACCCGTCACATACTATGTCCAGTACATTCCTCATATGAAAGGGTTGAAATATAACATTAACATTCGTATTAAAACTAGAATACAAAAT
Organism: Viscum album; assembly: GCA_963277665.1. Lineage (NCBI taxonomy): Eukaryota > Viridiplantae > Streptophyta > Magnoliopsida > Santalales > Viscaceae > Viscum > Viscum album. The sequence goes on from OY728147.1 coordinate 8,903,910, forward strand.
GTCAATAAATTAACCCTAAAACATGAATGGTATAAAAAAACACATCCATAGTCAAAATTATCTCCAAAAATTCAATAAAGTATGGAATATTTGTATCATAATGAATCGACTTCAAACAAGTTTAAAATCCATCAATGGATGTTGACATAGATGAAAATGATTTGTAAATCTCATTGATAGAAATATCCCATTTTCCTGAAAACATTTAAAAGTCACAAAATTTAGAAAGGACGAAATTTAAAGACATTTTGGAATCAAAGTGTCCCATACCACCTTGAAAATGTTGAAAGGAATTAACATTTTAAAAACATTCATGGTCATATAAATAAATCCTTAATTTTTTTTTGAAAACATGGACATTAATGATAATGATTTAGAAGAAAAAATATTTAAAACATTTAAAATGATGTTTTATTAAAATGTCCCATTAAAAATAATCCTTTTTAAAACTCTTTTATGAAACATGGACATGGATAATAAATATGTCCTAGTAGATACTTATGTAAAAACAACCTCAGATAATAGAGAGATTGTGAAATTAACCCTTACCTTGTACTTTTCCTTGGTCGAGGGTAGGTTAACCTCCTCTATAATGGTTAGATAGTTGTTATTATGTTATATAATAACTATATACATTAATATGATATCATATATGATATTTTAATATTGCATTGTTAATAATACTTTAGTATTATCGTCGTTTCGGATGTTAACCAATTAGTTTTCCATTATAGGATTTGTTACATAAGTAATGTTTTTTTATGGATAGGATGCATCTTATTTATATTCAGAATGATATTAAGTCTTTAAAAATTATTTTTAATCATCAAATGAAAATTAGTCTTGAATAGATATGATGGGGAACGAATCTCATTGTGTTTGTGGAGATGGTAATCCGTACGTATGCACAAGCGACAATATCATTATTTTGATACTAAATTCATATATAATTGGATGGTATATCGTATATAAAAAATAATTATCATGTTATATTTATTATTTATAGAAATTATACATCATTATTATACACATCCAAAAAATAATGTATTGAATAACAACTACACCACGACGTGGAGATGGTAAGCCGTACGTACACACGTATGGTGACATGTCATTCAAAGGATAAATATAATAATGAATATGGTTGTACCATAATTATAATAGCATAACTATATATATAATATACTGGATAAATTATTTTATAATGGAAATAACAAGGAAATAACATGTGGAAGAAGAAAAAACATAAAAGTGGTGATGAAATATTTACCTTTTCATCAGATTCTTCTTTTTGATTTGATCAAAATGGATCAATAGGTTGGTTTTCTGACTAAAGGAAGGCCCCTAGGATTAACGAAAGACAGTGGAGAGGATATTTTGGTAGGTTTTTGATGAGATAAAAGGCTTTTAAGGTTTTAATTTGAGAGAAGGTTAAGCACCCTTTTATAAGAGGGGTGGTGGGCACCTTAAGAAAAGATTGAAATATTATTTTATAATAAAATAATTTTCGGTTTATAATGGCTCAAAAATGAATCATTTAAATTATAAGGTGGGTATTGGTCTAAAATCACTCAACCAATAGGTTTTAGAAAGGTTTGGGTCACTATATTAACCTTATCTTTTAGATATAACTCTTAGTTAAATAGTTTGACATTTACCATGTCTCTTTGTATTTTTACATTATATGGTTAATAAACGTAGTATAAACTATCTATCAAACCAAAAGTGGTTCATTAATGATACACATATTATTATATAAGCCATTTTTATGAACCTTAGATTTTTATGATTATTATATCAACCAATAATATTGTATTTCTTTTTGAAAAACTCATTTATGTCAACTTTGACATTATTTAATAATTGATTTCTGTTAAAGTAATAACAACTTTATTACTTCACAATAATTAAATTTAATCAACACTAACATGTCATATTCACCTCTAAAATTCTTTTATGTCTTCAAAAAATTCAAATTATATTTATTTTAGTATTTATAATATCATTTATTTGATTGTTTCATTAATAAGGAAAATACTGCATCATTATTGTGTCATATATAAATATATTTATTTTTTGTCTAAAAATAATAAATAAAATATCTTGATGTAATAAATCTTTTTAACCTTATAATAATATTTATATTCAAATATATTAATTATATAACCTCATATAGAAATTGTTTTACTAAAATATATTTTCTTTTGTTATTTTTGTCTTGAATTTTGATTTTTTAATATAAAATGTCATTATCACTCCCAAGTTGCTCCATAGGGTCCCAAAATAGACCCAATGAAGCCAATGGTTGGACATGTATCAGCCAATATGGTTAGGACACGTGTTAGGGTAATTTAGTATTATTATAATATTATTGTTTAACCTTATGTACTAGATTTAAACCTTTAACCACTGTAAATAAAATATTTACTGAAGTAAATAATCCTAATGTCTAAAAATAAAAGATACCTATTTACACAATTTATGAATACTGATTCCAAATATGGAATCCATTTTTACAAATTCAAAAAACATAAGTGGTATAAATTAATTTAAAATTAATTTCTGTTGTCAAAATAAAGTGTGTTTTTATGAAATAATAAATATCAAAAGATTGACAATTGTTTATGTCCAGTTTAATCATGAGATTAAATGAAATGACATAAAATATATTAAATGATAAAAATTTAATCTAATTATACATAAAAACCGTTCAAATATATAATTTAACTCTATAAATTATTTTGATTAAAAAAGTTGTTTTTAATTAAAATTTAGTATTTTCACTATTCATAAAAAATTGAATGTTTTCATTAAAATACCAAAAATTCACCCTAAGCTAATTTCAATATTCTGAATCCAAAAATGAATTTCATTTTTAAATATAAAATTGATAAAATTTCAATTGTGGGTATTACTATTCATAATGGCTAGATTGATAGGTCACGGTGTGTTAGAATCTCGAAGTTGTGTACAATGCAAGCTATTACATTATTCAGCGAGAAACGTACCACAAAAGCATGGGGTGTTACATACTGAGCCTTTTATACTCATCCCATGTTTTAAAATGTTTTTCATAGGACATAAAGATGAATAGGGTCATGGATGGGATCAAGGAAAAGTCTTACTATCTAAAACATGGAACTAGACATGACTCTTTTTTTCAGGAGTTTTTATTTTATGAAAAAATGGATACTAGGTAGAATTGTCTAAATGTAATATTCATATTGTTATGTAAATGTTATGATTGAATTCTCTAAAATTATAAATCTAAAAACTTCATCAATATGAATTATCCATTTAATTCAAGAATATGTAATGTTTAAGGCTGGGTCCTTATACATGGATACAAGACAAACTGTATAAGATTCTCTACAAGGTAAAAGAAAACAAAGAATATTCCTAGCATCCCAAGATCCAAAATGGCCATCTGTAATAATGGTCCATCATAACAGCATGAAATCATGTATTTGAAGCTGTATGGTTCCCTTTGTCAATACCTATAACCATGTAATCTACTCTCGCTTCAAATTGAAACCTAGAGAGAGTGTAAGGTAAATCTCAGTGGGCCACCAGCAGTAGTTTCTATGACATTCATATCATGTAATGGAATATTGTAGCATATAGGAATGTATATATAAAGTAAATAAAATAGTACAATATAAATAAATACCCATGTACCTGCTTCATCCCTTGGATGGTGTCTGAAGATGTAACTAGTTCACTAATTATGTGTTTACCATTTATACTAATAGGTCACATGAGGCATAAACAACACTAACACCATCTCATGACAGTATAAATATTAAAGGTCACATAATGTTACAAGGTAACCTAACAATGATATCCTGTGAGAGAGTTCTATGGTAAATACCTAGGTAATGTAAATCTCACGGAATGCTAACTCAGGAATATCTAAGTCTAGCTAAGGGGTAAGAGTGTAATCTGAGGAGTTTATTCCAAGGAATTCAAAAAATAGGGCACCTATTGAGTCCAAGGTGACCGACCAAGTTAAAATGGGGCAAAACAAAGATAAGGCCCATATGGGATTTTACCATGGCACCTAATAGTCGATGCTTGATCTAAGGAGTGTATCTAAGGTTTCCTATAAAAATGAAAAATAACCTACTATAGTATATTGGGAATTCGAGGAATAGACAATAATCAGAGTCTTGGTGGGTATCAAACTAAGAAAACCACATCCTTGAATCAAAAAGGGGTTCTCAAGGCCCAAGGTTTTCCCCTCTCAGAATCGATGGTGAGATCGATTCAGTCCATTCCTATTTGATATTTTAATTATGTAACAATTCACTGGTTCATGTATTTCCTTCTATTAGATTGGATAGGTCATTTAGAGTTGAAACCAGTTATATATTGATCCATGACATGTCTTCCATTATTGTGGATAGGCAAAGTAGCATTGTAACCATTAAATAAAGTCTTAATTTACCATTACAGAATATTTAATTCGATAGGTTCACTCCGTTACCTTACATTACCATGGAAATGGGTTCTTTGTGCATGTAATATTTATTCAATATCCTTGGTTATGTCCAAGTTATATACATAGTATACGTTCTATTTCACATTTAACATTTAATAATCACTTGGAAGCACTTATATTAGGTTGTTAAGTGGTGAGAATACATGGTACATTCCATTATGCAATTCTCATTAATAAAAAGACATTTATTATAAGATGGATCACCTTTAAGAAGGACAAGAAAAGGCACACCCAAACGGTAGCTTGAATGTGTCAAAACACTACAACCCAATTATGAAATAAATCTCAACATGAGGTAGATTGAGTTGTGGGTGCAACCACTAATAAATAATCACATATTTGGAAAGAGCATAACCATATGATTCTAATAAGTATAACCATGGATTATAAATTTAAGGAATGATTTCAAACAAAACCGGTAGCCCCCACCCAAATAGACCAAAATTAATGAACTTTAGAGATAAGTTATAGACCTCCCACTTTAGGGTTGTATGATGATTCTCATCTAGTATCGGCCCTTTAGTTTCCTCATATCTATGTAGATATATGAAATGTTGTAAAACTCTCACATGATGACAACTAGTTCAAGCGATAAAGAGAAGAAGAACGAATAAAGAGGACATGAGTACTTGCTGTTGGGCATCCAACTTGATGAAATAAAGATAGATCAGATGCTGGACTATGGAGATCTACTTATCTGTAGCTTTGGCCTTCAAAAATCACCAAATGGGGGAAAATAGAAGAAAATTCCACTAGTTTATGAGTAGGGAAGAAGGAGGGGATTAATTGATCATTAAGGGAAAAACTGGGAATATAGTGAGAAAATTATCCTACACATGGTTTGTTTACACAATTTCTCAAACCATGTGAAAACCATGCATGGGTACCTTGGAAAAGGGGTGCTCACATGGTTAGGCCACACAGCCGTGTTCCAACTGTGTGAGGTGGTTCTATCTAAAAAACACCATCTGCACGGTTTGCCAAACCATGTAGAATTCCGCACGGTTTACTCTAAATCCTACGAAGGGTTTGTTTTCTCTAAAAGTATGGGTTCTAGGCTCCAAAAAATTCCCGAACACCCTTAGCACATTTACTAACTCTTTAGGCATTGATTTTTGGGTCCAATGTAAAGATGTATACTGAAAATCAAACTATCCATACACGATTGAAAAATTGGGTTCTTACATAAAAAATACATGTATTATTGAGTCATAAATGATATATGGATTATGTAAGACTATAGTAATAAATTATTATTCTCTATATATCATATTTATTATTGTGAATAAAAACTACTCATATATTTAAACCAAAATAATAAATTAAATAATTAAAAAAAATTAAAACCCCCCTCTCCTCCCATTTAAATTCCACCCCTCACCAACTCTTCCCTCCACACATAAAAAGCCTTTATTATTTTATACACTTTACCCAATCCTCTTCCGAAGTCTCTACCCCACATCTAGGATCATTTTTTCTCAAAAAAATACCCATTACAATTTTTCTATGAAGGTTCTCAAGGAGAAGTATTCAAGTGGTAAAATCCCCTTTCAATTTCTTTAAATTTCTTTCCATGTTCTTTTATTTTCTTATTCTATATTCATCTACCCTCATCCATGTAGCATAATAACTTTACTATCTTAAATATACTAAAACTTTATTATGATAATGGTAAAATATATTATCAAAACTATGGTCCTCTCCCTTTTCTTCTACAAATTAAAAAGTCTTTCACGATGAGTTGATTTATCTCATTCGAGGGTGACCAATTTTAATTTTCCATTAATTCATTAAAGGATTGGCATAAAAAATTATAATGGTTTAAATAGGATATAATTTTTATTTAATAACATTTTTTATGTGATTTACGTATCATATATACCTAATATTAAATAATAAAAAAGAACGAGTTCGTTGTGATTGAAAACTGTAACAATTAATCTGAAAAAATATCATTAAAATTTTATATATTTAATTACCCTTATATCATGGGAAAAAATATATAAGTTCAATAAATATTATTTATATTTCACTAATAACATATAATTTATATTCTTGACAAATAATCCCATTTTATTGGATCTTTTATAGATGTATAAAAGTGAATTGATCATGAAAACTAATAAAACAAACATTCTCGATGGATGAAATTGATCACAATAACTGATCAAAAAATCTATAAATAAACTCAATAAATTTATTTGGAATCAAATAAATAAATAACAGGTTATTTATTTAATAATAAATAAATATAATTTGATTATACATGATATTAAAGAGAAGAAAGCATTCTGACATAAGGTAAGGGGATACTCGAACCCAATTACATTTCATTAGGTTATTCATCTTTTATGAAAAAGTTCACTATGGATATTCTTTTAATATTAATAAATTATAATTTCAATATATTATAATTTTCATTTCAAGGATATAAATCATTCCCAACTAACTTTAGTATAAATGAAATTAATTTGTTAAAATAAGTCTTCTTTCTAAAAATACGTGTTTAACTTCTCCTAAGAATGCTTATTCTTCACTCATGAATGATAAATCTTATGAAATGTAAGTTATTACTATTTTCATTTTAGAACCACAAATTTTATTTATGAAAATATCATTTATGAAATTATCATGAATCCAATTTTCTTTTCCATGGGTGATTTTATGTCTAATATTTATATATGTTCTATATGGCACACATGATTCTATAAATGTTCTGATGTGATAGGTGCACCAGAAATTATATAGTACTCCAATTCATAGGGTAATGTGACATATCTCTTAAGATAAGGTTAAAAATGCATAATAATGATTATTTATTTTTTCACATTTATAATGTTAGGTTTATGAACATATGTTATGTGTCAACATGATGCTATATTTGTTTACAACTATGTAAGGCATTTGACCACTAAGACAAGATATTTTAGTTTAAAGAATTTCCACATTCCATTAATTTATATAATTAATTCAACCATTATTATGATGATGATACCCAAATTATGTTAAATGGAGAGGATTATTATTCTCAACCATGCTATATTGATTAATGTTCAAATCTATCCACTTTTCGGCTTTTGGATCACTAATTTCATTGATTTATATCCTTATGTGACTACTTAGACTAAGGAGAAAAAACATTACAGAATGAATCCAGAGAAGAAGTATTTAAAATCATGTGAATGTTTTATTTGTTAAAATTTGTCAGTGGTCCTAATTTTCCAAATATACTAAACATTTGGATCCTGGTTTTGTAACAATTTTATTTTTATATCATTAAAATTATGTAATAGTCATGTAAGAAATGTAGGTTTACCATTCTTGGTATCATATAATGGTTTATCTAATTTAGGAATTCGGAATCAAGGATATTAGTGAAACCCCTTTGTTTGAGACTATATATATATGAAAATAGAAAGTATTAATTTATAAAAATTATAAACATTGTTATTAGAGAAGATATTCATTTATAGTTAATTTCAAAAAGGAATAAATTATTTATTCAGGACCTGTTGACTTATGTTTTTGTTAAAAAAAACTTATTTTTAAGAAAAGAGTAGGAATGGGATGAAACCAAGCCAATAAACATTTCAAGGGAAAATGAAGATATTTCAATAATAACATCCCCAATGCATTAGGATATGAAATTAAAATTACATGGTAATGGTTACCAATTTCTATCAATGTATGAAAAATAACTTTGTCCAACTGAAACTTATTCCTTCCCCTATGAAGGTGAAAATGGATATCAAGTATTTTATTCATCAATGACAAAAAAAATTTAGTGGATCTTATGATCCATTAGTTGTGAAATTTAGTTAAATCTCAAAATATATGATATTTTATAAGCTTCATTTCTCTTAGACTGATAAGGTGACTCTGGTTATTTTTTGTTTAGATGGAGAGGATGACCAATGGTGGTTATTGATTAAAACCCTAACTCGAATTATGAAACTGATGAGATAGAGTGGTAACACTTTAAGAAAATATTTCTTAATAAGTATTTCCCTTTAAATATTCAGACCGAGATGGAGAGAGAATTCATAAATCTTAATCAAAAGTAAGAATAATCTATCACATCTTATGAATAAAATTTTTCAAGGCTTTCATGGTATGACTCGGGTTTTGTTATAAACAATGATAGAAGAATAGATAGATTCCATAATTAAAACAACATCATACAAAGGATCTAGAAATTTGAGACTTTAGGAGTTAGAAATATGTTTTTCGATGTTGTCTAAATTTGGATACCGATTTTGGAGTGTATTCCCCTGGATATGAAGATAATAAATAGAAGATGTAATTTATAGATAGTGGATCCAATGGAAATGGTGGAAAAAAATAAATCACTAAAATGTCGAAAATGTGGGAAGAAGCATCTTGGTAATTTCATCAAAGGGATGGGGAAATGATTAATTAATGGGAGAGAAGGCTACCAAGCTCATAAAATTTTAAAAGGCATGAGGAAAAATAAAAACATGGTGGAAAAAAGGAGAGAACCACCCTTGTTTAAATTTTTCAAGTGTAGCGGTGAAGGAAACTATAAAACCCAATGCACTAAAACTCTACTCCTAGAGAGTAATCCTTGATAGCATCCACCAAATCCAAAAGAATAGAGGAAAACTTATTCCATCACTAATGATGATGTGGATCTATACAATGATGTGGTGATAGGAATTCTAGTTATTCATTCAAAAATAGAGATCATACAATTTGATTACCATTCTAATAATTCTTTTATATCATGAATGTTTAGAAGAACTATTTAAAAAACAAATGAAAATATATAGGATTAATTATCCTTGAGAACAGAAAATGGGGAAACTATTTTTTCAAAATTATATATCTCCTTCACTATTAATGATTGTGGATTGAACCTCCCATAAAATATATTTTACATCCATTCAGGAGTTTTATGTTGCATTGGGGATGAATTGACTATATTTAAACAAATCCATCATGTTCTAGAAATAATATGATATCACTCATCACATCACGAGGCATCATTTAATTATGTACATGTGTATGGAGGAGTATGAATATCTTTTAGAATCATTTCCTCAATTACAAATATTATTTCAATAAGAGAAAGCATATCATGCTCAAATTATTAAGAGAAAGGAGAAAATCATGATTGAATACGTCCCCATTTCAAGGGAAAAAACTGATGTGTTTTTTGAATAATTTCATGGTCTTCCTCCTAATGATGAGGTTGAGTTCTATATTGGACTTATTCCTTGACCTTTTCCTATATCAATGACACATTATAGACTGGCCACTATTGAGTTGGAGGAATTGAAGTATTAGTTAGAAATAATATTTACAATGGTTTTATACACCTGAGTTATTCACCATGGGGTGCATAACTCCTATTTGTCAAGAAGAATTATGGGCAGATGTTCCTCTATATTGATATTCTTCATCTCTGAAAAATAATGATTAATAAAAATAATCACCTTCCATAGATATATGAATTATTCAATCAACTATGTGGATCAATTTAATTATCTCCAGTCGAACATCAATTAGGATATAACAAATTAAATGTTAAGAATGATGATATAATTCTCCACAAATGTTCATGAATTTAATGAATAAGGAATTTATAAATTACCTAAAAAAATATGTGGTAGTCTTTAGTGATGTTATTATGATAAACTCAAAGAGAAAGTGTGAACAAGGTAATAATTTGAATACCATGATAATGAAATTATAAAGGGACAAATTTTTTTCAATTTAAGGTAATTTTGAGTTCTTGATGTAGGATTTTTGAATATTGGGTCATGTTATCAGCAACAAAGAAATATTTTCGGTCACATTAAATAAAAATAAAATCTAAGAGTGTCCCATGCCAATATATCTAATGGAGATCTATAGTTTCATCAGTCTATCTGAGTATTACCAGCAAATTGTGAATAAATTCACATGATTTTAAAACCCAGTAAAAACGATGAGATGGAAAAGAGAAATGTTTTCCTAGACCTGTGAGTATTAATACTAATTCAAATCGTTAAAAAATGATGCATATCACCATGGAAATACTCAGAGTCTTAACAATTTAATATTTTTTAGTATTCAATGCTACTTAAAAGAAGGTATTAAGATGTTTATTGATGAAAAATGATAAATTGATTGCTAATATCTCAAAAAAATTAATAATGAATGATATATACTATCCTGCATAATAACTGGATTTCACAGATTTGATCTTCATGTTGAAAATATGGAATCATTATCTCTATGGGGAGAAGTGAAAAATATATACTAATCATAACAGACTAAAATATATATTCACACATAAATATATTAACATGTGATAGAAATGATGGTTATATCTCATCATGGTTTATGAATCCTCAATCTACTACCATCCTAGAAAATTGAATAAAATTATAGATTCTCTATCTATAAATGATCCTTAAACATTATCAATGATGATAATTTAGAAGTATCTGATCTGCTCAGTTTTTAAAGGATGTAAATGGGAATAACTATGGATGGAACCTCATCAATAATTTTTCAAATTATTTATCAACCATCCATTATGAATGAAATTAAGAATGCTCAAATAAATGATGTGGAAATTCAGAAGAAGGTTGGATCTATGAGAAATGAGAAATCCATAGTGCTTGAAATTGATGAGGAAGGAGTAGTAGGATTTGGTTAACGATTATTTGTACCATAAAATAAAAATATAAAGAAATATATCCTATATGACACACATTGTTTAACTCTCTGAATTCACCTAGGGAGCAAGAAGATGTATCATGATCTCAAATAGAACGATTGGTGAGACAATACAATGAATGAGATCATTAAATATACATCATATTTCATAGTTTGCCACAATGTTAAGGCTAAAAGGGAAAATTATTAAAGGATGATGAACCCATTAAGTATACCAACATAAAAATGGGAAGCTATCAACAATGTCTTTTTCACCGGACGCATGATGAAATCCTGAAGAAAGAATGAAACAAGGGTTATTATGGATCGTCTTACAAGGACAATTAATTTTATCAAAATTAGAGAGTAATTATCACGAGTAGAACTTGAATGGATATACATTTGTGAAGTGTTAAAGTTTTATGGAGTGCCACTATCAATTGTATCAAACCAAGATATGAGATTCACCACTATGTTTTGGAAACTTCTCCAATATGCTAAAAACACTAACATGAAAAACAGTATGGATTATCATCCTCAAATTGAGTTCCAATCAGAGAGGACTATACAAAAAATACAAGACATGTTGCAGGAATGTTCTATGAATTTCAAAAGAGGATGTGACCAACATTTTCCTTTGTCTATGTTCTCTAGAAAAAAAAACTGTTTCACCTCGATCTTCAAAATTCTTCCATATGCACCCCTTTACGGGAAAAGATATAGAACACCAACATACTGGGATGAATTTGGTGACTATAAAATCATAGGGACTAAAATTATTTAAGAAATGGTGGAAGATAAGAAAAACATTCAGAAGTATAACAAGACAGCCCTTTGTCAATAAAATAATAGTACACACAATTATTAACGAGACCTAGAATGTATGTCTGTATACATGGTATTCCTCAACATTTATATATGGGAGATGATTATGAGATTTTGGGAGAAGGAAAAGATAATTAATAGGTATTTCATACCATTCAAGGTTCTTTATTATGTGGGATCTTTATCCTAAAGACTCAAATATTCACCAATGATGTATCGAGTCTATGATGAATTAAATTTATTACTCTTGAAGATATACGAACCATATCTATAACAATTACTCAATATAGAGGTGGTATAGTCTGAAAATGATATATCTTAGGAATAATATGTTGTGAATATCTTATAAATTTGAGATATGGTTCTATGGAACAAATACTACCCACATATTCCATGTAATATGTTGCAACCATAAGACCGAATTGAAAATATGGGAATCAGAGAAAGTTATAAAGGAAAAATACCATCACCAATTATTATAAAATGAAATTTTGAGTAAATAATTTAAAGGGGGATAATTTAACTACCAAAAAATTTATAAATAAAAGTTATCTTCCTATAATTATGTTGTATGATTTTTAAAAATACCTATTATGGAGATCTAAATAAATAATTAGTCTCCAAATGGAAGAATTAAATAAGTAATATTTCAAGAAATTAATGAAACTATCTGGAAAAAATAGTAACATTACCCTAGGAATAGTAACATAACTAGTAGGAATAATAAATCAGCCAATATAATAGTTACCTCACCTATTAATGAGTAAATAATTTTTTTTTGTTTTATAAACTAAGATATGATATATCTATATATTGGTATAAGTAAATAAATATTTTCGAAATGATAAATTATGTGTTGGAATTTTTTTAAAGGGTAAATGTTTATTTATTATTTTTTAATTAATATAATGTGTTAAAGGATTTTGTTTCACAAAATAGTTTGATAAATTAATATTTTGTTGACTTATGATTAGAATATAATATTATGTTAACTTAATTAATATTTCAATGTATCATAAAATAAATTATAATTTTTGAATTACAATTTTTTGAGTAAATTATGATCTCAATTAAAAATTATATTCTACATATTTAGAAAACAGTTTTCATAAAATCAAGTTTTTATTTTCATTCCTCACATCATGAAATGGTTAGGGTGATTTTTTGGGATTTTTATAAAAATGTTTAATTTTTGGTGAATAGAGGAATATGGTAACAAACGGTATTACACAAATTCATTAATTATTGAGTCACAGATGATGTATGGACGATGTATTACGAAAATATAGAACTCTCCTTCTCTATTTATATTATTTATTAATGATTATAAAAAACTATTCATAGTATTAATCCAGAATAATAATGTATGTGATAAAATAAGAAAAAAACCCCTCCACTCCGACATAAATACAACCCTCACCACCTCTTCCCATCATAATTTCAGATCCTTAAAGCTTAGTAAAATTATAGTCATTCATATTCCCAAGGATCTCCCTCATGTCCCTCAACCATTGGCCTCACAAAATTTTAAAACACAATTTTTCTAAGGAGGTTTTCATGGAGGAGAATTGAAGAGGTAAAATACTCTTTTGTTCTCGTTTAATTTCTTTTCACGTTATTTTCTTTTATTATTCTCCATTAAAATCCCCTAATCCAAGTGAAATGACAACTGCATTATATTTTATATACTTGAATGTTATTATGTTAATGGTATAATCCATCATCAAACCACTTATTCTCCCACTTTAATTATAATAATGAAAAAATCATCTATAAGTTGTTGACTAATATCTATGAAGATGAGAAGTTTTCCTTTTCCTTTATAATCTTCATGGATGGTCATAAAAAGATTATAATGGGTGAAAAATAATTTTAAATGTATTTTATAAAATTTTTTATGTTCTGTATCTAACATATATACATAATATTAATTAATGAAACAAATAGAGTTCATTTTGATTGAAACCCACAAAGATTAATCTAAACGATTATCATTTAAATTTTATATAATGAATCATCCTAATATCAGGAATAATAATAATATATATGACCAATTAGTCTTATTAAATTTCTTTAATAACATATAAATTCAATTCTGGATAATTATCCATAGTTTACATGATCTTCCATAGATGTATACAAGTGAACCGATCATAAAAACCAAGAAAACAAACATTCCCAAACAATAAAATTGAATAGCTTAACTCATCAAAATGGCCATATATGAAGTTAATAAATTATAATGAATCCAATAAATTTATATTAGATTTTAGATTTATTAATTAATGAATAAAATTTTATTATATATGAAATATAAATAGAGAAATCATTCAGAAATAATGTAATAGGATTATTGGACCCAATTTACTTTCTTTGTGTTATTCCTCTTTCATTAAATTTTTAATATTAATTTTATTTTAGTATTGATAAAATAAAACATCATTAAGCTTTTGTTTTTTTACTTGGATATATGTTCTTCCAATATTATTTTAACACAAATGAAAATATATTTCGAAATAAACTATTTTTTTAAAACACTTTTTTTATTTCCCTTGATATTGATTCTTACCCACTCAAGATTGATGATTCTTATACCAAGTATGTTATTACATTTCCCTTTTGGTAACCATAAGGTTTATTCATTTTTGTTTGCTTTATGAAATTATCATGAATTCCATTTCGTTTCCATGGTTTATTTTATGTTTAAGATTGATATACGTTCTATGAAACATGAAAGATTTTATAAATGTTATTATGTAAAGAGTGCACATATAATTATATAGAAATCTAATGAATTTTGTAATTTAATGTATCTCACGAGATAAGGTGAAATATGTGTGAATATTATGCATTATTGTTTTACAATGCTGATGTTATGATTATATATATATTATATGTGTGAACATGATGCATGGTTTGTCCACAACTATGTATGGTATTTGACCACTAAGGCTTGATGTTTTGATTTTTATCACATCCAATTTCTATACTATTATCTAATTATTCCACTTATATTTATGATTATGGTTCTATAAATATTTATTTATGATGATGATAAATCTCACCCACGTTATATTGATTATTGTCTTTATCTATCCACTTACTTGAATTTTAGGCCACCCCATTATTTGATATAAATTGTTAGGTGACTACATATAATAAGGACTAAATAAATACCACTATTAATCTAGATAATAATTATTTAAAATAATTATTAGGTTTTATTTTGTAAATTTTGTGTGTAATCCCCATTTTCCTAAGACACTAAACCTTTTCATCTAGATTTTGTAACACTTTTTTATTGTTTTTCATTAAATTTAAGTAATAGTCATGTATGAAAAGTAGGGTCTCTATAAATTCAACAACAAATACCACTCTATAATTGGAATAAATCCATTTTATAGAAAATAAAATTGTCCTTTTAGGTCACTAATGTGGTTGTCGATGTTGGGATAATCATCACTAATAGGGACAGATTTTGTGTGAATAATGATGGAGAATGTGAAGATCATCCGAGACCAGATGAGGACATCCTAGACCAGTCATAAGCTATACATAAACTAATGATAATGGAATTTGTAGAATAAGTATGAATACCATTTTTTCTTAAAGGTATTCTATTGATGTTTATTTTAGTGATTTTTCCATGGTGGAAAGATATATTCAAGGTTTATTGGTCCATTTCAGGTTATATAATGGATTAGAGACGATCCATACTTTCTGTAATTACTCATGTGGTTAGAATAATTTGATTATATCTTCCAAAATTATTACCTAAGAGTATGCTTCCATGATCCATAGAATTTCATTGATGTGGTAGAAATGGAAAATGAGGATGGATCCACCATCTTTGAGTGCATAGTAGAAATAACAGATTTGTTGTAGAATATCCATCATGGGTGAATTATGTACCATGTGTTATTGGAAATCTAAATAATATTCAAGGCATATACTGGGATTGAGGGAACCATATATGATATCAGTGAAATCATATATTTTATCAGGTCTACAATTTTATGATAAAAGTAAAAAATGATCTGGGGAATTTTTTGGATCTGGTTTTTGAGATTAAACATTTCAAATATTTTAAATAATATCTTTACAGTTATTTATAGAGTCAATGATGATTTTTAGGCATTAGGTTTTCTTGAATTTGATAGATAAAAAAATAAAATATTTTTTCTCACGTTGATGTTTAATTTAATAAATAATTAATTTGGAAATTAATTATGTCATAGATAGATAAATTGATACAACCATTGAATTCAGAACATGGTATTTTCCCAAGGTGTGAAATAAATTTGTTCGCATCGCATTTCGTGATGATTTATAGTATAACATAGATTAAATAGGGTATTAATTGAATTATTGTTAAATTAGTTTCATAACCCAAGATAATATATATTCAATCCCACGTTAGTGAATACTTATGGGTTAAACACATAACTGAGTGGGAAAATTCGAAGGATAGTTATGGTGGGGAATGTTGGTGGATGAACATGGAAAGGACCATCGATCATGAATACATCAGATATCAACCATATCAAACATGAAAATGTTACATGACTTTTATTCATAAGTGAATGGTCCAACTCTATTGTATTTATTTTTATTCTTTTGTTTTTATCGTATTTTGGATATCATTTATTTCCTTTTTTATTCAATCAAATATTTAATCCATGATCAACCATTTCAAATCTATATTAATTTATAAATTTTTCATGAACCCATGATATGAGAATCATGGAATCTAAAATAGTCTATATTAATATATTTTTTCATATTACTCATCTTTAGATTATGTATGGATACATATAGTCATCATTGTTGCTTACATTTCTGGTTTATGTATTTTCCCCAAATTTAATCATCCAGTCATTTTTAGTATTCAGTTTGGCCAGTGATTGGGATTTTCCCCTAGACAAATTTATTTAACAATAGATTATTTTATCCTTGGATCACAATTTTATATTCAATATCGTGGGTTAAAAAACAATGAATGTTTCATGAAGTAATAAATAATAATTTAGAAGAATGGGGTTAATGGTTTTTTTAATCCAGGGAGTATTTAAAGATGAGAATTAGATGAAAGATGAGGATTCGAGTGATCGATTACGTGAAAATTATTTCAAACAAATGGTAGATCCATGGATTACAAAGTTTATAGTTACTAGATAATTAATTTTGGAAAAATAAATGGAATGAGTGAGAAATATAAAGAATCATTGACGATACTATATTTCCAGAGAAAATAAACTACATGGAATTTATTTACAAAATATACACATCATGTTCCTTTTTTTAGTGATTTTAGTGTTTCATGTTAGAGATAAAATCATATGACCATGTAGCTAGGACCATACATCATATTTCTCTCAACTTACATCATTGTGTGTTCAAAATTTACAGAAAAAAGAATCTATGTGGCCTCAAAAACTATATAGAGGGACACATTCCATGTGACCCCAGATGAAAATGAATTAGGAAGTGATAAAAACAATGAGTTACAAGCCCCACCCTACATATTATTTACATCATGTAACTTATAATGTATAAAATATTTCTCATGGTTAGTTTCTCAACATGGTGTAACATGACATGTATCCCTTTGGTCATGTTGTGTAATTTAATTTCAATCATATTTCAACCCTTGAGTTTTCCTTTCTATATATGTTTGTACATGTAACACAATGGAAGTATCACATACCCCTAGATATGATCATGCATCCCACCCTGAAACTCATGCAAAATGATACATTATATTTGTTTTAGCCATAGATGAAGTTAATATTTCTTTGGGGGTCCCTGGTTCATGATCCTCTATTCTTATTTACCTATGTTGGGTCAATAATCTCACTACCTCTATATAAATCATTTTATACCACCAAATAAAATAGTACATGTGGATTCAAGTACCCCACCTATGGACCAGTGTACAACACACTTTCTATGAGTTGAAAGTCATAATCTATGGTCCCTTAGAGTAGAGTGTTTTGTCCCTAGGGGTAGTTCATAATGGGTCTCACTAATATTTGTTTGATAGAAAGCTTCATAAATTCATTTTATGAACATCAATCTTTCTAGTGACTCTTTGGAATGATAGGTTATTATATTGCATCTATAATTCTTAGAATATATTTATATTATCCATTCTTTACCCTCTAGTAACTAGTTTAATGTTGAATATCATTAAATGTGTGACATATTGATGATTTTAGGTTTTCTTAATGAGTATGTATATTATCACCTATTTATAGGTTTTGATAATAAATTTGAAGTCATTTACATATTTTAGGATGTTTGATTGAGGGATTAGTTGACATCATACAAGTGATATATAGTTGCGATTTTTGGTTGTAATAAAAGAATCATCACCGATATTGGTGGATGTTTACTACATTAATTTCCTTCTAGTTGTTAGGTTGGAGATAATTTCATGTTTTGGGGGTCTTTATTAAAATCATATACTTTGGTTTTTTACTTTTGTAATCTTTTTTGAGATATTAATGGGTTTTCATGCATTTATTATTCTAATTGTTTACCTTTTCATTATATTCTTTTTATGGGGATTTGTTTTCACTTGTAATGGAACTATTGGATAATGAATCCCATTTTTTGGTATTCTTACTAAATTCCAGTCACCAGCCTCAGGATTATTGGAGGCATGATTAGGGTGGATATCTCTGATAACACTCTAAAATATCATACCCAGTGATTTTTTTCGTGTCAATATTTCTTCTCCCACATCACCCAAAAGAAGTTAAACATAAAAAAAACAGATGTAGACCCAATATAAAATAAAAACCCACAAATATAAATAAAAAAATCCTTGAATAAATAGTGAAGTATCAAAATTCTTGATGCACAACCCTACATTAAATGGAATCTTGAGGCTTAGAATGAGTAAGACTAGCTTGAAAATCCATACTTATATCAATTGAATTCTGACATTCCTCACACTAATATAAAAGACACAGAAAAATAATTGAGGGTACTATGATCCCATTTTTTCATGAACCAACCCATTCTAACCCTAAACCAATCAACTAAGCAAGACATTGGAATGACTCTAGGTAAAGTTTTGATCATAAAGATATGAAAACTTAATATATAGAATCAAGGTACATAAAATTGGATTTATTTCACCCAATAAATAATAAGATACATGGATCTTACTCCCATAATTATGACATGACTACTCTATTCATTGTAGACGTCTGTGTTGTAACATCCTAGGTAAATAAATAATAAGGAATTTTCATATTTATTAATATTTGGGAATTAAATATTAATTTTACTTTAATGGGGTTTCAATGTTCGATGGCGTACCCAATACACAACAACAGATTTGTTTGAAATCTTACGTTGCACACTAATAATATTATAATATTATTTCAAATGGTTGTTAACACATAGCCGTTGTATTGGCAGTAATGAATAGAAATAACTAAAATATTATTATATATGTTTGTTAAATGTTTTTACATTTATCTAATAAATGTTAGAGGCTTAAAATGCGAATGAATCTAATTTTAAGGATAAATACTTTAATATTTACTAAAAGGCCTATTTATCACCTTTTGATGGTGGAACCTCTTTAAATATAGTTTTGGTAACTCTTATAAATTCTATTGGTATAAATAAAATTTTTCATTAGAGTCAGGACATCAAAATTTACTTTGTGTATGTTTTTGTTATTTTTCCGATAAAGTTCATTTTTTAATGAATAGTTAAAAATGTTGTATTTTAATTCAAAACCTACTTTTAATATAATTTATTTATAAGGTTAGATTTACTTTCTAATTGGGTTTAAATGGTAATTAAAATATATTTTTACGATTTAATCCAATGGTGGCCATTGTAATTATTTTCACTTTGAAATTGGACATAAACAAGTGTCAATCATTTGATAGATATTGTTTCTTAAAAACACGCTATGTGTTTTGATAGCGGGAATTAATTATAAAATTAATTAATGAAACCTTTATGTTTTGAATTTGGAAAAATGGACATCATTTTTGAATTTTTAATATCAAATATAGCTTAGGGTGAATTTTTGGTATTTTTCTGAAAATCCTCAACTTTTGATGAATAGTGAAACCACTAATTTTATTAACTTTGGAGTTTTATTAACCGCGATTAAAGGTAATTAGGGTAATTTAAGGTAAAAATAATATTATAAAAATATAAAAATACCATGAAACATGTCCAAACATTATTGTATGAGTCATGGATGACCCAGAAAATCAATGTGTCAATTTTGGGACCCCATAAATTCACTTGGGTATGATAATGACATTAATACCTTTTTATTTAAAGTAAAAATAAAAATGCCACAAACATGTAATGTTTTTTTATAAAACAATTTTTACATGGTGTTATATAAATTATCTTTATGACTATAAATATTCATTAGAAATATTAAAATATTTCCTACATCATGTTAAATTTTTTATAAATTTTATACATCAAATAAATATATTTATTTATGACACAATGATGACACAGTGTTTATGTCATCAATAAATGATTTAAATAAATAAGAATATAATGTTTAAAATAAAATCCAAAACTTGTCCAATTATTATTCGATGATTTTATTTTGAACATGGGACACATTATATTTTACTTTAATTATTTTTTGATTTTTATAAACCGAAAAGCATTATATAATAAAATAATATTTTCAAGCTTTCCAAAAGAGCCCCTCCTCTCCCTTATAAAAGACCCCACTTTCTACCCATTTCACAGACTTTTCAAGACCATTGTCTCATCCAACCTCTACTCAAATAATCTCCCAATATCCCTATATTCATCATAGAATCCTTACCTTATGCAGAAATCTCTTCAAGAAACCCTTTGGGTTCAAACCAAGAGTAGTTACCTGATTTAAAGGTAATGTTTTCTCTTATGTTCTTTTGTTTTGCTTCTCTAACCCCTTAAACTCTTTTTATTTATTTATTTTCTAACAAAACAAGTATATAAAATATACTATGATGTTTTTATGAGAAGTATTTGAGCTACACTTACACACACCTCCATCTAATGTGTGAAGAACATACTGTTTCTGTGGACGGCAAACTACTGTCTCCCGAAACGATGTTTGTTCAATTATCTCCTACCGCCTCTCATGGTGGCCATTAATATGTCACTGTATTTATATATGTTATATATTATGTTTATGTTTTCCTTATTCTTCTTTATTTATCATTTATAGTATACATTTATGGTTTCCATTGTGGGTAAACACAATAATTTCATTTGAGGAAGTGCGGACTACAGCCCCCTCAAAGTGATATGACTCGGTCATACCATATGAGGAACGTATAAAGGATATGTTTGATGATATTATATATGATACAATACTGAACTTATAATAATACTATGTATCATTATGTTTTAATTCCATTAAATTTGAAATAGAAATGGAAGTAGCATTCATGTGTTCATACGACTTACCGTCTCCATGAACGGTGCATTTCATTTCTTACCTCTAAATGTTATGTTCTATTATATATACATGTATATGATGTATATATATGACATATATGATATCCAAATCATGAATATAATTCTATATATAATGAACCGTTGACCACATGAACAACATGTAATTATAAGAAGTCCATTTTTGACTCATGTACCAAATATCGACAAAACGAACATTATTAACTTAAATTATTAAATAATATTTATAACATAATAATAAGCGATATAAAAGGAATAATAAACTTGAAAAAGGTTCTGAATCAAGTATAAACTATCATTAGTTTATTATTCAGGAGATTATAGAACGATCGAGTCATGTCGGACATGAGGTAAGGGACTTCGTCTCAAACTCATTTTCATTGAGGCATATTTTGTTTTATTACAAGACTTTCTTTTATACGCTGTATAACCACCTTTGACTTTTCATTTCATTCAAAGGGAGTCTTTTTTCTATGAATCAATTTACTAAATGGAAAAATGGAATGTTTTTTTAACATACGTTGTGACAACGACCTTTCTACCGCCATGAGTATTACTTGATATTTGGCTTCCTTAACAAGCCGTAATGTTTTTAAAAGGAAAAATAAATACCATATACTCTATTATGTATTTTGGTATTGAAAATGGTTGTGATAATGGATTTTTTATGTCAATAAATTTAAGTGATATATTGTGATTGAAATGTGGAAATTTTTTCTTTCCTTTATATTTGTTTTATGTCTTATGATTTTATAATGGTACTTGAACATTTGATGGGTGGTTACGTGATAATCCAAATGACGGGTGGTTCCATGAATACCATGATAGGTGGTTACGTTATAACCTCCAATTCATTGGGTATGGAAGTAAGCCATATGGATATTCCCTTTAGTGACATGTGTGGATGTCAACCATATGGTTATTCCATTTATGTATGTTTATGTTCCAAGTTACCTTTATATGTTATGTGTTCTTTATATGGGTTTTATGGTGATATTTTGGTTAAAAAAGGGTAAGAAATGATATTTTTTCAGTGAAGAGTATTTACTACTTCATATAGGTGAATTGTATTACTTATGATTAGGTATTCATGGTTTACTTGATGTTTTAAAAAACTAACAGTTTCCCTCTTTGTATATTCCTTAATGAGATTTTTATACTCATACCAAGTTTTTGAAATGTTTTTCACATGAAATATAGTGGAATAGGGTCAAGGATGGGATCAAGGAAAGTCATGCTATCTAAAATATGGAACTGGACATGACTCTTTTTTCATGATTGTTTATTTTATGAAAAAAATGGAAACTGAGTTGAAGTGTCTACTTTGTAACTTTTGATATGTAATTTTTATGGCCTAATTATCTAAAAATCTAAACCTAAAAATATACTCAATGTGAATTATTCATTTAATTCAAGATTAAGTAATGTTTTAAGGCTGGGTCCTTATAGTTTGTATCAAAGGTTAGTTTAGACAACTTTAGGAGTTAGAATATTGTTAAATTCATGTCCATAAATTAATTTATGGTATGATTCAAATGATATAGAATTTAAAGATTACCATGTTGCTTCACCTAAGATATTTATGTGTGTATAATGGTTTTCTATAGAGGAAATAAAGCAGCTATGTTGGAATGACATCATGTGGAAAACAACCTTCCAAATCAGCAACCTAAGACGGTCGGAATTGGAACTAAAAAGTTTGTTGCAGTGATGGCATAGTTGACGCAGGCTATAAATGGTGGAAGTATCCATACACGAGATCATCCAGATCAACCACAGATGAACATGCTAGTAGGGGAGCATTTTATGGGGCAATATCCCCCATCATTCAGAGGATCATCTGACCCTATGCTAGTAGAAGGGTGGATTAAAGAACTGGAGAAGACTTTTGATGTCATGGGGTGTTCAGAACATCAAAGTGTTAGTCTCTCTATTTACCATTTTGAAGGAGAACCTGATTAGTGGTGGTTGATGGTGAAAAATATCAGGGATGGTGAATAGATTGATGATCTTGACTGGGATGAATTCAAAGGTATGTTTCTTGAGAAATATTTTCCTAAGGTGGTTTATCTTAGGATGGAAAAACAATTCCTATAATTGAGGCAGGAGGATGACTCAGTGGCTGCTTATAAAGAAAAGTTCACTTGACTGGCAAGGTATTATCCCAATTTCATACGAGATCTTGATAGAAAAATTAACCTTTTTTACTCAGGGTTAAAACCAAAGTATCGAATGTCTTTAGCTTCTCACATGTTCAAAAGTTATGAAAAACATGTTCGATGTGAGGAGAAGGTGGAAATGGAGTTTGCCGATGATCAGGTGTTCTTTAAAAAACAACATAATAAGAGGTCCATTTGGTAGGTAAAGGGAAAGAGATCATCAAAGATGCCTAGAGGTAAGAAAACCAGATATCCATCCAATGAGAAGTGTGGTAAAATGCATCCTGGATAATGTTTATCCAAGTTTGGAAAGTTCATTAGGTGTGGTAAGTTTGGCCATATTTCTCATAACTGTAAGGAAGATGGTCAAGCAGATAATGAAAAGCCAGTGGTAAGATAATTTAAGGGTAATGAAATGGGTATTTATGCAAATGAGTGTCTAAAAAAGAATTCAACTGAGGGAAATCAGCCATACTACATGTAGAAAGGGGTGGTGAAATCCTTTTCAACTACATCAGCAGATGTTGGACCATCAAATAAAGTAGTATCAGGTATAAGATTTATTTGTTCAGATTCAGCCAATCTATTTTTTGATTTAGGGTCTATACATTATTTCATTTCTGAGAAGTTTTCTAGTAAACTAGGAATTCCATCTCAAGATATGAATCCTGACCTTATGGTAAAAACACCCGGGGGAAACATTGAGACAAATATATATTATAAGAACCTTCCTATCCTTATGTGTGGAATGAATCTACCAGAAAACCTTATTGTTTTGCCTTTAGTATAGTTTGATGTTATTTTGGGCATGTATTGGCTTTCTGTTTATCATGCTAAGATTGACTACAAAGCTAAAGAGGTTTCTTTTCAGAAAGATTTTCAGTTTGTGTAAAAGAATGAACCCTTACTTTTGATAACATATCAGGATTCTAAGAAACTAGTAAACGATGGAAATGAATGTTACCAAGCACATATTGTTGAAAACAAAGGAACTATTTAGATTAATGATGTGCCAGTGGTAAATGAGTATCTTGATGTTTTTACTGATGGCTTGCATGGTATTATACATGATCTGGAAGTTTAATTTATTATTGAATTAGTTCCTGATGCTAAGCCAATTTCAAAACCCCCATATCGAATGGCTCAAGTTTAAATTTTAGAGTTAAATAAGAAATTGTAGGAGTTATTAGATAAAGGTTTCATTCGACCTAGCACATCACCATGGGGTGATCCTGTCTTGTATTTTAAAAAGAAAGATGGTTCAATTAGACTTTGCATTTATTATAGAGCATTGAATAACATCACTGTTAAGAACAAGTATCCTTTGCCTCATATTGATGGTTTTTTTGATCAGCTCTAGGGAGATCAGTATTTTTCGAAGATTGAATTGAGGTCAGAGTACCATCAGTTGAAAGTAAAAGAAGAAAACGTTCCGAAGACCGCGTTCCATAATAGATATGGCCATTATGGATTTGTAGTTATGCCTTTTGGGTTAACCAATGAACCTGTTGTATTCATGGATCTAATGAATAGAATTTTCCATGAGTTCTTGGATAAGTTTGTGGTTGTGTTCATTGATGATATTTTGGTTTATTCCAAAAGTAAAGAGTAACATGAAAGTCATTTAAGGGTTATCTTTCAAACCATATATGAAAAGAAACTATATGGAAAATTCATAAAGTGTGAGTTTTGGTTACAAAAAATTTCTTTCCTGGGTCACATTGTTTGAAAAAATGGTGTAACTATTGATCCTTCTAAAACAAAAGTTTTTGAAGAATGGCCAAGACCCACAAATATAACCAAGATCCATAGTTTTCTTGGTTTGGCTAGTTATTACAGGAGGTTTTTTGAGAATGTTTCATGGTTATCTAGTCCAATGACTAAGTTAACTTGAAAAAGTGTTAAGTTCATTTGGAAAAAATAATGTGATGATTGTTTTCATGAATTGAAAAGAAGATTGGTGAATGATCCAGTTTTGGAAATTCCTTCAAGAAATGGTGAGTTTGTTATCTACAGCGATTCTTCGTTGAAAGGACTTGGTTTTGTCCTTATGTAGAATGATCAGGTAATTGCTTATGCTTTATGTCAGTTGAAAACTCATGAATTAAATTACCCTACACATGATTTGGAATTAGATTCTATTGTTTTTGCATTAAAAATTTGGAGTGATCATTTGTATGGAGTAATGTGTGAAATATATACCGATCAAAAAATTTTAAAGTATAGATTTTCATAGAAATAATTGAACATGAGACAAAGATGATGGCTAGAATTAATCAAGGATTACGATTTTGCAATTCATTACCATCTAAGAAAAGTAAATAAAGTGGCTGATGCTTTGAGTAGAAAAAGTAATTCTTCATTAACCATGATAAGTTTGGAACGAGATCCTTTGGTTTTTGACTTGTTGAAATTTTTCATAAAATTTGTTAGTGCAAGAAGTTCTTTTTTTTGTTTCAGGTGTCAGTGAGATCATCTCTATCAGAAATAATTAAAAAAGAGCAAAAGAAATATAGTAAGTTGTAGAAAAAGGTAGAGCTGGTTCAGAAGGGTAAGATGAATGAATTCAACATTGATAATGATTGTGTTTTGAGGTTTGGGAAGAGATTATGTGTGCCTTGTGATTCATAGTTGAAGAATGATTTTTTATGTGAGGATCATAGTTCCCCGTTTTCAGTTCATCCTGGCAGTACTATGATTTACAAAGATCTGCAGAAGTATTACTGGTGGGATGGAATGAAAAGAAATATTGCTCATTTTAATGTGAAGTGTTTGACTTGTCTGTAGGTTAAAGCAGAGTGACATTTACCGAAAGGGATTCTTCAGTCTTTACCAGTTCCAGAGTGGAAATGGGAAAATATATCCATGGAATTCATTCTGGGATTACCAAAGACATATTGAGGTAGTAATGAAATCTGGGTTGTTGTTGATCGATTGACTAAATTTGCTCATTTCCTTTCTATTCGAGATACATTATCTCTAGATCAACTTTCTCGGTTGTATTCTAAAGAGATTGTCAAGTTACATAGAGTTCCCCTCTCTATTGTATTTGATCATGATCCCAGATTTACTTCTAACTTTTGGAAAGGCCTTCATAATTCGTTGGGTACTGAATTAAAATTTAGTACAGATTTTTACCCGCAATCAGATGGGTAGTCAGAACAAAAAATTCAAACCTTGGAGGATATGTTACGTGCTTTCACGATGGATTAACAGGGAAGTTGGGACCAACATCTTTCTTTGGTTGAATTTTCTTATAATAACAGTTTTCATTCCAGTATATAGATGCCTCCGTTTGAGGCATTATATGGAAAGTGTTGTCGAACTCCAGCTTTTTGGGAAGAAGTGGGGGAAAGGAAGCTGATGTGACTAGAATTGGTAGAAGAGATGGCAGAAAAAGATTAGTTGATTCAGAAGCACATGAGAACAACTCAGAGTCGGAAGAAAAGATATGCGGATAATCGGAGGAAGGATCTTTATTTTGAGGTAGGTGATCATGTTTTTCTCAAAGTTTCTTAATGGAAAAGTGTGATGCGTTTTGGAAAGAAAGAAAAGATGAGTCCTAGTTTCATTAAACCTTATAAAATCCAGGAGAAAGTTGGATCAATTACATAAAGAGTAGAATTACCTCAATGTTTGTCCTAGGTACACAATGTTTTTCATGTTTCAATGTTGATAAAGTATATGCCACATCCATCTCATGTTTTGAGCCCAGACGTAGTTCAGTTGGAAGAGAAACCTCTTATGAGGAACAACCAGTCCAGATTCTTGAACATAGAGAGAAAGTGTTGCGGAATAAGGTAATTCATCAGGTGAAGGTGTTATGGAAAAACCATATGGTTGAAGAGGCAATGTGCGAATCTCAAAATACTATGAGGGATAAATACC
The DNA here is from genome assembly GCA_963277665.1 of Viscum album. NCBI lineage: Eukaryota > Viridiplantae > Streptophyta > Magnoliopsida > Santalales > Viscaceae > Viscum > Viscum album. The sequence goes on from OY728147.1 coordinate 8,931,417, forward strand.
CCCATTTATTTTATAAGTGAATAAAATTGTGAGGACGCAATTCCCAAAAAGGAGGGAAGGATTAACATCCCATGTAAATAAAGAATAAGACATTTTCATATTTATTAGTATTTGTGAATTAAATATTAACTTTACTTTAATGGGGTTGCTATGTTCGATGGCGTACCCGATATGCAACAATAGATTTCTTTGAAATCCTACGTTGCACGCTAATAATATTATAATATTATTTCAAATGGTAGTTAACACAAAGCCATTGTATTGGAGGGAATGAATATAAATAAATAAAATATGAATATATATATTTGTTAAATTTTTAAACATTTATCCAATAAATGTTAGAGGCTTAAAATGCGAATGAATCTAATTTTAAGCATAAATACTCCAATATTCACTAAAAGGCCGATTTATCACCTTTTGATGGTGAACCCTATTTAAATATAATTTTGGTCACCATTATATATTATATTGGATAAAATGAAATTCATATTTAGAATCAGGACATCAAAATTTACTTTGTGTATGTTTTTGTTATTTTTTCGACAAAGTTCATTTTTTTAATGAATAGTGAAAAATGTTGTATTTTAATTCAAAACCTCCTTTTAATCTAATTTATTTATAGGGTTAGAATAACTTTTCTAATTGGGGTTAAAGTGTATTTAAAATATAATTTTACCATTTAATCCAATGGTGGTCATTGGAATTATTTTCACTTTGAAATTGGACATAAACAAGTGTCAATCTTCTGATAGATATTGTTTCTTAAAAACACGCTATGTGTTTTAACAGCCAGAATTAATTATATAATTAATTAATGAAACTTATATGTTTTTAATTTGGTAAAATGGACATCATTTTGGTATTTTTAATATCAAATATAGCTTCGGGTGAATTTTGGGTATTTTTCTAAAAAACATCAACTTTTGATGAATAGTGAAACAACTAAGTGGTAGTTAAAAAACCGTTTTTTTGTTTAAAAAAAATTATACCACTTCTGTGAATTGAATTTAAAAAATCTGACATACATGGTTGTCATTATTAAGTAAAATGTGGTTCAATGGGATGAAAATAATTTTTGGTGAGTAATTACTTTTGAGTTTTATTAACCACGATGAAAGGTAATTTGGGTAATTTAAAGTAAAAATAATATTATAAAAATATAAAAATACATTGAAACATTTAAAAACCTTATTTTAAGAGTCATTTCCGACCAATACATTCCATTTTTTAATTTTGAGACCCCATGGATTCACTTGGGTATGTTAATGACTTTAATACCTTTTTATTTAAAGTAAAAATAAAAAAGTCACAAACACATAATGTTTTACTAAAACAATTTTTACATGGGGTTATATAAATCATATTTATTACTTTTAAATATTCATTAGAAAGATAAAAATATTTCATACATCATGGTAATTTTTTTATAATTTTTAGACATCAAATAAATAAAATTATATATGGCACAATGATGGCACCATGTTTACATCATTAATGAATGATTTAAATAAATAAGAAGATAATGTTTAAAATAATATCCAAAACTTGTCCAATTCTTATTGGATGATTTTATTTCGAACATGGGACACCTTATCTTAGAATTTAATTATTTTCAGACCTTTAGAAACCGAAAATATTTATACAATAAAATAATATTTTCAAGCTTTCCAAAAGAGCCTCTCCTCTCCCTTATAAAAAACCCCACTTCATACCCATTTCACACACTTTTAAATCCCTTTGCCTCGTAAAAAATCTACTCAAATAAGCTCCCAATATACCTATATTCATCATAGAAGCCATAAATTAGGCATACATATCTTCAAGAAACCCTTATGGTTCAAATCAAGGGAAGTTACGTGATTTAAAGGTAATGTCTTCTCTTTTGTTCTTTTATTTTTCTTCTCCAACCCCTTAAACTCTTTTTATTGATTATTTTTGTAACAAAACAGGTACATAAAATATAATAGGATGTTTTTATGAAATGTATTTGAGCTACACTTACACACACCTCCATCTAATGGGTGAAGAACATACTGTTTTTGTGGACGACGATCTACTGCCTCATGAAACAATGATTGTTCAATTATCTCCTACCACCTCTCATGGTGGCCATTAATATGTCACTGTATTTATATATGTTATATATTGTGTTTTTGTTTTCCTTATTCTTCTGTATTTCTCATTTATAGTATACCATTATGGTTTCCATTATGCGTAAACACGATAATTTCATTTGAGAAATTGCGGACTACCGCCCCCTCAAAGTGATATGACACGTTCATACCATATACGGTATGTATAAAGGAAAGGATTAATGATATTATATATGATAAAATACAGGAATTATAATACTACTTTGTATCATTATCTTTTAATTCCACTAAATATGAAATAGAAATGGAAGTAGCGTTCATGCATACGTACGTCTTACCGTCTCCATGAACAGTGCATTTCATTTCTTACATATAAATGTTTTGTACTATTATAAATACATGTATATGATGGATATATATTATATATATGATATCCAAATCATGAATATCATTCTGGATATAATGAACCTTTTACCACATGAACTACATGTAATTATAAGATGCCCATTTTTGACTCAAGTACCAAATATAGATCAAACGAACATTATTAACTTAAATTATTATATAATGTTTATTACATAATAATAAGTGATATAAAATGAATAATAAAATTGAAAAAGGTTCTTAAGAATGTAGAAATTAACTTTAGTTTATTATTCAGGAGATTAATGAACGATTGAGTCAAGTCGGACACGAGGTAAGGGACTTCGTCTCAATCCCCTTTCATTGAGGAATATTTTGTTTTAATAGAAGACTTTATTTTATAAGCTGAATAAACACCTTTGAATTTTCATTTCATTCAATGGGAATATTTTTCTATGAAGTGTTTTATTAACAACAAAATGGAATGTTTCTTTTAACGTATGCGGTGGCAATGAACTTTTCGCCGCCGTGAGTATTATTTGATCTTTGGCATCCTTAAAAGGGCGTAATGTTTTTAAAAGGAAAAATAAATACCATATACTCTATTATGTTTTTTGTAATTGAAAATGGTTCTGATAATGGATTTTTTATGTCAATATATTTAAGTGATATATTGTGATTGAAATTTGGAAATGTTTTTTTCCTTTATATTTGTTTTATGTATTAAGATTTTATAATGGTAATTGGACATTTGATGGGTGGTTACGTGATAAACCAAATGACAGGTGGTGCCGTGAATACCATAACGGGTGGTTACATTATAACCTCCAATGCATTGGGTATGTAAGTTGCCTGTATTTCTATTCTATTTAATTACATGTGTGGATGTTGACCATATGGTTATTCCATTTAAGTATGTTTATGTTCCAAGTTACCTTTATATGTTATGTGTTCATTATATGGGTTTTATAGTGATCTTTTGGTTACAAAAGGGTAAGCAATGATATTTTATTTAGTTAAGAGTATTTACTACTTCATATAGTTGAAAAGTATTATTTATGATAAGGTATTCATGGTTTACTTTTTGTTTTGAAAAACTAATAGTTTCCTTCTCTGTGTATTCCTTACTGATCTTTTTATGGTCATCCCAAGTTTTTGAAATGTTTTCCACAGAACATAAAGTGGAATAGGGTCAAGGATGGGATCAGGGAAAGTCATGCTATCTAAAATATGGAATTAGACATGAATATTTTTTAAGAGTTTTTATTTTATGAAAAAAATTTAAACCGAGTAGAAGTGTATACTTTGTAAGTTTTGAGATGTAATTGTTATTGACTAATTCTCTAAAACTCTAAACCTGAAAAGATCCTCAATGTGAATTATTCATTTAATTCAAGATTAAGTAATGTCTTAAGTCTAGGTCCTTATATGTGTAATCAAATTAAGTATATATATAAATGAACAAATGATACCAATCATAACTAGATTAGTTGACCATATAAATGTGAAAAAATAAAAAATATAGAGGAAATGAAAAAAATACTCAATAGAGATGGAAAACAAAACAAAAAATTCTAAAATACCTAAATAAAAATTAATAATTTACATAATTTATATGCGACCTCCAAGGTTACCATCCATCGTGAATAAAAACTCACTCCTTGAGTGATCCCAAAATAGAACATGGACATGAAAACAAACTATGGTCTATTGAAGCAGATTGTAATATGTTGGGTTTTAGAAAAACAATCTTGTAGGTAATAGAAAAAGATTATGTTGACCTCTTTTAACAAAAAAACTATAATGGATAGTTTAATATATATGTACAATGTATGTTTTTATGCATAATTACATTATCTTGAAAAATAATTTTTTAAATAACCAAATCATGTTTTGAAGAAACATTACACAATTTTTTTCTTAAAATATACAATTAAAAAAATTATTCTCCTTTCAAAGAAATATAAAAAATTAAAAATTATGTATGATGAATTTAATTGAAAGGAAAACTAAAATCAATAACTAAATCGATAAAATGTTAAAATAGAATAGATCATGTTCCAATAAACTAATAATATAGGGGAAAAAAATAGTAAATGGTATCAGTATTTAAGAAGCATAATGAAATGTGGGAAAAGTATAATATATCATGATATGAAAATAAAAATGTGGAATAATAATAGAACAAGGTGTAGTACACATGACACAATAAAGGATAAATAATCCTTGGTAATTGATAAAAATCTTGTGAGGTGATCCTAGATGTAATTTAGTGGATCATTTTATCAGACTATCAATGCATCTAATGTCTATAACCAACTAGACTCTCTATCCAAGCCTCATTGGTGTCACTCCCCCAAGTACACATAATTCACTATAAAGGGGGGGGGGGGTAGTCAGTCTCATCATGACTATATAGTAATCATTTTTCAATCTATCACTATAATTCTTTGGATCCCCAAGATCCAAAAGATTATAGTTATAGTAGTTGATATAACATTTATAAAATATCAAATATGATAAATATATACAATAACATTCTCATCCCACCACATTAGAAAAACTAATGCAATGAACCAATTTAGAAGCAATAGCAATATCATAAATCAAATTAATCCTTCAGGTAACTCATAAAATTATTGGTAGATTCCATTAACGGTGTATCACATTAGTATAAAAGTAATCACAATGTTCCAACCACAACAAGAGATTTAATACTAAAAAAATATATCCAAATCCCCTTGAAACCAATTTTGAAATTGATATATTTTAATATCCCTTTTCAAGATGTTAAATGGGACTTTTTGTTTCATTTTAAAATATTTCTAAGAAACCCCTTTGAAGAAATATTTTTTAATTTAATCATAATTTTAAAACAAAATTTAAGTCACTAGAACCCAAAATCTAAATTAAAAATACCAATTATAGAGAATACATTCCAAATACATATTGACAAATAATGATTATAATATTATATATTGATAAAACTATTAAAATCAAAGGATTTTATAATATAAGTCAACTAAAATCTATACTATGTGAAAAACGTAATTAATATCACACAACATTAACTCAAATAATATTGATACATATAAATATATAAACATCAATTGAACAAAGAAAATCCCCATGCAATATATTTATTAATTATATAAAACACCAAGCATATACATATTTTTTGAAGGACTATATCAAGAGTACATAATAGTTATATTAACTCATCATAGATTTATAAAAAAATAATAAAATCTAGAGAAACATATTTTATAAATCCCATTAATTATTAGTTTGTTTAGAAATGGAAGATGTACAAAAACACTAACATCAACTTAATAACATTCAAAAATTGATGTCTTATTCCACCATAAAATGGTTTATTAAAATTTGAAGTGGAAATAAGATCACTAAATGAAATAATACCACAATGAAAATATTATGGTTATGAACCTTTTTACATTTAAAACATATAGGAAAATTATAAGATCCAAGGTCAATAAAATAGTAACATAAGAAACAAACAAATGAGAGAAAATGATGACCAATCCATGGAAGAATAACTTGAAATAAATGTGGATGATATAAAAACATGCATGAAAATAAAGGGTATTCACCTATTGAGATCCTAAAATCATTAAATGTGAGGGAAGGGAAATAAATAACCGAAATACAGTCTTAAAATTATTGATTGAAAGTATATAAAATCAAATATTAAAAAACAATGAGTAAAAAACCACCATTGAATGGTCCCATGAACCATTACATGGGTCTTCATCTAGCCCAACCTTGATGAGTTCCAAAATGCTCTTCTATAATGGTGAGGATCATTTAGACAATTCATGGTGGGTAGGTAACACACCAACACACCATAGGGTTCTCCATGGTTTTCAAATCTCCATTTTCTACATTGAATAGCCACCAGACATAGAACACAATATAGGGGGACCCTATTTTGATCCCTAAGTTGCTAACCACCTAGACCCCTCACCCTGACACAAAAAAATGACCATCCATGGTTTTTTTCCACCTAATTTTCTATCAAGAATGTACTAATCTGAATCCCCACTACAAAATAATTATCCTTAGGATTTTTTTAATGGGAACCCACCTAACCCACACCATTCCCATGATGATCAGGAGCTATAATATTGTGAGCAATCACTCACATGACACTTCACATGGAAAAATCTAAATGTTATGAAAATAATTGAAAAAAATTAAACATGTAAATTTAATGTAGTTATATATAATTAAATTTAATTGTTTGTGAATGTGAGGTTGGGGTGCGACATACCACCACTTCTTATCACTATGTGAACTACTTTGAGACAATGAATACAATAATATGTGGAACAACCATATGTTATAATAATTCTTAACAAAATAAAAACACCATATCAATATGGGTATTGTCAGGGGGATTTTTCTTTCATGAAATCACCATCTTTGATGGAATTAGTCACAAAATCCACCTTCCCTATAATTTCAAAATCTCTCAATTAATATTTCTCTCAATATTTTATACAATGATAATTATAAAAGTAAAATTTTAATTCCTCAAAATACTGATACATGAAATCTATAATTTTAGTCTACTTATTACGTATTAAAAAATTACACTAATCTATGTAAACACATTCATTCATAAACCCATGTTTTTACACTACAACAAAACCGGCTATTACCGGCGGTTTACAAAAACCACCGCTAAACTGGGCATCAGAAATCTATTAGCGGCGGTTTTCTCCATTTCTTGGCAGTTTAAGGGAAGCGTCATAGATGCCTCATTTCTTGGCGGTTTTAGGGACTTTAACGATGGTTTGACGGGTGCCAGATATTTAAAACCGCCGCGATATTCAGGATTTTGATGCACCTCTGTCATGGTGGTGAAAACCACCACTAAATATAAACCGATTACATTTCATGGCGGTTTTAACCACCGCTAATGGTTTACGAGTAAAGAATTTTTGGCGGTTATAACCGCCGTGAAATTATGACTGGTAAAGCATTAGCGGCGGTTAAAACCACCGCGAAATGCTGACCAGAAATAAAATGCAGTTTTGCTTCTATTGCCCCACTACCCTAAAAAACAAATCAAACCATAAAATGGAATAGGAGATATCATACAAACAAATATAATGTTATTTATAACTTTCTATCCCCAAAATGATGAAATACGAGACATAATACAAACAATCGACCATAATTCTATAGTGATAATAATCAATAATGTATCTATAGGGAAGCATGAAATCCATTCCAGTAATTACATCATACAGTTACATGATGGGAAAGAATTAATTGTACATAAAAAAACATTTTCCTATCTGATGGGGAAAATAATTCCTTCAGTGAACAATCATTGATCAAATAACCAATGGGGTTTATAGATTCTTAATGACACAAAAATACACTATATCAAGGACCAGAATGTCTAGAAATGTATCAAATATAACATTGTATGATGGGCTTGTGTAAAATAATGTAGAATATATAGTATAGGTTAATAGATTAGTACCTTAAACAATAGATGAATTTTAATAATGCTCTCTATCATATGTTGAACGTCATTTAGTTTTCCCATACCATGACTCTATGCTACAACCTGACTATTCTGAGTGGGATCACATTTCATGCACATTAATTCCCGACTCTAGTATCAACTATGTCGACTACCACCTTGGCGTCAGCAGTATGTGGTATTATAGCTACATCCCTACCAAAAATTAAGAGGACCCACATAATAATGTGGAAAATGTAAAGATCTTATCCCCCTAGGAGGAACTGGTGGAAAAGTTTTGAATATGTGCAAGATATGACCCAAACTCCTATAACCTCTACATTCAACTAGATACACCGTACGCTGGGATAAAAGATGTGATTCTTCTCTAAATCTCCCCATATTGTGTTAATGAGTCACCCAAATTATGGTAGAATAGTTGTGTGTCTTCCCTTTAACCATTTTTAGAATATTCTAAGTGACTTGAGTGACCAGAACATGCATATTTTCTTATTATATTATTGGAGAATGTGTATGGGACTGATCTTTTTCTCCATTTCATATAGGTATATACTGATGTTAATCAAGTCAGTGGGAAAGGATATGCGTAATCCCTATATTTTTTACCAAAATATTCTTGGTTATTTCTTTGAATAATACCAGATTTTACCAGGAAGCTTAGTAAATGTGGGAAAATGTGTCCTCTTGCTCATAGTTTTCCACCATATTTAGTTAGTGGGATTCTTTGGAGGGTATAGATGTAGGGACATGTTCTTGGTTGATTGTTCACTACCCTTAGTGGGTTTTCCTGACTACCTATGTTTGGGATACTTAGGTCAGACTCTCGAGGTAAACACACTCATCATATAGAGGTTTTATTGCTTTGTAGCATTGGTGATGGTGAATGCTTGAAGGAGCCCTTTGGAGGGTCCCTTATGCTATCTAGATGAGCCCATCAGTGAACTCTTGATCAACCTCACTAGATAAGGGAGTAACATGTTATTTCCTTCCATGGATATGACCATGAAATGGTTTGAGATGGAAACTATTTACAACCAATTATGTTCCACTAGCAATTGTCGAGTAGAAATCTAGTAGGGATTTTTGAGATGAATGGATTTTTTAGCTTCCTCTGAAGATGGAAAGGTACCATTTAGGTGTGAATCCCAAACAAGTGAATTTGAGACCCAATGTTGAGGGTGCAAGGTTAATAATAGAGCCCTAGTTTTAAATGAGGATCCAACTTGTGAAGTAGTCGAAGCATATGTGTTCTTAAATTAGTAAAATGTCATTTGGATCAAAGGGAGTTCTAGTTGAAAGTGCTAGAAAACTTATGAGAAAAATTTACAAGAAATCCTTAGGAAACCAGCATATCAATAAATAAAGACATGTAAAATCAATTGTATCGGATCCATGTTTGTCCACATTTCATATTTTGAGAGAGAAAAAGGAGCCTAACATTTATGTGACACATGAATTTTGTTTAAGGTTCCATGTTAGGTTCACCATTTTTTTCAACTACTTTTATTGGTGAGTATATGATTCGTATCACATGATTAGGCTAAACCACATTCCCATCATCCTGTTATGTTTGGTCTCTATACTGCCTACTAGGTTATAATTTATATAACCAGAACAAAATAACAAAAGGATCAATCATTAGTCATCCAAAATCTCAACTACCAATTCAAACACAGGCCTAAATGGAATGATGTATACCACACTCGAGAAAACAAGACATAAAATGAAACATCATAAATCAAAAAAATGCATATGGGGAAACATGACAAATCAAGAAAATGTTCGGACATGGAAGTGTTTGGTGGCAACTATGTGCCATACATGTTACATATACAAACCAACCATTCTCATATTTTTTCAACACATCAACAATACTACTACTCATGGTCCGATGATGCATTGTCACCCTCTCCACCTCCATCTCCACTACCTCCTGCCACCTGTAAGAATATTATATTGAAAACTAAATATTGTTGCATATTTATTATTAAACATAAAACGAATATAAGTTTGAAAAAAAAATTATTTTGATGTTTTGTGATTTACCTGCTCACCACTAGTCGATGCACTACCACCAGGGGCATATCTGCTCATATGATGACGTATTTCAAGAAATTCTTTCTGCAAAGTAGATATCTGATCCCCCTACTGGTGAACTTTGTTTCATAGAGAAGACATCTCCCTCTGAGCATCTTCAGGTATGAAATGACTATAACTAGGAGTAGATGCAGCTGGAATCCCTGGTGGCCTACCAAAGACCTCAGATGGTATGTGTCCCAAACCCATATCATGCACTCTACTAAGATGCTTCTTCCCAAGGACTTTAGCAACCGGGTCATCCTGGGAGACTGAGTAGGATTGCCCAAGATTGGCATCCCATATTTCTTTAATTTTTACCTATAAATAAAATATCAATATATATTAACACAGTAAAAACTGATAATAAGTTATTATAATAAAAAATTGACTTCATACCCCAACTTCTTCGGCAAGCTCGTTAACAAAATTTCTATCTGTTTTTTTATGAAAATCCAGCCACAGTTCAGTTCGGGATGCTTCATGCCCTAAACTCTATGACTGCATAAAAAAAATCAACAATTTAATATGTTAAATAGATAATATTGTCTTATAAATATTTAAACTAATTAAAAGATTACCAATGACATTCAGCTTCTAGAAAAGCTTTTTGAGCCCGTAGTGTGCTGGATGACTTGCTTTACCCGGTTTGATGCATTCTCTCTTGAGAGATCCTGAAATAAATAAAATTCAATTTAAAAGTAATGTACTCAATGTCATCTCCTCTTCATATACATGTATAAATGTAAAATGAGGATAATATAATAATATATATTTCAATACCATCCGCTTCTCATCACGATATCTATCAACAAAAACCTTCCACTATTCTTTCGGTACCCCACTGGGTATCTTCTCATACATTTGCTACACAGTCAGTTAAGTATCGTAGACATCACACCACAACCTCCATTTGAAATGTTTCCATTTTTACCAAGATTTTTCAATGTCCACTTCCATGCTATCACATCAGTAATGGTAAAGTGTAAGAACATCTTTATACAGAAATTCATTTTGAACATATTAGTAACATGAAATTCAATTAAACCATAAAGTAATAAAATTACCTTTATCTGAGAATCAAAAACTTCATTTTTTCAGTTTGGAGGCATATGCCTCTAATCATCATATGAAATAGGCAGGGAAATGGGCTCCACTACTAGCTGACCTATAATCTGAGCAAGTAACCCCGCGGCGTAATCCGTCGGGACCCATAAGAATCAAATGGAACGAATATCTTATCGCCATTCATGTTCCAAACATCTGAATTTTTTATGTGTTTTTCCACGGTTTCATTTTTTTTCATCTGCAATGAGCAAACAATTAGTATAAACAAAATGAAATAAATTTATTTAATTAAAATTTGTACCTATGACTGTGACCCTCCAGAATGTTCGTGATGAACTAGATGGGGTGTGTCGCTAGCCCACAACTGAGGCTCCTATAGGGGGAATCGATGACTCATCCTCTAATGAGACATCCACAGATGGTTTCAGAGATGATTCTGGGGGAGATGGTGTAGTGTGTAGGCAGATGGTGCCTCAGATGCCATGGGGACAGACGGATCGTCATCTGTCACAGAACAAGATGAAATAGTGTACCGCTTCTTCCTAGGCATTGCTGTCATTTAATAAAATAAAATAAAGTTCAGAATATATATTTCAAAAAATTTATGTAGAAAAAAAATTAAAAATGATAATAAATGCCCCGTACTAACAAAAAAAATATATATAACAATGATAATGAATGACTGCAGAAATGAAACAAGTGGTTGATGAATGAATAAATAATTGTACATAAAATAAGTTTCCCCTCCAATCATGTTGATAACCTTCTCCATTGCATTATCCACTTCATTCATCCTTGCTAGACTAATATTTTCACTATCATGATGGAAAAATAATTTTGCTTCCTGTTGTTGATGAAATTCAATTTCATAGGTCAAATCTTCCACTTCATCACCCATATCATAAAAATCTATTTGTATTACATGAGTAACTACACTCCACACTTCATCCACAACATCATTCATATAATATACCATTTTTTCTTGTGATGCTAAGATATATGGATCATGCAGTTCACGATCACCAACATCCATCAAGCGAGAGAAGTTTACAGAAGTAAATTGCAAGGAATCTCTTTTAACACCTTTGATAATATTGACCCATTTACATTTGAATAAAGCAATAGAAAAATTCCCGTGGTAGTTTAATTCAATAATATCATGCAGCTTTCCATCATATCCCACTTCAGCAAATGTAAATATACCACTATTCTGTGTTTCAAAACCCACTTCTCGATCGACTGTATGAAATATAAATCCATTCACATTATAAGCGCCGAACTTTCTAACTTGTTTTATAGGACCTCTAGCAAGAAACTTCAAATATTCTGACAAGTTTTCTCGAGTACCAGTATTCATGATCTAAAAAAAGAAATATAATTTAATAGATTTACAAATTTTATGTGTCAAACTAATATTCGTATTTATTGCAATATTTATAAACATAAACGTCGTAAAAACCATTCTACCAGCTCTTTATTCATAGCTTTCGTTATATCTTTCTCATTTTGTGTTCGACCTCTCATTCGTATCTTTGTTTTTATCCTCAACTCTTCAATAAATGGATTTGCAATTTCACTATTCACCAGCACATATCTATATGCCTGTAATAATTCTAATTCTGTCAGTATCACATATGAGGTCCTCCCAACTGATCGGCCAATAGCAGGAAATATTTTTGATTTTTGATGCATTTTAGATTGAGTTGATGTGTCGACAACATGTCCAACTTGATTAAATCTTGTCTCAATATCACCCAAATATCTGGAACAAAAGGTGAGACACTCCTCGGCCAAATAGCCTTCGGCAATAGAGCCTTCTGGGTGAGCTTTATTTCTCACGTATGCTTTCAAATGCCCAAGACATCTATGAAATAAAATAATAATATTATGCATTTATTTAAATTCCAAATTTTTTACTTAACTGGAAACATATAAATAAAATACCTCTCAATTGGATACATCCATCAATAATGAACGGGGCCTCCTAATTTAGCTTATTCAACCAAATGAACAGTTAAATGCATCATGACAGTAAAAAAACGATGGATGAAAGATCATATCCATTGCACAAAGGGTCAATAAAAACCTCTCCTGGAGGTTGTCACACAGAAATGGATGTATAGATTTCTCACATAATTGCCTAAAAAATGTGCAGAATTGGAGTACAACAACAGTAACTTTTTCAGGTAATAATGTATGCAATGCCAATGGTAGTAACTATTGTAACAAAATATGTGAATCGTGACTTTTCAATCCATATAACTTACGATTCTTTAAGTCAACACACCTCGAGATGTTACTCGAATACCCATAAGATACCTTCTAATTCTTTAGAATTAGAAGGAACGTATCCTTATCCATAGTTTTCATTGAAAAAATGACCGGAGCATAATTTTCATTCTCATCTGGCCAGAGATCACGTTTTATGTTCATTACTTGTAAGTCTTTCCAAGCATTGAGATGATCCTTCGACATTCCATGCTCATTAAGTAATGTGAGAAATCAAATTATCACATAAATTCTTCTCAATATGCATCACATCAAGATTGTGGCGCAAAAAATTAAATTCCCAATATGGAAGTTGGAAGAATATACTTTTTTTCTTCAATTGTTGCATTCTGATTTCACTTAACGATGCACTTCACACTTGTTTTCTACTATCATTCAAATGATGAACCTTCTCAAATTCTGTTTTAACATTTTCAAGCTGTGTCTATATTTCAGAACCAGTTAACAACTTTAGAGGTGGTCTATGATCAATGGAACTATTACATATTGATTTGTTCAGCCTAAATCTATGAGATGCATCAAGAAATCTTCGATGGAACAAGAAGCACCATTTTCTACTGTGAGGTAGCCATTTGGGCTCGAAATCAAAGTTACAAACGGGAGAAGCCAAAACCGTATAAGTGTTCCAACCAGATAAATTCCCAATCACAGGAAGTCACTAATGGTCCACATTAAAGCAACATGCATTTTGAACATTGATTTTGAGGAAACATCAAATTTCTCAACACTGTTGCTCCATAACTCCTGCAATTCTTCAATAAAAGGCTGCATGTATACATCAATATCATTTCCAGGCATTTGTTTTCCATGAATAATCATAGAAATGATAAAATATGTTTATTTCATACACATCCATGGAGGTAGATTATAAGGGATCAAAACAACTGGCCAAATTCTATAACTAGTACTCAAAGTACCAAATGGGTTGAATCCATCACCAGCCAATCCCAATCAAACATTCCTAAGATCAGGTGAGATATCTGGATGTAAATAATCAAATGTCTTCCATGATTGGGAATCTCATGGATGTCTCATTAACCCATCATTGTTATTATATACATAATTCCACTTCATGTGTTCAACGGTTTTTTATGACATGAATAATCTTTGAAATTGAGGCCTCAAAGGAATGTAACACAAAAACTTTTACAGGATTGTTCCTTTTCTTCTTCTCCATGAAATTGTATTCAGTTAGACTTCCAACATCACCCTTTGACTGCCATCTCGAAGAAGAACATTTATTACCATTCTGTCTACTTGAATCCTCTCCCCAATAAAGCATACAATCATTGGGACACACATGTATTTTTGTACAATTTAGACCAAGCTTGTTAACAACTTTTTTCATATCATAAAAAGATTATGGGATTTTTGCTTCAAGAAATGCATCACGAATCAATTCCAATAACATGGACATTGCCTTATTTGTAATTCCACATAGACATTTGATATGGTACAACTTCAGAAAAAATGAAATCTTTGAATTTTTCAAACACCCACTATACAACTCTAGATTTCCATCGTCAACTAAATCATGAAACAGATTTTCTTCACTAAAGTTTTCCCTTACATTTGGATCCACATAATCAAGAGGAGGATCCAATGATATGTTACAATCTTGATCTGCTTGTGTTACAGTCTCAAAAACATCACTTGTCACATTGTAATTTGTATCACCCTCTTATGGTTGTTCTGATATGTTTTGATGCTCATAGTGGTGTCTTGTAGTGACGAATGCATCGTTTATGAGGTTTTGAATTTCATTTTCCATTTTCGACGAACTTGGGACCTCATTTTATGGATTAACATCAGTCTTCAATCATTCTGTATTGTTTAATTTTCCATGCCAAATCCAACACAAATATTGATCAGGGAATTGCTTCAGTATTAAATGTTCATAAACTTCATCTCTCTTCAACCATGTTCTAAATTTACATTTAGGACATGGACATCTTATTCTCCTTTCAATGGATCGATTAGAAATTGCAAAATCTAAAATCTCATTCAAACCCTTATCATATTGAGGTGTGTTCCTCGGTAATTTGATCTAGATTTTATCCATGTATATCACAATGTGCCAACACAATAATAAAAAAAATTAAAACACATAGTTATTACTAAATAGAGAAAGAGTTTCATATCTACGATAGTGTAAGATTACAAAAACATAATATAATAAAGATGACCCATTGATCATAAAGTATGCATAATATAATAAAGATGATACATTGATCACATTTACCACTTACTTAGCATACCCAGACAAACCGAACAAGTCTGGTACCTAGGAGATAGCGTCAACACCTCATTGAGGAGTAGTAAGAATATCGGGTTACACACTTATCATAAAACTGTCGATCACACATATATGTTGCCTCAAACAACATCCCATTGAATGTGATGTCATTGAACACACCAAAGATGCACGATTTTCATACCATTAGTACAACGACATTACTAGAAATATTTATCCCTTATATGAAACCCTTTGTGACTTATCGCAGGCTAGCTTGCGTACCCGGATTATGGGTAGCCTAGGTCTGTTCATGAAAATTGGTCATGTTTCATCGCTCTTTATGTTTTTCAATCTTTTCACTGTATATTTAAATTTACCTCTCTCTTTTAAACTGATATTGTTTCTTATTTCCTTGAATTTGGAGAGACCTTTGTTATTCATTATATCATTAGGTTGTGCAATTTTAATTCATCCACTTATATTTCTATAGTGGGGTTCTCATTAAAATCTATTTTAAAAACTAATGAATGATGTATATTATTTTCACATAAATATGTTTTGTGTTTAGTACTATAAAAAATTATCATCAATATTTTAAACAACACATATTAAAAAAAATAATGCAAACAATAAAATTTGGATTTCATATAATACAAAGGACATGTCCAATTTTTACTTCAAAAATTTATGTATATTTCAAGTCCTAAGCTCAGTTAATTTGAAGTAATTATTTAGAAATAAATTTACAACTTTAACAAAAACTATTATACTTAATTCAATCAAAATAAATTTAAAATATTTAGTAAGTGACAGTAGTTCAGAACTTATGAATATCTTTTCTAACATGTTTGAGAATCCCATGGTGATAAATAAAATGTTCTTACGAAAGATATCGTTCGTAATCCATGAAATCTTCTAAGGTACCAATTACTGGCCAAAATAGGATGTGTATAACTCAGTATTCCACCACCAATGGTGTCTAAACATGTCTAGTCTGAGCATATAGTGTATGAAATAAAGTGATAAACAACGGTGTTAATTTAATAAATTAATTATATATATAAAATAAACCCACAGACTCTTAGGCTCTAGGATGACACCCTATGTTAGCCAAAGCATCATCAACTCCATGTGGGGTGTCTCTTTCATGAGGTGGATCCTCCTACATCAGGACATATTTCCCCAAAATACTGGAAGATTCTGTTAAATCGGGATGAATTTCCAATATCATGATTCAAGTATCCAATCTTGGTATAGACTTTATAGAAATACTTTCTTCTTCCAATGGATTTCACCCCCAATGGAAAAAGTATCCATCTCACCAGTCCTAGAATTGATATAACTACATACATATTCCCATGGAACATGTTTTTAAGAGGAAATAAACCATATAACTGGGCTACGACATTATATAACCACTTATGTCTTCCCATGGAATGTGACACTAAGGGAAAAATTAATAATCTCATATCAAATGGTGGATTCTCTTTTATTAGGATGAATCACTGATAGTATATATCAATCAGGTCTAAAATATTATTACAAGACATATTAGTTAATTCATCCCATCACTTATTAAATTTACCATTTATTCCTAATTTTAAAATCTTCCTATAGATACGAATAACCAAAATCATCTAAAACCATTTTCCATATTTCACAGGAAATGTATAGATCTTTAACTACGCCATGATTCCAAAGGATCTCATAAAATCATGAGGGGTTGGAACACCACAAATGTTAATGAAAGTCCTAACCATAATGCTAAGAGATTAAAAGGGGATCCTTGGGAGGAATCAATAGGTGGATTTTAGAAAGAAGGGATAATTCCAATTATTTAGGTTGTGCATGTGGCATGTTGATGCGATCATAATTTTTCACATACTAGCATAATCAGAACAGACTAAAGGGAGTTTTCCAAGACAACCCAACTTAATGAATAAAGAATAAGAATTAGTATGTAAAGGTAACACGTTTCATGGATACTGTCATTATCATTACTACATTATTCAAGCCTCAACTCAAAATTATAGATATAATCCAATTCCATATTATAGGGGATGTAGTGTTAGTACCTATAAATAACACAAAAATATACATCTAGGAACCCAAAAATATTTGTAGATATTTTAAGTGGATTTCAGGGTTTTAGTGAACCACCCTAGAGGAAGTGAAATAGATATAATGATTCAGGTGAATCTTATTACTCATCATAGAGAAAAGGGGGAATTTATATAATGATTTGGTGAATTTTAAGCCCATCCTGAAATCACCAACCTTTCCATAATCAAGTTTCTACTTGATAAAATCTATATACCATAATACAAAAAATATTCTAACATTACTAATAGAGTGAAAAATAAAATAATAATCCATATGTCATATGAAGTGAGTAAATAATGTAAAATGATCATGGAAGGTCATTAAATAGTAAAAAATAGTAGTGGATAATGTAAATTTGTATCCATTGATGTTTCACATTATTTAAACAATGAAATAGGCACTATATAAAAATATAAAATAGAAAAAAGGATTTGAATTAACAATATATAATGTTTATCACATCATTTATATATAAGAATAGAATCATTAAATAATTTTTTCAATTAGAGGCCTAGTAAAATACATTATTATTTTTTAACCCTAGGTTTTAATTAAGTTCACTTAGACCCAAATAATATCCAAGGTAACTCTTTATGAGGACGGTTGGAAGAAGGGTAGCACTAACCAATTTATTTATAGAAGACCCCTTCTAATTTACTTGAGTATGAGAGATACCACCATTTAATGTAAAAAACCTCCTCAGTGGATAAATTAGGGATTTAGGTCCCTATCATAAAAGGATATGTAATTAAAAAAGATAACCTTGAGTTTTTCTTAGATTCAACTACAAAATGTATCTCAAATAGCTATACCCGATGGAATGCAATAGATTCCAAATATTATAATATCCCTATATTTTAAGGGTAAATATTACCCCTATTACCATAACGAAAGGGGAAGAAAGGGAATATTAGAGGAGTTACCTGGAATTTCCTTATTTAAAATGAACTCTAATGTCCAACTGAATAAAACTTGAAATAAGATAAACTATTGGTTCACTCAAGAGGGGTATTAGATCAATAATATCACCATATAGGACCTATCACAGTGGAAATGAGAGTAAATCCCATGTTTGGGGTGATTTTTTTGGAAATAATAAGGGTTTGAAAAGACCAAAAAAACTTTTTATAATGAATTTTCCACAATTATCTATCAGGTACCATGTTTATAGTCATTGAGTATCCTATGATTCAAAAAATTTTAATTTCACCCATAGAACTCCCACTGGGAACCTAATATAGGTAAATTGGGATATTTTTGGCCTCTTAGACCTTGGATGTATTCCATCACGCTCCGTTTCTTCTATTAAATCTTCTAATTCCTCCATTAATTCTAAAAAATACTAGAACTGTGATAAATGTCTGTTTCAATTGAAAATTAATCTCACCCAAGATGGTCATGGGGTCGCCGGACGGTTGGGGGTCGCGGGTCACTAGATGGGGTCGTCGGACGGTTGTGGGTTGTTGGGGCCGGGGGTTATGGGAATATGGGAGGGCGCGGGGGTCGTCGGACGGTTGGGGGTCGCCGGGGCCGGGGGGGGGTTAGGGGAAGACAGGGTCACGATCAAGGGTTTGGGGGAAACGCAGGGTGGGTGGTAGGGAAGGGTCGGGTTTTTTAAAAAAAATATCGGTTTCATGACAGTTTATTAAAAACCACTGCGAAACCTTTCGGCCAAAACATTTAGCGGCAGTTTTGTGAACCGCCGCCACAAAACCTCTACTAAAACCGGTTTTTATTGTAGTTTTATATAGATTTAAACATATAACATATCCTAGATTTACTTTATTTTCTTAGTGACGATTGAAAATGAAGTGTGAATGGCATTAAACACTCATAGTTTAAGTGTGTGGTATTCTACTACAAAACAGTCTCTAGTAAATAATAAAATGCAATGAATCCATCCTAGTTTAAAATCTAAATTTCTTAAATATAACACTACTATCTATATATATTTTCTAAAGATCATAACTACTTACGAAATGGTCCACCTAATTATATCAGGAAGTAATTCTTCTCAGAAAATCCTTCATCATATAATTCTTCTTATAAATCACAATATATGATTTAACTAAGTAGGTCTTATTGTAGAACATTTTTCTTCAATAACATCACAAAATTTTCCTCTTGGTTGTAGTGTGATCTATTAATGTCTTAACAATAAAAATATACAAATTAAATTTCATGAAAAGGGATTTTGGAATGTTCATATAATCAAAAAAATACACTCACAAAATATTTATCCCGCTATAGTATATATTATAGTGTGTTACACTACTCTACCACAAACAAATCTTTCCACACATTATATTAATAATTATCTAAATACACCTTCATGATGTGGCATATAGTTTTGAAATTTAATAAACTATTATATTTTTCCCATTCATTCTTATGTAGCCACATGGGATCTGAGTTAATCCTATTTATTTTTAGAATTATTCTACCTTGGAACCTATTATAGTGTGGGAAATACCATTACATTGGTATTCTATATATTATTAAAGATACTACTCAAGATAACCATTATGTTCTTCTAATACTTCTCCATCGATATTTATATGAAAAATTTTACCTAATATTTTTTTTATTTCAACAATCATTAATGATAAGTACAATAATTATTCTTCTTATGTATGTAAATTCTATATGTGTGTTGATAAACAGAACCAATGACCTCTTTGGTTCCAAAAATCTCCCCCATTTCGTTTTTGGTAACCTAAGAAATATTTAATGATTTTCAAGACTATTTATCCATATCAATTCAAAATAGTAATTAATTTTATCATTTATCACTCAAAGTCTACTTGATTAATTTTTCTATAAAAACTATATTTAGAGAAAATGTCATTATTATTAGTTCATTTCATACAAATAATTGTTGAACGAAAAGTACAATATAATAGAAATAGAAAATAATTTCCCCAGATGTAATTTATTTATAAATTATTCCAATATATCCAATATCCTAATATAATAATAATAAATGTTACCCCTAAAAGTTATATTCCTCCTCAATAGTGAACTTGAGAGTTTATTTTCATTCCATTTTTCCCCCATTGATAACAAAACCTAAGGTCATGTCAAAAAACACAAGAAAACAAGTAAAATATTATATGCATATGAGGAAATGGAAAATAATAAACTTCCTTGAGATAGAAGAGGTTATTTAACACTATGGTTATACTAATTATAATTAAATGATGGCACGTTCAATTGTTTTTTGAATATGGATACCACATGGTAATTATTACCAACATGATCTACCTTGATGATACCTATCTCCACCATCATCATATTAAAAATGTACCAGATCTCTCTATTCTTAATTTGTGAATGATAAAATATAATTTTTAATAGTTTGATAACACTCTCATCAAATAAAATACCACAATAGAAATATTTATAGGTTATATAAGATAATATATCTTTTATTTCTATCATATCATTTGGGTATGTGACTTCACTATTAAAAATTTCTTTGCTTCATCCATATTAAAGGATGTGCTCTCTAGCATCATTCAAAGACACTAAGTACAGTTACTCCCAACTTATAATACTCCTCGACTCATAAATTTTCATTAAAGAATATCTCCAAATCAATTTTTATATTAATTTGTATATAAATATTGAATATATTTTAATGTAATAAACAAAACCATAATCAGGGGTTCGTTGAATGTCTCTCATGATTCATTTCAAAACTCAGAGGTGTTCCTCATAGGGAAAAAACTTAAACCTGGATGAAAAAAATACATCATAAACTATATTTCGCATTATGATCATATGTTATAAAAATATTGAAATCATATTTTAGAAATATGTTTAGTTTAACCTCACTTTCTTATTTATATTTCCTAATCTGAGTTCCAACCATAATTAGAATTTAAACTTGTTTATTATCATGTATTGAAAATTTTTTCAATAGATCTTTCAAATATTTTTATTTGTAAAATAACATTCATCCTTTATTTTTTTAACTTACAGTCCAAAAAATTGTATTATTTCTCTAATCATGGGAATTTTCACCTATGAGAAAATAAATCATGAAAATTATTTAACTTATATTAATATTCTAAATATAAATATGATGTCTTCAATATATTTTATCACAATAAATAGATCATTCTCAGGTTATTTCATATAATTATTTTGATCATCTCTACCTATTATAAATTATATCTTCCTAAAGAATTTTTCCAAACAGGTATATCAAGAGTATGGGAATTGTTTCAAGCCATACAAGGCCTTTTTCTACCTCTACACCCATGATTCATCATCAAAAATTAAAATTATCTACCATTGTTTTATATTTAATACCTCATGTATAACACACTTAATGAATTTTTTAATATCCAATTGATATAATTTAAAATTTATTTATTTTTACTTAGATACAGAGAGTCTAATCAACACAAGTATATATACTAGTTTTTATATCTTGTCCAAATTAACTCATTCCACATGTGTATAACTATTTCACACAAATAATTCTATTTTTAAGTCACATTTATATGCATATCATATTTATTTTCAATATCCCACATTTTTCTATAATGTTGTGATCCATCTTCCTCTTAGAAAGGTCCCAAAACAGATTTTTTCTCCAAATTTTATATATACTTATTCTTGAAAATCCCCAAGAATTAACTTAAACTAATTTTTTATGTAAATATGGTTCCACTTGAGATAATAGAATTGTGTTATCTATATTTCTGATTCTACAAGTTTGTGTTGGAAAAAATTTCACAAATAAATATTTATTCATCCTACTTGTTCTTTTATTCCTCTACTGAGTCTAGGTTCAATTCTCTTTAATAAATTCTTATCCGAAAATTATTTCTCAATGTATCATTCACATATTAAACCATTAATTCTAATAGATTTAGTTTTTGAATCATCATCTCCATTATAATCCTTCTTTATATATATAATTCAATTTTTTTCTGAACATTTTCTTAAATTATATTCACATAACAACTTTCTATAATCTTATTCATTCTTTTGTTAAGGAACACACTTTAACTACTATAGATTTAATAATGTATAAAAATATTTTTATCCAATATGTTACCACTATACCCTTATAGGTAAATTACATTATATATTTTAGTTGTTGGAGGTGTTGGGATAATTTTTTAGGAAGAGAGGTGGTACTAGAGCTAATCATTTAGGTGGGAAGGAGATTTCATTCTGTCTCATTAGGTGTTATGGTGTGAGGAATTGGCTGGATTAATGTGTATTTTTGGCATATGGTGGGTTTTTCCATGAATGGTTGAGTCATGAAACGTGGAATTGAGTCATGATGTGAGGATGTGTCATTACTAACAGATATATTTCATAGATGTTATAAACCATTATATATCAATGGTAGTATGTACGGTTGTGTCATGGTCATTTTTTCATGTCATTAATCCCTAGAATTTTATCACATTGAAACATCCTTTTTGGGTTTTTTATTATCATCAAACCTTTTTCCCACCATGTCTTGGTTCTGGTCTATAACATATTGTTTGTGAATCTAGATGTTACAATTTAGTGATAGACATTATGTCATAGAATTACCTCACTTATGCTAGAGTAAATAATTTACCACTCATTAAATGAGGGATGGTGGATTATATAATGTTATGGATTTTAGTCAATCCTTTGAGATATCCATACTATTGTATAACCATAGATTTTAATACCCTGATTCCATAAAATTATTTTTATATTGTACATTTTGAATCCCCTATCTAACCTCAATATTCTATCATTTTTGTGAATACTTAGGTGAATAAATGTAAATATTTGGAGATATTTTATCCCTTTTATTACCATCATCCCTTGGAAATATGATATTGAAGAATGGCCAATTTCTATTCCATTAATCATATATTTTTCTATGTCATTCATCATGTAGATGTTTTTGACATAGTGATGAGTTTATTTTAATAATTTTTTTATACTTTATTTTTATATATTGTATACTTCTCAATTAATCAATGTTTACTTTCATATTTTTGGTCTTGTGAACATGTTCTTCACCACCTTCTTAAAAAATAAATTTCAAAGATCTGGTTTGTATTGTTTATTTGAGACTTCTACCTTATTTTGAGGTGTATAGGTTACTATGAATGATCTCCATTATTTGATTGTATTCAATTTATTAGACTATTTAATATAATAAAATAGGATAAATGAAACTTTAGAAGATGGGTGATTCACATATCAATTACATGATTCATTGATATTGATTATTATAGACAGAAGTGTAATGATTCTATTGAGAATATTGTTTCCTCTATGATATATGTGTCATTTATTAAAATATAGTTATCTGAATCATCATTCAAAAAAGTTTACTAAATTATGTATGGTATAAATTAATTGTGTAGCTCCCATGTAATACATTCTTAATTAAAATTGATTAATAATATAAAAAATTGAATTGAAAATGATTTATTGCTAATATTGTCTATTTAATTTTATACATATAGTAATTATTTTTTATGTGGTTGTTTTCTTGGTTTTAGTGGATTATTTTAGAAGGTTTTGGGATGTTGGAATGAGTTTTGTAGTGGCTGTTGAAACTATATCTCAATGGTATGAATAGAGAGGTGTGACTGTTAGTATAAAAAAGTTTGATATGTTATTTTTTGTTGTGGAAGTGATGGTAAGTATTATGGTGTGAAAAAATGATGTATTGTGTGTCTATTGTGGTTCTTACTGGATTATGGTGCAAAAAGGTTGATGATGTGTTCCATTAGTTGATTGATATGGGGATGTGTAATATTTTCTTAGTATTGTTTAATTTGAATGGTAATGATGAATTTGTTAACAATTGTGGGTTTAAATGTAATAATATTTGGAAACTATTAAATTGTTATATATTGAAATAGATTGGAATCATATAAGACCAATGTGGGAATTGATAATGAATTTCCTAAAATTAAATATAAAATGAAATGTAATAATGAATTTGTTGTGTGTAGTTGAACAAAAAACATGATATTGTAATGTTATGATTAAATGATAACCTGGAATGTTTTTATGGTTATTTTGTGAGAAAAGTGTGGGATGGTGGTTTAAATTGTTGAATTGAAAGTAACTAATAACGAATAGTGATGTTAATGGGGTGATTATTATGGGAATCTAATGAATATTTTTTATATAACATAATGTTGGATTTTATGTGGATATATTTGGGTTTTACTTTCCTTATGATTTTATGTACATACCACCTAAGTCTGATAACATTAATGGTTATCGAATTCATTGTATTCCCAATGTTTTCCACAATTTACAATATGGTGAGTAAACAAATGTCTTACAAATCCCTATTCTCCACTACCCATTCCAAACATTTTATTAGCTATGATGGCATATATTTATGATAAATAATTTTTTTTCTATAATATAGTGTTTAAATAAATAATTTATGAGATAATATTTAGATAGTGATGTGATAGTTGATGTGTTATCTTACGATTGGGTTTCTGTAAGAGGAGGGAATAAAGAAGATTTCGATCATGTTCATGAAATAATACTACGATGAAGATGTAGTATCTGGTTATGGATATGTTGTTGTGGTTGTTGTTTTTAATATGATATGGAAAGTAGAAAGTTTCTATGAGGATGATGTAATTCCAATTATTATTTAGGATATGTGTATTTTATTATAATGTTGTGATGGGAGCACCATAATAAATATTGGTGGAGAATGGGTACAAAAAAATATTGGGGAAGTAGTGTCAAGGTTCAATATTGATTTATTGTTGTGATATTATGTTATTAAATTTGGATGAGATATTGTATGAGAGATCATTGGTGAGGTTGGATGATAGATGACCTATTATAGGTTCATGAAAGCTCTGTTTTTTCACTCACAAAGGAATTAGTTTTCTTCCTCCACATTTTTATAACTAGATTTAAAGAGGATATTATTGAGTATACATGTATTCTAATCCTTACATATATAAATATTATTTTATGTCTCTATGGTTAAATTAGTGATCAGGATAGAAATTAATTTATTGAGGTCTAGAGATGTCGTTAGAGAAATAGTTGAAGGAGTTATTTTCTATTTAGGATAATTACATAAAGAAATTGGGTCTATATTAAATTCTATATTAATGGAATATTAATATTAATGTTATATTATGAATTTGAGTTTTGTTTGCATTATATGTTCATAGGTTTTATGATGGTGATGAAATCCATTTGTGTGTCATACCCTCAGGTTTGGTAAAAAAAGTGAATTTTTCAAGG
The DNA here is from genome assembly GCA_963277665.1 of Viscum album. Taxonomy (NCBI): domain Eukaryota; kingdom Viridiplantae; phylum Streptophyta; class Magnoliopsida; order Santalales; family Viscaceae; genus Viscum; species Viscum album. Next base: position 8,957,413 of record OY728147.1, read on the forward strand.
CCGTATTTGGGGATAATATTCACCTTTCTGACATGACCAAGAGTGACTCCCAATGGTGAAAAATCATAAATAATTAAATAACTATATTTTCATTGGTTTCCTTCCTTGATCTTAATATATTAATCATTACTAAACACATTAAAATTTTATAAATTTTCTACTTTTAATTCCACATTTTTATGGTTTATTCTCCTCCTTGAGCCTAAAAAAGATCAATTATTTACATAAAATAGAAAATAAAATTGTTTATTCCACTATTTTTTAGAGATTCAACTTTTTTATGTGTAATTTATTTTCCATATTTTATACCACATGTTTTTCCCTTTTCATGAAATTGTTATTTTTTGTGTTCTCACGAATGAGAGATCATTCATAACACCATGTTTCTCCATGTATCTTTATAAATTATGAATGGTGTAAAATATTATATTATAAGAATGACGAAATTTGATAATTCTACTTGTATCATACTTATATATAATATGAAACAAAGTTCCCTGATAATCATTATTGGAGCATAATGATTAGGGAAGTTATGTCTAACAAACTTGAGTCATTTTTTTTCTTCAAACAATATGTCTTTCCCACTAGATTTCCTCCTAAAAAAATTAAATGTCTTATCCTCATCACATATAAAATTAGAAATATCAACCACAAACATCATTTTTAAAATATTATCTATGATATGTTTATGGATATGATCAATCCTATAATGATAATGTTTTTGTTATTTTCCTACTATAATGACATAAGTTTTCTCCTAGTAATCTAATTCTTATTGTTTGTTATTGGTTCTTAGTCTCTTTATCAATAAGTTTTCAGTTATTCCTTTAATAAGATGTCCATTCTATTGAATTTGTCCTTATATAAATAATTGAATTTTTTTAATGACTCTTACTATGTTGAGTCCTAGTCCATCGACACAATGAACCTCTATGTTTTTAGATCATATTATTTAAGATTTATTTAGTTCCTTTAATTTTTAGTTTTATATGGTTTGAAAATATAATTTTTCCTATAAAAAACCCTCATATTTTTCGATATATTCATTTCAATATTCATGTGGTATGAACACCCACTATCAAGGATTCATGTGTTGTAATTTTTTTTAGTTTGAGTGAAATTTTAACAAATAAAACATTCTCATTCTTCCTCATTTTTTTAATAATTTTTTTTCTTATAACAAAATAGAAGGTGGAATCTCTTCATTTACATTATAATTGGATATTTGATCATACCCATATTCATCCAATGTATAATTACTATATTTAAAAGGGAACTCATTGAATTATCTTTCATCCAAAATGTTTTCATTAAATAAATATTATTTTTATTCCTTCTTTTCATTCAATTTCTATCATTGTGACCATAATTATAATAATTATAATAACATCATTAAAATATATTTCATGTTTTAAAGTTATGATATATTCCCAATATCCATTTTGAATCTCATGTGCCTCACCTCTTAAATATATTCCCACTTCATTTAAATTGGTCATTATAAGGAATCATTAGAAAAAAATTCACATAATTAATGTAATGTTAATCTCACTCTCTCCCCATATATTTCAAACCCCTGATCATTTTAGTAGTTTTTGATGAGTTATCAATGTCTGTTAATTATTTAAAACCTTTTTATTTCCAATTTTTCTATGATATCCTGACATTTTATTTCTTAGCGTAACAACACAAAATTTTATAAATAACATTTCCCTTACGATTTGATTAAATGTATTAATATGAAAAATGGTTATAGAAAATACAGGCACTTATTTGGATTCCTTATTTTCTATCAGATTTAGAATACCTTTAGGAATATTTATCATTGATAATATAGTCATTGACAGGTAATATTATGAATAGTAAAAATCTAAGGTTATGAAAAATCCAATTTACACACACAAATATTGTGATGGAGTCACCCAGAACGATCATACCATCTGAAGCCCATTTATTTGAGTTTATGACGAAGATAAAATCACTAGAAAATTTTCATGAAAAATCCCAAGCTATGATCCCACAACATAAGCGTGAGAGAAACCTTTTAGGGGATAATATAAAGCTCATTGAGATCATGACAGAAACCATTTATATTGAACCACCCCCTCAATGTCTCACTGTCGTACACCTTACCCTGAGTGAATTTTTAGGTATATTAAATGTAAATGATTCAATACCCTAGAGATATAAATATTCACATTTTTTTCAATTGAATAATGGTTACATTTACTTATTATTATTATTAATTTATAAATGATTTCTATTTTGACATAGTAAAATAGTATGTTTATTTTTAGGTAATATTAAAATTCAATTAAAGAATTTATTTTGAAAAATTAATGGTTTTTAAAAAAATAAGATTTTATTAAAATATTAAATAATTTTTATAAAATATAAATCATATAATTTTTCTAAGACATGTGTAATTTTTTTAAGGGTTTGAAATCAATTATATTTTAAAAACCCCCCATTTCTCAAAAAATGTACATTATTATTTTAAATCTGAAATATCACATATTTATAAAATTATTTGAATAAAATAAATATTATTTTTGTAATCATAAAATTGAAACTATCTAAGGGTTAATTTTTCAAAATTTTCATAGTCAATCGAATATTCCGGTGAAAATTTAATATGGTATAAATATACGGTGCATATTATGACATAATTGTGACAAAAAATGATGTAATAAATACAATAATAGTTAAAAACGTCCAAAAATATATTTTCCATTAAAAATAATTTAATATAATGTTTATTTGATAAAATTTATAAATCCATTATGAATTATCCAAAACCTATAATCTATATTATAGGTTTTAAATAATTTTAACAAGAGTATAACTCACCTTTACATCACCAAGGGTATTATTATAATAATTTAGGTTCTTAAACTTAAAAAAAATCCAAACAAATCCACATTGGTAGGTAGCATTGGAAAAATTAATGGATGGTTTTTTTGTTAATTTAATTATATAGATTCCAAAACTTGTGTTTTGGAAATGATAATGAATTCCCTAATAATTTTCAATTTAAACCAACCAAAGATACAATTTAACTTCATGAAAAAAACCTTTAATGTTTCCATACAATTATGAACCCATTATTAAGTCCTCCAAATGCATTCTTTATCTCCCAAGAACTCCTCCAAAGCATTTGGTGCCACACTCTCATGGTAAGTGTTCTTTTCCTTCTCATATTTATTAAATTAACTTTATTATCATATGACTATTATATCCATTTTATAATTGTTGGTTATGTTATTCCATACACCCTTACTCAACTTTTTATGTATAAATAATTATATAAACATTTTCCACAGATTATTCCCTCCCATGAACATTTATACACCCTCGTTATGCTGCTGTAATGTCACCATGATTTTACATGCCAAACAATGTGTAGTGAATACCCGTACACATTTACTAACAAGGATATTCACCTTTATAAACATATACATATTTATTGGTGAAATAAATTTATTTATTCCACACTCATTAAACATGGAATAAAATATGACAACTTTTTAATCAATGTTGAATGATCTTATAGAATACTTAAGCTTGAGAATGAAATGAAAGTGATGGGTGTACATGAGATTATATAGTTCTCCAATGCATTACATAACGTTTTAGTGTCATGAAAAATCATTCACGGGTTTATCAATTTATCCTAATTTGTTATGGTACTTTTCCCATCTAGATTTCATGTCTGTTATCCATGACCTCTGATTACAGTGCATTTTTTATGTTTTTCCCACATCTCACTTGTTTTATTTATGATTATCATGTTATATCATGCCATGTTTTTCATGTTTATTATTATAACATATTTTATTTGTTATTTATATGTCTATTGTCTAAATTATATTACTTTGTTCATGTTATTCCAAATTTATTCCTTTATTGGGCTTTATATCTCACCCCTTTGTTATGGTTATTCTCATGTTATCCAAATAAGTTTTAAGTATGACCATGTTAAGGATGTTTTCAATAAATATAATGTATTCCTTATATTATGTGGTCATGTGAGGTATATAATTCTCAAATAAACTATACTTCCCATTCATCTGGATTGTATTATGTATAATTCAAATCAATAAATCATAAATTATTATCTAATAAATATATGGGTATTTATAGTTGGAGTAAAATGAATTTTTTTATTTATTTTTGGGACTAGAATTAGAAAACTACAGAGAAAGAATTTGGGATAATTATAAGGATAAGAAAAAATCCCTAAATATTGGTAAGTACATAGTATGTGGTTTATAAAGAAAATACATCCCTATTCTGGACACTATAGGTGGATGTTGATCTTGAATGGATGTATATAGGGGTAACACTTGAAAATACAAGATTAACCTAGGATCCACTGGGAACTAGTACCTGAAAATAGGCCTTACTGAACACCTAGTTTAACACTCCTAGGGTATATGCATTGGTAAATTAATAATCTCATTAGAAACCATTACCAAGGGAACAAAACATTTCCATAGTAAAATATTTTAGGAAATAGGTCATGGATAACATAGATTAATTACTATAAAATCTTTCCTTATATAAATACATGTAATTTATATATTATATCTATAATTTCATTGGATTCACATTTATGTGTTTAATTGTTTAAAAATAATCATCTCTAATTTTTACTCTATTCTATGCAATGGAAAAAAATATAAGAAATTTGGTACCCAACCAATGTGAAGGGAAATGTGAAGACAACCTCAACAAGGCGCCCAACATGATTGGAGAGGGAATCCAAAACATTTTGACGATACTATCATAGTTGACTTATGTTCTAAATATAAAAGAAGATCAAGAGGAGTACCAAAATCCCCATTATAATTATCAAGATTCAATTTAGTGCATTATGAAACAATGGACATCGAAATTAAATAGATCATCTAATCCCTCAATACTTGAAAATGAATAAAATCTATTGAGAAGAACTTCTCCATATATAAATATTCGGAACAAGATAATGTTCTATTTTATATATATCATATAGAGGGAGAATTTTATTAATGGTGTTCATTGATCAAGAATATCAATCATGAGGGACACATTAAATAAACGAGGAGGAAGGAAATAAAAAAATGTTTTTTAATCAATACTTTCCTCACACTATCTGAATTAAAATGGAAATGGATTTATTTTCCATAAAAAATAGATTATCAATCTATTGAGGAGTGTGAGTAAAAGTTCAACCAACTTTCATAATGAACCACCAACATTGTTGTTACCCCTGAATGCATGGTTGACCACTTCATTGGTGTGATAAAATCGAGTCTATGAAAAGACATGGAAAATCATGACATTGATAGATATGAGTAAATTACCCAATACACCCTCAATATTGAAATGGAGATATAGTAATCTCAAGGGTATCATAGGTATATTATGAAAAATTTAGATTTTAATTATGTCAGTTTGAGGGAGAAATCTAACGATACAATTTAATTTCTATAACCCCATTTTCAAAAATGATTAAAAACACTATTAAAACCGCATAAGGGGCACATGGAAATGATTTAGGTGTGGTGTGGAATGAGAAATATCTAATTATTACTGATATAAGGAACAAAATAATGCAATGGAGGAATAGAATGCTCTAGTACACCCTCACTGCATTGTTCTTTTATTCAACTAAGTGTAACCTGTGCACTTTTCAAATCATTGCACAAATACAATGATTTTCGGAGACAACCCGCAACCTCCAAGGTAGTAGGGGTGAACTTTTTTGAATCATAAGTGCTGAGGTGAATCCAAAAAATGTAATTGTGACTTATAAGTTAGTTTTCCATTCAGTAATAGTGAACATACTTCTTTATTCAATTTCTATTCATTCTATAATATCAAAAATGTTTAGAAGAAATATTCATAAACCCCCAAAAATCAAGGAAGTAGAGCTATCGGTGGAAATGAAAATTTGTCAATTATTTCATCAATGGTATCTAACTCCCCCTGTCAAAATTTGTGGGCTGAACCTCCAATAAAAACTTTTCATACTCTATTTGGTTTAATTTGATACAATTCTTGGTATGGAATGACTTTCCCATTATAAAGACGACATAATTTTCCATGAGAATGAAATCACTCACCATATCACATATTTTCTTATAATTCAATAAAAATGCAAGGAGTTGGATGAGTATTATTTATAACCAACACCTCAAGAAATGATATTATTTAACTATAAGAAATAATATCTAGCTGAAATTATTGATTCCAAATAAAGGATCATTCTTGATGAAAAGAACATTTTGGGGAATATACTGAATTGTTTTAAAACGAATTTTTCGGTATTCCTCTTATCCAGATAGTTGAATTTTAAAAACATATTATTCTGAGTAGTTTAACATTATCAAAAATTTCATCTAGAATAGGTGTTGTGGATCATGATACTTTTAAGAGAAACCTTTTGGAGAATCTGTATTCGGGTTCACACACCCATATGCTTCACCTTGGTGTGCCCCGGTCCTTTTCATCAAGAAGAAGAATGTGTCAATGCACCTTTTCTTTGATTACCATGATCTCAAAAAGATCATGATAAAGAACAGATATCGGATGATAAATATTGATGAATCATTTATTTAGAAATGTGAAAAAAGTACCTCTCCAAGGTGGATATTCCATGGGGTTATTACCATGTTAGGGTGAAGAAGGTTGATATCCCAAAGAATGATGTTCGTTCAAGGTATGAGAACTTTGAGTACATAGTAATTACATTCGGGCTCCCAAATTTCATATAAATATTCAGGCACTTGAGGATTATGGGAAGAACAGATTAACCAAATTTTGGGGCATTATTTTTAGATTATCTTATAAAATAGTCATAAAATAAAGGAGGATCATGAGGATAATCTAAGTATTGTTCTAAGGACCATAAGAAAGAATAATATTTATGAAAATTATTGATAATGTGTGTTTTTGTTAAATGAAGTCACATCATTGGGGAACACTATCATAAGAAAGGAGGTATCTATGGACCCTTCAAATATAGAAGCAATTTATGAATGTCTGAGGCCATCATATATGATAAATATATATAGTTTATTTGGAATAGCTGGGGTACTATTGGCGATTTTTGATAAATTTATAAAATTTTAAAACACATTAACCATGATGACTTAGAAGAGAGTAATGGTTTCTTATAATTTTGGATGTAAAAAGAGTTTCAAGGAGTTGAAAAAGAGTCTTATGAGTGAAACTATACTCACACAACCCATAATTGGAGAAATTGTGGTGGTATTTAGAGATACTTTAATGAATGGATTGGGATTATTGTTAATTCATAATGATAATATGATAGACTATGGCTGACATAAATTAAAATATCACAAATATATCTACAAAATAAATTCTATAAAGTTTGATGTAGTGATATTTTCATTGAAAATATGTCATCATTATCTCATTAGGAATAATTGTGAAATACATACCGATGAAAATATTATCAAGTATATATTCACACATAAAGCAAAGAGTATGTGCATGTGATTATTCTTATAGGTGATTAAGGACTATGACTAGACAACCCACTAGCATCCTGTAAAAGAGAATAAATTTGAAGATTCTTTGAGAAGAAAGGATCGAGAAATTTTATCAATGATTATAATGAAAAAGGATCTAATCTTCGTATATACAAAATAATGGGAATTATAAAAGAAGGAAAACCATAAATTTGTTCACAAATTATTTCTAAACCATCAATTCATGAAAATGAAAAGGATGCTCATAGAGATGATGTGGTAATTTAGAATAAAGTCGAATCTATTTAAAAAGGAATGTCCTTAGAGTAAAATTTTAATGAAAAAGGAGTTGTGAGATTTTTATCATGAATATGTGTACCATAAAATATAGATTAAAATAAGGATATTTTGGACGATTCACATAGTTCAAGTTTCCCCATCATTTTATGAAACCCAATGATCTATCGAGGACTATGAGAGAACTTTTTATGGGAAAATATGATGATGGAGATCATGGAATATACATCAAGATGTCTTTTATATTATAAAGGTAATGTGGAAAGGAAAATACCCCAAGGGATGACGAAACTACTAACCCTATGTAAATGGAAATTTAAAAAAGTTCCTATTGGCTTTTTCACTAGTATTAAAAATATATCTTGTGGGATAAAATTCAATATGGGTTGTTGGAGATCATCTTACAAATAATTATAAATTAATTTCAATTCAATAGGATTTCTCAATCAACCAAATTTAAAAATATATGTTGGGGAAGTGGCGATCCTACAGGGAACCCCATTATCAATTATATCCAATCATTGACCCAATATTTTCCCCTATTTTTTTAAGAGTCTCCAACATTTTCTAAATATATAGTTGTACTTCATCAAAAATTATCACCCCAAAAATGATGTCCAATATAAATGGACTATCCAAAAATATGCAGATATTTTTAGAGAATTTTCAATTTAATTCAAAGGTGTATGGGAGGAAAATATTCCTCTAGTTGAGTTCTCATATAATAATAGTTTCCAATAATTCATCCAAATGGATACTTATGAGTCCCATTATGGGAAGATGTTCAATTAAGCTCTATATTGGGATGAATTTTGGGAATGAAAACATATAGGTCTTGAAATGGTTTATGAAATGTTGGAAATATTTAAGACCATTTAACATCACATAAAGAATGCTTATAGTCGAGATACGAGCTATGATGTCAATCAGGGATGTGACCTAGAGTTTCCGGTGTGAGAATTGGTAGTCCTATATATATCTCTATGAAATAATGTCATGAGATATGGGAATAAGAGAAATCTTAGTCAATGATACATCAGTCCCTTAAAGTTTATTAATCGAATTGAAGTGGTGGTATATTCACTAGGACCCCCACCTAACCTATATTAAGTGCATGATATTTTCCAAGTATCCCACTTGAAGTAAATACCATAACACTAACAAGAACTCAATCTAGAGGTGGTACTATTGGAGAATTATCCCTCAAATGAGGAACATATGGTAAAGGTCTTATATCATATAATCAATGTTTTATGAAAAAATGCACCTAATCATATTTTTGTGGAGATACCAAAACTTTAAAGAAGAAACATGGGAACTATAGGAGGTTGTAATGGCCCGGACCCTCCTGGTCGAGTACTTCCCCAAAACACAGTTCCATCAAACGGTTCCACCCAAAAGGTGGCACCAGTCATGGTCTCACACTGAAATGGTGGCACAATGAGGGTGGAACCATGTGGGTGGCACCGTGATGGTGGCACCGTGACGGTGGCACCTTGGGGGTGGCACCAGGACGGTGGCACAATGAGGGTGGTACCGTGAGGGTGGCACCATAAGGGTGGCACCATGATGGTGGTACCATGAGGGTGGCACTGTAATAGTGGAACCATGTCCTCATCAAAGCCGTCTTCATTTTTTTTTCTAGTTCTCGACTTTTCCACTCCCTTAATGTGTCTTTTGATGTAAAAAATGATTTAACATCCCCCTTTAAAATCCATTTAAAGCCCATAAATGATATCAAGAATTCCCCAAATCTAGGAAACCTTTAACTTAATAAATTTCTGACCCTATTGCGTGATTTAAAGGAAACCATTAAACACAGAGCTATTATGGCCACCTCTCCAATGAGAATTGTTAAATGTCAATTAATTCTATTGTGCTTAACCACCCAACCATTTGGGAAACCACGGTCTGACCTTAAATCCATTCAAAATTCCTTATCCTGTAACAATGGGATCTCATCTTTTTATCGTGCCAAGATATCTTCCCAACTCATCCTTGGAGTCCCTGGAGTTCCCCCCTACAAGTTGCTCATCCCCAACTCTTGGAGCATGGAGTTAAAATGACCATCTTTTATCATCCAGGTAGGGGTTTCCTTCGTCTCCCTTTACTGTGTATCATGAGAGGTGGGTATATTATTCTTCCTATGGGGATAGTGGAAACCAAACTTTAAAGAAGATAATAAACAGACTATTAAAGAATTAAGGGGGTGTGATCGATGTTTCTGATGTAATTTTTATCCTTTTTTTCGTAGTTGTGAATTGTATGGCCTTATGACCAATGAAAATCATGACTGTTGGTGGTCTTTTTTTGTGCACTAATGAACCTCTGTCTTCTGTGATGATTTAATGGATACAACATGGGAATTTGTTTAATCACGTAAACTCAACTAATTAAATGGATGTCCAGTGAACAAAAATATCCTGTGTGATCCCTAGTTAACCAAACATAAAAGGGAAACTTAATGAATGATGTACTTGAATCAAGAAACTCCCTTGCTTTGTCTTGGTGGTATGTGTGATTGTTCTGCTTGATGCTTATGGGGTGATATGAATGGGGATGAAATTATTTGTTGTTGTGCAGTTGATAGTGGACCTGAGGCCATGTGGGGCTGTATCTTGAGGCTCAGTTTGTTTCTAGTACTTTGAGTGATCTCAAGGATCCTTTTTTTGTTGTGACCTTACAAGAGAACAAGGTGTGAATGCTTAAAAGTGTTGTTTGGATGTTTTCATTTCCTTAGATTGTGGTCATGTTTGATCATTGCCCAGTACTAAAGAATTTCCTTAAATGGAATAACCTGAACATGAAAACAAGAATGGCTTCAATGTGGAATTGTTTTTTGGGAATGAGTGGTGACATGGTTGTGGGTTCGAAGATTATTAGGAATGAATAGTAACGAGGGTGTTTTGTTGGGCTGGTTTGGAACTCCTAGGTTGGGATGAGTTCTTGTTACCTATATATATATATATATATAATTGTAGTTATTATGTTTCTTATTCGTGACCCATCTAAGTTGATCACTTATGCCGAACACCCCCATTTCATGGGGGAAGGTGTTTTTCCAAAAACTTTTACAAGTTACTGGTTATTAGCTCCTTTTCTGCTCCCTTCCCCGAGTGGTACAAGTCCCTTCGGGCAGGCTGTGACGGCCTGAGGTCCATTATTTCCCAATAATCTTTGGGCAGGGTAGTTGTAGTGGTTTCCCCAGGTGTGTTTGGGCCGGTTGTTTCTCAAGTGTCTTCGGGATGAGGTCCATGTGTCTTCGGGCGTGGTAGTAGTTATTCTAGCCCAGGTGTTTGTGGGTGTGTTTACACGTGGTTGTTGTAGCCCAGGTGTTTGCGGGTGGGATGTGTGGTTATAGCCCAAAATTCTTTGGGTAGGGTAGTTTTGGTGGTTGGCCCAGGTGTGTGCGGGTAGGGGTGATAGCAGTGGTACTGCGGTGAGAATGGCAGGAGAGGTCCGATGCATAGGATGTCTTCAATAAACAGTGGGGAAACAGTGCGGGGTACCCAAACATCGATGTGTTACTACTATTACATTACTTGACATGCGTTATTTAGGGAGTGTGCCTTGGTGAGGCTAGGGTGTATAGTTTTCCTTACATGGTGTTTTGGTTATCTCCTCTCTCATAGGGCATTAGAATGCCTCCCCCTTGTGCACGAGAGATTCTGGTTTTCCCTACTGACTATACTTGTATGCTCACCCTATGTATATAAATCTGCTTTCAGGTTTCTAGGACGACGTAAAGGACCCTACAAGATTGTACTAGTTCGAACATTGGGACATATGTTGTTGTTGTTTTTCCTTTCTTAACATTGGTACTTTATTTTAGGGGTTTCTTGTACTTTTGTAGCATTTAATTTTGGAACATGCATATAGGAATGGTTTGTTTTGGATTTACTTGTACTTCCACTTTCAGCGTTGTTGGGAATAACTATCTTATCTCCTGATCCTATTAGAATAAAAAAGGGTAATGCCTTATATATTGTGTGTCATTCTATACCCTTGGTTCTAATCTCCACTCCAAGACCTATTGGAGGAGGATCTCGGGGGTCATTATCTCTAATTCAACTTGAATAAGGAAGGGTATACCAACCTTCCGTCCCTTATCTCATCTTGGTGAAGGCGGGTCGTGATAGAATGGTATCAGAGGACGTTGGGGATATGATGAAGTTGGGGGTTTGGAACAGTGAGGATTGCATGGTATGGTAGGGAAATAGTGTTGGACAATCTTGGTGCGTCAAATAGGCCAATGAATACGGGCTAGGACACGAGATTTTAGGTCCCACCATGATCTGATGCAAGGAATCTGGGCCTACAGAACGACCAAGTGAGGCTACACTTATTACTGGGTAGAGACCCTATGAAAGGTACATGCATCATAATAACTTGTGTTATTGTGTTTCATGGGTATTTTGGGGATTTAAAATGAATATTAAGTCTATGAAAATTTAAAAGAAATCTTCTACACTACTCGGCCATAGGCAGTTCTTGTTTACCTTGCAGCTATGGCACACGGATGGTGAGCAAGGGTGGTGTGGGTGATCCAGGCCTAGGAGGTTGATTTTGATGATCGAAATAGGGCTGATCGAGAGGAGGAGGATGATCAGTGGCAGAGGACACTTTGTGCCTTTTAGTGGTAGAACCTCGGGAATTATGAGGGCATCATCTCAGACAAGGAGATAGAGAGCTGGCTAGAGGAGCGGGTGATAGCTTTCAGCTTGATCCAGGCTCCGACGAAGTACATGGTTCCTCTGGATGTACTCCAGATGTGGGGTGCATCACAAATGTGGTAGACGCTTTATCTTGGGGAGAAGAGGGAGGCTGAGGTGACGTGGACTGACTTTGAGAGGGATTTGCAAGTGGAATTTTTCTCTTCCACGATGAGGGGTGAGAAGAGGTAGGAACTAATCTCCCTTCAGCAGGAGGATATGTCATTGAGAGAGTTAGGGGTCAAGTTTGATGATCTCCATCGCTTTGCTCCAGACCTCTTTCTAGATGAGGAATCTCAGGCGAGATGTTTATAGGAGGCACTCCGACCTTCTCTTCAGTATGCGGTTACCCACTTCACCCAACCGATGTACTTGGAGGTCCAGAAGAAGGCTGAAGTGGTGGAAAGGTTGCACATGATGAGAGGTTTATTGCGAGAGGGAATCTAGTTGGGCTCATCGAAGGGGAAGGCTGTCAACAGCAGGCCTCCAACATCAGGTCCCTCTGGGTTTCGACCAGTAGGGAGCAGGCCTCAACAGTTCCAGTTCCGATCTCCATGTCCTCTCTATTTCCTTTCATGCCCAGGAGTGAGATGATTCATCAGTGGCAGCCTTGGTCAACTTCGGAATCAGTTCCCAGACAGAGTACACTATAGTGGGGGTGGGCCAGTGAAATACTTGCCTCAGCCGCAACAGTTTGTAGCCAGGCCCTTTTAGCAGTCGAAGAAGGGACAACAAGCTCCTGCTCCTCCAAGGGTAGATGTTGCCGAAGGAGGCCGACCTCAGGGCCCTCCTCAGGGACCTCGACCAGGGCATGGTCAGGGAGGCAGCCGATAGCCGAGTGGAAGAGGAGCTGGGCGTGGGTAGTTACACGCTGCAGACGTAGTAGTTTTAGCAGATAGTGGTCCCAGGATGTGCATAGACTACCGGAGACTGAAACAGGTGACGGTCAAGAACCGTTACCCTCTCCAAAGGATAGATGACCTTTTTAACCAGTTAAAAGGGGTATGATGGTTCTCCAAGATGAAACTATGATTCGGATATCACCAGTTGAGGTTAGAGGAGGGTGAAATCTCAAAGAATGCCTTCAGGTGAAGATATGGGCACTTCGAGTTTGTTGTCAGGTTGTTCGGCATCACAAACACACCAATTGTGTTAATGGGGCTCATGAACTCTATCTTCTAGGAATATCTGGACCAGTTCGTAGTCATGTTTATTGACGACATCCTGATCTACTCAAGGTCATAGAAGGATCATTATGAGCATCTTAGAATTTTCTTAGAGGTCCTTCGTTGACACCAACTCTATGAGAAATTGTCTAAGTGCATGTTTTGTACACGATAAGTGCACTTACTTGGAAAAATGGTGTCCGAGTAAGGAATAACGGTGGACCATTCAAAGGTTGAGGCGGTTGTTTCATGGAAAATTCCCAAGAATTTGGCAGAGGTTCGTAGTTTTCTAGGTCTAGAAGGTTACTACTAGAGGTCCGTACCCAACATCTCCCGAGTTGAAGAACCTTTGATAGCCTTGACCAGGAAGGACCAGGCTTTCGTGTGGAATGAGCTATGCGAGGCAACCTTCAGTTATTTGAAGTGGACGTTGGTCAGTGCCCCAGTGCCGAGGTTTCCAAAAGAAGGGGTGACATATGAGGTGTTCTGTGATGCTTCGGGATAAGGTCTGTGTTGTGTGATGATGCAACAACAGGGGGTGATCTCTTATAGATTCAGGTAGTTACTTCTCCAAGAGTGTAACTATACCACCCATGATCTAGAACATGCTGTGGTCATATTCTCACTAAAGTTGTGGTGGAATTACCTTGTCGGGGAGCACTTCAAGGCCTTCACGGATCACAAGAGCTTGAAGTTCATCTTCTACCAACGGGATGTGAATTTGTGGCAGTGAAGGTGGATGGTGTTCCTCTAAGACTATGAATTTGAAATATCCTACACCTCAGGGAAGGGGAACGTGGTGGGTGATTCTCTGAGAAGAAAGCCATAGAAGGATGTGGTTCGAGAATCAACAGATGCATGGAAGGCGATATAAGAGTTGGATTCCCTACACCTATATACGAGGATGGATGGTGGTAGAGGTTTCATATTTTAGATAACAGTGAAATCATTTCTATTGTGGTAGATAGAGGAGTCTCAGTAGGGAGACTCAGAGAGTGAAGTGATGCGTGATCGCATTATCCAAGGTAATGCTCCTATAGGATGGTCAGAGGATGGTCAGAATTAGATTCATATCCAAGGGAAGATGTTTGTTCCAAAGACAATAAATGAGAGATTTCTTGGTGAGTTCCACGACTCACCCCTAGCAGTGCACTCAGAAGTTTACAAGATGTATCAGGGTTTGAAGAGACAATTTTGGTGGCTCGGAGTGAAGAGGGTAGTGGCAGAGTTCATAACAAAGTTCCTTGTGTGTCAGTAGGTGAAGGCTAAACACCGCATCCCAGGAGGTCTGTAACAACATTTAGATGCCCCCAAGTGGAAGTGAGATGAAATATCGATGGATTTCTTCATGGGACTACCCAGATTTCAAGGGGTTGCGATGCTATCTTGGTAGTTGTGGAATGAATAATGAAATCATTTCACTTTCTGGCAATCAAGGAGTCAGGTATGGTAGATGGCCAAGCACAAAGGAATGTGGATGAGGTGGTGTAGTTGCAAGGGGTCCCGAGTTCCATAGTCTTTGATCGGGATACCTGGTTTACCTCACAAGTCTGGAGGGGATTATAGCATTCTTTTGGCACTCAGCTACATCTTAACACCACTTTCCATCCCATAACATATGGACAGATGGACCACACCATCCATGCATTGAAAGATACACTACGAGCATGTGTTCTTGACTCTAGGGTATCATTGGTGCAACACTTGCCTCTGGTAGATATTGAATACAATTATAGATATCACTCTACCATTGGCATGGATCTGTTTGAAGCCTTGTCCAAAAGGACATGTCGCTCACCCGTGTTCTAGACTTAGATCAGGGAAACAAGTTTTCTTGGCCCAGAAGTGGTGCAGAGCACGAAATAGGAGGTTCAGCTTATACGAGAGAGGATGAAGGTGGAACAGGACCGTCAATAGTTATATGCCGATAATAGGAGGAGACCCTTGGAGGTCGAGGTCGGTGACCACTTGATCTTGATGATCTCCCATCGCCGTGGGTAATAGTGGTTCGACATGGGGAGTAAGCTTTCTACTAGGTTCGTCTAACCGTTCGAAGTGTTGCGGTGGGTCGGTGAAGTCTCTTATTAGCTGACTCTACCACTGCCACTACTGATAATTCACGACTTCTTCCATGTGTCTCAGCTCCGACGATATCTACATGGTGATTCACACATCCTCAGCTAGGGAAATCCAGATATCAATGCCGACATAACGTTTATAGAATGAATAGTGAGGATCGAGGATCACAAGAAGAAGGCACTCTATGGATGAACCATTCCTTTGGTTTGTGTGTTATGGAGGAATGGTGGGATAGAGGAGAGTACTTGGGAATTGGAGGCATGGATGCACGCCCAGTACCCAGAGCTATTCTGAGTTTTGTTCTGTTTTGATTGTACTTCTTTGTGATGATGAATTTTACCTTGTTAACTATGGAATGGACTGTTTCCCTTGTTCTTTAGATGTGTGTGTGATGAGTCCAGGATATGGAAAGGAGAGGAACCAATCCATAATCAAGACGTATTAAGGTTAATGCAATTAAACTCGTCCAGGTGAGTTAGTACCACCCAAAGTGGATAGTATCTTGACATGGAGGAACGAACTCACTAATCCCTATGTCTAGATGGTATGAACCTTGAATATTAGTGTGATTACATGGGGGGAGAGGAGAGGTAGTGTATCCATAGTCATTCGAAATATGAATTAGGTTTACTCCTGAGAGGTATCTTTCGAGGTGGTAGTTCGAAGCCCTCTCATTTCTTCTGGTCTAGTTTTGATTCTCGAGGGAGGGAATTGTTTGAGAGGTATCTGATGTAATGGACCAATCCCTCCTAGACCAATACTTTCCCAAAACACGGTTCTATAAAATAGTTTCACCAAAAGGTGGCACTGGTCACGGTCTCACACTGAAACAGTGGCACCATGGGGGTGGCACCGTGACAGTGGCACCGTGCGAGTGACACCATGACGATGACAACGTGACAGTGGCACCGTAATAGTGGCACCATGTGGGTGGTACGGTGGCGGTGGCACTGTGATGGTGGCACTGTGAGGGTGGAACCGTAACAGTGGAACCATGTCCTCACAAAGCGGTCTCCATTCTTCTTCCAATTCCCAACTTTTTCTAATCCATCAACGTGTTTTTTGACGTAAAAAATGATTTAATACACCCCTTTCAAATCCATTTAAATCCCATAAACTATATCTAAAATTTCCCAAATCCAGACAACCTTTAACTTACCAAATTTCTACCCCTATTGCGTGATTTAAAGGAAACTGTTTAATGCACAGCTATTAGGGCCACCTATTTAACGAGAATTGTTAAATGTCAATTAATTACATCACGCGTAATCACCCAACCATGTGAGAAACCACGATCCAAACTTAAATCCATTCAAAATTCCATATCCCGTAACAATGGGATCTCATATTTTTATTGCACTAGAATTTATTATTTCTTTGTCTTGGCTGGGTTTGTTCTTCCCCTGGTGCGTTTGGAGTCCCTTTTTCTGAGGTGAGTGGTGGGCCAGTGACAGAACCTTCCCTACTCATCCTTGGAGTCCCTAGAGTTCCTCCCCTCCAAGTCGCGCATCTCCAGCTCTTGGCATGAAAAGTTAAAACGATGATCATTGATCATCTAGGTAAGGTTTTCCTTCATCTATCTTTATTTTGAATCATGCGGGGCATGTATGCTATTGTTTCTACAGGGATGGAGGAATCAAAACATTAACAAAGATAACAAACATACTTTTAAAGAATGAAGGGGGTGTGATTGATGTTTGTGTTGTAATTTATATCTGTGTTTTTTTCTGAATTGTATGGGCTTATTCCCACGGAAAATCATGAACGTTGGTGGCCTTTCCTTGTTCACTAATGATCCACTGTGTTCTATGATGATTGAATGGCTATAACATGGAAATTTGGTTAATCACAGAAACTCGGCCGATAAAATCGATGTCCTGTGAACAACAACCCCTGTGTTATCCCTGGTTAACCAAACAGAATGGGGGAACTTAGTGAATTATGTAATTGAATTTGGAAACTCCCTTTCTCTGTATTGGTGGTATGTGCGATTTTTCTTGCATGATGCTTATGGGGTGATATGGATAGGGATGGGATCCTTTGTTGTTGTGCAGTTGCTAGTGGACCTGAGGCCGTGTGGGGCTATATCTTGAGGCTTAGTTTGGTTCCAGTACTTTGAGGGATCTCAAGGATCCATTTTGTTGTTGTGACTTTACAAGAGAACCAGGTTTGAGTGCTTAAAATTGTTGTTTGGATGTTTTCCTTTCTTTAGCTTATGGTCATGCCTGATCGTTTCCTAGTAGTGTAGAGATTCCTTGAATGGAATCATTTGAACATGAAAACAAGAATGAGTTCAATGGGGAATTGTTTTCCAGGAATGAGTGGTGACATGTGTAGTACCCCCATTTTATAGTAAGTACCCTTATTTTATGATTTTTATGTACGTGAAGGATATGAGAAATGGTTGGGAAGTTTTGGAGACTTTTAAGGTGTTAAAGGGAAAAAGTGGTGATGCACGGGCTTCGCACGGTTTGCCCAAACCATGTGGAAACCATGCAGGTGGTGGTCACATGGACAGTGGAGGCCACACGGTGTGCACACGGTTTGGGCAAACCCTGCGAGGAGGCCATGCAGAGCGCCCCTTCCAAGTAGTGACTACCGCATGGTTAGCGCACGGTTTTCCTAGCCATGTGGGCTACCTGTGTATAGGGTCAACTTAGATCCTATTTTTAAGGATCTAATCTATTTTATCTTTAAAACCACTCGTTTTTGCTCAAGATGGCCCTACCTCGGGATTTCTCTCTGGTGAAGGTGGGAGAACACTTACCAGGCTTTTAGGAAGCGATCTGGAGGGTTACCTTGTTGTTTAGTGGCCGATTGATCAAGGTAAGTCTCATTTCCTTTAGTTTTATTATATCTCCTTCTTCTTTTTTTATGTATCATTATATCTACACCCATGGTGGGTAGATATGAGGTAGTGGATGACTTTTATGTCAGGTTTTGGTTTTTTTGGTTCTTGGAGAAGGAATGCAAGGAGGTTTCGGGGAGTAGTTGACTCGGTTTTGTTGGCGTTCTTCTTCTGTTGGTTGGTTTCACCTAATCTGTTGAGGTAGATGGATTCACTTTCAACTCCTCTTGTAGGAATTGATTGGCTTAGATTAAAATTGGGTTATTTTAATGAAATTGATTGTGGAATGCATGGAATAAATCTTATTTAGTGATGATTTATGGTTTTGATGAAATTGTGAAATCTTGGTGAATTTTTGTGCAAAGTGATTTGGCTTCTTGAATTTAAAATACTGATTTTAAATTATGGATTTTCTGGATTGGTAAATGGTTTGATGAAATATGGGTTTTCAATAAAAAAGGGGTGTTTTATTGAAATGTTTTGGTATTGAAATGGCTTGATGAAATTGGTTCATTCTTTGGTTTTCAATAAAATTAAGGTTTTATTGAAATGATCTGAAATGGTTGAACACACTTGGTTTTGATGGGAATGGTTTTCAATAAAAGGTGTTTTATTGAAAGGATGGTTTTGGCATGATTGTTTTGAATATGTGGCGTGTGTTCATGTTTTATATATGAGTCTTGGTTGAAATAGGACCTTGTGCTCAGTGCCAAACGTTTAATGGAACATGGGATATTTAAGGATGAGGCTTGGTTGAAATATGACATTGTGCCCAATGCCAATGGTGTAATGGCACATAAGAAACAATTACCTTTTGAAGACTTGGTAGATTGACGAGAAACCGCTCATGAGTATGGAACTGTCATAACGAAGCATGCATGGTTGATTTCACAGGTTTAAAAAATGGTTGGGTTTCCAGAAAGGGATATTGTGAAATGGTTTGAAAGGTTGTTTTGGTTATTTTTCTAAAAAAACAAGTTATTATAAATTTGATTCAAATACACTTGGATGTGTTTGGATATGATTGGTTGTGGAAGCTTGTTTATAACTTATAATAAACTGTTTTGAGAAATTGTTTTATATAAACTGTTTTATATAAATGTTGGCTAACTCTTCTATCATAGTGGCGTGAGTAAGAAAGTCATTAGGGAAAACCTACTGAGTTTTATACTCAACCCTAATTTGGCACTTTGGTGCTTTTTAAGATGTCATCTTCCGAGACATAGGTAAAGGAAAAGCATCTTATTGATAGTGGTTCGTGGTGATTCTTGGGAGATGTGGTGGTGGTTGGTGCATGTAGCTCGATGTAGAGCCATGGTGAGTGTCTCGGCTTGTTTTGGGTCTCTTTTTAGTCTTCTTCGTGGTAATATGGTTTTGTATTGGTTTGTATTTGTAGTGGAATAGTGTATTTAACTTTTTGTAATGCATGAGTTGGTTGTTGGATTAACATGCATCATATAGTGGTTGTTAGTGATGGTTTGGTTGGTTTATTTCTCAAAGGGTAAATTGTCCCCCACTTGAATTGAAACCCTTCGTCATTTATTTCCTGCCTTTGGAATCTTGGGGAAGTCGCTTAAGGCCTAGTAATGACACATTATACTCTCAAGACATTGAAAATTGGCGGGTCCTTACAAATGGTATCAGCTTGTTTAGTCCTCACCTAACAAGTGGTCATCGATGTTCTTGGTACTAGAGTTGAAATTCATTCTTGTCTATTCCTTGGGTTTAAATCTTAGATAAGAGTAGGATTGTCAGAACTTGAAATGTATATAATAAAATAATGTAGCTAACCCATTTATTCTGAACTTCAAGTTACCACGATGTTGGGTACATAAGTGTTTTGAATACACTTCTAGAATGTTGGAAATCTCATTGTCATGGGTTTGGCCGATGAGATGAGCATGACATGCATTATAGTGGAATGACTTCCCACTAGGATTTCATATCTCATTGTGAGTAATGAGTAAGGATATTTTGAAAGATTCAAATTTTTGGAAAAAATATAGAAACTATTTTCAAGTAAAATATTTTGAAAACATGGTAATTGTTGTATTTTTAAAATGGGTTGATTTTCAAAAAGCATGTTGAGAGTTTTCAAAAATGCTTGAACAAGGGAAAAAGGGTATTTTTAGAACAATGTTGTGATAGATTATGTGATAGAATTTGAATGCTAATCCATCAGTTGTTA
Source organism: Viscum album (assembly GCA_963277665.1). NCBI lineage: Eukaryota > Viridiplantae > Streptophyta > Magnoliopsida > Santalales > Viscaceae > Viscum > Viscum album. Next base: position 8,978,184 of record OY728147.1, read on the forward strand.
GAGAGTGATATTGATGGAGGTTTTTGTTGCTTTAGAAAATGGCACCTGGTAGGCGTTGTCGAAACCAACCCGAAGAAGCTGCGGAGAACGTGGTTGCACCTGAACAACATGTGAACCATGAGCTAGTTCAGAGTATTTTCCAAAATTTTCATGATGTGGATATGGGGAACTAAAGGAATGAACCAAGGCATGTTGATCATACCATCCAGTTCATAAAGCAAAATCCACCAACCTTTCAGGGTGATGCTGGAACCAAAAAGGCGGAGGTGTGGCTAAGTAGGATGAATCATATCTTCGATCTAATCAGCACACTATCAGAGCTCAAGGTCAAGTTGGAAATGTATATGCTGGAGGATCTTGCACGATAGTGGTGGGAGTTAGTGGTGTAGGCTAAGGTGGATCAAGGCCAGGGCTGGGAGGAATTTGAGGAATTGTTCAATAAACAATTCTATCCTCACACGTCCAAGATCCTGAGGATGATAGACTTTTTTAGCCTGAAGCAGAAGAATATCTCTATCACAGAGTATGCGGCTAAATTCATGAATTTAGTGCACTTTGCACTGGAAGTTGATGCAAGTGCATTACTTAAGGAACGTATCTTTGAATCAGGGTTGCGATAGCAGATTCGCTCGAATATAGTCGTGCTCTATATTACGGATTATACGGAGATGGTAAATAGAGCATCAGTAGATGAAAGAGACATCTTTGGAGTTATTGGAGGAGAAAGTATGATGATACCCACAGGAACAGGTGGGAACTCTAATTCTGAGAACAAGCGGAAGAGGGACACCTACTTCTAAGGTGGGAGTGCGATTCAGAATCAAATGGCTGGATCGGTGAATCTTCCTCCATGGCCCATGATTAAAGCCAGGTGTTTTCAATGTGGCACGATTGATCACATGAAACGAGAATGTACAACACCACCGAGATCATGCCACAATTGCAATAAGATAGGGTATCTTTAGCGATATTGTCACAGTGCTCCACGGTCGGGTGTTTGTAACACTTCTCTGGTGTCGCAAGCATCTTATGATCCGACAGGACGAGGAAAACAATATCAGTCTCATCCACATAACAAAGCTAGCCATGGTGATTCTCAAAATACCCTGAATCCTCAACCAGGGAAATCTCTGCAAGGAAACAAGGAGAACAGTGCAGCCACGAAGAAATTGTATGGAGCTGAGCAGATGATGGTCGATGATCAGGCTGGACCATCCACGGTGAGAGGTACAATTCTTTTGAATTCTACCCTTGTGAAAGTTCTCTTTGATATTGGTGCATTTCATTCCTTTATTGCTTCTCGTGATGTTGACTTGCTATGTCTAAAACTAGAAATGATGCAATCTATTTTGAAACTGAAAACTCCTCTAGGTGAAAGAGAATGTCAATACTTTGTGTGTAGAGAATGTGCTATAACTGTTGATGGAGCAGAGTTAAAATGTGAATTCTCAATGTTGGACATGGACATCTATGATGTAATACTAGGAATGGATTGGTTGACAATGTTTAAGGCCCACATCGACTGTTGTAGGATAACGGTTAGTTTCATGACTGAGGACGACATCAACCATCACTTCAGAGGGGAGAGGATGGTAAAGAATGGTGCAAAGAGATTATTGGCACCAATGGTGGGAACGATCTCTTACCAAATGGAATCATTGAAATTGGCACCAATGGAACAGATTGAGAAAAATATTTTTCCAGCTATGGTGGATCAATTTCCAGATGTCTTTCCCAAAAACTTCTCAGGGTTACCACCTCTAAGGGAAGTGGGGTTTATGATTGATCTCCTTCCAGGGACCAGTCCTATTTCCCTTCCATCTAATAGGATGGCACCAATAGAGTTACGGGAATTGAAAGTGCAGTTAGAGGAAGTGGAATGCAAGGGTTTCATTCAGACAAGTTCATCTCCGTGGGCAGCACCAGTTTTGTTTGTGAATAATGAAGATGGAACTCCTCTGCTATGTGTTGATTATAGTAAGCTTAACCAAGTTACGATAAAGAATAGATATCCACTTATACGTATTTATGATCTATTCGATCAATTTAGGGGAGCCTAGTGGTTCTCCAAGATTGAATTGTGATCAAGATATCACCAATTGCGAGTTCGTAAAGAGGATATTCCAAAGATAGATTCAGAAGAAGATATGGCCACTACGAATATGTAGTCATGCCTTTCATTTTAACGAATTCACCTACTATCTTCATGGATTTGATGAATCAGATATTTTAGTGATATATCGATTCTTTTGTTGTGGTGTTTGTGGATGATATCATGGTGTATTCAAAAACAATGATTGAGCATGAGGTGCATTGAGAAACAGTGTTAAAAATCTTGAGAGATCATCAGTTGTATGCCAAATTATCAAAGTGTGACTTTTGGATACATGAAGTACATTTTTTTGGCCATGTCATTTCTGAGAATGGTGTTTCTGTTGATCTTGAAAAGATAGAAGCCGTTATCTCATGGAAACCACCGAAAAATGTGTTCGAGATACAAAGTTTTCTTGGTTTAGCTGGTTACAACCGACACATTGTGTGTGATTTCTCATGACTAGCTTCACCAATGAAATCTCTGACAAAGAAGAATGCTACATTACAATGGACAGAAGAATGTCAGAAATCCTTTCAGGAACTGAATGTTCTCCTTACATCAGCACCTATCTTGATATTACCAAAATTAGGACAGGGGTACGTTGTGTATTGTGACGCTTTAGGATCTGGGTTGGGATGTGTTCTCATGCATGGAGACCATGTTGTTTCTTATGGATCAAAAAAGTTAAGAGTTCATGAGAATAATTACCCAACACATGATTTGGAGTTGGCTATAGTCGTCCATGCTTTGAAAACATGGAGACATTATCTTTTTCGTGAGAAATTTACTATGTTTACGGATCACAAAAGCTTGAAACATATTTTCTCATAGTGAGATTTGAATCTGAGGAAAAGGAGATGGATGGAGTATTTACAGATGTTCGACTTTTCCTTGATGTACACACTGGGAAAAGGAGATTCGGTGGCGGATGCATTGTGTAGAAACTCATTTGCTCAGTTGGAGAAAGAAGCTTCAGATGAATGGCTGTTGATGTCAGTCTTAGCCTAAATGCATATGGAATGTGAAGACCGAGGTGATGAGGCTATTTTCTTTTCAAAGAAACTTGTTCCGAATTTAGTATAGATGATCAAAGAAGCACAAACATCTGATATAGAATGTCTGGTTTTAAGTTCAAAAATCAATGGTAGGGAGACCATTGATGGCTGGAAACTTGATGAGAGTTCAGTTTTGTGTTTTCGAGGTCGGATGGTTGTACCTATGGTTTTTCAGGAACAAATCTTTCATGATTACCACCATTTGAGATGGTCTATACACCCAGGTACATAGAATATGTATAAGGTGTTTCAGGCGCAGTTTTGGTAGAGAGGCATGGAAAGGAAGGTGGCCGAGTTCGTCTCGCGGTGCTTAACTTGTCAACAAGTTAAAGTAGAGCATCAGTGACCAGCTGGTATGTTACAGTCTATACCTATCTTTGTGTGCAAATGGAACATATAGAAATGGATTTTGTTATAGGACATCCAACAACTTTCTGGAAACATGATATAATTTGGGTGATAGTGGATTGTCTAACCAAGTCGGCCCAATTCATCCCTATTCGTGAAAAACTTTCGGTGGAAGATCATTAAAAAATATATATCTGAGAAGTGGTAAAGAGGCATGTTTTACTAGTTTCTATAGTCTCAGATAGATATCTGAGGTTCACATCACATTTCTGGAAATCATTACAGCAAGCCCTCAGAACTCAGTTGACCATGAGTATGACGTATCATCCTCAGACGGATGGGAAATCCAAGTAGATGATAAAAATATTGGAAGATATGTTGCGGGCCTATGTAATGGATTTTCGTCGCTCATGGGAGGATCATATAACCTTAGTGGAGTTATCATACAATAATAGCTATCAATCCTCGATATGCATGGCTCCATCTGAAGCATTTTATACGCGTCCTTGTCATTCTCCACTATGCTAGGTGGAAACTGGTGAAACATCACTAGCCGGGCCAAGCCTTGTCCAAGAGACAATAGAGAATATCAAGTTGATTTGAAAGAGGATAGAGAGGGCTCAAAGTCGTCAGAAATATTATGCATATCACAGTCGAAGACCATTTTCATTCGTTGTGGGTGATAATGTCTTCTTGAGGATCTCTCCAAGGCATGGACAACATTGTTTTTGGAAGAAGGGCAAGTTATCTCCTAGATACATTGGCCCTTTTGAGATATTGGATCATGATGGAGAGGTGGAATATCTATTGGCATTACCACCATGGTTCAGTTTGGTGTATAATGTGTTCCATGTATCTGAGATCAAAAAGTATCATCCTGATCCTGACCATGTGATCAGATGGGATCACATTGACCTAGAGCCAGATGCTTCGTTGGTACATATTCCAGTACGGATTGTGGATTGGCAAGAGAAAGTCTTACATGGAAAAATTATCAGTCTAGTGCAGATTTTGTGGCAACATGGTCAAATTCAGAAAGAGACTTGGGAGTGCTAGAATGATATGAAAGAGTAGTGGCCAAAACTCTTTCAGGCAAGTGACTGTTTTCTACTTTCTGGGGACGAAAATTCCAATGGTGGGGGGAGTGTAGTACCCCCGGTTTCTAGTATGTAACCCTTGTGTAATTATTTTTAAGTATGCGATGTATATGAGAAATGGTTGGGAAATTTTGGATACTTTTAAGGTGATAAAGGTAAAAAAGTGGTGACGCACGGGCTTCACACGGTTTGCCCAAACCGTGTGAAAACTATGAAGGTGGTGGTCCCATAGATAGAGGAGACTGCATGGTGTCTGCACGGTATGGGATAACCATGCGAGGGGGTCATGAGGAGTTCCCCTTCCAAGTAGTGACTACCACACGGTTAGCGTACAGTTTTCCTAGCCGTGCGGACTAACCGTGCATAAGGTTAACTTAGATCCTATTTTTAACTATCTAATCCATTTTATCTTTAAACCCACTTGTTTTTGCTCTTAGTTGGCCCTACCATGGGATTTCTCTCTAGTGAAGGTGGGAGAACACTTAACAGGAATTTTGGAAGATATCTAGAGGGTTGCCTTGGCGTTTAGAGGCCGGTTGATCGAGGTAAGTCTCATTTCCTTTAGTTTTCTTAGATCTCCTTCTTCCCTCTTGATGGATCCTTAGATCTATGTCCAAGGTGGGTAGATCTAAGGAAGTGGATGAATTTTATGTTGGGATTTGGTTTTTATGGTACTAGGGGAAGGAATATAAGGAGGTTTTAGGGAGTAGTTAGCTCAGTTTTGTTTTCATTCCTCGTCCGTTGGTTGGTTTCATGTAATCTGTTGAGGTCGGAGGCTTTACATTCAAATCCTCTTGCAACAATTGATTAGATTAGATTTAAATTGGGTTATTTGAATGAAATTTATTTTGGAAAGCATAAGATAAATCTTTTTTAGTGATGATTTATGGTTTTGATGAAATTGTGAAATCTTGGTGAATTGTTGTGAAAAGTGATTTGGCTTCTTGAATTTAAAATATTGATTTTAAATTATGGATTTTCTGGAATGGTAAATGGTTTGATGAAATATGGGTTTTCAATAAAAATGGGTGTTTTATTGAAATCGTTGGGTATTGAAATGGCTTGATGAAAATGGTTCATTATTTGGTTTTCAATAAAAGTACGGTTTTATTGAAATCGTTTTGAAATGGTTGAACACACTTGGTTTTGATAGAAATGGTTTTCAATAAAAGGTGTTTTATTGAAAGGATGGTTTTGGGATGATTGTTGTGAATATGTGGTGTGTGTTCATGTTGTATATATGAGGCTTGGTTGAAATAAGAACTTGTGCTCACTGCCAAATGTTTAATGGCACATGGGAATTTTAAGGACGAGTCATGGTTAAAATATGACCTTGTGCTTGGTGCTAAAGGTGTAATTGAACATGGGAAACAATTACCTTTTGACAACTTGGTATATTGACAAGAAACTGGTCATGAGTATAGAACTGTCATAATGAAGCATGCATGGTTGATTTCACGAGTTTGTGAAATTGTTGAGTTTCCAGAAAGGGATACTGTGAAATGGTTTGAAAGCTTGTTTGGTAATTTTTCCGGAAAAAATAACTTGTTGGAAATTGGTTTAAAATACACTGATGTGTTTGGATATGATTTGTTGTGGAAGCTTGTTTATATCTTGTTATAAAATATTTTGAGAAATTGTTTTAAATAAATTGTTTTATATAAATGTTAGCTAACTATTCTATCCCAGTGGCGTGAGTAGGGAATTCATTAGGGGAAACCTTGTGAGTTTTATACTCACCCCTACTTTGGCACTTTGGTGCTTTTGTAGATGTCATCTTCCAGGACACAGGTAAAGGAAACGAATCTTATTGATAGTGGTTCATGGTGATGCTTGGGAGATGTGGTGGTGCTTTGTGCATGGAGCTCGGTGTGGAGCCGTGGAGAGTGTCTCGGCTTGTTTTGGGTCCTTTGATTAGTCTTCCGCTTGGTACTCTGGTTTTGTGTTGGTTTTTATTTGTGGTGGAACAATGTAGTTCTATTTGGTAATGCATGAGTTGGTTGTTCAATTAACATACATCATATAGTTGTTGTTAGTGATGGTTTGGTTGGTTTATTTCTCAAAGGGTTAATCGTCCCCCACTTGCATCGAAACCCTTCAACATTTTTTGACAGCCTTTGGCATCTAGGGGATGTCTCTTAAGGCCTAGTAATGATAGGTTGTACTCTCAAGCCAATGAGAATTGGCTGGTCGTTACAACATGGTTGTGGGTTTGGTGATTTTTGTGAATGAATAGTAACGAGGGTGTTTTGTTTGGATGTTTAGAAACCCCTTGGTTGGGATGAGTTCTTGTTACCTATATATATATATATATATATATATAATTTTAGGTCTTATGTTTCTTATTCGCACCCCACCCAAGTTGAGCACTTGTGCTGAACACCCTCACTTCATTGGGGAGGGTGTTTTTTCCAACACTTTTTACAAGTGAATGGTTATTAGATCTTTTTCTACTCCCTTTCCCAAGTGTCCCAAGACCATTCTGGCAGGCTATGACGGCTTAAGTTCCATTATAGCACAAGATCCTTCGGGTAGAGTAGTTGTGGTGGTTGGCTCAGGTGTGTGCGGGAAGGTTATTTCCCAAGTGTCTTTGTGATGAGGCCAATGTGTCTTCGGGTGTAGCAGTAGTTGTTCTGGCCCAGGTGTTTGTGGGCGTGGTTACACAAGGTTTTTGTGGCCTAGGTGTTTGTAGGCGGGATGTGTGGTTATAGTTCCATATTCTTCGGGCAAGGTAGTTGTTGTGGTTGGCCGAGTTGTGTGCGGGCAGGGGGATGGCAGTGGGACTATTGTGAGAATGGAAGGAGAGGTCCGATGTGTAGGATGTCTTCAATAATAAGTGGGGAAGTGGCACAGGGTACCCAAAAATCAATGTGTTACTACTATTACATTACTTAACTTGCATTATTTGGGGAGTGTGCCTTGGTGAGGCTTGGGTGGATAGTTTTCCTTGCTGGGTGTTTTGGTTATCTCCTTTCTCACAAATCATTAGAATGCCTCCCCACTTGTGTACGAGAGATTTTGGTTTTCCCTAATGAGTATACTTGTATGACCACACTACGTATATAAATATGATTTCTAGTTTCTAGGAGGACTTTAGGGACCATGAAAGATCATACTAGTTTGGACGTTGGTACAATTGTTGTTGCTGTTTTTCTTTTCTTCTATTTGGTACTTTCTTTAGGGGTTTTCTTATAATTTTGCAGAATTTACATTTGGAACATGCATATGGGAATGGTTTTATTTGGATTTACTTGTACTTCCACATTCAATATTGTTGGGAATTACTATCTTATCTCCCAATACTCTTAGAATAAAAAAGTGTAATTCCTTCCATATTGTGTGTGATTCTATACCCTTGGTGCTAGTCGATACTACGTGACCTATTAGAGGTGGGTCTCGGGGGTCATTATCTCTCATTAAATATGAAGAAGGAAGGGTCTGGCAAACTGATATCCCTGATCTCATCTTGGTAAAGGTGGGTCATGATAGAGGTGGTAAAACAGAGTTAGCAACATTTATTTTATAGTGTTAAAGGAAAATTTGGAGGGAAACATTTTTGAATGGAGGATTGTTTTATCTTCCTAAACATTTATAAAAAATTTTACCCATGTAATTTAATTAAATGTCTTAATATATATTAGTTTTATAGAGAAAACATGTGCATATTTGGTTTCTCTATATCCTATTGTATTTACAATTTTCTTAATCATAACTACCTTTTATAATATAGTTCCTGGATAGTGATCTTATTAATAGTATAAATATCGTGTTTTAACATATCCAATTGACACAGAAAAAGGAATTGATGGCCTAAACCAGTAAAATTGTACGTCAACAAGGACATTTATCAGAGATTTCAAGGGAGATACTACCATTGTGAATTTCCATTGACCAATACCAAGATTGTATCTCACAACTTAATCACTAATGAAACCATTTATTGGAGATTTTGAGCTCACTAAGATCATGACCCAAACCATTTACGCTGAACCACCCCTGAAAATATCAATATCTTGCACCTTGCCATTAGGAAATTTTTTAGTTTATTAAAGAGATATGTATCAAGATAATAACAATATGGATATGTATATTATTTCAATATAATAATTTTTATATTTACTAATTATTATTTTAACTTTAAAAATAATTTCAATTTTGATACAATAAAACACTAACTTTGTTTTTAGGTAATATTCAAATTCAATAAAGGAATTCATTTCGGTTAATTAATCGATTATTTTAATGACTAATATTTTAATTAAATATTATATTATATCTACAAAATAATAATTATAATATCATTTTTATGAAGTCAAATGTAATTTTTATAATGGTTGGAATACTTTTATAGTAAAAAACCCAGAATTTATCAATAAATACCCATTAATATTTTAAATGTGAAAATTCACATGTTTATAAAATTATTTGTATAAAAAATGTTATTTTGTGGAATCATAATGTATAAATTATCTAGTAGATAAATTTTCATAATTTTATAATACAATTCATTTTTGAGTAAAATAATCAATGTGGTATAAAAAGGAGATGTATATTATCACTTAATGATAACCCAAAATTGATGTTATAAATTCAATAAAAGGTATCCATGATAAAATTATATTTAGTATTAAAATAATATAATATTAAGTTTATATTATTAATTTTATAAATTCATTATGAATCCTACAACACCTATATTATATTTTATGGTTTTAAAATCATTTATTTAAGAGATGCAATCACATACACATCACTATGGGAACTATTTTAATAATTTTGGGCCTTTTACTTATTATATAATGAAAATAATTCACATTTTAAAGAAACCATTGTAACAAAAAATAGAATGGTTTGTGGTTTTCATTATATTATTATAGATTTCAAAAACTATTTTTGATAAATGATAATGATTTCCACATTCATTTCATATATAATCCCATAAAATATCACATTTTTCTTCAATCAAAATATTATGATAATGTATTTATTGTTCCCATACCTCTCTAGAGTCCTACCAAGGTGCCAAAAATATATCAAGAAGCTCCATCCATGAAATTTATGTCACACAGTTATGGTATGTTTTATTTTCATTGCTCTCTTTATTTTGGAATCATCATTATCTTTTGAATATTATGTTATTTTTTCTAATATTGGTATTTGTTCTTACATCTCCCAATTATAGACTTTATGATTTATTAATAATTATATACACCTTTCCCTCTAATTATTCACTTATATATGGATTTATACACCCCCATTATACTACATAAATATAACATCAATTTTCCATTCAAAAACAATTATATAATGAAAACCTATACCCATTTCATATCAAGGGTGTTCAACTTTATGCAATTATATTTCTTTATTTAGATCATCCTTTTTTTATTCTACACTCATTGATCCTAGAATAGAAAATTGTGATTTAGGAATCCTTGTTTAATAATCTACGTGCAAAACATAGACATGAGAATGAAATGAAAGTGACGGGTGAACTCAAAATTATATAGTGAAGCAATGCATTTGAAAATGTTTTAGTCTCACGATACATCATGTAATGGATTAGGGAGTGAACCTAACCGATAATCAGACTGTTTCTATCATGATTTCCTGGAATTTATCATTTTCTTATGTTTATGATATAGTGTTTGAAGTTTTTACCACATCTCCCATTTCATCTTTATGATTATCATGTTATATCCAACCTCATTTTTTATTTTTTTTGACCCTCACCCTTTTTTCCTCATTGATATTCCTATTGTATAACCAGTTTTAATTTCTTCATATTATTCCATGATTTTTTTTATTATTGGTATTTATGGCTCACTACATTCTTACATATGTCCCTAGGTTATCCCATAAGTTCAATAATGTTAAAGAAGTTCTCAATAATGATGATGTATTCCAATTTTTAATCTGTTATGTGATGTATGTAATTACCAAATACACTAGAGTTATTGATATTAGGTCTTTTATTATGTTTAATTTTATATAATAAGTCATGAATTTATATTTTATAAGGGGATGGGTTGTTATACTCATTATTGAGTCAAACTCTACTTTTTTTCTTTATAATTGGGTCTTTGATCACATAGAAAATTATCAAAACACTTCATCCTTCCTAATATATCTTCAATAAATCTTCATCAAGGAACCATACATACATTAATTTATTCATTTGATTATTCAACATCACCTTAGTTAGAATTTTTTTTTCATAGAGTGATGGTTCATCATAAAAGGACTCAACTCTTTTTATTTTTTATCTAATATTTTCATTTTGGTTATAAATAATAATTTAATGATCGATAATTACATTAAAATATACTAAATTTATAGATGTATCTTGAGTATACTTATGCTATTCCACAATATTTTTGAATTGAAATTTTTTATCATAGTGTTGATCTATATATTTTGATGATTTCAATAATAGGTTATCGATCTTTATATTTCTATTTAATTTAATATCGAAATCTTCTTGTTATCCTTAATATTTAATTTTTATGTTGAAATATCCTTCCATTGGGTATTCTATATCAATTTCATATTTTTCTTCTTTACAGTTAATATTTTTATTTTGAAACATTTTAATGAATTTATTTCTAGATTTGATGATGGACATGCTATGGATTCCCTACTGGTCCCCTAGAAACACATCCATAAGAAACTATTTATTATAGATAAAAAATATTCATACAATCCATTGATCAGATATCACATAATTTTATTTATGTAATGGAAGTTATGAAGATCAAACATGCTACTCACTAAAGAAAGTCACACATAACATACAAAAACACACACACACACTCACACACATACGCAAAGACATAGAAACACACAAAAAATTACCCATATAAGTAAGCACTATAAATCTATGTTATTATAATTAATAAAAAAAAATTATACTTTGGTTTTATGTAATTTAGAATATTATTAACAACATATTTTGGAGACCACAACTTATATCTTTAATTAATCAGAAAGTTATAATGTTTACAATCAAAATCATAATTTTTTTAATATGTTACTCAATTTTTATGTAAAAGTTACAATACACATGTACATGTTGGGTTTGAACATCACATATGGATTAAAAAATATCCATGATTCCTGGAAAATTATCCAATTTCATAGAGAGTACTTCAATATAATGTGTCTATTGGTACCAGAATATTGAAGCCGTTGGAATGACCACAACATTGTATATCACTATTAAAAATTGTACATGTATGATCAAACTAGTTTTTTGTATAGAATAATATATTCCAATAATAGTTTCCCTAGAATATTCTTTCATCTAGCTTCAAATATATCTTGTATATGTAGTTGATATTTACGTTTGATTCATAGCCAAACAATTTTCCACTTCAAGGATACTTCAAAAAAGATCACTAAAACTCTCTAAAACATATAAAAATTTATTAATAATCATATAATACTGTTAGTAACTTTATCTATTTACCCAAGTCCCACAGAGGTAGAATGTCACATCATAATTATTTGGACTACTGTCTGGGTAAAATATCTAAGGAATTCTGCTTCCATGTAGTCTTATATAGGTCCATATACATTTCCTATAGAAACAAAAATAATTAAAGATATATTTGGTTAATGTCCTCCACCCAATAATATAAATATATATTATGAGTTGTGTGAATTACTCTCTTACTCTCATTATAGATATCAACTTATCCCCACTCTTTTGAGTTACTCCAAAGGGAACCTAAAATATATCAACTCCAATTATTCATCTATTTAGTTTCCCGTATTTACCATCCACTGTGGAAAACAATACAACCAGTTCAAATATTTACATCCATCACACTACAATTTATCAATATGTGAATTAAAGAATGGTTGTGATATTTGAAGTGTTTGAATATCCCCCAACGTATATAACCACATTCCACAAAAATTAACATTTATCGTAATGAAAAAGGTTAATTTTTTTGTTACATTGAGATATTAGATTATCCATTTCATAGATTCCCTATCTTTATTCACTGAATTGGATATTAAAAAACAAATGAATCCACTAGTATATCCTATTTTCAAGGGTGTTCACATAATTTCATGCATCAAAATAAAAAACATTGATTATAAAAGAACATTCACAATTTTTTCCTCAACCTGTATATTTTACACATTTTATTTGGAAATCAAGAAGTATCATAAAATAATGGTTTGGGATGAATTTTATCTAAATGTAATTATAATATATATAGTATTTTGGATGAAATAACTATTTATAAAAACCAAATTATTGATTTCATATCTCATTAAATGAGTATATCCAATATTTTTATAGAAACATTGAAATATTCTTTCCTAAGCATTCCGAACATCTCATGTTTGATCAATTGAAAAACAATTAGGCAAGCTAAAAGTTTATTTTTTATATAAAATATTTAAAATATACACTCTCATATTTAGAATCCTTCTAGTAGAAACAATTGTACAGATTTCTTGGAATTCAACCACTAATAGTCATAAATAAATTAAACTTTATATTCCATATTCTTGGTACATATTAAAAGACATAGAGAGTTATATTGACCATTCACACTATGTCCACATTTATTTGATATATTAATCCCACTTTTTTTTATCATGTCAATTAATTCCTCAAAATATCTATATTGAAATAAGATATTTACATCCAATTACAATAAGTGAAAATAATCAAACACAAACTTTACTAGCACTATCCAAATGGTGGTATGTTAAAATATATTTGAATATATTTTAGAGATATCAATTCACTATTTCCTCTAAAAACCCCTCTCTATAATCCATTTTATAAAACTTTTATTCCCATATAATTATTTCATTAAATGTAAAACCCATTTTTTCAAAATTTCTTAATTCATTTTGGCAAAAACCTTATCTCCAATGTTTTTAACTTAATGTAAATTTAAAACATCTTTTCAAATATCTCCCACTATTCTGAAATACAAATATTGGATGCTTATGTTACAACCTCTATTTTCCCTCTATTTGTTTGTATATTATAATTCAAGCCCAGACCATAACTATAAATCAATTTCCTAACTCTTATTGACCTATAAAAATCACCTTGAAAATCAACACTATATAGTGAATATTTTGTTGAGGATATAGTGTCTAATACTGGATCTTCTTGTACTTCCATTAATTCATTAGTGGATTTTGTGGTTTATGGTATATCTTCCGTTGGCCTAATTTTAGGAAATATGGTCCTACCATATGTGTCTTCTAATATAAGTTTATATTGTGATATCCCATTATAATCAACTTAAATTTTTTTCATCTGACTTATTCCCTTCAAATACATTCCCTTTCATGATTTAGTCATTCTATAAAACCTACTAATTAAAGAGTATATTCTATTTTTTAAGACTTGTTTCCTATTATAATCCTAATTTCTAAATCTAATATTTCATATTCATATCCAATAATTTTAATGAGTATATTCTCTAGTTGCCTCTTGGATTTATTGATGAAAATTAAATTGAAGGTGGATGATTGTAGATATTTCATTGTGATTTATAGTGTTGAATAAAATAAATTACATGGTTGTTTCCTTATGAATAATGATGGAGGTATTGCCTATGTATCAACGAAGATAAAATTTCATGAAAATAACTATCCTAGTCATGGTATTGAGTTTGAAACTATAATATTTTCATGGATGATATGGAAAAATTATCTCTATGTTTAACGATGTGAGATATATACATATCACAAGAGCATAAAATATACCTTCCCACATAAATAACACAATGAGAGTAAAATGCGATGGATCAAGATACTCAAGGATTATTATTTTCCTACACACAACTATCCAATAAAGGAAAATAAGGTAGAAGATACATTGAGGAGGAATGATCATGGAGTTTTAACCAAAACTAGAATTGATAAGGATTCGATTTACATAGATATAGGGAGGATAGATATTAGAATTACCATGAAGGTAAAGCATAAATAATTTTTCAATTGGTTTCCAAACCATCATTATTGTAAATAATTAAAATTTCTAAATCGGATGTTGAGAATATTCAACAGAAAATTAATGCTATGAATGATGGGTTGTTTCCATACAATGGGTTTAGTGGGTAGTTCTAGAATCTGGTAGGAGTAAATGCTTTCCTTATATTCATGATCTAAAAATAGAGTTATTAGATGATCCCCATAGATTTAATATCTCTATACACCCCAGTAGAACTAAGATGTATAGAGATTTTATGGAACCTTTCTGGTGTGATATTATCAAATGAGAAATTGATGGTTATGTACCAATATGTTTAGTCTCTAAAAAAGTGGAGGCATAAAGATAACTTCCTAGAGGATTCATGAAATATCTTCTTATTCCTAGATATAAATGGGATGATATCACAATGGATTTTTTCATTGGATTTCCAAAAACTTCAAGACATAATGATGCAATAAGGGTGATTGATGATCGAATTACGAAATCTGACCATTTCCTCGCTATAAGGGAGGATTTTCCACGGTAATGAATTTTATTACTCTATATTAATGATTATGAAAGAATTTATAGATCACCTCTCTCAATTTATTTTTGATATAGATCCATGATTTAAATCTAAATTATGGAAAAGTATTCCAAAATCTTTGGATATAGAGCATCATTTGAGTACTGCTTCTCACCTCCAAACTGACGAGTATTCATAAAGGTCAATCCAAACATTAAAAGACATGTTGAGATCATACTCACTATATTTTCAAGGTTATTGGGGTAATTATTTACCTTCATTAATGTTTTCATACAATAATAGTTTCCAATATAGTATTAAAATGGCGGCATATGAAGCATTGTATGAAAAGTGATGTCGTACAATAACGTGGAGGGATGGAGTTGGGGAAAAGAAGATTATGGGCCTAGATCTTGTTGAGGAAACAACTAGGATGGTAAAAAATATTCAAACCCATATCAAAGTACCTCAAATAAGAAAAAAGATCTATATTTATAATAGAATGAATTATTTGGAATTTCATGAGGGAGATCCTTTTTCTATGAATGTACCTCCATGGAAGGGTGTTACATGATTTGTAAAGAAACTGAAACTTAGACCTTGGTACATTGGAACATTAGAAATTTTCTAGATAAATAATGCTTTTGATAATCATTTGGATATTTTTCAAAGCCTATCAATGGTACATAATGCATTCATGTCTCATTGTTGAGAATGTACATACCAAACACCAGATTTGTACTCACTTCTAAAGGTAAAATATTAGAACATGACATAACATAATGTGAGGATCTTATCCAGATTATGGATAGTAATGAATATGTGATGAGTAATTAGATTAAACATCTAGAAATATACTTTGGAAATATCATAAAATTGAAGATGCGACATTAAATCTAGAGGATATTATAATGAAGAACAACCAAAATATTTTTTGGAATAACATTGTGGTAATTTTAAGGATGGAATTTTCGTATGGGGGGAAGGATATAACACCCTAAGGATTTATGAATAAATTTAATATTGAATTCATAAAAAAATGAGTCTCTAAAAAGCAAACACTTTTTATTTATTGGTCATATTTATATCCTAGCCATTAAACAAAATTTTTTTACTTTATGTTTGGAATTTCAGAAAACATACATACACGGTTGCGATAAGTATGATATTTAGTGTCTGATAGGATAAACATAAATTTTTATTTAATGGTAAATTGATACTTATGTATTTTAATTTACCATAATAAATAGTAATATGACCATTATGAATAGTAACCTCAC
Source organism: Viscum album (assembly GCA_963277665.1). Taxonomy (NCBI): domain Eukaryota; kingdom Viridiplantae; phylum Streptophyta; class Magnoliopsida; order Santalales; family Viscaceae; genus Viscum; species Viscum album. The sequence continues at coordinate 8,994,540 of OY728147.1, forward strand.
CCAGGCAAGTGTAAATAAAATTTAGTCATCTTATAAAAAAGAGTGAATATTTTAAAACATAATAATTAGGTGTAGGCCTATTGTGAGTAATAAATATTTAATTAAAAATATAAATTAATTAATTGATTAAAAATAAAATTCATTTTCATAAAAATTATTCCTAAATAAATATTCCTTCCATTGATTTTATGAATGTTTTATGATACGTAAGTTAAATTTTCAAAGTATTATAAATTTAGATTTATATTTAAAATCTATATTTTCTGGAAAATAATGGTTTTATTTAAAAATTAATATTCATATAGCGAGAAAAATAATTTGATAAAATGGAGTCCTTTTTTTAATTCTTCATGTCTAAAAATGGTAATGTTGAATTTTTGGGATTTTCCTAAAATACTAGTTTTTTAGTGAAGTATAAAATACAATAATAAACTATAAATGAATAATTCATGATTTATCCAGTCATAGGTGATATATAGATGATGGAAGAACACTTGGTTCAAAATAATTTGAATTTATTACTATTTTTCAGTTGTAATAATCATTACCATTTAATGTATTAAGAAAAATAATAAAATAATCTATAAGGTATTAAAAAATCACCACTCTTATCCATTATAAAAACCACCCCACTGTCTCTTCTCCTCACTCCAATAATACTTGAATCCAATCAATGATAATCCCAAATACACTTCCAAAGTATCTCCCCATGTGCAGGATCACGTGATCCTTCCAAAAGGCCAATACTACTTCCCCCAAGGAGGATCCCAAAGAGGACATTTTAAGAGGTAAACCGTCTTCCTTTTTCTGTGAATTTCATTTTCGATTTATTTTTTGGTCTCATCTTTTACTAACCTTCTCGGTCCAAATGAACATGATTATTTTAGTATCACATATATAATGTAATTATATATTGTTAATTAAATAAAATTATTCAACATACTATATACATATATATATACTTTATTTAAAAAATTAAATCATCATTCGGGATGTACCGACTTACAACCTTCAAGGATGACAAACCTTTTTTATTCATTTCATATTCAGGCTGGTAATTAATTCATATTTATGGTTGAAATTTTTTTAAAATATATGTTATATATTATCAAATTATTATATAACCAATATATATATATATAATACTAATTCATATGAAAAAACAAGTTCATATTGATGGAAATACCACCATAATAATCAAAATGATTATCACTATTGATTTATCTAATAACTCATCCTCATACAATATAACCAAAGGAATAATATAACCATTTAATCATATGTATGTTCATTATTGTCACAAAAATACAATTATATCTAGTTATATCTATTTCTAATGAACTTTTGTACTTATATACAAGTAAACCTATTATGAATACTAAAGGAACGAAATCTCAATAGCGATAATCTTGTATTTTATAACTCATTAAAAAGTCTGTAATTGAAAAAAAATAAAAAAATAAAATATAAAATACCCATATAGTATATTATTAATTAATTAATCAATGGACTTAATTTGATTATCTATGATTTTAAGGTCAAGTACAGAACACATTCTTACATAAGGTAAGGGTTTTATACGTGAACCTCCATGTTAATTTGAATTAAACTTATTATCTACATAACTCAATGAAATTATTAATTATTATTATTTAATCCTCATAAATTTCGTTTTAATGTTTGATATATATATACCAATAATAATTATTCCTTAATTTATGGTGAGTTACATGTTTTAAAGGGATGTTTTCAAAACTATTCACGATAAACAATCCTGAATCTAGGAAACTTATAAAATTTTTACATATTTTCTAGTGCACTCAATATAATGTTTTATGAAATAATTAATTTTATAAAGTAAAAATTTTTGTTATGAAATAAATATTTGTGTTCACTTCAGGTTTTATTAAAATATTTTTCCATAGGAGCACTATTTTCAATTTGAACGAGTTTTTATCTCAAGAATTACTCAGTGATTTTATAAGATTATTTTAATCTATTAAAACAATAACGTTGAATATTTTTTTAATTGGTATTAAAATTTTATTATATAATCTACCATATTTTTTTTGAATATTTTATGATTAGGTTTTCTTTGGATGTCCTATCATGATATCATTCTCCTTGTTACTAAATATGGTTAGTGTTTATGTTTATTGGTTAAAGAAAGTTAATTTTGATTTCATATCAATATGAATGTATATGTAGTTTATTTTTATTAACATTCATATGATGAATGAATTACACTTATTAAGATATTTTCTGGTCCCTATATAGCCTCTAGATGCATCATTAGGTCTCATGTGTCAATCTAGCTGGGATTTTCATCCATTATGTATGGTGTCTTGGCCAAGGCCTTAACGACATGATTATGATTTCATAAAATATGCATTAAGTCATTATAATACTAATGACTTATAGTCTATGTGATTATTCGAGTAGTAGAATATACATGGTTATGTTTTGTGGAATTATATATTCATTTTTATTCATTTTATATTATACTCATGTTTATTTTCAATGGAATGTGTTTTTAGGAAATTATCATGCCTAATGTTTATGTTCATGATAACATACACTAAACTTTTTACCTATACTAATGATCTTAGGTCACCCCTTATGTTTTATTTTTCCTATGATGTGAAAAGTATATTATGAATTACATTCATGCATAATCTAGGAGTTATGAATTTTACTAATGGACCTGGAATATTTCATTTCTTTTCATGTTGTCATGTTGAGATTATGTATTTATTATGTCTTCTAGAACTACTAAAATATTAAGTCCCATGGTAGGAATATTCCTTGTCTATATGAAATTGAAATAAAATAATGCATCGACTCTAAGAAACTTGGGTATAGGGTATTACAAATGGAATATTTATATTGAATATTTTTATAATATTTTCCCAAAAAATATAAATTTTATTATAATACCTTGTGTTGAGGAGAAACTATATGTGTTTATAATTATGAATAAGATTCATTTAATATACTTAAATATGCTATTTTATAACACTAAGAATATTTAAATTGTTGATGAATTATATATGTAGATAATCTAGTTTTAACATTCAATATAAGGCCATGGTTTATTCTAAAAAACATATTTTAGCATTATAGTCATGGTCATAAAACTAAGAAACACATCTAAAGTCACCATGGAGATATAAAATTTAACTCATTAAATTATAAAACATATGATACATGTGAATATTTTTTTTATAAAAATTAACCGAGGAATGATTTTATTAAATTGAATTGAGGGGTATTAAACCATTTTATTTTATATATAGTGATGTATGTAGGCCTACATATACACAAAAAAGTTATGGGTATAAGTAATTAATAATAATTACAAATGAATTGATTTGGTTAGGTAATATTTTTAAAATGAGATATAAATTTCAATCCATTAACATTTTAAAAGAATTTAAAAACTATGTAAAAAATAAATTGGGAAAAAGTATTTTGATTTTATAATAAGATTGGAATAATGAATAGTTGATAAAAAATGTATTTATCTTTTAAAAAATTATGAATTTATTTCCAAAATCACTTCTCCTAGAACTAAATGCTGGAAAACATTTGTTAGAGATGATGGATTGAACATTATTAGATATAATTCAACAAATTATAAATTAGTCTGTCTTTCTCATTACATTTTCAACATATGGTGTTGGAATTTTATCATTATTACATAGTATAATTCCATATAATTAAATCATAAAGGCATTATATATGTTATGGATTAGGATTTACACCAATTTTTTTACTTTCATGTATTTTTTGTTTTATCACATACATATTTTTTTGGAATCTCAAAAACATGAATCTATGTAAACTACATTATATTATTTCTATACTTATTCAAAACAGAAAATGTTTTTGGATCAATATGGTGCGTTTATTAAGAAGGATCACATGAATATATGTGTCAATGGAAGAAAAAAATGTACATATAAAAGTTAAAACTATGTAAATTTAAATTATTAATGAGATTTAATGTATTTCAATAAAGGGTTGTAGAAATAGAATTCGCTCGAGTTACACCAAAATATCGACTATCTAAATTTTTTAAGAGAAACCATTCAGATATAGATTTATCATCCCAAATGATTGAAAATTAATTATAATATATGAGGAAACATATAATTATTGATACATTTTTGAGAGTATTGATTTCAAGAATGGGATAAAGGCCATAAGATCAATGTTCAGATCCATGTAAAATTATCATGTCTGGAACATTGTGGATGTTCTTTATGGTGTGAGAACCAAAGGTCAAAAAATGGGTATTCTATACGATTAATGGAATAAAGAATATATATTATTCTTAAAATCATTTATTTGATGAATATTATTATAAAATTATACATGGTATTTAATATAAGGTGTCATTTTAGTAGTTGTAATGATAAATATTATTCTAATATTGTTTTTCATAACATATCATTATGAATTTGAGATAGTTAAAACTGATGTAAAATCAATTTCCTTAATGTTAATTTAATTAAGGAAATATTTTTAATAAACCCCAAAGGTTTTTCAATGTCATGTATTGTTAAGGATTCACTATTGAGATACTATATTTGTAGTTGAAGGATGGAATATATGAATTAGAAAATATCGATTAATGACTCAAAAAATGAGTTTTATTTTGTAAAGTAAAAGGATAATTGTTTTTCATAAAATTGGGGTAAAGGGAGTTATATATTTTTTCTGGAATTGTTTGTGGTTGACATATTACTCATCAATAATGACACCCTAATATTGAATTATTGAAATTAGTGTTTAAGAAATTTATACACATAAAAAAATTGTGGTGAATAATCCTGTATACTTTTCTTGAACATAAAGACATATAAAACTTGTTTCTTATATTAATTCACTAAGCATATATTGTAAAATTTATGAAGTATTTTATGATATAGAGATCAATAAAGGGATATTTATTAGTATATCATTACATGATTATTAAAAAGACTAAATTTCTATTAATTGGGTTAGAGAGGATATTTAGGGATACTATTTATTAAGTATCAATTGTAGGATATATAATGTATTTCACATCATGAAAATGTATAAATCTATATTATTTATTGATCATAACAAGAATATTTCAATCTAATTCTCATGATATTCATTGGATTTTTTTCAAGTATATATTTACCTACTTGCGGTGAGGTAATAATATGACCATATTGTTTGGAGGCGAGGATGAAAATATTTCATGGGGTTACAGAGATAATAGTTTCTAAACATCCAAGAATCATATAAAATATCAATTTTTTTGTGTTTTGACTCAATGACAACTATCATGGTTTAATGATTTATAAAAAAGATATCATAAGTAATGAAATTACATTCCTAGAGCTCACAACAACATAAAAGTTTGTAAATGATTTTATTTGGATCAAGATGATTATCAAATTCTCATAGGATTATTCTTATAAATGAAGGGGTAATTTAGATTTATTGTGAAAATAATTTGGATATATCTTAGTTTAGGGAACATGAATCTCACTAAATTTCCATAAAAATCTTTCACAAGTTTAATATAATTTAAAAATCATTACAATTATTTATGTAATGATATTATGGGATAATGAATATGAGAATGTTTTTATTTATTGAAAAATACATTAACATTATAAAATTATGTATTTCCTGTAATTTATTTTTTTATACACATAAGGAGAATTACGTAATGCGTACTATCAAGGGAAATGTATCATTGTTTTATAATAATGAAAATATCCATTGGTAATTTAATTATATGATTGGGTAACATAATTTAATAGTATAATAATAAAATAACAATAATATATGAAATTTAATATCCACAATCTATGATACTCATATTGTATTATGGGTTGTGATTGTATGTTAATAGTAAAATTATGGAAATCTTGAATATGATACTGAGTAGAATGAGGGGATAATTTTAGAGACTTATTATCTAGAATAGAACGTGAAGTTATTTCGTATTAAAATAAATTTTGTTGTTTATATAAATGTAGATTTTTGATTCATATGAATCCTTGATCTCAATGATTGGAATGTTACATATCCCCTGTATATTTATAGTTAAATTCTTTTCTAACTCAAGGATTGAGGCTTATCTAATTAAATGGTGATTGGGTATGTTTCTAATGAAAATATTTTATGAGTTTAGGAAATTTATTATTTTACTATTTTATAAAAATGTGATATATTTAAACTCAATTGAATTGGACAATAGAAATGAATTTTCAAATTTAACTAAGTGATATATGACTGGATAATATTTTTGAATTAATGAAATGATATGGACAAATTCAATTTCTCCAATCACATTTAGAGGACAATGAATGTTTGTGATGGAATATTTAAGATTGATGTTTTTCATGTCTAGTAGTCACTCTATGTATTCAGTAATGATATTATATAAGAATTTATTTAATGAACATATATACATATTGAATAGGACAATATCGTATAGTTATATGATTGTGTTTGATCATGATTATTCCCAACCTTATTGTAGCTTGAGTATCAATGATGTTTTTAGTGGAAAGTATGTTCTTATAATTATGGATATGTTATTTCATTAATGTTTTCAATGTTAAAAAGGATTATAAATACATATAGTACATATTAGAATAAAGTTTAAATTTGGTATAATGGTTTCTTTAAATTTTTTGAGAGTTTTTTTTATAATCATTTCAAAATTAAATAGATGGATTTATAATGTATTTTTATTTTATTTTCTATATAATATTAATAGATTGAACATAATTTATTAATTTTTATATTTATTCATTAATGAATATTCCAAGATGTGGTGAGTTTCACAACATCATGGTTTGTGTGTTCCCATTGTTTTTGAAATCGTATCATGGAGTTCATAATAGTATGATTCATGATAAATTTTTTTCGTTATTCTAATATTAATTGTAAATTTTTTTCTATTATTATCATATAATGTAAATATTCATAGATTATTAATTCTAAAAAATGTTTTTGAATCACTTCATGAGTGAGGGGGATACTATAAGAGATATAATTGATAAAATAGAATGTTTGATGTATTATAATGTATGTAATGTTAAAATCAAATAATATTATAATTCAATTAATGAGGGCCATAAATTGGTATTCATATATTTTATTGCATGATACTTGATATTATTCTCAAAATACAAGATCCTTATATTTTTTCTATTAACTCACATTTGGAGAGGAGATCCTAGATCAATATTTAATTACAAGGAGTTATTCAACTAAATTTGATGATTCTAATATTAGGAGGATACCATCAAGGGTCGAAACCTATTTTTTTTTATTGAGGGAACTTTATTTAAGTCACTCTTATAGAGGATTTTTTGATGATAATAAGTTATTATTTTTTTATGATTATCTTTTTATCTTTTTATTCCCATACCAATCCATCTTTGGTTTGGGTTATATAATTTCCTTTTATTTTAATGGGAAAAGGGATGCCCTCTAAACCATTATGAATTATTATATCTTCATACAATAATTAAAGAATACTATTAAAATATTTAAACTAATGATAATAATTTTTCAATAACAATGAAAAGTGATCGTAAAATAAATTACACCTTAAAACTATTATCCGAAAATTGGAATGTTTTATAAAAATAAATTTTATTTTATATAATTTTTTAAGAACAAGATTATGTTTTAAAAAAACACACTCAGTTTTTCATAATATAAAAAATAATTATTTTAAATATGACCATATAAAAAATTGTTTTAAACTAGATACTAAGTCATGGATCAATTTAGTAATTAAATAAAATATATATTTAATATTAATTCAGAATAAAAAAATATCATGGTTTTCAGTCATGGTATTTAAAAAAATTATAAAAATTTATTTTCAGTAAAATGATTATTGGATTGAGATGACATGAAATTTGAGTATATAAAAAGTGTTTTTGATATATATTATACTAGTAGATTTTTTTTAATATCACGATATATACATGATTATTTTATTTATATAGGAAACTATTATTCATGATTATTAAATATTTATATTATGAATTCTATATCCTATAGGTAAATTTTTTGGAAATTTATTCGTATAATTTTAATTTGTTTTATATAATAATAATGTGTTGTATAATGAACCAAATCAGTTGCCCCAATATAAAGAACCCAAGCTAGTCCCTTTTTCATTAAAAAGGGAAATCATGATCCCCATATTAAAAAAACTAATGTTTATGAATCATGGAAACATACTTACAAAAGGATTATGCCAAATAATCAAATAATAACAAATGGGAACAACCCTATAATTTTTGAATGATCCTTTCTATATCAGAAAACTAAGAACCAAAACTGAATTTGAAAAAAAAACATTAGATTATATCAGTAGAAATAAATTAAAATAGTACAAAACGAGTTATCAATGTAATGTAACATAAATGAATAGAAAAAATAACTTGCATATATAAAATAAATAAATAGAAGGTATATGTCTATAAGTATGATATATAAAATTCTTAAAAAAAAAAAAAACAAACCACTAAACATGATTTCCATGGGACCAATGATAAATCACTATATCCAACACAATTCATTAATGGTACATCCCAAAAATTAAAAAATAGATTATAAGACAAAATTCAAAGAACCTGTAAAGAAGGAAAAAATGTTTCATGCACCAAATTCTGTATGTAGGGTGTGGGTGAAACTAACCCCGATAGTAAAACAACAATGATTATGTACAATAACATAAAAATGAAATATCATTTATTATTATATTAATTTCTATTAGAAAATTTGATTTCTATTTTTATATATAGGTATATAAATTCCAATATCAAACCGATAGTAACTTATTAAAAACTATAAATAATTTCATTATATGAAAACAAAAAATTGAAAATCATTTTTAGGCCTATGCACCATTTATTAAAACACATATATAAATATATATTTCAAAAATATTTGATGAATCCACTAGATCAAATAAAATAGAAACATGTTAGTGAAAGAATCTATAAAAAGGAGTTACACATATACAACTATAATGGACAATATCATAGACGATAATAAAAAAAGAAATGTTATAAATATCAATAGATCTGGGAAACACAATAGGAATTTACCTATATAGTATTATAATATAATGGAAATCCAAATTTTTCATAATTTTATGCTAATTTTAGACAATATAAAAAAATGAAAAACCAACCAACAACATTTACTGCATCCCACCCATATAGGCCACCAGATTCGCTGCCACCTAGTGGCATCTAGGGAAATCCACACTCTCTTAACTATACAAGATAATATTTGTTTGTAACATTATTATTTAACATAAATTTAAACCTATCATTGATTTACATGTGATCCCATTAAATAAACAATTGGATGTTATAAATCCTGAAATCCAATAATAAAATCATAAAAAAACCAAACCTCACATCCAACTCCCATAAATAAAATATTACCTATTATGTTATCCATATAACCTGAAATATAATGCACAGAAATTAGGCTATAATCTATATCATGAACCATAAAATAAGGGCTCATGAGGTTCTCACACAAACAAATCATTTGAAAACCATTATAATGTGCTAAAGTGTGATGCATAGAAAAGACTCATATTTCAAGACATTTATCATAATTAGAAATATCATTAAAAAAATAATTAGAATCAATACCTTGAAATCCATACCCATAATGTTTTTATAAAATTATCCAAAATTGATTTCAAAATCCATCATGAAATCAACTCATATTTGCATGAATATATTCTAAATGGAAAAAACCACCTTTCAATTTTATCAATGACCGGAACGAGGTAAATAACATTAGACATCAAATTTAATATATAAAATATTTTCTCAATTATTTTTTTAAATATGATTACTTTAATGGAATACATGAAATACAATTTTTTAACTTTAATAAATTTATAAAACCTATTATATCTATCACACAATCCTCTAATTTGATTAAAAAAGAATATAAAATCATGAAGCAGAAAATTAAATTCCCAATAAATGGAGTGAAAAAACCTATCTTAGTTCAATGGAAATCATGTTGAATGTTGTCACCTTTTATAGAAGTCAATATAATAGGAAAAGGGAGAAAATAATCATGTGATAAATGTAACATCCCCAAATGATAAATGGTTAAATGACTAAATGATATGAATCATGTCAATAAGGTGCACCTTTCTTTTCGGGAGCCTATCTGATTAGAACTCCACAGTTAAGCTTGTTTGGCCTGGAGTAGTGATCAGGATGGGTGACCTCCTAGGAAGTTTCCCAGGATGTGTGTAAGTGAGGACAAAGCACACAAAAAAGGACAAGTGTTGGCCTGTGGAGACTATCATTAGTCAGATGGCATGTTCACACACGTGGGTGGACCCTGGGGTGGGCCCCAGGTGTCTGCGGGGCACCTGGTGGTACCTAGTGGGCCAGGACCCGACGACCATGTCAAGGCGGGGTGGCTGTGCTTTCATTGGGACCCAGTTGTCACATTAGGTATCAGAGGAGGAACCCAGCCTTAAGTGCATGGTGCACTGCCTGGGTTGAGATGTAGGGCCCACAACAAGGACGTTGTGATCTAGGGGGGGGGTGATTGTAACATCCCTAAATGATAAATGGTTAAATGACTAAATGCTATGACTCATGTCAACAAGGTGAACCTTTCTTTTCGGGAGCCTATCTGATTAGAACTCCACAGTTAAGCGTGTTTGGCCTGGAGTAGTGATCAGGATGGGTGACCTCCTAGAAAGTTTCCCAGGATGTGTGTGAGTGAGGACAAATCACACTAAAAAGGACAAGTGTTGGCCTCTAGGGATTGTCATTAGTCAGATGACACGTTCAGACACGTGGGTGGACCCTGGGGTGGACCCTGGGGTGGGCCCCACGTGTCTATAGGGCAACTGGTGGTACCTAGTGGGCCAGGACCCGACGACCATGTTAAGGCGGGGTGGCTGTGCTTTCATTGGGACCCAGTTGTTACATTAAAAATTTCCCTTGAATTTTACGGGTCTTTACATTAATCTCACCTTAGGGATTCACGTCCTCGTAAAGTTTTTACACAAACTAGGGTTACAAAAGTGGTACTGAGCACACATTTGAGCCTTCCGCTCCCATGTGCTTACCTGGAGGTTCCCATACTTCTAGTGAAAGCACACCCGAGGAATCGACTTCCCACGTAGGATCCACTCCTGTCAATCCCCGATCCCCACTAGAACCTCCGTGAAAGACACCCCATCGCCATCATCCATCTCCTCATGGTCGATGAAATGTGAAGGATCACGCACATATCTCCTCATTTGAGATACATGGAAGTCATCGTGCGCCTGGTGCAACTATGGTGGATGGGTCAAGCGGTAAACCACCCCGCCTACCCAGCTGAGGACCTAAGAAGGTCCGCTGAACCTCGGAGATAACTTGCCGCCTTGGCCGAATCTCCATAAACCTCATCGAGGTGAGTCCCGTATAAGGACATGATCATCATCCTCGAACTCTAGAGGTCTCCAATTCCTGTTTAGAACTGGAACTCAAAACGACTGCTGCCACGAGGGTAAGTTTGACCGACTCAAGAGTTATCGGTCACAGCATCAACGTCGTAGTTAAACCACAACCTTTTTTCCTAATACCATCAATTTGTGTATGAACTGTGATTGCCCAGTCCATACTCAAACCAACAACATAAGGCCTCGACGCTGCAACCAAGAGATTCCAACCGAAACCCTCACCTCGAGGGTCTGACCACACTGTTGGCATCAGTGTGAGGTCGAGTCTCCTCCCAAGGTATCTCCAAACGCGAGGGTCAAGTCCACGGGTTACCGGAAACTCTAGGTCTGGGACAAGATTTGTGAAAGCAAAGAATGATTCATATCATCGTATTTTACTACAACAGCTAGTAGTGGAAACAGACTGTCCCTTGAATCATTTTTAGAGCCATTGGGTCACACTCCTTGACCGCATGCAGCCGCTCTCTTCCTCCGCCCTCCTGCTCCCTGAGTCTGGTGGGGACAAATAAGGCGGGTGGTTGTAGCATGTTAAAATGTACACCACCTCATGCTGCTCTCCTAGATCTGCCTCCACGTCTTCTGCTTTGCAGAATCATCTCTCCTTAAAGCTTCCTCTTCTTGAAACATTTAAAATGCTCGAGTCTCTAAGACTGGCGCTGGTTTCCTATTTCTTACCACACTGTGCAGTCTTCATCCGCTCCAGGATGATCTGCACCTTCTTTGCCTACGATCTGAAAGAGCTTCTAAAATTTCTCCTTTTCCGAAAAGAGAAACTCAGTCTCATCCCCTGGATGAACCACACCAATTTCCTAATACAGTCAATCCTGACATGAATGATGCATTCATGACATGGATGACGTCGTAATGCCTCGACGTAACTAACAAGAGATCCAACTATCACTCTCACCTCCAAGGGTCGAGTCACACTGTCGGCATCAGTGTGAGGTCACTGGGTCTCCTCCAGTAGAAATCTCGAAAGTGAGGGTCAAGTCAACAGTTTTAACCGGAACCACTCAGTATCAACCAAACAAAAAGGACAGGAAATCAAACATCACAATGATAAGTGTTTTTTTATTGAATCTCATAGTAAAAAGACACGAATACAATAGAAACATGGAACTAGAAGTACAAGGGATGTATCCACTATTTCCGCTCTTGTCCTCCTGCTCCCGGAGCTCTACTTCCATGTCCACTACTCGGCTATTGCTCAAGCACCCACCGCTACTTCTGCCTCGGTGGCTCCTCCAAAGCCTGCGGATCAACTGTACGAGGAGTCGGATAGTCACGTGCCAGGTGACCCTTCCTGCCGCATTCATAACACTTCCTGCCCTCGTACGGCTGGCTCTATTCCTCTTGGACCTCTGCATCTTCTGTCTACTTCCCACAGATGACTCGGCTACTGATCGAAAACCCTACGGCAAAGGCAGAAGCTTCTGTACATGCTCGGGGTGTAGAGCTACTGGCACAAACTCCACCCTGAAGAAGGTCTCGAATTCTTCCCATGCGAAGGACATCCCATCGCAAAACTGGAACATGTGGCTCCACCACCTGCCTGTTACTGCCTGAAGAAGGTTGGCAGCAAAGATCACCAAGAAGTCTGCATGCCTCCCTACTAGCCTGAAGACTCTCACCACAGCCTCCAGCCAATCCTCAACCGCCTACAGGTCCATCTCTCCCTGGAACTTGGTTGGTCTCTGGCGCTGGAACTCGTGCAGTGCACTCAAGTGGCATGCATCGCCTACTTCTGGGGCTGGTGGCATCGGTGGCCCAACGTATGGTAGTACTGCTGGTGCCTCAACTGTAAGAGGGCCCTGTACCGAAGCCTCGTCGCTCGACAGGCTGTCAGTAGGCACATCCCTTTGGGCTCTAGTTGGTCGTCCATGAAAATGCATCCTGAAAGAAACAACGTGACACAGTCAAACGATTATACCTGGTGAGCTGACCTGGTTTGAGCTATTTTGAGGGAAAACTTTTGAAAACACACAAGCAATTCGTGTTTTCATGCACCAAGTCGGAAATCAGTTGTCAGGGTCCTAGTGTATGGATACTTCGGCCACCCGCACCAACACTGGACTCCCGGAACTGAAGACCACACTCGGTACCCTTAATACTATTACTTCACAGAAAGAAAAATATCAGAGTTATAAGTTATGCGGTAGAACCGACTCCTCTGATACCAATTTGTCACGAACCGTCCTCGGAGCCTGTGTCGTGACTATCCCAAGCCCGCCTTCCATAGGCCAGGGGCTGGCGACTAGCACCAAAGGCGTAAATCCCGATTACTGGGAAGGCATTGCCTCTATAAAAGTAAACAAAACACCACAGAGTACAAAAGGAAGTAAAACACTAAGTACAAAAGAGAGTGCTGAAAAGTAAATGGACCAGAATACAAACCCAACTGAATTTACAGCTACAACTGAACGAAAGTACAACATAAAAAGAAAAACAACTTGAAGAAAGGAAGCAAATCCTGGGTCGTCCTCCTTGGATCCTACCTGAAGGGTATGTACAGATATTGCAGCTCCTGGATCGTCCACCACAGATCCTACCTGAAGGGTAGGTACAGATAGCACAGCTCCTGGATCATCCACCACAGATCCTACCTGAAGGGTCGGTACAGATAGCGCAACTCCTCAATGCTCTCGCCCGTCAACCTCCTCCGTGTGTCGTCTCGCCGTGAAGTCCACCTCCAGATACTGACTCATCGGATGGTCCACCTCCGAGTACCGTCTAGTCCTCGAACACTTGGCCTCCGTCAGCACTGCCCATTGTTTTCAACCAACACAAGGAGGTGCGGGCATAGCCCATGCAGGGGTGAGTATAACGATACTTAGTAGGGACCCCGAGACCCTCAAGGTCTCTCTAAAACCAACATGGATAACCACAAAGAAGATCTCAATAGATAACCTCTACTTAGGTATATGCCCAAACATATAGCTAAGTTTTCAAGTAACCCATCTCAATCATGAGAAACACAATGATTATGAAATCAATGGATAACCACTACCCAGGTATATGCCCATACATATACCTAAGTTATCAAGTGACCCATATCAATCATGAGGTAAACAAAAAGGTCAAAAGTCTCATCTTAAACCAGGAGCCTTCCCAGTTATCGGGATTTGCACCTTTGGTACTAGTCGCCAGCCCCTGGCCTATGGAAGGCAGGCTTGGGGTAGTCACGGCACGAGCCCCGAGGATGGGTCGTGACAAATTGTTATTAGAGGAGTCAGTTCTAACACAGAAATTATAACTCTGATATTTTTATTTCTATGAAGCAATAGTGTTAAAGGTACCGAGTGTGGTCTTCAGTTCAGAGAGTCGAGTGTTGGTGTGGGTGGCCGACGTATCCATACACCAGGACCCTGACAACTGATTTCTGACTTGGTGCACGAAAACACTGATTGCATGTGTGTTTTCAAAAGATTTCCCGTAAAACAGCTCACACCAGGTCATCTCACCAGGTATAATCGTTTGACTGTGTCACGTTGTTTCTTTCAGGATGCCTTTTCACGGACTACCAGCTAGAGCCCAGAGGGATGTGCGTACTGACAGCCTGTCAAGCGACGATGCTTCGGTACAAGGCCCTCCTGCAGTTGAGGCACCACCGGAGGCACCAGCGGTACTACCATATGTTGGGCCACCGATGCCACCATCCCCAGCAGTAGGCGATGCATGCCACTTGAGCGCGCTGCACGAGTTCTAACGCCAGAGACCACCCAGGTTCTAGGGAGAGACGGACCCGCAGGCGGCTGAGGATTGGATGGAGGCTGTGGTGAGAGTCTTCAGGCTAGTGGGGACGCCTGCAGACTTCATGGCAATCTTTGCTGCCAGCCTTCTTCAGGCAGCAATAGGCAGGTGGTGGAGCCACTTGTTCCAGTTTTGCGACGGGATGACCTTCGCATGAGAAGACTTTGAGACCTTCTTTAGGGTGGAGTTTGTGCCAGTAGCTCTACACCCCGAGCGTGTACAGGAGCTTCTACCTTTGCTGTAGGGTTTTCGATCAGTATCCAAGTCATCTGTGGGCAGTAGACAGATGATGCAGAGGTCCAAGAGGACCAGAGCCAGTCGTACGAGGAGCAGGAAGTGTTATGAATGTGGAAGGAAGGGTCACCTGGCATGTGACTCTCCGACTCCTCGTATAGTTGATCTGCATGATTTGGAGGAGCCACTGAGCCAGAAGCAGCAGTGGGTGCTTGAGCAACAAACCTTGTGCTCGAGAAGTGGACAAGGTAGTAGAGCTCCGGGAGAAGGTGCACAGGAGGGGAACTAGTGGATACATCCCTTGTACTTCTAGTTCTATGTTGCTGTTGTATTCGTGTCCTTGTATTATGAGCTGCAATAATAAAAAGAAACTTATCTTTGTGATGTTTCCTTTCCTGTCCTTTTTTTTGGTTGATACTGAGTGGTCCCGGTTAAAACTGTTGACTTGACCCTCACTTTAGAGATTTCTACTGGAGAAGACCCAGTGACCTCACATTGATTCCGACAGTGTGACTCGACCCTTAGAGGCGAGAGTGACAGTTGGATCTCGTGGTAGTTACGTCAAGGTCGTACGACGTCATCCATGGAATGAATGAATCATTCATGTCAGGATTGACTGTATTAGGCAATGGGAGTGGTTCATCCATGGGATGAGACCGAGTTTCTCTTTTCGTCAAAGGAGAAATTTTAGCAGCTCTTTTAGATCGTAGGCAAAGAAGGTGCAGATCATCCAAGAACAGATGAAGACTGCACAGTGCGGTAAGAAACAGGAAACATGTTCCAGTATTAGAGACTCGAGCGTGTTAAATGTTTCAAGAAGAGGAAGCTTTAAGGAGAGATGAGTCTGTGAAGCAGCAGACGTGGAGGCAGAGCTAGGAGAGCAGCATGAGGTGGTGTACATTTTAACACGCTACAACCACCCGCCTTAGATGTCCCCGCCAGACTCAGGGAGCAGGAGGGCGGAGGAAGAGAGCAGCTGCATGCGGTCAAGGAGTGTGACCCAATGGCTCTAAAAATGATTCAGGGGATAGTCTGTGTCCACTACTAGCTGCTGTAGTAACAGACGTCGATATGAATCATTCTTTTCTTTCACAAATCTTGTCCCAGACCTAGAGATTCTGGTAAGCCGTGGACTTGACACTCACGTCTGGAGATACCTTGGGAGGAGACTCGACCTCACACTGATGCCGACAGTGTGGTCAGACCCTCGAGGCGAGAGTTTTGGTTGGAATCTCTTGGTTACAGCGTCGAGGCCTTACGATGTTGGTTTGAGTATGGACTGGGAAATCACAATTATACACAAATTGACGGTATGAGGAAAAAAGGTTGTGGTTTAACTACGACATTGGAATGGGTTTTCCTTGGTCGGTGAAAAGGAAACCCCTGGAAGCACAAGATTAACTCATGCCCGGGAGGGTGTGACCGATCACTCTTGAGTCGGTCAAACTTACCCTCGTGGCAGCAGTCGTTTTGAGTTCCAGTTCTAAAGAGGAATTGGAGACCTCTTGAGTTCGAGGATGATGATCACGTCCTTATACAGGTCTCACCTCGACAAGGTTTATAGAGATTTGTCCAAGGCGGAAAGTTATCTCTGAGGTTCAGCGGACCTTCTTAGGTCCTCAGGTTGGTAGGCGGGGTGGTTTACCGCTTGACCCATCCACCTCAATTGCATCAGGTGCACGACGACTTCCACGTATCTCAACTGAGGAGACACGTGCGAGATCCTTCGCATATCAACGACCATGGGGAGCTGGACGATGGCGATGGGGTGTCTTTCACGGAGGTTCCAGTGGGGATCGAGGATTGACAGGAGAAGATCCTACGAGGGTAGTCGATTCCTCAGGTGTGCTTTCACTAGCAGTATGGGAACCTCCAGGTAAGAACATGGGAGCGGAAGGCTCAGATGCGTGCTCAGTACCGCTTTTGTAACCCTAGTTTGTGTAAAAGCTTTACGAGGATGTAAATCCCTGAGGTGGGAGTAATGTAAAGACCCGTAAAATTCAAGGGAAATTTTTTCTTAATTTTCTTTGGGATTTTACAAGAACGCAGTTTATGATGGCGCCTGATTCCGAGGCGCGGTGTGCCCGAAATTAATTTTTGAAGTTTAGCTCGGGTACGTTCAGTGAACGAATGAGCGGGTTTTTCTAACATTTGAACCGGTGCTCGGAATCGAATTCCGAGGGCACCGATGGAATCACAGCACCAGTATTTTCTTAGAAACGCCTTTTCCAGAGTTGTGTTTGCTCGAGTGTGGTTTTTAATTTTTTTGGGGTTATGTTAAAAAATAAAATAAAGTGGTGTAATAACTTTATTTTAATTCACATAAGTCCACTTAAAAGCCACTTAAGCTAAGTTAAGCGGATAGGGTGGAACCCAAAATATCCTACCCACTTGGTAGGATATTTTGTGAGGTGGGACCCACACGAGCCACACCGTTTCATTCCTTCTAAGTAATGCACCCTCACCCCCTTTAATGAAAAGTCAACCGTGCATTTTTCTGGTTAAGAAACGCCTCATTAATTGGGCAGTTAAATCGTTACAATTAATTCATTGAATGAATTGTTCGTTTCCTTTCTTTTGAAATTCAAACGTGTCATGTGCGTTAATAAAATAAGATAACTCTTATTTTATTTCTGTTGGAACTTGTGGCGTGGAGAGGATTTGGAGGAAAGCATTCTTCTTCGACGAAGAACGAGAAGAACGCTCTGACCTCCGACGAAGAACGCCAAACCCTCGGAGATCGACGACGCGACGCCATGTACCGCGAAGTCAATGATGTTTCTTCCGCGACGATCCTTCTCTTCTGCGAGGATCCTCTTCTTCCGTGACATTTAATTCCGCGACGAACTCGCGTTCCACGACAACGCTTGAGGTAGGGAATTATGTTTGAGAATGATTTTATTCCCTTGATTCTTTCATTCTAAAGAAAATAAGGAACACGGATCAACTTATTATCTAGTTGATCCACGATCATTTTCCTTGCGGGTTGGGAATGATTTTGTTGCGGGAAATTGTGGGGGCTTAATTTTTATTTTTTTGATTATGATATCATTTGTTGCCTTTCTTGGTTTTTTTTTGGGCCACCTGTTATCATAGTTACGGGGGAAGGTCGGACCGCACGAACACAGCCGACCATCCTTCCCCCTTGTGGTTTGAGTTTGTTGTGGCACTTGAAAGGCAGCGCAGTGCCTTTTCACCGTGCGGAAACGAGAAGAAAGAACGCGGCGAAGAAGCGCGGCGCCGTCGTGCCGCGCCATTGGGGCCAAACGAAAGCGCGGGAAGATTCAGGGATGAGGAGGTGATTTGAAGAACCCGCGTTTTGTTGTCGAAGTGTGGATCGACGGACGATGGTGAGGTGGGCCGCGAAGGCGTTTTGAAGGCTTTGCAGTGAAGGTCTGGTCCCGTGATGATCTATGGAGAAGACCGCAGGCGAATCGGACTACCGGAGCGCATCCGGTGGTCCGCGGAAGCCCCCGCAGGTGCGCCACCGGAAGAATCCGTCGCGGCTGAAGCCGCGGCAGCGACCAAGGGTCCCGCGGCCGCGTGGGACCGGGGAACGCGGGACGTGGCAGCGCGCCGCGTCCTGTGACACGAAGCGGCCCCCAGCGCGAGGGGACCGCGACCGCTCGACCAGCGCCGAGCCGCCCAGGCCGGCCGGGCCGCTCAGGTTGGTCCGGTCCGCGCTGGCTGGGCCGGGTCGCGCCAAGCCGGGTCGACCCGGTTCGGGGCGACCCAGGGGGGTTGGGCCGGGCCCAGACCCCCCGTTTTCGGACCCCTCACGGTTTTTCACTCATATCATGAGCTGTAGACCTCCGATCGGCGTACCGTCAGTGGCGATGCGACCCTTGGATCGAGACGGTCGTTTCGGTATATTACACTCAAAGTTTCGGAGAACATTGGGTTCGGCCGGGTTGGTTCAGATACGAAACCAACCGGGCCCTCAGAGAGGAAACACTTATATCTTGAGCTCCAGACATCCGATTGACGTGCCGTCAACTTCGTTGAATTCCTCTTGATGAGACAAAACTTTTGGATTACTCCGCTCGAGGTTTGGATGTCGTTAGAGTGCGGTCGGGTTGGTTTGCTCACGAAACCAACCGGGCCCCTGAAACAAAATAACCAATAACTCAAAGACCAGGCGCCCGATTGACGCGCTGTCTGTCTCGTTGATTTCCTCTTCATGAGAAGGAACTTTTGTCATACTTCGCCCGAGTTTTGGTTTCTGTTGGATAGTGTCCGGGTTGGATTGTACCTGAAATCCAACCGAGCCCCTAGAACAGAAAAGATGATATCTTTCAGACTGGACGTCTGTTTGACGAACCGTCAGCGGCGTGGGTGATCATGTGGAGAAACGGTCCCTATGAGTTTACCTTATGAGAGTTCGGGGTATAGTTGAGATACGTCCGAATTGGTTTGCACAAAAAACCAACCGAGCCCCTAGGACGAAAAGGCTAATAACACACAGACTAGGCTTCCGATTGACGCGCCGTCTATTGCGTTGAGACCCCTATGACGAGGCGGTACTTTGGGATACTTCTTCGTGGGACTTTGAGATACATGGATTATCGACCTATAGCTCATTGAGAGACCCTCCCAGAGACAAGCATGCAGAGTACGGAGACCGTGTAGCTGACTGAGACCTGACGACTGCTTGACCGACTCGACTTGGAGTGAGTCGACTAGCCCAGTGGATGGAGAAATACTTTGTGAGGTGCAGACCCATGGAGGACGATGCACTACCTGTGTGATAGTGCATACCTGCGGTACTCGTCCGGAGAGTACCTCTGCAGGCTACTAGGGGGTGTGCACTACTGTGTTTGGGTGGCATACCCCGGCGGGAAGCACTACTGTGTTTGGGTGGCTGACCCGCGGTACTCGACAGGAGGAGTACCTCAGCAGTCTTAGGTTAGTGAGCAGTACCTCAGAGTCGTGACAGGACCACTGTACACTCCAGAGACGGGGCTCTTCAACAGTTACAGTTTCGATAATGAAAATCCTGGTTTGAGCTGAGAATTTTGAACTTTGTGTTTACCTCATGATTGAGATGGGTCACTTGATAACTTAGGTATATGTATGGGCATATACCTAGGTAGTGGTTATCCGTTGATTTCATAATCTTTGTGTTTCCTCATGATTGAGATGGGTTACTTGATAACTTAGGTATATGTTTGGGCATATACCTAAGTAGAGGTTATCTGTTGAGATCTTTTTTGTTGTTATCCATGTTGGTTTTAGAGAGAACTTGAGGGTCTTGGGGTCCCTACTGAGTATCTTTATACTCACCCCTGCACGGGCTATGCCCGCACCTCCTTGTGTTGGTTGCAGACAATGGGCAATGCTGACGGAGGCTGAGTGTTCGAGGACTAGACGGTACCCGGAGGTGGACCACCCAGCGAGTCAGTATCTGGAGGTGGACTTCACGGCGAGACGACACATGGAGGAGGTTGACGGGCGAGAGCATTGAAGAGATATGCTATGTGTACCTACCCTTCAGGTAGGATCCGTGGTGGACGATCCAGGAGATGTGCTATCTGTACCTACCCTTCAGGTAGGATCCGTGGTGGACGATCCAGGAGCTGCACTATCTGTAACTACCCATCAGGTAGGATCCGAGGAGGATGACCCAGGAGCTGCTTCTTTTCTTCTAGTTGTTTGTCTTTTTCTGTTGTACTTTCATTCAGTTGTAGCTGTACATTCAGTTGGGTTTCTATTCTGGCCCATTTACTTTTCAACACTATCTTTTGTACTTAGTGTTTTACTTCCTCTTGTACTCTGTGGTGTTTTGTTTACTTTTATAAAGGCAATGCCTTCCCAGTTATCGGGATTTACGCCTTTGGTGCTAGTCACCAGCCCCTGGATTATGGAAGTCGGGCTTGGGGTAGTCACGACACAGTCCCCGAGGACGGGTCGTGACAATAAAAATATAAACCAAATTAAAAAATACAATCCCAAACCCTATCACAATTTTACACAATTATCATTTCCCATTAGAGAAAGAAAAATAAAAGGGTAGGATGAAAGTCAAAGATATGGAAATATAAAATTAATTTGACGAGGGTTGACCATTTAAAATAAAACATGGAAGATACAAGGTCTGAGGAAGAAGGAATAATTAGGGTGAGGATCAAAAAAATATCTCACTCGGTATGAAAATGTATGAGAAATCAGAGTAAAGGGTATAAAACCAAAAAAATAAAAATAGTGGAAAAATAGAAATTAAATCCATGCTAAATCCTATTATAGTGAGAACCATGTTTATATGGGTTAATATTTCTTCCCCTAAATAAAATTTAATTTGTCAATGACATCCCTATAAAAACATCATATCATGAAACCTTGGTTCACATGGTTAACTACATAAAATTGAACACCCACATAAATTGGATTTTAGGTTCAAGTCATGAATTGCTATAGGATTATACCTAAATCATCTCATTCCATCATAAAACACTATAAAAATCCAAAAATAATCCAATGAATACAATGAAAAAACTATAATAAATGAAAATAAAAATAGATTACGGTTTTGGTGTGACAATTATTTCAACAATACAACATTATGGACACATAATTTCCTTGTTTAAGTGGAAGGTAATGGAAAAAAAGAAGCTCTAAAACACAAAGGTAGAACATGGTGGGTCAATAAAACAAGAGAGTTAAATGAAGAGAAAACCAAGAAATATGATTCTCTACCCAAAAAATCAAAATATGAACCATATATAATAAAAATATTATCTGTGAAAATTACCTACCAAATCCAAGTTCAAATAAAACCAAAACCATCAAGACCAAATATCTAATAGAAAATAAACCTAGTTGAGGTCACACAAACATTTAGAACTATTATACAATTGTTATTTTAAGGAATCATTTTTCTAGTAGAAAACTACTATATAGTAAAACTTTATGGACCTACCACAAATTACAGTTCAACAAACTTATTAATAACTCTCTATAAATGTGTTTCCAAAAATAATATCCAAAAACTAGTGAATGAATTTAAAATGCTTCAAGGAGTTCATCAGTGTCTTCCTAAAAAATATAGGTGAGAAAAAAACAACAACAAGGCCTTAATAACAAACATCCCAATACACACATTAGCTCATCAGTCAATATCAGTAGACTAAAACATTAACCAAGGAGCTCTGTATCATGGTGAACCTAAGAAATACAACCATCACAATAATGTGTATATGAATAACACCAATGTTTGTTACCTAATAACTTACCAATGTTTCCCATGCCACTCCAACAATAGTATCATCCCAACCAGTTATCCTCAAATTTGTATAACTCCAAATATATCATAGAGGCAAAACAAGAATAAAAAAATGAAAATCCAAAAAATTAATGAATTTCAAACACTCTAAAGGTTTCCCAAACAACCATAATAAAAAATGATACCAATGTAGAGAATGTTATAAACCTACCAATCTCTTGATGGGTTGGGTAGATCTTGAAAGCAAAGATGTCTCCAATGATGTGATGATTCATCTAGTGAATCATCCACAAGAGGGACCTCCTACATTATACATTAACCATTCCTCATGGTGATCTCAAAATAGCACAATACATGAACCAAAAAAATTATCCATCCCAATATAATCCAAATAATTCCCCTAAAATATAAGGTATAATTTAGACATGCTATTTATAAATGCAACCAATGTATTTTAAAATTTTATCATTTTAAAATCAACAAAAATTGGAGAACAAAACAACTTATAATCAATAGATCTTATTTTGGAATAAATATAAATCACTATTAACATAATTGTTTTAGTCAAATATTATATATTATTAATTAATAACATTATAATATATCCCGATTCCTACTTAGAACTCTCCAAAATTTTAAACCAATGTTAAAAAATTCCATCCTTTAAGCACAAAACAACGTTTATGAAAAAAACAGATCATAAAATCTAGTTTTATAAAACCAAGGATTACATTCAAAAACTCTCCCCTAAAATCCACTTTAAATAACTAATTTTTTCCAAAAAATTATCTTTCTATGACACATTAATAAATTATGAAATTTTAATTTTACATTTTACCACTTTTGAAAACCCACACTTATAGGGTTAAAATACTTTATATGAAAACCCACATAAAATTATAAAACCAATCACTTTATAGATTTATGATAAAATAATCAAATTTGAAGATATTACAAAACAAATGTATCAATTTTAAAATTATTTCCAAAATGATTCATTTCTAACTAATGTATTTTTCATTAAATATAGTTTTTAGACAATAGTCATTTCAAAAGAAACATGTAATAAAAACATAAAATAAATAAAACAATCACTCAATATCAACCCATCACAAGACTATCCTTGATAATTTAACATTCTATAATAATTTATGGAATATATGATTCAGAATATATAAATAAAAAACCAAATAGGGTGTAGAAACATGATTCATATTGCCAAATATGTTAAATATCCATGTTAAAACTACTAAAATATTTCCAAAATCAAATGATTATCCCCAACACAGTTTGCTAAAACTTGTAATAAAACTAAAAATATTAAAAAATATTCTTTATTTCATCCAAAATTCCTTGAAAAATCACATAGAGAGTCATATTATGACAATTATTATGAAAACTTCAATATCTCAAACATCGATCCAAGTAGAATAATCAAAATGAAAATGAAATCTCGGTAATCCACAAAATCTCGGGGCTCTGGGTGGGGAAGAGATAAATAGGATGATTTTTAACATACCTATAAAGTACTAATATTCTAATAAAATTAATACCAAATACCCAAAATAATAATATATAACTCTAGAATATAAGATCTAATGAGAATAATGAATGTGATGCCCTTTTTTTATGAACAACCTATGGTTCACTATAATTAGGTACTAGAGATGATATTTGGAAAGTCAAAAAGGTATTTCTTGATCCCCACATGAAGGAATCAAGTTCTTTAGAATTAGGGAAACAAAATTTGGACTTTTTTCTCAACAATAATTGAATAATAATCAAATGAACTCAACCCAAATATCTAGCATAACTCGTCTGTAAAAAAGATTTCCAAGAACCAAAATATAAATTAAACAAAATAACAAGTCCAATTAGATTATTGTATAATAAATATTTAATAATCATAGAAAAAATCCATTGATATTCCCAATGATAAATGGTTAGCTTAAAATTCATGCATATACAATAAAAATAATTTATATGTTAATGTAAAAAAATCAGATAAATAAACATCCAAAAATAAAAAACATAAGCAATGTCCTAATAATAATATCAATGTAACCCATGTT
Organism: Viscum album; assembly: GCA_963277665.1. Lineage (NCBI taxonomy): Eukaryota > Viridiplantae > Streptophyta > Magnoliopsida > Santalales > Viscaceae > Viscum > Viscum album. The sequence continues at coordinate 9,019,333 of OY728147.1, forward strand.
CCCTTACCACATCCTGTTAATTATTCAATGGTATTCACTAAACAGACCTGATTATACCAGAAGTAAAAATCCATAATGCTAATAAACAATCCTAAAAATCAAAATACATTGGCTAGTGTATACAGGGTGTGAGTGAAAAATAACATAGCATGACTTCTCTAATGAGACTATTAAATTCACTAAAATTAAGATATCACTTAAACTAAATTGAAATAAATTTAAAAAATTAGTTTTCTGTTATCATACATATTTTATTAAATCAAATATCAAACCCATGCCCACCTTATAAAAAATCAACTTATATTGATTAAATGAAAACAAAAAAAATGAAAAAAATTATCTAGGACTATGCATGCATTTTTTAAAACAATATATTTAAATAAAAATTTTAAAACCATTTGATTAATTCAACTATTAAAAAAACATAAAGATACACATTAAATAAACAATCAACAAACATGAATAAATTTTACAAAATACTAATACACTATAACAAAAATGATAATATACAAGTAATTATTATATATATGTCAATCTAGTCATAGAACATAGTTGAAATTACCAAATGGAGCCATTTATTTTCATGGGAAATACACTAAGTACTAATGTGATATAGGAACAAGACATCAAAAAAGACAACATAAAAACATTAGGCATGTTTTGTGTCCTACCAACTCAAGCCACCAAATTATCTTGTACCTGGCATCATCAGGGGTATACCTCGCTAACTCCACTAAAGATGAAATTATATGTGTATAACTATATGGTATTGTAAAAATATATATATATCAATTAGTTCATAGTGATCCCATTAAATAAAAAATTATATGTGAATAATCAAGAAATATAATCATCACATCATAACATAATTCTCAACTCACCTCAAACTTTATCACAAGAATCATCCATAATCAAATTATACACATAACATGAAATATAAATCAGGCCCCTCATGACCCAGTCAACTACTAGATCTATCAAATAGTTCCCTATGAGGAAATCACACAACCACACCATATTATAACAATTAGATAATATAAAACTATAATTTAAAAAAGAATTCAGAATATGATGTCATTTCAAATCATATAAAATATCATTTTAATAATATTTAAAAACACATAAAATGAAACCCAATACCTAACTACTTAGTTAATATGTGTCCAAAATATATTTGAGAATATTTTAAGAAATTACCTCACTAAGTCATTTAAAAGACCCCAATGTTTCAAGATACCACCTCTTAATTTTTTTTATCCCAAATGGGGATCAATGCACATAAAACACAACATTCAAAAAAAATAACCTATACATTTTATTAATATACTGAATGTCATGCACTACATAGAATTAAAATTTTTATTTCTAATACATTTATAATCTCATTATATATATGAAATGAATTTTTAATATTACTAAATAGGAACTCAATAGTATAAAGACTAAAATACTATGATATATGAATATTGATCACAAAAATACCTATCTCAGTTCAATGAAAAACAAGTTAAAATTATCACATTGGATGATGGAGGATCAAAAATAAAATATTAAAACTGATAAATCCCAAAAAATGAACCCACCATGATTATAACCTATAAACACTATAATAATCATAAAGGCTGTTAAGGTCCACGAGTAAAAGACAAATCATGGGGGTTTGCAGAAGAGGGGAGGAGGAACCATGAAAATTACATTAGTGAAATATTTATAATTGAATGAAGATGATATAAGATCCAAGGAAAGAGGACTAGGGAATTGGAAGAGCTCTATGGTAAATCCCTCAGTATGAAATAAAAATATAAACATGAAAATAGGGGATAAAACACCACAAATATGAATACATAAAAAATGGAAAATAATAAAAATTAAAAACCATGGAAGACCAATTCAGTTGGGGAACTATGTTACATCGGTTGAATGGTGCCCCTCCCCACATAAAAAATCATGGTGTGAATGGATTCCACTAGATAATTTTAAATAGTGAACCAATAGTTAATTGGGTGAACTGCATAAGGAGGAATAATGAGGTCATGAGGAGGGATATTTAATTAGGTAAACCACTTTCTTGTGGATTAAAATACTATCAGTTCAACCCTTTGACATTCTGGAGCCTATTAAAGAACTCTAAAAAATCCATGAAATCCCTTGTATGACTATAATAATCCAAAATAATAATACTACTTAACATGGTAAGGTAATGGGGTGACATTTTTAGTATGACATATAATATTTCCTTTTTATTCTACAAAGACCGTGATTTTTTATTATAATTTTGAAATAAATAATAAGGGTAAGAGTTGATTTATTTATTTTAGGAGTTATGTTTGAATTATAATTTAGGTATATATTGAGTATCAATCCTAGTATAATAGGAATTTTAATCAAACTACCCACTAGTTTGAGGAGTAAGGATCTATTTAAGAAATGTTTTGTTGGCCAATGGTAACACGATTCTTTCTCTTTATGGGTATTTTGTTTCATTTGGTTAAAAAAATTAAATTAAAGAGATTCATGTATTTTATATATCATATTCATTTGTACATCTATATATATAATTTCATTTTGTTTGTGAATAATATAAATTTGGTTTTTTATAAGTTAGTTTAATTTAATATATTTGGGACATAATAATATGGTCAAGGGAATATGATTCAGACACTAAATCTTGAAAATCATGCATACATGTATGTATTACATTTGATATAGATATTTCATGATATATAATATATATGTATTATATACACAATACATATAGAAATAACGAGGAAAAGAAAACACTATAAATACTTATTGAGATATTATTTTAAAATAGATCACATGTTAAGACATAAATAATATGAACTGGTTTGTTTATTCTCTATATGGGTCTTTATAGATTATGATGTATTATTAATAGTTGGTGTGGATAATATTACAGTTTTGGTAACCATAAATTATTGTAATATTTTGGTTACTCTCATTTGGAAACCATTAAAATTATGAATATTCGAGAAATAATGTTTATTTTATCTAAATATTATACTTTTTTAAAGGGTACTCACTAAAGTTTCAAAGAATTATTGGTGACATTATTCCATTAATTAGTTTCCAAAATATATAATTTTTAAGGGGAAATATAATATGGGATCAAAATTTAGTGAGTTATTGATTTCCTCCAACTAAATGGATATTATGTACATGGTAATCATTTATTTGATACATTATATTAAATAATATCTTAATTAAAATGATATAAAATACGATACATAACCAATGTTATTCCTTTTTATAGATTATTATATTTGTCATGAATATATTTTTTAGACATCAAATAAGTCGGTCCTATAGTTTGATAGATTTATTTCAAAAGTTTAGAAATATACCTGAATGATGTTAGAGAAAGACTTGATTTTTTGGATATATTGTAATTCAATTTAAACACTCTAAAGAATTTATATATAGTAAATAAATACTTTTAATTATTAAGGTGATGATTAAAGATTATTTTATCATATAAAAAATTAATTTAATTAAGTCAAAAAGTTTTGAATATATTTTGAAAATTCATTAATTTTTTTTGTTTTTAAATAATTTTTAAGGGATAAACATAACATCCATAAATAATAATTCATATACTTAATAATTAATTATTTTTATTGAATATAGATAAGGATTTATTAAAATAATAAATTCAAAAATTGATTGAGGGTTACACTGTTATACATTACATATTTGATACAACATGTAAATTTTTAGCCCTGTATGCAGGCCACTTGGCCTTGGGCCTTCGGGCTATGTAATGGGTCACCCTCTACCCAGTATAAAGAGGTATTTGCTTTAATAATAAATTGAGGCTTCATCCCCAACCTTTAAAAAAAGTATGATATGATATGTAATGCTCTAAGATTATAAATACGTTGCAAAATTATATGGAGTTCACAATAATATGTGACATCAACCGTGAATATAAAATTATGAAAAGGAACAAACCTAAAGGAGTATTTTTTTTGGTTTTATTTATTATTAAATGGTGACACAAAATATCATTCCATAATGAAAAATTATAAATGCATAAAATTTAAATGTGATACATACCGATTCTCCAAATCACTTGTAAAGTTAAAAAAAGTTTTAATATAATACATAAATTCAAAATATGATACATTAGATTAACTCATTTAGAGAGTTTATAAATATTTTGATATAAAATGTGATGTGTATTGGTACCTTGGATGTTTTGAGAAATACCTAAGGGTTTCCAACATGACATATTAATGTTCCTTAGTTTGGGATAATCTGAAAGTAATGTAATGATGTATTAAAATACGGTATTTAATTGTAATGATTATGTATAATTCATGAAAAAATAAACCTTATGATTATGATATATTAAATAATGGTTTTTGTAAATATTTTTCAATGATGACCGATGAAAAAGAAGAATAAACTATACACTATAAAGTAATATCATGTCATAAACCAATGTGAAATTAAAAAATATGTGGAAACTAGTTAGTTTATTTGAGATATATTAATTATATAAAAATGATTGTAACACCAAAAATATATTAGTGTATGAAAATATGCACACCAAAATGAATAAAATCCCTATGAATTTTATAGAAAATAAGTGGCAGAAAATTCAATGAGAATCATGGGAAGGAATGGAATATGAGAGATATGGAATGTTTGAGATGAACATAATGTATTTTTTTGGTATTTTATATCATTTAGTTAATCATTAATGCTTGATTATCATATATTTTATCATGTTCTTCTCTTTGTAGGTATTCATGCGTTAGATATTGTGAACACCATTGGATAAACTAGATTAAGAATCAAGAATGATTGAAGTGCCTTCATTAAAAATTATATATATATTCTAAAATATTTTTTCCCTAAACTTATACTATGAATAATAAAAATTAATACAAGGAAAATAATAGTGTATTGAGGAGAGATAACCATGTTTATGATTATTTTTAATTTTCGGTTTGTACAAATATTGAGAGTCACAATACTATCATGCGACATTATCATGCGAATTGAAGAAGAGTAAGAGTAGAAGAGGTAGAACCTAATGTTGTGTCTACTAAACATACTTATCATTAAAGAACATTTAAGAAATCATTATTTTGTATCGTAATATTACAAGGAATAATTCTTGTTATTACATCATTTCAAAAGGATGAGGTATCTATTGATATTATAGCATACTGAGGAAGGTGATACAAATATCTATGTTAATAGAGACATATGATAAATTATTTATCATGATTCAAGGATAATCTATCAAGATATGTTATTTGGAGAGGAAGAAGATATAGGTTTTAAACAATAATGAAAATATATTGGTTCATGCATGTTAGTATGTTTAGTACTAATGATCCTATAAGATTACAGATTTACCATTACCTAACCATTATCATTATAATAAGAGAGAAATTATGTGGGGTATGGATAAAAAATGTCATACAAGTGGTATGAAATGATCCACCTTAGATATAAACTTTATTAAAAACCATTATTTTTCATATTTTTGTTTTATATATTTTTTATAAAAGATAAATAACATGATGGAAAGATAGATATATTTGTTGAATAGGTTGAGATATAAGAGTAGGGAAAACTATTTATTTATTATAAAACTCACTCACAAAAAATAAATCACCCCACAATGAATGTGGTTTTAAAAATTCTGGTAGAAAAATATTGTCACCAGTTATAGGATTCCACCTCTAATTAGATACTAAAAAATAATTTTTTTGAAGTGTAAGGGTTTTGATTATCTCTTTCATAATTATTATTAGTGTCTAGACCTAGTAATTATAGTTATATTTCTATTCTAGACTCTATTTTATTATATAATATATCAAAGGTATTAAATAATTTAACAAAAAAGGTGAAGATGTTATGATACTTATAATAAAGAAAGGAAATATAACTTTTATATAATACAATCATGAATATATAATATTTAGATTTAAAATTTATATTTGGTTGAAAAGTATACTTGTAAGAAGGTGAATGAAAATTATAAGTCAGGTTAATTGAATTTTTTACTCTGATTAATAGGTAACTATGATTTATTCTATCAATTTTTGTATTAATAGAAAATGTATGGGTGGGGAACATCACATATTTTGAGATGTACTTGATAAAATATATGATGAATCATGTACCTACTAAGAGAAAATCATATAGGGTCTTTCCATATATGTTTCTAGTTTTATTTTTGACTATGATAAAATCTTGTTAGATGATATCAAAATACATGAGTAAGAATTAATGATGAAAAGAAAATTCCTTGGTATAAATATAATTGGTGTTTAAAACCTCCCTAAACAAATAGAGGTCAAAATCTCTAGGAAAATAGACCATGAAAAAAAAATTCCCCAATATATGAATGTGTTACTTAAAACAACATTAAATAAATATTAATAATATTAATGTATTAAAATTAAATTATATACATTGGAATAAAAACTAAATTACATTACATAATTCTTGATTTCATAATTTTAAATCAATAAAAATAGAATGAATATTGTTTAGAATTCATTACAATTAAAGGACAAGAAGAATGGATATTTTGATAAGAAAATTGAGAAGGTAAAAAATGAGTCTGTATATAGAATACTGTTATCCGAGGATGAGAAAAATATCTTGAAAATTATTTGCCTATAGTTTATAGTTTATTTAAAAAATTTCAATGTGAAACAATCTAAATATTTAAAAATATAGTGATAATAAATTCTACCAAATATAATTAAAAAGAGTATCCTTGTTCTAAAACACACCCGTATTGTATAAATGTAATCATTGGATGACTAGGTGATACATTTTTTCAATTTCTACAAAAATTTGACCCATGTTCCAAAAATCCTCATTTTCACTTTTGATTATTTCCTGAAACGTGTATGTTATAATTCAAAATATAGATAAAATGGGTTGAAAAATTTCTTTTAATCCCATTACGATCTCTATTGTGGATGTGAGAATAAGGAAAAAATAAATATCACAAACTATGGTCATGTAAATGGATTAAATTATGTTAAAATATCATGGAATCAAATATGTCCAGTATGTTGTTCAAATATGAGAAATAAGTGTTGGCTATTTTTGGTTTTATGAATGATGTGAGAAAATGTTCTTAAATGTCAGCATAATATGTTAAATAATAGAATTCGAAAAAAAATTTACCAAGGGGGATTGAAGAATGTTTTTGGAAGGTCCATGTAAAAAAATACATCTACCTGAAAATGATATTAAAATATTAGAGATCTCTATTGAACATGAAATCAATGTGTTCATGTTTAAGAAACACAATGGTCTAAAAAAACCAAGAATCATTAAACTGTTTCTCATGAAATATTACCACAAGTAAATATTAAAATGAAATTAAATTACTAAGGTATAAAGCATCAATTAAAAATGAAGACATTTTTTCCATGCATTGTGATCAAAATAATATCTAAAACACATAATTCTTATTTTTACCAAGAATAACATTACTATAGGATTTGGTTTCTTATTATTATTATAGGAAAACAAAACCCTCAATTTACCCTTTCAAGCAATAAATTATTATTAATATTCATCGATTGAAGATGATGTAAATGGTTTAAAAAATAAATTAAATAAATAAGGGTGTTTCCTTTTTTGGAGGAAATCCAAAAGTATCCATGTGGATAGTATTAGAATGAATAATATATTTCAAAACATTTTTGATCAATTTCCTAAATAAATTATAAATATCACGATAGAAGGAAATCTAACAGAAAAAGTAATTTTTTTGAAGGGAAAAAGTAAATTCAACAAGAACATAATCTCAAAATTCATGAGAGGATATCAATATTTGAAAACCAAATAGTTCTTGAGAAGTTGTGTTTGAGGTGTTGGAAATATTATAATGACTAAATGATCTCTAGATTATCATATAAGATCAAGAAGGTATTCTAATGAAATTTGATTCATCACTAGGTGATACATGTTCCTTGATGTACAATGTTAAGAATATGGTTCCACAAAATAAAATGCATTGATGTAGTAAAGGCACCATTGTTTCAAAGAGAAATGAAAGCTAGAAAATCAGAAGTGAAAACATGAATAGTTACAACAATATAAATTTATTGGGAAATAATTATCTTGGTTGAGAATAAACTATTATCCATGTTTCTCTCACTAATAATTAATTGGGTTTCCCCTTATTGTAATAAATTTTTTATTTGTTCATTATATAAAGGTATTTAAAGTAGATAAAAGATTTAGATTGTAAATTAATAATTGGGAAATAAGGAATAACTCCTCTAGACCAGAAGGATGTCTCTATATTTTAATATCCCCTAAATATTATATCATGATGTGTAATTTATGAAATAATATTATCCTTCATAAATAATGTTTATAGTGTACCCATTAAAAGAAGTGTTTGAGAAGATATTTGAATCATATATTTTATATAAATATGGTGTTCTAGAAATGTCATTGAAACATTTCATTTAAAATGATATTTTTTTATATTCTCTTATCCATGTGTTTCAAGAAGAAATTATAATGTTAAGTGAAATATATTGGCCATATCAGTGACATGATAATGTGAGATGATTAGGGGTACATTTTAATGATAAAACTGATAGCTGGTTTCAATGTTTTAAATATGTATATTGAGATGCGTTCCTTAATTATTGTTCAAAAATTACTCTAAATAAAATAAATAATTGGATAACCCAATAAATATATTTTAACATCACTTGAGAAATATGTTTTTAATTAGTGTCATTTTTAGATTTTAATTATTGTTAGATTTGTTTTCTAGGGTTTCCCATCATGTTTTATACAACAATAACTACTCATGTATACTTAGATTTTAGTAATATATGAAACAATCTTTAAGTTAATGTATACAACCCTACATCTAGTGTTATTAGGTATATTGTAAAAGGGGTTATTATTGGAAAATTAAACAGAAAAATTTATATAAGTTTTATATATAGACATTGGAAATAAATCTAATGTGTGAATATGGGGATCCTAGTTGTAATTGAGTTGTATTTGTTGTCATAAAACATTATTCTGTTGGGAAAGATGTTATTATGTTTAGATGAGAGAATCTTGGAATAACTATAAAGTACCAAATCTTCTGATAATATTCAATGAATAAATTTTATATAGTTACCATTTTATATGAAATCATATACGGTGATTATGAAGATTGAAAAAAATTTAAAATATTATTGATTGATGTTCCCATATAGAAAATATAATTTGTTAGGGGGAATATATTAGGGGGAATATATTGAGACAAGGAACCATTAAAGAATATCTTAGATAAAAATCCATTTAAAAAATATAATTTGTTATTTTAAATATTTCATAGATACATTTCATCCACAAATAATTGGAAATGATGGTTTAGAGGATAATAAATAATCTATAATGTTCACGTGTATAATCATTTTAATCATATTTAAATATGTTTATGGGATAAGATGAGATCAAAAAATTATTTCGATTGATAGATATTTTAAAACTATGATGATATTGAAAAATTCATCTATAATTTTTCATCCTAGTAGTTATAATGATTAATGAGTGTTATATCATAAATAAATACACTTGTATGATGTTTGATGAAGAAATGAAGTTGTTGAAGAAATTTATTACAATTGAAATAATCTAAGAAGAAGTTATATGCCTAATAATTATTTTTAGTTATTCAAGTGATAATTTATTATGATTTTATATTATTACAATTCAATTTAATGTGTTATATATTTTTTAAGATGTTATAGAAATTATAGAATTTGTATGTTTTTTTAAGAAATAGAAAATGAAAAAAATATACATCATTATGTAGGGGTTTCTCTACCTGATGTTAAATGGTTTCTATAGGAAATATATAAACTTTTATTAGAATCATAATTTTTCCAATGGACTAGGAGTTATATTAGGTTACATAAAATACTTCATATGGTACCTAATTTTCCTATTGGTATAAAATAACACCCCATTCATATGTATTAGTTTTTTTCAAGGTCATAAATAATAATAAAAATGTGAAAAACAAAATTTTATATATATTATACATTCATTTCCTTCCAAAATTGTGGAATTGTAAATGTCTTGAAGTATACCATGAAACATAACATTCTCAATTTTTTAATATAATTAATATTATAGTGGAATTCACTATGATATGTAATATAATAAAATATTATGAAATGAGGAAATTTAAATAACATTTTGAAGCAAAAATACATTTTTTAACAATTATGAGATGATATTTATTATTCATATAAAGTAAAAAAAATTATTAACAAAATGAACTACAATTTGATATGTAGGGGTTCTCAAAATCATACATAAATTGATTCAATGTTTTCAAAACACACATAATGTTCAAAATTATATAGGTAAGAGTTACTCAAATAGTTAATTTTGAAGATATTAACGTTTCAATTAAATATATAATGGTTTTATAGATGTCTCATAGAATATGTAATGGTTTTAAACATAATATTTAAAGGTTATTTAGTTTTTAATAATGTGATTATTCCAAAATAAGTTATCTAGCTAGGGGATTTATTAAAATAATTTAGAGATATTCATCAACACATAAACTTTACAAGGATGATATATTATTATATGATTCAAAAATGTAGGTTTTTGTGATAAATAATATAAAGAACATATTATGAATCATAAATAAAAAGATCATGCAATTAAGAAGTCTACATATGGAATACAATATAAGGATCATTTTGTTATGATGGATATATCCATAATGTGAGGATGAGTATCATGCGACAATAAAATTTTAAAATGAACATGAAAACTAGAATGATAATTTTGTATAGATATTTGGCAGAATAATATTTTTTGGAAATTATGAGAATTATAGGGATGAATGTAAATGAATATATAAATAATGTTAGATATATATATATATATAATATTGTATGTTGGTATTAAATACATGATATTAAATTATAAAAGGACATGAATCAACGATGATATATTGGAAACACCATGGTCTTGTGATCAATAATTTGATATTTAGAATTATATTAATAAGGAATTACCAAGAATAATGGGTGATTGAAGTGAAATAATAGAAGGTATTTAATATTATCAATTATAATTACTATTATCAAGGATATATTTTTTGAATATAGAAGACTATAATAATAATAATAAGAGTGTATCCAAGATATAGAAATGATATTGTGATTATCCAACATATAGATTTTGTCATAGTATAGAGAATTATAATTCTATTGTGAGATATTATGTTAGAAAATGAATAAGTAGACAAATAGGAGATGGATATGTTTATGTGGGTGATACTATAGATTTTTAGTATTAAATATCAAATAGAATCTTAATCTATAATATCCATATGTCATAAGGATTGGAGATTATGATTCCCTTACATCGAAGTATTATATGAAGCACTTGAGATTACGAAACCTTGGGAATAGAGATCTGAAAAATTACACAAAAAGGGTTATCTGATACTTTTCCAATAATACATCATAGAGGAGTCAACTGAGTCTAAAATTTGGTAATGAAGGCATAGTTTGTGAGCCTTGATATAGAAATTATGTGCCTTCATGTTTGTCTTTATGGATCTTATGATTATATAATGTTAAGGATATTATATTACCTACGATGTAACTTAATAAAAATATTTAATTTCATTGTGAGTGGGACAATAAACACCATACACTAGGATTGTATCCTTCCATCTTGGAGTCATGGAATACTAACAGACATAAGTATATAATCTTTCTTCCCTATATATATATATATATTTTGTAGACCTAGGTGATATATTGTTAAGTCCTTTAAATTTTATTTTGGTAAACAAGTGAATAATATTTAATTATTAATAACAAACTGACACTAATTCACCATCATTCATATTACTATGGATTAGCTAAACCTCAAGAAAAAATCATCAATGAAAAAATCTCTATATATGGAATAATTATTTTATAGAATACGGAGTATGGGGAATGTTAAATAAATTCTTAATATGAATAATCTATTTTATAACAATATATAATTTTAACACCACTTTTCTTTATAATTTTCTACTTCTACATATAAATGATATTTAATTCATATACTCCAATAATATTAATTATTGAAATTATTCAATTATATATATTTTTTACAAATGTGTATTTTTATATATGAAAAAATTATTAAATATCCTATAATTTGAAATTATGAGAGTGTTAGTGGAATTTTAGTCCTAATACATAGTTATGAAGGAAATACAATGATTACCCAATCATGTGGTGGTTTGTGTAATTTTTAACCGTTATAGATTAATTTAGATGATGTGTTTTTGTATTTTTCATGAGGAAAAAGTACCGAATAATTCTAAATTTAAATGTGTTTAAAATTATAGTAAAAATATACTATGAGAAAGTAATATTAAAATTTGATATGTTAAATAGATGAATAATTGATCTAAGAATTCACTGATCATCATTGAGATTAAGAAACTATTGTACAACTAACTCTTCCTACAACACAACAATAGAATATTGTGTCTATGTGAAGTAATTTTCACTTTTCATACATGGTTAGATCAACAAAGAGTAACTATTACCTTCTAATACAATTATTTAGACATTCATTAGAAAAAGTATCATTCCAACATAAGTACATTTCATTTAAAGTAGACATAATGAAACTATATGATATATATAAAGGGATATATCCAATTTTTCTTTTATGATGATTTGGGTTTCTCAAGTATTTGTACATTTTTAAATTCTAAAAAATTTGATTCTAAATAAGAAAAGTGTTTATTTTTTATAATTAAAAGTAAACTATGTGATATTATTTCTATTATCCTATAAATGACAATCATTTTATGGCCTCATATGGATAATTTATTAGGAAGGATCAAATGAATGTATATTACAATGAGATAAAAGATAATCCTAGAAAAATATACTACTAATAAATAGTAAGGTTTCTTAAGATAGTAAATGAGGTGTTTCGACTAGTAGTTAATAAAGAAATAATGAATCATGTTAAAAAATATTTTCAATGGTCATGTATGATTTTTATAGATTTTGAGATATATGAATTACTTATAGACAATGATGAGGATGTAAATTTAATTGATTCTGAACTAGAAACATAAGTAGAATATTTCAAGAGGTCCGATTTTGATGAGTTATTAGATTCTATGAAATGTATGATTCACCCCAGGGCAACACTCATAGATCTAATGCTAAAACTACAGAATAAAGCCATATAATTGATACCAGGTGTGATAAACAGAGACACACATTTATTTATTTTATATAATTTACATGAGTAATAAATTTCATTACAAAAATAATCTCAAAGTCCAATGAATAAAAAGAAAGTTATCTTTGATGAATATTTATATAAGAATAATTTTTATAATACATGTTATTATTTCTCTACAATTGATTCCCAATAGACCTCTTTTACAATTTCCATAAGTTATACTAATGTTTATACGCTATGTAATGGAAACCTGAGAAATGGTGAGATAAAACACACAATAAGGGAAAAGAACATAAACATTCCATCAATTATTTGATCATGTGAATGTGAGAGATCATGACCAATGGAGAAATATATTATTAAAAGAACATATAATAGTAATAGTTGTCTATATGTTATGTTAGAAACACAAGGATTATCAATTTAATACACATGTTTCATTGAATAAATGTGTGAGAAAATAAAAATGATAAATGGATCATAATTATAGGAATATAAACAATATCACATTACAATATGTATATAAAATGCTAAAAATTGTGATCATGTTAATGTGTAATCATGTTAATACCCAATCATTTAAACAAATGGAAAATATTACCATGTTATTGTAGAATAATTCCAATAATTCTATATAAAATTATATGCATACTCCATCTTGTGAAAAAACGTATATGTGATGATTTAAACACATCATAATGTTAATAGAATGATATTTTTTCATATTCACACACCATCATGTGAATAAATTTACATATGATTATTTCTAAACAACATATTCTGAAACAATTCCTATGAAATATTGATTATGCAACATCATGTGAAGAAAATAATATGCGATCATGTCCATGTATAACCAATTGATATAATAATAACCCATGCATTTATACATAACAAACTACAATCTCAATAGATATAAAAATATATCCAATAAATTAGAGGGATATATAGGACCCAAAATTTATAACACATGAAATCAAGGAACTATATTTACAACAACACTTAACTAAACCATTCAAGAATTATGTGTTTAATACTGAATTTTATAGAATATTTCATAATCCATTATGAAAATTAAGGTGAATGGTATAAGGTATAATAACAATATACCCAAAATGTAACATTATGAACATCAAATTATGTTAACATAGATATAAAATAGTGTTTTAGAAGTATTTTATAAATCTATTTGAAATCTTAAGGAAATATATATTTTTAGAAATATTGAAAATCCAATAAAAATGGGTTATTTACAATAAAATACATTCAACATAATAAAATATCTACAAAATTTCAATTTAAATCCAAAATATATTTTCACAAAAAAATATCCAAACAAATATTTTTTCTAAAAACTTTTTTTACCAAGATATAAAAACATTTATGAATTGTTTAAAATAAAAACGTTTAAAACACCTTTTAAAGTGAATATAGTTTTTCTAGAACCAAAAACATTCTTTTAAAAAATTCAAAAATATTCAGCATCATTTTCAAAATAATTAGTCTTGAAAATAATTTCTAAAACAATTATAAAATATTTAATGGAATATTTATAAATAAGAAATATCATAATGGAGAAAGGAACCATAAAAGTGTTTTTAAAAAGTATTTTTACCAGAGACAAAAAACCTAAAAATATGAAAAAAATATAAAAAGTAATTTTCAATAAGGGATTTTTGAATGAAATTATAAAATAAAAATTTAATACAAATCCAAATTATGTATCCTTTTAAAAATTCATAATTATTTTCATAGGAAATGTGGAGTAGATGATAAAAATATGAACTTGGAAGGGGAATATTGTTTATTATTTTTAAAAAACTTATATTGAAATCAACATTTGTAAATAAATTGACGAATATTTGTTCTAAAAGTATCAAAATTTATATTTACGGAAAACCATAAATAGGATATACATGGATTTGAAAGTAATAAAAGAGAACATTGGTGGGATGATTGAGTATAGTTATGGAATAGAATGTGATCATTTGGATGGGATTAGAATTTTTATCAACATCATTATATTTTATATAATGGAAATATATAAATATAATTATTTACAAATGAAGTATTTAAGTATTATAATTTCTCAATGTAATAGAAAAAACATATTAATAAACCACGGTAAAATAAAATCATTATGAACTAAGAAAGAACATGAGACAAGACCAACCCCTTATAAAATGATAATCATTTTAATAAAAACCCAATGAAAATTGTACATTAAATTTAACATAAAATGTCATGAGTAGAAGATAATACATGATATTATGTTTCCAATCTATAATATAGGCACCATTTAAATGAAATTATTTTCATAAGATAAAATATGTCTAAAATAAAGACAATTGGGAAAAAGAACCATCACTTTAACCTCAACTTCCATGAAATTCATTTAATCTATAGTATAAAAAACATGAAATTATTAATAACACATTTTAGAACCATATTAATATATATATTTATATAATAATATAAAATCTATATTTATTTTCATTTAGTAGTTTGATATAGTATATTTGCACTATCTGATGTTTATAATTTTAAAATTTTCATTCACATGCTTTGTAATTTAAATGTTGATACTATTTCATTGATATTTTTTTTCATTCGTATATTATATAATTATATTGAATATATTATTGAAAACATTCTATAAATATTTAATTTAATTCCAGGATAATTTTAGTCATGATTCAAAAATATAGAACTCGCACTGAGTTTTTTTAGAAATATTTTTTTGGAAAAATTATATTATATTAATAATGTATAAAATTTGAATATCACATTTTAAACACTTGTATGAAATGTTATATTACCAATTTTTTCTAAAATTAATATTTATTAAATTTCCATATACATCCATGATATAAATTTATAACATTATTTATGTAGTTGGTTAAACAAACCCCAATTGAAAAATTTTATAAACAATGACTGTGTATGGTTAATAAATTTATCCATTTAGAATAATATAATTACTAAAAAATAACATTATATTATTTATATATTTTATGTTTTTTATTTATAATTTCATATAATTTATTATGAATAAATTACATGTTTAATAAAAAAATATGTTTCTTTAGAGAGGTGGTATTCATCACGTTTACATGGTCATCATTATAATTTTTCATAGAAATTAAATAAATTAGGATTTTTTGTATTTTTGAAATAATAAAAATATATTATATGTCATATTTATTAATAAAATAAAATATTTCTACCATCCATGTAAGGAGGTTATGTAAAAAATAAGATATCGCTTATGGAGGCTATAGTTCGTACGTAATACAAGAAAAATTTTCATTTCTGAAGATGGTAGATAATCATTTTTCGCCAAAAAATATTAATGAATAATTGTGAAAAAATATAACTATATCCACAGGTTTAGATTATATTTTTTGTAGGTAAAATATTAAATAACAGAAATTAAATTAGAAGTGGTTAATTGATAATTTTACATTACCCGTTGAAAAATCTCATTTTCAAATTGTATTTAGTCATTAAGAGGTTGAAATGTTTTATAAAAAATATCTCAAGGAAATTATGTAATGTTTTGGGGTTTTATTTGGGTATATTTTTGTTTTATTTTATAGGAATTGGGTATTAAGAATAGTGGGTGGTGATAGATCCTTTAATAAAATAATACAATGGGATTTTTATAAATACTGTGGTGGTAGTGTTATGGTTTAAGAGGCCTCAAAAATACATTTTCTTACATTATTTCAACATTTTTATGTATTTTACTAATATATTTTTTGATCTTTTACTATTTTTTTACCGCAATAAAAATTTTATACCTAATTAGTTTACCATTAATTCCTAAATATAACATGAGACCTATTAAATAATTTTTATGAAGTGATTCATAATATGAAGTAAAAATTTTAAAATTAAATTTATATGGTTTTTAAAAATTACATTGACTAGTATCACTCCTAACACATTAAAACTATTTTTAGAATAAGTGAAATTATTTTATAAAAAATAACGAGTAAGATAATATTATCAATATTGTTATTTATTCCAAAACAAAACATTTTATTAAAAACCGGATAATTGTTAAGTAGAATTATGAATAATATTAAAATGAATTCTACATTTTGAATAATTAGTTAAACGAAAAATTAAATAAATAATTTTTATAAGAGTGAAATGTTACAAATGTTTCGAAAAATTTAAACATTAGTTTTACAAATTTATCATTATATTTTGATAATTATTATTTTATAATATAAATATAAATTTTTAAAGAAAAAATGTATCATAAAAATTAAATTAAATATTTTTATATTTAAATATCATTATAATAACTATATTTGTAAAATATTCATTTTTCACCTTTAACTCTACAATTTAAGCATTTTTTAAAAGTCTAAAAAATTCATCCAAATATAATTATTTTATTATAGAATCAAAATTAAATGTAATTTTATAAAATTTTAATTTTAATTTATTTTCATTACGTGGATTAGCAATAAAAACACAATTAATATTTTTTCATAATCAAATAACTTTTTATAATATTAAACGATCTTAATATTATTTCCTATCTATTAATAATTAAAATACTAATAAACAAACAATAATTTAAATTATATATAAAGACATTATATATTTAGTTTCTTATAATGATTCTATCATATAAAATATTTATATTGAAATAATCAATTATCTATATAGTTTCTACAAAATATGCTTCCTTTTTTTGTTATAGGAGTTTATTTTCAAAACCATTTCATAGTTTTTTTAAATGTTCCTTTAAAAAAAATACAAAAACAAATTTTTTTATGAAAAATTTAGAAATAATTATCACATGAATATGTAAACTCAATCCTAATATTTCTTTTCCAGTGATGAATTCATTTTAAATTCTAATACCTTCAGTCCATCTACGATATAATTAGATCAACCAATCCCTACTTTAGTTTAAACTTGTTTTTTTATGATCATTTTCCAACTAGGTTTTATAACCTAAATAGTTATTGTTTAAATCATAAAATTCAATTTAAATCCATCATAATATTTTGTAATGATAATTAGAATTATCCCATGTAGATTCTTAAGTGTTTACAAAAAGGTGTGCATTTAGACATATTTTGGGTGAATAGAGTAAAAATTGATATAGAAACCCTTGTTAAAATATAACTTTAACTATCTATATGTATATTTGGTTCATATCATTCATCCACTTGTAATTTATCGATATGTATTTCATTTTTAAGTAACCACACATAACTACATAAATAAAAGTTTAGACGGTTAACCATTATAAAGGCTTGTTACTAAGGTTTTATTTAATGTTTATACATTATAGTCTCCAAATTTAACAATTATATTCCTAAAAATAATTAAACCGTGATATAATACCAAATATGGAGATCTATAAATTAAAACATATCTCTTATGCTTAATTTTTCTTCCAATATGCATGATGCCAAGTGTGAAACCCCAATATTAAAATATCATTATTTTACATCATTTAAATATTATAAATATTACATATAAAAATTAATCAAAAATTACTAGGAAGCACTGGGTTTTTGTAGTATTTTACTAGTAACATAAAAAATATTTTTTAAAATTGTTGTAAAGAATGTCTCCATAATATAAACCATTTAGACCCCTTTCTAGACTTCTCATTTGTTGTATTCATATTCATAATAAGAATAAATAAAATCAACAAAATGTCAGATCTTAAACACTAAGGAAATACATAATCAATGTTTCATAAATATTTTTATTATTATTGTAATATAAACAATGTTAAGGGGAGAAATATCTTTTTAGAAGACCATACACTAATAATAGCTTTTTATACAATAATATATAAAGGCATGTAATCTCAATTGATCAAATGGGAACCACAACATAGGATTGTGATATAATAAAGGTGATCCATGAAGAATATTCATAGGTTTAATACATAAATATATTACATAATAATAGGTATACAAAATCATAGTATATAGAAAATGGTTATTGAAATCTTATACATGACTAGTATTTCATGCATAGAAAAATATGATCATGACCATGAATAATAATATGTATAAAGATAAAAGAAATCATGATCATTCACCATCACATGGACAACAAAATATGTTTTTACGACCACACACCCTGATTAGAATGAATCAAAATATGATTATTTTCATGAATTGTCATGTGAATATAGTTTTATGAGATAATTCCCTGGTAGCATCACGTGAAGAAAGATATGTGTGATAATGTCCCTTCACTATATTACAAACAAAGATATATGTAATAACATTCATGAAAAACCATATAAAAAACATTATGTGACCATTCAAATAAAAACATTCTTATCTCATGAGATATAAAAAAATATCCATTGCCTTAGAGTGAGATATTAGACACAACCAATAATCATCCATATATATGTGTGCCACATGAAATGAATCATTCATAATTAAAAAATCACATAATTATCCCCTAGAAAAGATACAAGTTTCACAAATTCAACAACATAAAATTTCATAATATATACAAAAATAATGTTAATTATATCAAAATATCACATACAACGTGTGACAAAATAAATTTGTAGGTATATTGAAATATATGTAAAACTGAAATTGAAAATTATTTGATATGTCACATTGAAATACATATAAAAGCACCCCTATAAAAGAGTGAATAATCCAAAAAATTATTAAATCAGAATTAAATTCTATTATCTTTAAGAAATTATAAAATACCTATTAAAAATATTTTTTTTCAAAAAATAACTTTTTACAAATATGTTTTCAAAAAAATTATTTTATAGGAAATACAAAAATAGATCAATTCATTAAAATTAGAAGTATTTATAAATACACAGAAAATCAATAATTTATATATAAATTCAAACTGTTACATTTGAAAAATATATTAATATTTCTTTTTCTTTTCAAAATAATTAAGAATGAAAATTATTTGTAGAACCATTTTTAGAAAAGTAAGTAAATACATATAATCCAATTTCTTATAATGGTGAAAGAAAAAATAAGCGAGTTTCTAGAAAATGATATTACCAATGTGAAAAAATATGAAATTATGAGTAACTTTTATAAACCAATGTTGAGAAGGAAACCTGAAAAAAATTTAAATATCACTTCCAATAATATAAAAAAATTAAGTCTTGAAAAAATTCATAAATGTGTTCTATTTGAAATGTGTAGTGAAATATTAAAATATGAACATAAAATAGAAATCCATTTTATTAATATGAAAATATCATTAATATAAACCACATTATAAAGTGAGTGATAGTTTTTATTTAGAAGATGTAAAAAAAATATAATTATTATCAGAAATATAACATATTTGGCTTTCAAAATATGGATATTGGATATTTACAATAATATTTAATTTAGATACAGAATACAAAAAATCATTTGGATAGGATGAGAATCATTCTTAACATCATCAAATTTATTGTATAAAAAAGTAAATAAATGTAGTTGACTAGAATATAATGATATAATTAATTAAAATATAATCATATAATATAATAAAACAATCTTGGAAAACCATATTAAATGGAAAAATATTTATACTCAATATTCGAATTCGTGTTAATAAAAACTCATTTATATTGATAAACAATTTAATAGTAAAACTATGAAAGCACATGACTGAAATTTATCTTAAAATAGTATAAAAAAAATGGTAAATCAGTATATTATATATAAAACATGAATAATAAACTCCATTAAAATAAAATTATATGAATAAAAAACATGTCTCAATGAATTGAAATGTAGGTGAAAAACACATACCCCAATTCTTGTCTTTCGTTAATGTTATTTAGTATCCTATATGATTAACAAGAAAATAGTCATAAAAAATTTAATTAAATCATTCATAAACGTTATCATTTTAATATTTATTTATAATCATTTATTATTCATTTATTTGTGGGCAATAGTTTATTTTAGATACTATTATTTTTTTAATTTTAATTGGTTATCTAATTCATTGTAATGTTGATGTCAATCCATATTATTTTATCCCACATTCATAATTTATATATTATTCAAAGATCATGGGAATTTTTTTAAAAATTAAATATAATTACCTAATTTTAATCCAATTTTATTCTAGACATGATTCATGAACAAATTAACGATGAGCCTTTTTTAGTAATTTCTGTATGAATAGAAAATTTAGTATGTTCATAGTGAGTTAAATATTAATATAAAATATTTAAAAAATATAAAAACTATTATTTCCTAATTAGTTTCATATAATAACAATTGTTATGTTTCTATTTTCATCAATTAATGAACTTTTCAATGTTTTTCAAATAGATGGTAAAATAGACCCAAATTAGAACATGATAAAATCAGTGGGTGATTACTATTAAGAAAGTAATTCAATTGGACTTATATCATTAATTAAAAATAAAAAATTTATAATTTAGATGAAATAAATGATTTTTTCAACATATTAAGATATTTGGACAAAAAAATATAAATAAAAACAAAACGATTTGCTTCATTCATGAAGTAGTTTTCACTTATAAACAACCGTTGTAATCATTTTACATTGAAATAATAGAGGGTAGGAATTGGTATATATTCAATGAATATTATTATTGTTTTATATCATGCATATATATTAATTATATATCTTCTATTAAAAATCCTTGTATTATTTTTATGAAAAATATATGACATGCCTAATGTATGTGGTAATACACACCTAACAAAACCGAAGTTTTCTTTTTTCAAATTGTTATCATAATGATAGGAAATTTTTATCACCCAAACATATCAAAATTATAGTATAATTACATTTCTAATGTAATTATTTCTACCAGGATAGATTATATTGAGAGGATATTAAAGAATAATGAGTTGAAAAAGAATGTAAAGCGATTAATTTGAAATTTTATCTTACTAAATGGATGAGTTCATTTAAAAAATAAAATTAATGAATTTATAGGTGTTGTTTGAAGTGGTAAATAACCTTTATGAAGTGAAATGGAGTTTTTGGGAGTTCATTGGTAAATGTTTGGTTGATTATAAGAGTCTTTGTGAGTGGCATTATTGTAATAATATAAATGATAAAGTCAATATTCAAAGGCCATCTAGTTCCAATAATTGAAAATTATGGTGTGCGGGATATGGTTTAGACTATACTATTTAAACCATGCATTTTTGTAAATATTTTAAACATATTATTATGCATTTTACTCTCAAAATTGTTTCTTTTACCTTTTTTTATATGATGGTAAATAATTTTTACCAAATTATTTATTAGGTAATGCCAATAAATAAATAAATGTGTCTTATTAAAAAAATAACTTAATGATTCAAATATGAAATAAATTTTGTTAAAAAATAATATTGGTGATAAAAATAAATATTAACATTAGTACACATAACATGTAATAACCAAATTTAGAACATTGTATTTTTATTCTTTTAAATTACGAGTAAGATAATATTATAAATTTTGTTGAAATATATGAAATATATAATTTTATTATTAACCAATTAATAATTAGGTTGCTTTTAAAACAAGCCAGAACAAAATTCCACCATGTGAATACTAAGTTAAAAAAAGACCCAAAACCATTTTTATTAGGGTAAAATGTTAGGTTCCCAAAATTTTTAACCGTTATTTTAGAAAAAAAATAATTTATAAATTAATTATATATATATATATATTATATTAATGTGGATTATAAAACATTAAATTAATAAATTTATTATAATAATGTCTTAAATTTAAGAGTATTGCAATGTATAATATCTTTCACTACTCACACCAAAATTCTATATTTTTAAAACTATATAAAAAAATCATCCTAGGAAAAATTTTGTTAATCTAAAACCCAAAATAATATTAATTAGTCCAAATTAAATTTATATAATTTTATAATTTATGTTTTAAAGAAATCCATTGCAACATAATGAAAATTTCCTTTATCGGAAAATATATATTTAATATAATAAACATTATTATTATTATTTTCCAAAAATTTATAATTAAAATCGTATTAATATATTATTCACATAAATATATATATTAAATTTACATATATTTATTTTCATAAAATAAATATACATATAACTAGAAATGAAATGTTTAGAAAAATTTTTTTATTCAAAGAATGATCTTATTAGTTCCTCAGCTATACTAATTGAAATTTATAAATAAATTTAAAATAAAATATCTCTTTATAATTTATTTATATATAGATTTAAAATTATTTTTACTTATTCTTATACCTACCAAGTAAATAACTACATTATGTTTGTCACATTTAATATAATGAATTTTATTACATTATATTTTATCATGGTTTATTTTGGTTCAATAATGAATATGAATGAAGTTGTTCAATGTACTTTTTAATTAAAGGGAAATATATACCCAAATATCTTGGCATTAAAAAGACATTACTTACACATACCATGTCTATTAATTTTTAATGAACGTAAACAGGAAAATAACAGAAGGATACATTGGGGTTTCGATATGAAATTTGAATAGTGTGTCAGAGTGACTATTAGTAATGTCTATTTGGTGGTGAAGGGTAAACAGTAATAATTTTATTGAATATAAATAGAAATATTCACAATTTTCAATGATAAAGTCTAGTTGGATATTAGATTTCAAAAAATATCATAATGATTACTAGATATATCAAATTTTTGTCAAAAAATTTGTATCCCTATAGAGAATTTAGTTAAGGAAATTTATATGATAGTAGTAATTTCTTTGATGTTATAAAATTACAATTATGATTTTCATGTTTAAATAATCCAATTATGAATGGAGATATTATTGCTGGTTTTGGAATATGTAGTTTAATTAGGTTATCAAAAAAATTTCATGAAGTATATCAGTGATTCAAACAATAGAGTTAGTTGAAGTGTTTTTTTATTAGCTATATTTTATGTGGAAAATATAAAAGTCATTCGAAATGGGTTTCAGAATCATTTTCTATAGTGGTTTGTTTGAGAAAATTATTATAAATGAAATGCATGGGTGAATCATACTATATATTGGGTGTTGTGATCTATAGTGATAAATAAAATATAATTTTTTTACTCAGTTATAAACAAAATATTAGTAATTTGATGATAAAGATTAGAATAGAGAACCAAAATAAGTGTTTTATTCCATTGATATGTGACACGATTCCTAGGAATTATCAATTTTCTTCTAAGGAGTTTAATAATATAAACATGGATATTATTCCTTATATATTATCTATATTAAATATAATCATTATGTCATGTTGTATACTTGATGATATGTAACATATGCATTGAGGATAATATCTTATTATCAGGGATATATTATTAGTGATTTTATGTGAATAAGACTATTATAAGGTTTTATGTTGATTCTAGTTTCATTTTTTTCCGTAATACTTGAGCTATCATTTAGAAGAGTTATCAACAATAAATGAAGGGGTAAATGAAATAAATTATATAATAAATCAATTAATTAGTTACCAATGATTTTTTAAACAAGAATATCAATAATAAATCTTGATATATTCCTAGTATTTTAGGGGAAATTTAAAAATTAAATTGCAAAAAATAGAGTTATTTATCACGCCATCGAACATAAGTGTCACCAATGGAAAAAATGAAACATTTAGATATTTTAAAATAATAATGTTGGGTTCGATATTTTATATGGAAAATTACATCCAAATTATACGATAATTAAACACCCTGATACAATATGACATATTTCTTTTTTGATGTATATGATTGCTTTGAAAGATTAAAAAATAATAAATCCAACGTATAAATAAAGCATAATATAATGTACCATTACAAAATAGTAGTTTAATTGGAGGGTATGAATGTTAAAAACTATATTAAAAAAATTATGGAAATATTCTATGATTAATAAAATAATCATCATTTGAAGGGGTCAAATAAATGTTTTATAAAAAACTATATTTTTTTAGAAATCTGGTATAGTCTTTCTTTGTGCACTTAATTCAAAATTATTATTTTATAACAATTGTGGAAACTATTTTTATAAAATAAAAAAATTTAAGTCATCATATATATATTATCATATGATGAATATTTGGGATTTTTTAGAATTGTTTTATTTTTTGATGAATTGTAAAAAATAGTTTTAATTATTGAATTCTATATTTTCATTTAAATAACTTAAAAGGATAAATTATATTTTAAAAAGAAAATTTATTTCAATTATATTAGCATTTATCAAATTCTTTTTAGTTTATTCAATTTCATATTGAATTTTGATATTAAAACCTTTTATACTTTTGGGAATTTTCTATTTGGAGATCTAATTTCTCATCGAGTTTATGATTATAATTATAAATTAAATTATGAACCATCTATAAATTTTATTTATAAAAATAGATTCCATATTTAGAATCATAATAATTTATATTTTCTAATAAATTCAAATTATTTTTTTTATATTTTGAATATTAAAAATAGTAAAAAATCAATTTTTGTGGTTATGGTTAAAATAGGCTTACATGGGGTAAAATGTACGAGATAATGGTTAAAAATGAATATAAAATTGTCTAATCCTCATTGTATTGAAATATTTCCGAACTTACAATCTAGAATTGTATATAATTGAACAATTTAGACGATTTTTGTATGAGAAAACTATTTTTTATTGCATTATCTTTTGAAAACGTCCATATGTGTCCTCTCCCACACATATTAAAGGCCACCCAATATCCTCTCCACTTCATACAACCAAACTAGTTTTTACTATATAGTACCTCCCGAAATAACTTCATTAATCATATCCCAACATCCAATGGGATCTTTTGTCATTAATATTACCTTGGATGTCATTTGGTGAAAACCTAAAGAAGATTTCTGAAGAAATGGTATTGTTCGTAAATGATCTTTTTTTAATTTTTTTATTCTTACAACTCCTTGAAATATTATTAAAAAATTATTATATAAAAACTAATGTTTCATAAATATACTTAAATTTTATAATAGAAAATTAGTGGTTGATATCAACCTCCTATTCTATTAAATGAGAAATTAAACAGTCAATCACGTGTATAATGAACTGAAACCTCACGAACCGATGTAATTTTTTTTCCATGTCAACCTTTAATGTATCAAAATAATGATAAATTTAACATATTTATATGAAATTTATGATATTAATATTAAATTTTATTTATAATATCACATATTCCATCTTAAATTCCTTATTGTTTCAAATATGATATTG
The DNA here is from genome assembly GCA_963277665.1 of Viscum album. NCBI lineage: Eukaryota > Viridiplantae > Streptophyta > Magnoliopsida > Santalales > Viscaceae > Viscum > Viscum album. Next base: position 9,045,823 of record OY728147.1, read on the forward strand.
TTGATCGTGTGTATGATGAACTACCACCTCAAAAGTGATGTAATTAATATTTCACATTCGCTTTACATGGTAATGATTATGGATAAATTTAAATAACATATTTTATATTTATTACACTATATTGATATTATAAATGTACTATATGATCTACTTATATAACCTTTCACCAGTTAAAGGAATGATATCATTGTATATGAATACATAGGATCTTCCTTCTCCACAAAGTGATACTATTCATTTTCGATATCCTTCATTCAATAATGGTTATAAAAATGTTTATAGGGATTAAATACTATATTAAAAACATTAATATAATTCTACTTTTAATTGATATATATATATATCCTATACATAAGAATCAGAACTTCCATGGCAAGACATTCATAACAAAATGAGGAATTTAACACTTGAAATAATGAAAATAAATTAATATTATTAACAAAAATGTGGTAAAATGATATAATGGGATCATATAATCTATTATAAATATGAATTTGTTTCATTATTAAATTATTAACATTTTAAAACTATCACATCCATGGTCTCTTTTTGAGGTATTTTCACTTTTATAATGGTTTTATCTTTATTACATATCTTTACAGGGAGTTTTTACAAAAAAGGAATTCTTTTTACATGAACTAATCTGGTGAATGTTTGGAACACTATAAGAATAAATCATTCACCATCTCATAGATGTCCATGTACCCTAAGTAGTGGTACAATAAACGCCACATGGGTTTCTACACAGGCGTTCGGTTAACCTTGTACTCAGACAAGTGGGTCTAGTTGTGGCGCTTGATCGACCTCATGGGCATGCACCCTTCCCCAAGTTAATTTGTGGCCAATAATCCCTTTGTTAATAGGTTCCAAAAAAAATTCATAAGGTTTTTCTATCCATGAGGAAAAACCTTGTGGTCTTTCATAACATTAAAACGTGTAAAATTAATATTCTTTCCTTCCAATATTTTAACCCCAAATCCACCCTATCTAAAATCTTCTGTCCTCCCATTCCCTAGGTGAACCTACCCCTCCATCTTGTATCCCTTAGAAATAATTAAATTGGTTTATTTTGTGTTGATTCCTCATTGAATCATTGATCAAGTGAATCCTCTCTTCTTTTCTTCATTTTTCTTGGTCTTCACTCCCCTCCTTCAATGGTTATTATTTCTCCAGTGGATTGGATCAGATAAAGTGAGATGGAATTCAAATATTTGGGTTCTATGTTGATGTTTATTTTGTAAAATTTCCTTTATAGGGTCTCCATGTGGTGTGGTTGTGGGTTTCAATAAGTTTCCTTAAGATTCCAAGATAATGGTAGTTGATTCCATGATTTCTCACTATTTGATGATTTATGTATGCTTCTCATACATTAATATTGATTTCTATAGATTGTGTTGGTGGTGAAGATTGTGTTTTGAAAATAATTTGGTATGTATATTATTTGAATAAGGATTTTACAAATGAATATGGATGGTTTCATTAGGGGTTTTAATCATAGAGGTGAGTCTGTGCATGAGTTGGTTCTTGTGACATTGAGAATGTACTTGAGAACAAAAGTAATCCATGGTAAATAGGTATGTAAGACTAGGTATAGTATGATATTGGGACTATTAGGGTATATGTTAACATCCACATGCTGGATTTATGGTATAACACCACCTAAATTATGATGATGAACAGATACCAGTGAACATTGTGATGCTATCCCCTCCAGAATTTCATGCATGAGGAAGTAGTGTGTTTTGGATAACATTATCACTATGGTGTAAAGATATTAGGATCCCATTAACCCAAGTAACATAGTGATTAAACATGGTTCCCAGATCATGTGATTTTATGCTTCTCAGGAATATTTATTTGATATTTTATTTGCACTTTAATTTTAAAACACATTTCATTTAAAATATTATATATATATTTTATTTAAAAAAATAGATTTATTTTTTATTATAATCTTTTGGAATGAAATATATATTGGTTTTATCGAAAATGACTTTTTGTCACACCTTAAAAACACCATTGAGTGTATGTAGACCATGTAATGTTTTTCCATAGAAAAGAAATGTTGTTCCACGGTGGTGATGTGGGTTATGGTTTCTAGTGATTCCACTCTTTCATGTGGTGGTGGTGGTGGGATGGGACATTGAACCACATTTCACAAGGAGGATTTATAGTTGTCTAGTTGTTTCTCATCCCCATTTTGGTATATTTTATATTTTATAAAAAAGGTAAACTGGTTTAACTTTTTATTTTTGAATTTATTTTTATTATGATTATTTATTATGTTGAGATTTAGTATTATAGTGTATTTTTATGGATGTTTCTTATTGGGAAAATCGTCAACAATTGTGATTGTTGCTATCCAAGAACTAATATATGGCCTTCGAGGATCGAGAATGACATTTGGGCCATGTCAGAGGCATGATCAGGTGTCAGAGTAGATGGAATACCATATTGGTTCCTAGAAAAGTGGTACTAGAGCCAGGTTTATCCCATTATTTGATTCATGATATATGGTAGAGTATGGATGTAAATAAACTAATACTCTCTGGGCTTGAGTTTCTGGTTTCCCATGAGGTGTCTATATAACACAAATCATGAATGAACGAATATATCCATGGTTTTTTCGGTTTGGTTTGATTCATCCTTTTGATGAGAGGTACTAGATAATGATAGTACATGGAAACCAAGAAGGGGTGGATCAGGTTGACTTGTGATTGTGAATTTTATGGATTTGGGTTTGATTTATGGATCAATTTAAAATTTTTTGGTGGTGAATATTTTATATATTTTCTATTTTTGATTTCATTGGTTTGTTAAATGGTGTTACATTATTCCACTTCAGATACATCCTATAAAACTGTGGGAAGATTATGGAGAGAGTTTCCCCTCACCAATTAATTAGATAATAAAAAAGGTAATTATTCATGTATTTCAAACATTTGATTAGGGAGTAGGATCTGGTGCTACACATGTTTGGGAAGTCAAACCAGGTCTCTGACGGGACAAATCTCAACATTTTCTCACGAAAAGCCTTCATAATTATGGGGTACCAAATATTCCTAGAAATATAAGGTTTGGGTTTAGAATATCAAAAGTATTATTTTGTTTCTTGATACTCATTAGGTAGTTAATGTTAAATGTGATTTACTTATTTTCGAATTTCATAGTTGGAGGTTGTGGGAAAGAGTGTTTCAAACCATAAATAATAACAAGATTGGTCGGAAGGACTTCAAGGATGTCTTCAAAGTGATGTTTTTTGATGATTCAATGGCCTTTTCAATGACTTGAGAGTTTTTAGATCTTTATCTGGTGGATTAGACCGTGTTGAAGAATGTCAATTGTTTCCCTAAGTTACTCTGGTTTTCACCCAAGTTTGTTTCCAATGAGTAGATAAATGATTAGACATTTGTAATGGGGTTGTATGTAGAAATATAACCCATTATCATCTTGATTATGTTGAAGACTTATGATGATGTTTTTGATTGATCTTTGACATTGTATATAGATCATTAAGGCAACTCTTGTTTTTACGAGGCAATTTTAGAAGTAGTCATAGTCAGGGGTGGTTAATATGATAGTAAAAGGAAACGTAATGTGTATGACATGAAGGGAGGTTATAGATCAAGCCATGCCTCCCGACTAGTTTCATTTACCACATTTTATACTGTATTATTCTTATTTCATTAGTATGGGAGGCCAAGGATTATGTGGGAACTATGTCTAGATCCACCTAGGCCTTTCCATCGATGTATATTTATGTGGAGTTATAGTCATTTTTCTTGGTTTTGTTCCTATGATATGGTAGTGAGAGTTTTGTACCATCTATGGGAATGTTAGCCCAGTCAGAACTAATCATGATATTAGGTTATCAATTTGATGGTCAAGTTAGTATGACTAAATCTAATTCTATTTAGGGTTATATCAAGGATGATGCACATGCCAGTTATTATTTCAATGATGTGGAAGAAATGAATAAGTTTCATGCTATGGGTCAAACACTAGTGGAATCACATGTATGATCTACAATTGTTCATTCTAAAATTCTTTTTGGGTCATCTATATCCATTGGTAAATTTTTTCATGGGTAATTCTAATTTCATTATTTCATCTAGTATTGTCAATCAGTTGGTATTCCCAACTGAAGTCATTCCATATGTGATGTAGTTGGTGAGTTCTTTTTGTATATAGAGAGAGAAGTGTTTTAGATGCATATCCTAAATGATCACTCTATAATTGTTAGGGTTATAATTGGATTTACTATTTATTGATATCAACCTCGTCAGCATCATCCTTGGTATTCATTAGAATGTGAATATTCATGTTTACACTGATTTCTACCATTAGTGGGTGAGATTTATGGCACTATATTGGAGTACTCATGTATTTTATGGTGAGTGGGATCCTCGATCCATACATTTTAGATATCCCCATATAGAGTTGGGTAGTCTTGTTAACCCAATCTCATCACATATAATATAGGATAATAATAGAAGTTCCTAATGTTTGTCACCACCAGTTCTTGATGATATCCCAGAGGTGTTTCGAGATTATTTATCATTTATTCCTATGATGTGGGATATTGATTTAACCCTTGATTTGGAAATGAGAAACGTGATGAAATATATCACATCATACTGAATGGAACCCACTATATTTATGGAATTAATGATACAACTAGTTGATTTGGAATCCAAAGGATTCATTCACCATGCATCTCACATTGTAAAACACTATTACTATTTTCAGGAAAGGATGATCAATCTCTTCGATTGTGCATTGAAATTCTAAAGCCGAATAAGGATACAATCAATAATTAATATTCTTTACCCTTATTGATTATCTATTTTATTAATTCAAGGGGAAAGGTTATTCTCCATGAATGACTTGTGTTATGGGTATCATTAGGTTAGATTCATTTAAGTAAATATCCCTAAAAAATAATTCTGAATCATGTATTACCATTTTCAGTATTTGTTCATTATATTAATGATGGCGATTGATACAACGATTGTAGAGACCCAAAGCCTGACGTACATGGACATTACATTACATTTGCGGAATACTTAGTACATAACAAAAACACACACACAAGGATCGTAATAGTTTAGTGTCTTTGGAAACTCGGAATATAATCTTCTAATCTTGGTGAAATATCTTCAACATCTCCCATAAAGATCTTCCTTTTTTTTATACCTAAAACCTTTCTTTATATCCTGGGAAAAAGAAAACATAAAAGGGTGAGCTCAAATGCTCAGTAAGGGTAAACAAAAGAAATACCAATCACATCATATACATAAGCACATAACTTTTGAAAATCTTAACCTGCAAAAGAGATCATAATTTCATAACATGGGATAAATCATGGAAGTGAAAAGTAATCATAACGTAAAACATGAAACTTTGTGGCATATACTCATAATTATATAGAATCATTCCTTGTTAGTCAAGACTCATTTCCAAGACTATCTTAGTGGACAACGTCCCTTTCTGAATCGAGTAACCCTCGTTTCAGTCCTGTTTCACTGAACCGGTATAACCTACCATTTCAGCCATGTCTATCTCATGAGATATAAAATCTTTACCCAATGCATTGGAGGGAGATATAGGTCCCACCCATCTTATAATGAATCCTTTCTTATGTGTGCCACATAATCATAAACCATACATCATAGCGTAACCCATGTAATAAAAATGGGATTCTTAAACAACATGACATCATAAAACAATTCATATAAGATAAAGGAATTCATAAAAATATTTCCATCACAACATAATCAAACCAATGTAATAATAGGGATAAAAACAGAACCATTTTATTATCTTAGATGGAAAATAATTTTGATAAAATACTTGAACTCCATTCTTGAGGAAAATATCCTTTCTACTTTAAAAACATTTTTCCTTTCATAACATGTCATACGACTTTAAAATAAAAGAAGTTGATTAAAAATAAATTTGAAAACTTGTAAATGATGTTTCTTGGAAATAATGTTTTAGAAATCCATTCATGCCGTATCAGTTAAAAAAACATTCTTCGTACTTTTGTCGGAAAAGTCAAAAAGTACCTTGTACGAAAAACGAAAAAAGATTCCTTTCATACATATTACTAAAAAATCACTGAAGGGTAAAAATGGATTTAAAAAATTGTAGGTGGATGGAAATAATATTACATATTGATGAAACATGGATGTGGATGATAAAATACACCCCAGTAAATACTTACGAATAAACAATCTCGGATAAAAATGAGATTGTGATATTTCCCTTACCTTAGGTCCGACTTGCTTTGTAAGTGTCTGAACCTCCTGTATAATGATTTAAATCATGTTATTGACTTATTCCATAATCATATTCATTGTTATTATATCATATATGGTCCACTTATGACTTTATATTACCTGTTCTTTTGTAAATTAATGTTAAAGTAGTGTTTTGGGTAAAATCGTCTCATTTGTCGTTCGTGTTTTTAACTTGTAATTATTAATATGATTACTTGGATCATGATTACTTATATCCAGAATGTAAAACATGATTTATATATAATATATATTCAGAATATATATATATATATAATACCGATAAATGGAATGAAATACACCGTTCATGGAGACGGTAGTCCGTACATACGCATGAACGCTGTTTTCATTTCCTTATTGAAGTGAATGGAATTAAGTAGATGACATACATATAAATTTACATAAATCCAGTATCATTATTATGTAATATATTTCATTAGTACTTATTATATATACTTTATAATCATTCATGAATGGTTAATCATTGAGAATGAATCTCATCGCGTCGTGGAGACGGTAGTCCGTACGTACGCACGAGCGATGATATCGTTCCCATGGTCATGGAATTGTGTTCAAGTGTATGTAGACTATTTCAGTATCAATATCACTTTATAATAATCATATATAGTTACTCATTACACCATTATACCCATCCTTGTAAGGTTATTATGGAAAATAGATTACACCACGGCGTGGAGACGGTATTTCGTACGTACGCACGCGCGGTGATTTCATTTTTCCGTAGGATGGATAGAAGGTGAATTAGGGTTGTTTTATATTTATAATAACATATCAGTATGTAAGTAATACTGATGTTATTAATTTATCATGAAACAACTAAAGAAGAAGAAGTTTAATAAGAAAGAAATTGAAAAGATCGGTAATGGATATTACCTCTTCTTTGAAACGCCTCTTTGAATCCTCCACTTAAGGAACTAAGATTGGACTTTGATGAAGACCAGGACCTCTAGGATTATTCTAGGGAAGTGGAGAAGGGATTTTGGCAGGGGTTGTCCGAGCTTGAGTGCTCAAATTGGTGTGAGGAGGAGGGGGAGGAGGTTCCCTTTTATAAGGGAGGAGAGGGGCACCTTAGGAATATCTCAAAATATTATTTTATATTAAAGTCAAAATCGGTTTATAATGGTTCCAAAGGGTATTATTTCGAAGATAAAGTGGGGATGGGTCGAAATCCTATCAACCAATAGGATTTAGACAAGTTTAGGTTATTATTTTAACCTTATCAATTAGATTTAACTCTAAGTTAAATAATTTAACTTTTACTGCGTCCTTTTTTTCTTACACTATATGGTTAATACACTTACTATAACATGCCAAACGAACCCCAAATTGTTTATTATTAATATATATATCCTTATCTAAGTCATTTGGCCGAACCTTAGATTTTTAGGAAGAAAATAACAATTAATAATATAATATTTGATTTAAAAACTATTTTGTGTCAATTTTGACACTATTTGATATATGATTTTTGTGAAAGTCATAACAGAATTATATGTTCAAACCAAGTTGTTTAAATCAACACTAATATATCATAGTAACCTAGAAAATTAGTGGAATTCATAAAAAGTCTCAAATTACATTTATTTTGGTGTTTATAACATCAATTATGTCAATATTTCATTAATAAGATAATTAATGCATCATCATTGTGTCATAAATAAATTAACTTATTTAATGTCTAAAAATTATAAATAAAATACCATCATGTAGGAAAGCTTTTTATCTTTCTAATGAATATTTATAGTCGAATTTATCTTATGTATAACCCCATATTAAAAATGATTTACTTATTAAACTTTGATTTTAACTATTTTAACCCTTCTTTAAATAAATTAATAATAAATGTCCTAATCTAATCCAAGTGGGCCTAAATGGTCATATTTTATTCCTAAGTTTGTTTTTGGTCGAATTACACTTATCCAATAGAATTAGGACATGTGTTAGGGTAATAATAATATCATCTTTACCCTTAATTACCCTATTTACTTTTAACCGTGGTAAAAAAAAGTAAAAAGTTACTATTCACCAAAAATTATTTTCATCTCATTGAACCACATTTTAGTCCTTGATATTAACCGTGTCTCTTGGATTTTAGAAATTACATTCACAGAAGTGGTAAAATTAAGTTTTATGCAAAATTCAGTTTTTAACCTACCACTTAGTGGTTTCACTATTCATCAAAAATTGAAAGTTTTCAGAAAAATATCAAAAATTAGTCCTAAGATAAATTTGATATTATGAACTCAAAAATGATGTCTATTTTACCAAATTCAAAACATATCAGTTTCATTAACTAATTTAAAAATTAATTTCTGTCATCAAAACAAATAGCGTGTTTTTAAGAGATAATAACTATCAAAAGATTGAAACTTGTTTATAACTGGTTTAAATGTGAAATTACATCCAATGACCGTCATTGTATTAAATTGTAAAAATATATTCTAAATATACTTTAAAACCACTAAAATTAATAATTCATCACTATTAATTATTTCGATTAAAAAAGTTGTTTTTAATTAAAATTTAGTAATTTCCACTATTCATCAAAATATGAAAGTTATCCGAAAATTACCAAAATTTCACCCTATGCTAATTTCGATATTCCAAATCCAAAAATGAAATCCATTTTGAAAAATAAAATGTACAAAATTTCAAAAAGTGGTTATTACTATTCATAACGGCTAGTTTTAATAATATCTTAATAGCATATCGTTGTTTAGCGAAACTCGGTATTGCGTACTACACACGCTATCGAGGAAGGTCACGATTGCGTGTAATGAAAGGCAATTCAAGGATGCGTGTTGTGCAAGCTCCTTTTGGTGTAGCGTACAACACAAGACATTAATGAAATTAAAAAGAATATTTTTCATAAAATCTCAGGGTGTTACATTCTACCCCCCTTAAAATGAATTTCACCCTCGAAATTCGTCGGGGTTATAAATGGTTTACTATTCGAAAGTTTCTTTAATCGAAACCCACATCGTAAAAAGGAATACCAAAACCAATCTTTAAAAACAAAAGTATGAAACGTAACGGTTGCCCAAATAAACTAATCACTGGGTTTCCACATAGGTGAAAATATGGATATGGAAGAGAAATCTAACCATCATGTCCTGATGGAGAGTGGTAGAGAACATGGCTATGGAAAAGCCAACAATCAAAAATCCATAAATTTGTGACGATTTAAGGTACCATCTGATTAATCAGATATAAGAGCACTAGGATAGCATTTTTGGTTTTCAAGATCGTTTCCCTAAAGTTGAAGAATTTGAATTAGAAGAAATACTTTCGTGATTTTGGTATAGTCTCACCGTTTGTCGTTCTTTGAACAATTTCTACTTCATCTCTTAAATACATAAAGTTGAATTTGTCATTCGTGATGTGTTAGAAGATCATTTGATAGAATGATGGGTCATTCCATCTATCTCAAACAAAAGGTTAGAAAAGTTATCAAAAAATACATAAGTCTTTATATAGTGAGATTAATCATATATGGTTCCTAAAATGGACTTATACTTCATATATCATACTTCTTAATATAATAAAACTAGTTTCTACTAAATGGGGACTTCATGTAGGCCAGTGGTAGGCGATAAAGGCCAGTCGCACTTCGGTTGTGGGTTCGATTCCCATAGCCTTTTCCAACGCGATGGGCTGTCGCCCGTCCTGCTGGTTGTCCTTTTTCTAAAACTACATTACTATGACATCCCATCAATAATATCGAAAAAAAGTTCTATCCTTAAACAATACTAACTTATTTCTAACATAATCCATTCCAATCTTTAGGCTTATCCATAATACTGCAGTCCACTCTCAAATATTTAATACCATCGTCGATCCCCATATATCATAAGATATGTTTTGTTGGTCACATTCAAAGTCCTTAATCATGTATTCTCTTGAATAGCTTAGTGAATACATGAATGCAGTTAAAAGTTAACACTTTCCACATACCAAAATCCTCAAAATTCTATATACTCAAACCATGATATCACTTAGTCCTTATATCAATCATGAGCTCATGGATACTGTTAAACATTTAATTTTCTCGTTTTCCCTTCATTATGCGCATATCATCTTATTTCCAAAAATATCTCAATTTCTTTGAATACCACATTAGACCAATACATAAATATTCCAATACTTTATGATACAACATTATTTTGGAATCCCATTACATAAACACTTAATCATTCCACCACATCGTTGTCATATTCAACATTGCCAATAGTGATCGCATGTGACTTCCCTTTGTCCTTTGCCTTAAGCGGTTTGTCATGTCGATCATCACTAACCCTTGGATTAGGGCATTTATTAGCATAATGCCCCATTTCCTTGCACTTGAAGCATTGAAGTGTTGGTGGTGCGTTCTCTGCAGTGTTTGCTTTATTCACATCATTAGAAACCCTTTTTCCATTACTTCGACACTCAGCTGCTCAATGACCTTCTCTTCCACACTTAAAACATTTTCTAGTCCCTTTAAGACAATCTCCACCATGCTTCTTTCCACACTTTGTGCATAAGGAAACATTCATATTCTTTTCACCATTATTCTGAGATTTCTCATTGAACTCCATATTTCGTTTCTTGTCAAAACCATGAGATGGATATGGAACACCAACTTCCATTTCTACCTTGATAGCACAACGCACAATTTCTTCATAGCTACTGAAGTCTCGTATAGCTAATGCCCTTCGAAGACTTGGTTTTAATCCACTGAAAAATTGATCAACTTTACTTTCAGGTTGGATGATAATGCCAGATGCATACCTTGCAAGTCTTGTAAAATTCGCTTCGTATATACCAACAGATTCCTCATCCTTCTGCTTCAGCTCAAGAAACTCCTTTTCCATCTTTGTTCGAAGAATACGAGGGAAGTACTTACTGAAAAACAAGTTCTTGAACTCGTCCCATTCCATGGACTCAATTTCATCTCTTGGCCTCGTATTCTTGATAATATTCCACCATTGTTCAGCTTCACCTTCCAAACGATATACTACTAAGATGACTTTATCATGTTCATAACATTGAAGAACTGGAAATATCTTTTCAGTGGTACTGATCCATTGTTCAGCAACAAGTGGATCAGAAGTCCCACTGAAAGAAGGTGGACGTTGCCTCATGAAGGACTCAATAGAATATTGTTCCCTTCTCTGCTCATTTGGAAGTCCAGAATGATTCATATCTTGTGTATGTATAGCAATAAGATTTTTCACTCCATCTCCCATAACATTTGTTTGTTCAGGAGGGCAATCATTGCATTGTCCATTGCATTGATCAACACGTTTCCTTCGGGTTCTAGCCATCGTCTAAAACCCAAAAAGAATAGTGTGAGAGGCAGAAATCATGCTAGGGAAAACAACATAGTAAAGGGGAAGTACCCTTAATATCTAACATCTTAGGTTAAATTCTAAGATCATTACCGTAGTTCTAGGACCATATCCTATACGTATACTTATCCTTAGGGACATCCCTAGACATACCTTAGAAATATCTCTAGGGATCTCACTAACGTTTTCGCATCCTAGTTTCCAAAGGTTGACTAAACCTTTCCTCTAATACCAACTGTAGAGACCCAAAGCCTGACGTACATGGACATTACATTACATTTGCGGAATACTTAGTACATAACAAAAACACAAACACAAGGATCGTAATAGTTTAGTGTCTTTGGAAACTCGGAATATAATCTTGTAATCCTGGTGAAAGATCTTCAACATCTCCCATAAAGATCTTCCTTTTTTTTATACCTAAAACCTTTCTTTATATCCTGGGAAAAAGAAAACATAAAAGGGTGAGCTCAAATGCTCAGTAAGGGTAAACAAAAGAAATACCAATCACATCATATACATAAGCACATAACTTTTGAAAATCTTAACCTGCAAAAGAGATCATAATTTCATAACATGGGATAAATCATGGCAGTGAAAAGTAATCATAACATAAAACATGAAACTTTGTGGCATATACACATAATTATAGAGAATCATTCCTCGTTAGTCAAGACTCATTGCCAAGACTATCTTAGTGGACAAAGTCCCTTTCTGAATCGAGTAACCCTCGTTTCAGTCCTGTTTCCATGAACCGGTATAACCTACCATTTCAGCCATGTCTATCTCATGAGATATAAAATCTTTACCCAATGCATTGGAGGGAGATATAGGTCCCACCCATCTTATAATGAATCCTTTCTTATGTGTGCCACATAATCATAAACCATACATCATAGCGTAACCCATGTAATAAAAATGGGATTCTTAAACAACATGACATCATAAAACAATTCATATAAGATAAAGGAATTCATAAAAATATGTCCATCACAACATAACCAAACCAATGTAATAATAGGGATAAAAACAGAACCCTTTTATTATCTTAGATGGAAAATAATTTTGATAAAATACTTGAACTCCATTCTTGAGGAAAATATCCTTTCTACTTTAAAAACATTTTTCCTTTCATAACATGTCATTCGACTTTAAAATAAAAGAAGTTGATTAAAAATTAATTTGAAAACTTGTAAAGGATTTTTCTTGGAAATAATATTTTAGAAATCCATTCATGCCGTATCAGTTAAAAAAACATTCTTCGTACTTTTGTTGGAAAAGTCAAAAATTACCTCGTACGAAAAACGAAAAAAGATTCCTTTCATACATATTACTAAAAACTCACTGAAGGGTAAAAATGGATTTAAACAATTGTAGGTGGATGGAAATAATATTACATATTGATGAAACATGGATGTGGATGATAAAATACACCCCAGTAAATACTTACGAATAAACAATCTCGGATAAAAATGAGATTGTGATATTTCCCTTACCTTAGGTCCGACTTGCTTTGTAAGTGTCCTAACCTCCTGTATAATGATTTAAATCATGTTATTGACTTATTCCAGAATCATATTCATTGTTATTATATCATATATGGTCCACTTATGACTTTATATTACCTGTTCTTTTGTAAATTCATGTTAAAGTAGCATTTTGGGTAAAATCGTCTCATTTGTCGTTCGTGTTTTTAACTTGTAATTATTAATATGATTACTTGGATCATGATTACTTATATCCAGAATGTAAAACATGATTTATATATAATATATATTCAGAATATATATATATATATATATAATACCGATAAATGGAATGAAATACACCGTTCATGGAGACGGTAGTCCGTACGTACGCATGAACACTGTTTTCGTTTCCTTATTGAAGTGAATGGAATTAAGTAGATGACATACATATAAATTTACAAAAATCCAGTATCATTATTATGTCATATATTTCATTAGTACTTATTATATATACTTTATAATCATTCATTAATGGTTAATCATTGAGAATGAATCTCATCGCGTCGTGGAGACGGTAGTCCGTACGTACGCACGAGCGATGATATCGTTCCCATGGTCATGGAATTGTGTTGAAGTGTATGTAGACTATTTCAGTATAAATATCACTTTATAATAATCATATATAGTTACTCATTACACCATTATACCCATCCTTGTAAGGTTATGATGGAAAATAGATTACACCACGGCATGGAGACGGTATTCCGTACGTACGCACGCGCAGTGATTTCATTTTTCCGTAGGATGGATAGAAGGTGAATTAGGGTTGTTTCATATTTATAATAAAATATCAGTATGTAAGTAATACTGATGTTATTACTTTATCATGAAACAACTAATGAAGAAGAAGTTGAATAAGAAAGAAATTGAAAAGATCGGTAATGGATATTACCTCTTCTTTGAAACGCCTAGTTGAATTCTCCACTTAGGGAACTAAGATTGGTCTTTGAAGAAGACCAGGACCTCTAGGATTATTCTAGGGAAGTGGAGAAGGGATTTTTTCAGGGGTTGGCCGAGCTTGAGTGCTCAAATTAGTGTGAGGAGGAGGGGGAGGAGGTGCCCTTTTATAAGGGAGGAGAGGGGCACCTTAGAAATATCTCAAAATATTATTTTATATTAAAGTCAAAATCGGTTTATAATGGTTCCAAAGGGTCTTATTTCTAAGATAAAGTGGGTATGGGTCGAAATCCTATAAAAAAATAGGATTTAGACAAGTTTAGGTTATTATTTTAACCTTATCAATTAGATTTAACTCTAAGTTAAATAATTTAACTTTTACCGTGTCTTTTTGTTTTCTTACACTATATGGTTAATACACTTACTATAACATGCCAAACGAACCCCAAATTGTTTATTATTGTTATATATATCCTTATCTAAGTCATTTGGCCGAACCATAGATTTTTAGGAATAAAATAACAATTAATAATATAATATTTGATTTAAAAACTATTTTGGGTCAATTTTGACAATATTTGATATATGATTTTTGTGAAAGTCATAACAGAATTATATGTTCAAACCAAGTTGATTAAATCAACACTAATATATCATAGTAACCTAGAAAATTAGTGTAATTCATAAAAAGTCTCAAATTACATTTATTTTGGTGTTTATAACATCAATTATATCAATATTTCATTAATAAGATAATTAATGCATCATCATTGTGTCATAAATAAATTAAATTATTTAATGTCTAAAAATTATAAATAAAATAACATCATGTAGGAAATATTTTTATCCTTCTAATGAATATTTATAGTCGAATTTATCTTATGTATAACCCCATATTAAAAATGATATACTTATTAAACTTTGATTTTAACTATTTTAACCCTTCTTTAAATAAATTAATAATAAATGTCCTAATCTAATCCAAGTGGGCCTAAATGGTCATATTTTATTCCTAAGTTTGTTTTTGGTCGAATTACACTTATCCAATAGAATTAGGACATGTGTTAGGGTAATAATAATATCATCTTTACCCTTAATTACCCTATTTACTTTTAACCGTGGAAAAAAAGTAAAAGTCACTATTCACCAAAAATTATTTTCATCTCATTGAACCACATTTTAGTCCTTTATATTAACCATGTCTCTCATATTTTCAAAATTCCATTCACAGAAGCGGTAAAATTAAGTTTTATGCAAAATTCAGTTTTTAACCTACCACTTAGTGGTTTCACTATTCATCAAAAATTGAAAGTTTTCAGAAAAATACCAAAAATTAGTCCTAAGCTATATTTGATATTATGAACTCAAAAATGATGTCTATTTTACCAAATTCAAAACATATCAGTTGCATTAACTAATTTAAAAATTAATTTCCGTCATCAAAACAAATAACGTGTTTTTAAGAGATAATAACTATCAAAAGATTGAAACTTGTTTATAACTGGTTTAAATGTGAAATTACATCCAATGACCATCATTGTATTAAATTGTAAAAATATATTCTAAATATACTTTAAAACCACTAAAATTAATAATTTATCACTATTAATTATTTCGATTAAAAAAGTTGTTTTTAATTAAAATTTAGTAATTTCCACTATTCATCAAAATATGAAAGTTATCCGAAAATTACCAAAATTTCACCCTAAGCTAATTTCGATATTCCGAATCCAAAAATGAAATCCATTTTGAAAAATAAAATTTAAAAAATTTCAAAAAGTGGTTATTACTATTCATAACGGCTAGTTTTAATAATATCTTAATAGCATATCGTTGTTTAGCGAAACTCGGTATTGCGTACTACACACGCTATCGAGGAAGGTCGCGATTGCGTGTAATGCAAGGCAAGTCAAGGATGCGTGTTGTGCAAGCTCCTTTTGGTGTAGCGTACAACACAAGACATTAATGAAATTAAAAACCATATTTTTCATAAAATCTCAGGGTGTTACAACGATTTTCATGGAACTCATGAATAAGGTGTTTTATTAGTTTTATGAAAATTTTATCTCATTATTTTGGACTAAATCATGGTCTAATTTAGGACTGAGTAAGATCATGATAATCACATGACGATCATGTTTCTCCCTCATAAATATTATTGTCTCTATTCTATTCTCTATAGGTACAAATTTTGGATTAGGGATATTGAGTTTCTAGGCCACATGATCCTAGATCATGAGGTTTTAGAGGAACCCAAGAAGATTGAAGCTATGATTTTGTGGGAGAAACTGAGGAACATCCTCAAGGTCATGATCTCTTTAGGAATTCTAGCACATTACAAATGAGGTTTCAGGGATTTATTTTACCAGGGATTATCTTACCACTGAAGGGGTAATTTTTTAGTTGATACCAAAATTTCATGAATTCATTGAGGAGATTATACAATTGTTGACGAAAACCCATGTCTTAATCATTATAGAATTCATGATGGGGTATGTGGTATAAGATGTTGCTTTAGTCATGTGTCTTGGGTGTGTGTTAATATAAGATGAACATGTGGTGGAATACAATTATTTAAAATGATCACCACACAAAAATAACTACCTATCCCATGACATGGAATTAGCAGTGGTGATGCATCCCCTAAAGACATGGTATCAATACCACTTTGAGAATAGTTTTGAATTATACTCATATCACAAGGGATTGGACTACATCTATTACCATGATGATATAAATTATAGGAAATGTCATTGGTTCGAGAACCATCAGAGGGTTCTATTTGGTTATCATCTATACTCTTAGAAAAGGTAATGTGGTGGTAGATTCCTTGAGAAGGATGTTACTCTGGAAATATTTAAACGATTTTAGTGATGTGTGAAAGGTGATTTTTACATGTTCGTAGATGCATATATAAAACCAAGAGAGTAGTGGAAGTTAATTTTTTCCACATTCTATCTGATGACCTCTATTCTGGATATGATTCGACAAGATATGTTTAGTGAGATGTGGTGACAGTATTCTATGTAGCTTTTTCATGGTGGGGAGGTTCTCAGTGATTGGTATTTTTCATAAAATGGTATTCATTTCTTCATGGGACATGTTGTTGGGATGTTGTTGCAGAAGAATGTGGTGATGTTATATAATTACCATTCTTTGTGGGACTTTCATCATAATAACTCCAAGATGTTTTAGGATATGCATTATCGATTCCCGCTCGCCAGGCATGAAACATGACATTATTGACTCTGTTTTTAGGTGTTATACTTGTCTGTAGGTTGAAGGAGAACACCAAAGGCCATAAGGTTTTCTTCAACACCTTCCCCTTCTTTCAGGGATGTGGGATGGGGTTTTTATTCATTCAAACAATGGATTTCATCAAAATCCCTAGGGATATAATTCTATAATTTATTTACTAACTATATGAACAAGTCACCCCATTTCATCTTGTTTAAGGACTCAACTAAGGAGGATGGGTTGGGTCGGTGTATGGTCATGAGATAATGAGGATATATGGTGTTATTTCACTGATGATTTTAGATAGGGACCTAAAAATTATATCTAATTTTGGGATGGAAATAGAATGGAAATGAGATACCAATTAATGTTTACTAGGATAATCCATCCTTAAATAGATTTCTAGATAGAGTGGGGAAATCTGATCATGAAAGGCATGCTCTATAGTTGTGTATTTTTTTGGAGGCTCTTGGGATAACCACTTGGTATTGGCTATGTTTGAATATAATAATAGTTAGTAATCCTCAATAATAATGCCAACCTTTGGGAAATATTATGTTCAACCTTTTCAGCCTCCTTTGTACTAGAAATAGGATGGCGAGACCCCATTATTCAGATAATGGCTTATATAGGCGACATTTGAAAAATTATAGTTGAATTTCTAGTGGATTATGACAAGTCATAGCTACCAAAATTCATATAATGATTAGTAGAATCGAGCCAGATAATTCTCAATTGGTGATCAAGTGTTTCTAAATGTGCCCCCTCACATGGGTCATCGTCATCATTGTAAGAAATGGAAGATGATGATAAAGTATGTTAGACCTTTGAGATTACATAGAGAGTTGGAAAGGATGAATACCAATTAGATTTTTCATCTTAGTTGATTTTATTCCATGACATGTTCAATGTATTATAATTAAATATCTATAATCTATACCCATGTCACAGGAAGAATTGGGTGGATTGTGAGTAGGAATGTGATTTTTCTATGTCTATGTGACTAGTACTAGTTAATATTTTTCAAGGAAAATTTCTTTGAGGGAAATTTTTACAACTGTTTCAGGTTCAATGGTTGCATTGGAATGCTGAGATTGAGACATAGTAATGGAGATCTTGCAATGATGAACTGTATTCATTTTTTTTCAATGATCAGACATTGGAATGAATTTACAAATTAAAAAAGTTTTCATGATAGGGATAATAGTCACATATGTTTTTTATTTCGATTTTTTATCTTTTAATTTGATATTAATATTATCTTATATCATTACCCAATGTTTTTATGAAAAATTGATATTTTTCTACCCAAAATTATGTGGATCAGGGTTAGAGAATTGTCAGTAGAAATCATTTTCAAGCCCATAGGATACATCTTTCCTCTGAAAATGGAATTTTAAAGGCTACATCACCTTCTACAAGGGTGTGTATATAACCATGCACCAGGAAAAGTTGGTCTTTTGGAGGAACACTGTCAACAGTACATGAATTCACTATTAACTAGAAAATTATGTGGCCCACATTACCATTTTAATTATGTTTTCTATGGCTTTCAAACATATTTCTAAACCTTTCATCTAAAATATGAATCCGGATAGAAATTTTTAGAATGTGATATTCATTTTCTACCCTTTCTTGATTTAAACCCTAAATACATCATCACAATCCCCATTTGGATTCCCATGCCTTATGAGTGCCACTCCATCCCCATTAGCTCCGTTATACAAATTCCCTTAGCGGATGTGGTGTGGAATCATGAAGGAATTTTCTTTTTAATCCCTCATATGTTGGTTTCTTTCTTCTTATTGGTGTTATCTCCCTTATTCAAAGTTTTTTCTTAATCCATAATATTAGGTTCCCCAATGTGGGTTAGAACATTATTTATTTGTGTATGATCTTGATGTTTATGTTTTCTCTATTCATTCTAGGGTATCATTGTGGTTCAATTTTGGTTATCCACTAGTTTCAAGAATCTTTCATGAAAAAGGAAGATAATTCCATTCTATATCATTGTTTAATGATTTTACTATGCTTACTAGGATATTTGAATGAGTTATATAGATTTTTGGGTCCTTTGAACAATTTTTAAAAATGGTTTTGTGTGTTTATGGATTTAAAAACGATTTTCCAATTTAAAATTGTGAACCATTATTAGTTATTCTAATATTAGTGGTGTGTGTGGCTGATGTGGTTTATGTAATATAGGGAATGAAACTATACACTAAGGGAATAACATGTACCTTGGAAGAAAATACTATGTATATTATAATAGAGGATTAGACAGGGATGAAGAATAGTTCCCCTAGTAGGATTGATCACATAACACTGACATAACAATTATGATGATCAGATACCATTAAACCATAGGATGTATTCCTCTATAGTGGCTCATAAATTAATAAACTTTGGGTTTTGGTTACTTTAATCCCTAAGTTATGTGGATCATAGGAACCCTGCAACCTTAGTAAATTTATTATCACTTGTGGTGCACATCTCATGTGATGTTATTCTTATCGTTTAGTTTTTTGTGGTATATTCTTTCTTTTATTATTTTAAAGCACGTTTCATTTAAAAATATTTCTTGTATTTTTTCCTTGAAAACTATTATGTTAATTTTTATTATAACTCTATATTGTGGAATCTATTTTGTGGAAATTATACTGGGCTATGGATCACACCCTAAAACACCCATAAGTTTATGTATGCATTTTTTTTATTGGACCCAGTTAATGGAATGTTTTCTGTGGTGGTAATGGATGATTTAGTTACTAGTGGTTCAACTCTTGTGGGTGTCGGTGGTGATTTCTTGGGGTGTTAACATGAATTATACATGGAGTATATTTGATTTCTTAGTTGCTCCTCCCATTTTGGTATTTTTTGGATTAAAAGTATATAATAATTCAATATTATAAAGTTATATTTATTTTTATTAATGTAATTTAAAATTTTGGGATGTGGTATTATAATGGTTTATTATGGATGATTCTTACATGAAAATTAATTCTTAAATGTGATGTTTGATTGTTAAATACAATTTTACATTCTCTAGGGATCAGTAATGCACATCAATCCATGACACATGCCATGTCAATTGTTGGATTGGACAAAATACCATCTTTGTTAATGAAGAGAACCATTTTCCATGACTTTAAATAATTTTTGACGCAATGGAATTGTGAGGTAAGGTGATTCATCTAAATTTACCTTCATTAAAAAATATTGCAATTTTATTCACCAAAATTAATATATATTGTGTATATCTTACCCCTCTATTGTTTAATAAAATTAATAATTGACAATTAAAGGTATTTTATATTTTAATTTTAATTATTTATTTTAAGGAGATTTTATATGATAGTTACCATGTAGTAAATAATTTCATAACCCAATTAATTTCATTGAGTTATATTAATTATTCATTGTTAATGATATTATATGATTTTTTATGTAATTAATTTTTATTAAATTATGTTTTATTTCAAAATTTCTATATATATTTATATTTTAAACATATAATTGAATCATTAATTAATTATCCCATAAATTTTAATCTATTTGTAATTTTTTATTTCATAATATAATTTTAATTGAGATTTTAAGTGCTTGAATTTCCATTGACGGAATTTATTTGATAATTCTATATTTTTTTTATTTTTTATTCTCTATTTATTCAAGAAATATTCAAGTAATAATACCATTTCTCCAATTTTTGGAACACAGATTTACTGGGAAACAATTTTTTTAAAAATCATACTTTATTTCCCTGTTTTTTGAAAAATTATTTTTCAGCAAAATCCATTTTATCTAAAAAAATTAAAATTTTTTTAAACAATCTAAAAATAATTTATTATATAATTTTTTAGCCATGGTTTATTTTTTATAAAATTTTCTCAATAGATTCATTATATATTTTCTTTAAAAATTCCATTTTGGATTTTACTAAAAATATGAAGTGAATCATTGTTTTATTATGTATTATAAGAACATAATTTTATTATTTTATAAAAACTAAAATATTTCAATATTACTTTCAATGTATAAATAATTTATTTTCAAGGGAAACATATTTATTTATTTATATTTTAAAAATAATATACGATTTTAAAAGTGAAATAGATAATTTCATCTAGTACGTTTTTAAAGAATTTTATCTGGTATTTATACATATCAACATCTTGAACCCCTTATTGTAATTATGGTCCATTAGGGTTATATTGTATTAATACCTGATTTATTCTTTCTTTAGATATTTTATTATCAGTTTGGAAAGGAATATTATTGAAAATATATGTCAGAAATAATTCTTCTAATCCTTATGTTTCCCATGAAATATTAACTTTATAATTCTCATTGGAAAATAAATTTAACCAAAATCTCCATATTTTTATCATGGATATATTTATTACATAAATATTATATCATTTATATAAATGGTATTTTTAATTAAATGTTTGAAGATTGACTGTGGGAATTATTGTCAATATGTTTCCCTTAGAAAATTATAAAATTTGTGGATAACTATTACTATTCATGAATTTAATTGATCATTAGATATACAGGTATTGGTCTAGATATGAATATATGGTTGGATCTTGGTAATAAATATCTCATTAATGAATTGGTAATCCCATGAGACGAATCTGTTGGGTAGCCTTAGCTAAATGGTTTACAAGTATATACCAACCCATTAGTTGAAAACTGTCTTGTCAAAGGTCTCAATACTAGAGGTACCATGATGTATGATATATTGTAGTCCAGTAACTAATAATATCCTTCATTAGAATTAAGTTACTATTATCCTTGATATTTTAAAAATGATAGTATCCCTAGATGCATTGTTTATCTTAGTTTATCAATTAAATGATTTTTTTTCAATTATTTCGCATTCCCTATTCATTATGCCTTATATATTTATGATATTCATTCTGTTTACTTGTAATTTGTGTTAATTTATTTTCCAATGAAAATGTTTTATTACTTATCAAATCATGGTAGTAAAGTTATTTAAAGAAAATATGTGTTTATTTATTTAAATTTTTAGGTATTTTATCCTTATTTATTCATTATATCTGCTATTTTACTTGTCCCTTACTATAAATTTGAGCTCACCATTATTTTTATTCTTTTCACAGGATTCTAGGAAGTGTTATATGAAAGATATGAATGATATTCTAAATGTTGTAACAATATTTTGAAAACAAATGTTGTGATTAGTGCTCTCAAATTTATTAAGTGAATTATGTATTTATATAGTTTACAAATAATAATAAAAATTCATGGTCAATTTCATTGATATCACATGTATATAGTATTAATGTAAGATTATTGATGTTGAATCTAGGTTAAATTGATCAATATCAATATAGTATTGTCCAATTTTTTTTAGAAATATTGAGTACTGGATTTTGGAAAACATATATTAGGGAACAAAAACAAGGATATATTTTGATGATATGCATAGATAAACTTCTTAATGTTTTAGTTAGGTAGATATTATGTTGTTTTCCTTTTAATAAATCTCTATTCGGATTCTACAAGTGGTTGTGGTATTCAAATAATATTCCTTGTAATAATAAATCTAAAATGGTGAGTTAGGAATGAATAGAGTGATCCTTGTTAAAAGTATATAATCCTTACTATGCACTTAGTTTGACACTTTCAGGGGATATTTTTTAGATAATCAACATTTCCATTAAAAACCCTCATTAAGGATTTGAATAGATGATTAAAAAACTAACATATGTTAATAATATAGTGTCTAAAATTGAATATAAGGTATCATATCATATTTAAAAAGGTATTATGTGTCATTACTAAATTATTGCTTTTGTGTTTGTTTAATTTCTCTTGATCATTCACATTATTAGGATTAATTATGTATATCAACATCTATCTTTATTTGGGAATGCTTATTTTAATACATTTATATATATTCACTTCCAACCTATGTTATCAAACATGAAAACCTTAGTTATATATTATGTAATATAACCTTTATATTTACCTTTATATCTTATCATGATGAAGTTTTATTAACTATTTTATGATGTGGGGTATTTAACAATTATTTTTCGAAATGACATACATTTGATTGTTGTGTTCATGTATAAATTGTAATGGTAAATTTTATTGAAGTCATGGATAATGGAATACCCTAATATTATAAATGAAAAACTTTTGGTTCCAATTTTATATGAAACTAAAAACAGATCTTGTTGTACAATGTGACACACAAAGAATTTCTTAATAATTTCTTTTTTCAAAATTAATTTGATCTCTTCGATAACATATTGAACACAAACCCCTGATTCCAAAAGAACCTTTATATAATATGATGTTATAAACTATCCATTAGTTTATTGGTTCTGATTTCTGTTAACTAAATTATAAAAATTATGGTTATTTAATTATTAAAAATAAAATAAGAGTCATTTAGAAGAGAAAAAATGGTTTCTGAAATATTTTATTTTTCTAAAAATTCTTTATCGTGTTTGGTGCTCATAATTTAAAATTAATTTTCACCACTATTAGTAAAATAATATGGAAAATGAAAATACATTTCGAAATTAAAAAAACGTTAATATCTTAGGTTGAAATCATGGGATTTTTCTAAAATGTTTTGTTTTTCATCAAATAGTGGAAAATACTACGATTTTTTGAAAACTGTATTTTAATTAAAATAATATTTTGGGTTAAATTATATTTTAAAATTTTCTTCACATAAAATTAATTCAATTATAATATTATTTATCTAATTTAATTTAGTTTAATATATTTCATATTTTATATTTATTTTAAAACATTTTATACGGATGATATTTTTTTGATACATGCATTCTCTTCGGGTATCTGAGTATAATGAAAAATTAAATTATATGAATAATTTGAATTTAATTTTCGAAAACCTGATTCCACATTTAGAATAATCATAATTTATATTATATAATATGATCAAAATCATTTTTACCAGTGTGAATAGTATGAACAATTAAATTGCACATTTGACATAAAATGGGTTTACTATGGTGTGAAACTGTGAATATAAGTGTAAAGAATGAACAAAAAACTATAAAAAAACATAAAATGTCCTTATTCTGACCATATCACCAATAATATATTAAATGTAACCATTTTAGAGGCATTTGGTATGAGAAATACTTGGGTATCACTTTTCTTTAAAAAAATTACATGTGTGCCCCCCCACACGCACATATAAAAGTCCACCCACTATCCTATCCCATTATCACATAAAAAACAATTTTTTAGAGTATCATTCAAAAACTACATTCTGTATTCCTCTGAAAACATCATATATACATTTTTATACAAAAATCTACCACATAACGCCTTTGGTAGAATCCCAAAAAAAATTGTCTCATGATGTTATTATGTTCTTAAACGAACATATTAATTTTATTATTTCTTACACCTCTATAAAATATTATTAAACTATGAATATAAAATAAAAACTAAAAATTCCATTTAATAATATGTTATTATATAAATTTAATTCCATATATTAACCCCATATTCCATCAAATGGGAAATGAAACTCTAGATCATGTGTTTGGCAGACTACCACCTTACGAACTAATGTAATTCATTTTCCATCACCACCAATTAATGATAGATATAATGATATAAAATATATATATATATTATATTATTTTTATTATTATAAATATTTAATTATAATATAACATATACAATTTTACTTTCCATGTCTCTTAAAATAAAATAATGTTTCTCATGTGTGTGGAGGACGACCACCTCACAAAGCAACGTGATTCATTTTTTCACTTATGATTTAAATTGAAAATGGTGATGATAAATTTATGGAATATATGTGATATATATAACATGAAATTAATTTATGGATATTTATATATCACCTACTTCATTAACCATTCACACATTAATGGAATTATATCGTCCCTCATGCGTATGTATGACCTACCGTGTTCACGAAGCATTGCTATTCAATATCAATGTCCAAAATTAATTAATGGTTCTAAAAATTTATATAATGAATATATATTCAACTAAAATAATTAATATTTTTTTTATATTATGGATACATTTTATATCAACAACAACCATAACATGCTCCACAAAACATGCATGATAATATAATTTAATTTACACCCAAAACAGTGAAAATAAACAAATATTATTAAAAATCATGGGGTAAAATGCTATAAGGGATTAACATATGATATTATATATATATGAATATGGTTATTAGGTAAATTTAAAATATTCTGAAAACCATGATACAATATTTTAAGCCATGTTTTTCAAAAAGGAAGCGTGATGTAAGGGAATTAATCTCAATTTACCATCATTGAGGAATATTATATTGTAATGAAACTAATTTATTTCTAATTTTGTACATACTATGCCTTATTATGGTAATATCCAGATTAATTATTACTAGAGTGGATTTTATGTTTCAATTTGAATGATTTATTATAGGGGTTTATAATTGAAAAATACAAAGTGGTTAAGAATTTCATAACTCAATTTCTATTCCTAGTATATATTACTAATTCATTGTTTATGATATTATATGATTTTACTGTAATGAATTATTATTAAACTATATTTTCTTTAATTTTTTTTATGTTTATGTAAATTTGATCTGTAAAATTGAATCAATGATTAATTTAAACTTCAATATTGTGGTCTATTTAAGTTTTTATTTCACAATATCATTATAATCTATATTTTTTCCCTGAATTTTCATTGAAGGAAATTATCTAATCATTGGATAATACAGCCCTTTAATTTTATTATAACATAGTAAATAATTATTTTTTTAATAAATTGTACAATTTCCACACTCAATAGTACATAAACCATATTATAATAGTTTATATTAATCTTATGTTATTTTTCCATTCCATTGAAAATCATTTAACATAAAAAACTATATTTTCTAATAACGTTTCTAAATTTTTTTAAAAATATAAATATAAATTATTTATGACATCTTTTCATAATTTATAAAATATTTATAATATTTTTTCAAAGGAATCTCCCCTTCATTTTCCAAATAATAACTATTTGGATTGTAAAAAAAATGTGAAAGTAATAATTATTTTAACATGTATGGCATGAAAGAAATTTTATCTCGTTAGGAAAACTAAATGTTAGTAATATAATTTTACATATCTTTAATATTTTTTCTAGTTGAAAAATATTTTCAATTTTTTTGGAAAAATTTGTTTTAAAAGGTAATTTTCAATGTGAAAATGATGCTTTCTTCAAGAATGTTTTAATGTCATTTTAATGGTATTTTAATTTATCATATACATCAACCCATTACTATAATTATGATTCAATGGGGTTCTAATGTATTAAATACCATCCTTACTATTTCTCTAGTTTTTGTATGATTAGTTCAACCAGATAATGTATTGACCATCCCATTATTAGATTTCCATTGAAATATTCATTTTCTTGTAATCATTGGACATTACATTTACCCTTTATATCCATATTGTTTTTCATGAGTATATTTGATAAAAAATATCAATTATATATATGGTATTATTTTTTGAATGTAATATGATTGAGTGAGGACATTATTATTAAATTGTATTCTTTAATTTGAAAAGAAAATATAATGAAAAGGAATATTATTCCTCAATTAAAATTATCATCTAATATGTTTGGAATGTATTGGACATGTGTCACAACCCCCTCCCCACAATGTTTACCCCTCCTAGGCCGGCAATGTGAGAAGGGAGATAATGACCCCCCGAGTCCCGCCTCCAGTAGGCCGTGGGATGGCGACTAGCACCGAGGGTATAATAAACACACAATAGGAGGCATTACCCTCTAAGAGAACACATACAGAAGAAAGAGATAAGATAGACACCAATGAACACCAACTCAGACTGTAATATAAACGAAAACCCAAGTACACATATGAAATGCCATAAAAAAGTACTAAAACTAAAAGGGGAAAACTGCATGTACCTAAAAGAAAGTAAAAAAACAACAGTAACCACAAGCCTGAATAGCTCCTACAACCCCAAGCTAGTAGAAACCAGCTTGATCTCCAACCTACTCCAAGTGACCTGAAAAACAGTTTATATATACATAGGGTGAGTATAATAGTATACTCAGTAGGATCCTCCCTGAACCCTCTCGTGCAAAGTAAAGAAAGCATGCTAAAGCACAGTAAACAACAAGTGAAACTAAATCGTCACATAAACAGGTATACTATGTTCCCAACCTCACCATTTCTACTCTCCCCAAGTAATGCATACATGAATATATCATATAATAAAGAATATCAAGAGTACCCTACTACTACTTCCCCACTGGTTTTCCACTTTTCCCCAATGTTGCACGTCCTAAGAATATCTCTCCAAGAAGGATTTCCCAAAGACACCTGGGTAAAGCACCAAAATATGCATCTCATGCAACACAAAGGCTTTCCCGCAGACACCTGGGCGAGGCACCACACTATCCTCACAACCAAAATAACCAGGAAGGTTCTGGGAGCCACCATAGCTCACATAACATGTATCATACGTCGTGTATTATACCTCAAGCCATTACAGCCCATACACTGAGTAAGGATCCTCAAGACATCACAACCTATACACGTTACACCTATAGTAGTCCATAGGATACTATATCTAGAATATATGTGTGTGAAAACCCACAAGCCATTACAACCCTCTACACACATATTTGGGGAAAACTAACCAATGTGCCTACCAGCACAAGTAACTACCAAGAGAAGAGAGCGGGACCAGAGGCGGTAGTTAGCCATCCATCCTCCCACCGAAATGTTGGGGAAAACACCCCTAGGGATCAGAATCCCCTGGGGTGTCAGCTTCCCTTACTAGCAGGGTGGAGTAGCATATAGAAACACAAAAAGTACAGAATATACTATATATCACAACAACACTATAGACATACCCTAGTCTTAGATACAACTACTGTTAACATCTTTCATACTTTGGGCTGCTACTTCTTGGACTAGGTATCCTATAAGCACACCCCCATTTGAATAACTTTATTAGAGTACTTCATTCCCTTTTTATTACTTCCACTTTATGTTAATTAATAATTAACATTAATTAAGCATGAACAATTTCACAATAATTTTAATTAGCATCATACCCAAAATCCACTATTCTTTCAAATGATTTCAAGCTTATCATTAAGTTCCAACAAATCCAACCCCATGAGTTAAAACCATTTAATAAAACATTCATTACTGAAAAACTTTACCATATACCCAAGAAATCTAGAAAGCATTCTATGCTACAAAACACAAGGGGGATCAACACGGTGAGTAAATG
Source organism: Viscum album (assembly GCA_963277665.1). Lineage (NCBI taxonomy): Eukaryota > Viridiplantae > Streptophyta > Magnoliopsida > Santalales > Viscaceae > Viscum > Viscum album. Next base: position 9,074,460 of record OY728147.1, read on the forward strand.
TACTACCCATCGAGTCTTTTCTACCTATAGCAAGAGCATAGACCCATCATCCATTGAGAATATAAACATGGAAAGAACATGAAATACCCTGTGTGTATTCACCTCTTTCAGAAGAATGGTAAGTAAGAACAACTGCCTCGAGTAGTGGGGAAAATTAAATCAGATAAACAACTAATCAAAATTAACAAGCATCCAACAATCACATACACTCCATTCCATCATCCCTGGTGTCCTCCCTAACACCCACATATATAAAATAATGCTTCTCACCACTCTTGGTGTCATATGCTGCCACAACCAAAAGGGCCTTCATGCCACCACATATTGCCACAACCATCCCAGCTCACATTAAAACATAAGCAGCAGTAAATCATACATCATCACAATTGGGATCTTGTCCCTTAAACAAACAAGAGGGTAACTCAGAACCCTACAAGCAATTATTTTTTAACAACCACCAGTTATTTAATCCATATTGAATTAACAGGTTTGTTATTCTTAGGTTTCAAATTTGGGAAACCTAATCAGAAACTATCACAAATAATTAAACATGCTTACTGTACCAATTTGATTAACATAAAATTACAACTAGAAGCAGATTCAATTACAGGCCTCTTTATCTTTTTCCAAACAATTATAAATTAATCCCAATTTACATTCCTTACTGATTTCAATTAAGAACAAATATCTAAGAAAAGAAAGAATAGATATCACACTATCTAGAAAAACAAGAGGCAATAACATACGATCGATAAAAATTTCTTTATCTGGTTCAAAATATTTATTATGTCAATTCCATTTTCATCTAGTGGGATTAAACACGTTGACAATACAATTTCACATAAAAGAAAGAGAAGTAAAGAATCCCCTACCTCAATGGTTTTTGACGAAAACCCCAACAAATGAAGAACGCACAATAAAGCCGGGTTGATTCACTAAGAATCATCCTTACATCTCTTTTACTAACTCAAAAAAGACAAAATATCATCATATTTGGTATCCACACCCTTAGATCAACCCATAACGGGCGTAGATCAAAGAAACCTAGAAAAGTGGAGAAGTATATCTAAGAAGATCTAAGAAAACAAAAAAGAACGATCACGTACCTCTAGATAATGACTTTGATTCACCAAGTGAAGCCTTCAAATCACCTCCAAAATGCTTGGGAAAGGTTCTCCTACCTTTAAGGGAGGGAAATCACGAGTTATGGACACTTAAGAGATTAAAGGAGCAAGTCAAAGGGAAAAAAGTTGAGATCCACAATTTTAGGATCTAGTTGAAGAGCCCGCACAGTTTTCTCACACTGTTAGACAAACCATGGGATAACCGTGTGGTCATTACTGCCACGTCAAACACTCCTCGCACGGTTAGGTCGCATGGTTAGAGAAATCATGCGCTAACCGTGCGTTATCCACTGTTTCCAAGATTAACTTTGCACGGTCTGGTCGCACGGTTTAGACAAACCGTGCACAGTCCATGCAAAATCTATTGCCCTTTAGTTTTCCTTAAAGATTCACCCAAATACACCCCCAAGTCACTACTCCAAAACAAGGGTAGTTAGAAACATAAAAAGTACCTGAAAACATAACATGACGTTACAGTTCACAACTATCTACCATTGAAACGGTTCATCGAAAAGGAATATTTTGGCAATGCGTCGGGGATAAGTTACCTTGACCTCCTGGAACACCTCTAACACCACATTTTCATAAAGTAATGGACTACAGAGGTCCTGGATATTACATCAGATACCTCTCAAAACATTCTCATCCTCAAGAATCTAAAACCTACCTAAAGTGAGAACGAAACAGGGTTTGAACAACAACCCATCGAGATACCTCTCAAAAGAGAGCAATCCACGAAAGCAAAAAAGGGAGCTATCTCATAAACATGAAAGGTTCATAAACACAAAATTTACATTAATACAAGAAAATAGTTAAACATCAAACAACTCTGGGTACTGAGTATGTATCTATGACTCACGTTCCCAGGTACTCTCCTCCAAGCCACCGTGTCACCACAAGACACAAACTAAAGTAATAAAACATCTGCACAACACCTTATCCTTACTGTCTTGGATCTCCATAGGTCACTCCTCAATGGTTTCATCATCATCAACATCGATCTCTCCCTAATTGATGATGTGAGAGTTGTCATTAAGATAACTATGGAGCTGTGATACATGGAGAACATCATGTATATGACTCATCTGTGGGGGAAGTGCTACTCGATACGCCATAGATCCAACATGAGGTAGCACCTCTAAAGGCCCAAAAAACGGGGAGAAAGCTTAATTCCATGACTAATCCTTCACTTCCCATGATGGGGAGTCACCTTCAGAAAGACATGATCCCCAACATTAAACTCTAAGGGTCTCCTTCTTTGATCGGCGTATGATTTCTTACGATCTTCCACTATCTTCATCCTCTCTTGAATCACCTGAACCATCTCTGTTGTATTCTGCACTAGTTATGGTCTGATAATTGTTGACTCTCCGGCCCCAGTCCAGCACAATGAAGAATGGAATGGTCAGCCATACAAGGCTTCAAATGTAGCCATACCGATGGTGGAGTGAAAAATATTATTGTAAGAGAACTCCACCAAGGGTAAGTGCCTCATCCATGAACCTCCAAAATCAAGAACACAAGAGCATAACATGTCTTCAAGAGTCTGGATGGTTTGCTCTGTCTAACCATCCATTTGAGGATGAAAAGTAGTGCTAAGGCATAGTTGAGAACCAAAATCATGTTAGAGACCTCTCCACACCCTAGAGGTAAAATGAGGATCTTGATTAGAAATGATCAGCCTAGGGACTCCATGAAGTCTCACCACCTCATCTATATACTGTCTCGACAAAACTTCCACTCAGCTTGACTCCTTGATTGCTATAAAGTGGGCTGATTTTGTTATATGATCCACTACCACCCAAATAGCATCATGTCCTCCTGGAGCTCGAGGTAAACTAGTAACAAATTCCATTGATATTTCCTCCCACTTCCACTGAGGAATATTTAATGGCTAGAGAAGAGCACCGAAAACACGGTGTTCGGAATTCCCCTTCGAGTAGAGTAAACATTGAGACACAAACTCCTCAACCGCACGCTTCAGCCAAGGGACCTAAAATTTACCCCTCAAGGCTCGGTACATTTTTGTCACGCCAGGTTTTAAAGATAAAGGGGAACTATGGAACTCTCTAAGAACCGTATTCCACATCATAAAAGGAACAAAAATACTTCAATGATACAACACTCTATGTTGTTCATCCTCTGACCAACCATCATGGGGCACACCACAAAAATCTCAGTCTCTCCAGACTTCCACCTCGAGATCTCCCATCTGGGACTCTTCCACATTCTACATCAAGGATGACTATACCATCATCTAAAAAAGGCAACCTCTACCCCCACCTTCTCCCATATCAAGATGTAATGCTGAAATCTCTTCCATTACTCTCCAGGAATAACTGGATTCATGCACAACATCACTACGTGACTTTCAGATCAGCGCATCAGCTACAACATTCCCTTTTTGAGGTGTATACAATATTTCAGAGTCGTATTCATGTAATAAATCCATCCACCATTGCTGTCATAAGTTCAATTCATGCTGGGAGACAACATACCTCAAAATCTTATGATCGGTGAAAACCACAAAGCGATCACTAATGAGGTAATATCTCCAGAACTTCAGAGAAAACACCACGGCTTCCGACTCAAGATCATGGGTTGCATAGTTGAGTTCATGGGGACGTAACTGCCGAGACCCATAAGAAACAACTGAACTCTACTATATGAGAAAACAACCTAACCCCAGATGTGAAGCATCACAGAAAACATCAAACTGAACTCCTTCAGCTGGAAGACAAAGGACTGGAGCACTTACTAACTTCTCCTTTAGATACTCGAAAGCTGCATGGAACTGATCAATCCATATGAATGCCAGATCCTTCTTGGTCAAAGCTATTAGAGGGGTCGTAACTCGTGAGAAATTGGCTATGAACCTATTGTAGTATCCTATGAGACCAAGGAAACTTCACACCTCTGACACTATCTTGGGGGCTGCCCAAGACACTGTCTTGGGGGTTGCCCAAGACACAACTACTTCAATATTTGATGTATCCACAATTACTCCCTGTTGGAACACAACATGACCCATGAAACAGGCTTCTCGACCACAAAACTCACACTTAGACAACTTCCCAAACAACTAATGTTGATGAAGGACTACCAAAATGGCTTGTAGATGCTCTGCATTCTCCTATTCATACATGGAGTACACAAGGATGTCATCAATGAAAACTACCATGAACTTTCCCGAGAACATTTGGAACACAACATTCAACAATACCATGAATACATATAGAGAATTCACCATGCAAAATGGCATACACCGTACTCGTAATGCCCATGAAGACAACAGAAATCAGTCTTCGGGATATCCTCATCCTTCACATGCATCTGATGATATCCTAACAGTAAGTCAATCTTTCAGAACCAACTTGCATCCCTTAGTTGATCGAATAAGTTATCAATCTATGGAAGAGGATAGCGATTATTTATTGTAACTTTGTTTAATCGATGATAATCGATACAGAACTGCAAAATGTCGTCTGACTTCTTCACGAACAGGACTGGTGCACCCCACAGTGAAACACTTGGTCCAAAGAAACTGCACATTAACATAAAATAAAGCTGTATATGTAGCTCTCGTAACTCATAAGGGGTCATCCTATATGGAGACATAGAGATATGAGACACACCTAGCTGTAGTTCGATCCAAAACTCGATCTCTCGTCAAGGGGGTAATGCTACAACCTCTTCTGGAAAGAAATCAGGGTAGTCCTCTACGCCCCTAGGAAAGGCCAACTGCTGAACCTCTGAAGAACTTAGAATAATCTCATCTATTATGGTTGATAAGGACGAAAGGAGACTATGACCCATCTGAGGATCTCACTCACCAACAAACACCACTTGGTCTCCATTTGCACAAATGAAGATGACCTTCTTCCTGAAGCAATCCATGATCTCCTGCACTGAATACAACCAATTCATGCCGATGATGACATCATATAGTTGTATTCGTAAAGATAGGAAATATCCCCAAGAGCGATGTAGCCCCAACATTAGCTCACAGTCTCTACATACATCAAACAAGTTAGATCAACCTCCAACTGGCGTAGTCAATGCCAAGGGCACTGGATGCCTCTCTACCTCATGTCCCAATTCATGGACAAGAATAAGTGATATGAAGGAGTGTGTGGCTCCTGAATAAAACAAGACATACACTAAGGTAGAAAAAAAAGAAAAGGGTACCGCAAATGACATCTGTCTCACTTGGGGCTGGCAATGCTAGAGAATGAAGCTAACCACGACCTCCACCATGGCCTCTCTAGCCCTGATGATAACCACCACCATGGCCACGCTCTTCTCTCTGAGGATGGGGAGTGTCATGGGGCTATCCTCTACCTGACCCATCTACCCTCTGCTAATATAATGTTGTTGAACCAGCTACTGCTGTTGCCTCAGTGGGAACTGCCTCAAAGGAGGAACCTGAAGCGTAACACATGGTGCACGATGACCGCTCTGCAAGGCCAGACACTCTTGCATCTAATTACCATGAACACAACAAGAAAAAAAGATCCTGAACCCTTTTCATTGTCCTGAGAGTTGCTGCCTCTGGAGAAATGAGATGTGAAGGGTTGGAACCCTTCCCCCAGCTGAACAGAAACTCTTCTGCCCTTAAAACCAGGAACCCCAGACCACAACATTGCTTCGTGAGGGACTATTATGATTCCCCTCTCATGATGATCTGGTCCTAGAAAAAGACCTCTTGACAACCTCTGCCCTCTCCAGTACCTCAAGATAAGTTTTTTTAGCATAAATGGGGTGACCTGACACTAGATCTACGGATTAAAAGCCTCCTTGAAATTCCTTTCCCTGACCTCCTCATCCAGTAACAGGTCTGAAGCATATCATAAAAGGTTCCTGAAATGGATTCCAAAATCTTGAATATTGGAGCTCCCCTGTCGAAGGGTAATAAGCTCCTAGCGACTGGATGCCTTCGTAGTTGAATAAAGAAACTCGACTGTAAACCTTTCTCGAACTCCTCACATGAGATCGCGGACTCCTCACGACCCCCAAGGAACAATAACCACCACGACCTTGCTGCTCTAGGTAGTATCATCACATCTAAGGTCACCCAGTGTTCATTATGAGCACAGATCAAACTGATGTCTATATCAACCTCCTCCAAACAGTCTTCTATGACTGCATCTGAAACAGAGCCCTCGTACTTTTACAGACTCCAGCACTAAAACCCTCAGAGTGTCTTCCTCCATGTGTCATCGTCATCAACATCTACCCTATGGAGACCTGTTGGAATAGCCTGCTAGACATTTTTTGCACAAACCTTACAAGGACGTCGGACTAGAGCCATACCATTAAAATAAAAAACCATTAGAGCTCCTAAACCTGGAATATGGAAGAATCAAAATTAATTAATTAATTTTTTTATTTTATTCATTTTAGGTTAACCTATCCCAAGGTCTACCCATTCAAAAATAGGCACAAAGAAGAATGATGCATGATCCTTTTCTAGGTCTCTACCCTGAAACCAGTATCACCTTGTTTAGGAGCCATTGTAAACTTAAAGGTCCATACATCAGATCATAGGGGGCCCTAAACGCCTATGTCTCAACCGGTATCCGGTTTTTACCTCACCTGCTAAACATGAATGACATTGTTTCCCTACTAACCCATGAAATCTCACATGTTCCTAACTCCAAACTCCAACCTATCCCTCAACCAGAAATCTGATACCACAAAGTGTACCCCTCCAGGGAAAAAAATGTGAGATGGGAGGTAACGGCCCTCGAGTCCTGCCTCTAGTCGGCCCCGGCTTGGCGACTAGCACCGAGGGTATAATAAACACACAAACGGGAGGCATTACCCTCTAAGAGAACACATGCAAAAGATAGAGATAAGATAAACACCAATCAACTCCAACTCAGACTGAAATATAAACGGAAACCCATGTACACATATGAAATGACATGAAAAAGTACTACAACTCAAAGGGGAAAAACTGCAAGTACCCAAAATAAAGTAAAAACAGCATCAACCACAAGCCCGAACAGCTCCTGCAACCCCAAGCTAGTAGAAACCAGATTAATCTTCAACCTTCTCTAAGTGACCTGAAAACAGTTTATATATACATAGTGTGTGTATAATAGTATACTCAGTAGGATCGTCCCTGAAGCCTCTCGTGCAAAGTAAATAAAGCATGCTAATGCACAGTGAGAAACAAGTGAAACTAACTCATCACCTAAACAAGTATATTAAATTCCTAACCTCACAATGGATCCTCTCACCAAGTAACGCATACAAGAATATATCATATAATAAAGAATATCAAGGGTACCCCACTACTACATCCCCACTGGTTTTCCACCTTCCCCCAACGTCGCACATCTTGAGAATCTCTCTCTAAAAATGCTTTCCCGCAAACACCTGGGCGAAGCACCACAATATGCACCTCATGAAACACAAAGGCTTGATCTCAGACACCTGGGAGAAGCACCACACCATCCTTACGACCACAAGTAACCAGGTAGGTTCTGGAAGCCACCACATCTCACATAATATGTATCATACATCGAGTATTATACCTCAAGCCATTACAGCCCATACACCGAGTAAGGATCCTCAATCCATTACAGCCTATACACATTACACCTATAGTACTCTATAGGATAATATATCTAGAATATATGTGTTTGAATAACCAAAATCCAGTACAACCTTCTACCCACATATATGGGGAAAACTAACCAATGTGCCTACCAGCACAAGTAACTACCAAGAGAAGAGAGTGGGGCCAATGGGGGTAGCCAGCCATCTATCCTCCCACCGGAATATTGGGGAAAACACCCTCAGGGATCAGAATCCCCGGGGTGTTAGTTGCCCTTACTAACAGGGTGGATTAGCGTATAGAAACACAAAAAGTACAGAATATACTACATCTCACAACCACACTATGGGAATAAACTAGTCTTAGACACAAATGTAGCTAATGTCTCTCAGACTCCAGGCTACTATATCTACGACTAGGAATCCTATAATAACACAACCATTTTAAGAAATTTATTAGATTACTTCATTCCATTTTTATCAGTTCTACTTTATGTTAATTAATTCATTAACATTAATTAACCATGAACAATTTCACATTAAATTTCCTTAGCATCACACCCAAAATCTACTGTTCCTTCAAAAATTTTCAACCTCGTCATTAAGTTCTGACAACTCCAACCCCATGAGTTAACAACATTTAATCAAACATTAAATACAGAAAAACTTTCCCATATACCCATGCATTCTATAAAAGGGTTCTATGATACTAAACACTAGGGGGCTCAACACGGTGAGTAGATGTACTACCCATCAAGTCTTTGCCGCCTATATCAAGATCATAGACCCATCCATTCTTGAGAAGCTAAACATGGATTACACATGGCATACCCCACATATCATCACCTCTTTCTGAAGAAGGGTAAGTAAGACCAGATGCCTTGAGCAGTGGAGAAAAGTAAAGAAGATAAACAACCAATCAAAATTACCAAGCATCCAACAATCACATCCACTATATTCCATCATCCCTAGTGTCCTCCCTGACACCCTCATGCATAAAACAATGCATCTCGCCGCTCTAGGAGTCATCTGCTGCCACAACAAAAAGGGCCTCCATGCCTCCACATATTACCACAACCATACAAGCTCACATTAAAACATAATCAGCAGTAAATCAAACATCTTCACAATTGGGCTCTTGGACCTTAAATAAACAAGAGGTTAACTCAGAACCCTACAAGTAGTTATTTGTTAACAACCACCAGTACTTTAATCCATATTGAATTAATAGGTTTCTTATTCATAGGTTCCAAATTCAGGAATCCTAATCAGAAGCTATCACAAATAAATAAACTTGCTTACTGCGCCAATTTGATTAACATCTAATTACAACTAGAACTAGATTTGTTTACATGCCTCTTTATCTTTATCCAAAAAATTATCAATTAATCCTGGTTTACGTTCTTTACCGATTTCTATCAAGAACAAACAACTAAGCAAAGCAAGCATAGATATCACACTATCTACCAATAAAAGAGGCAATAACATACGATCGATAAATTTTTTATCTAGTTCAAAATATTTATTTTGTCAATTCCATTATCATCCAGTGGGATTAAACATGCTAACAATGATGTTTCACATAAAATAAAGAGAAGAAAAGAATCCCCTACCTCAAAGGTTTTTGAAGAAAACCCCAACCAACGAAGAACACACAAGAATACCGGGTTGATTCTCCAAGAATCCTCCTTAGATCTCTTCTCCTAACACAACCAAGACCAAATATCATCATATTTGGCATCAAAACACTTATATCTATCCATAACAGGTGTTTATCTAAGAAACCGAGGGTAGAGGATAAGTAGATCTATGTAGATCTATGAAACCAAACAAGAACGACCCCATACCTCAAGAAACCTGCTTCGATTCACCAAGAGAAGCCTTCAGATCACCTACAAAACGCTTGGGAGATGTTCTCCTACCTTCAAGGGAGGTTAATCCTGAGTTATGGATGCTTAGAAGCTTAAAAGAGAAAGTTAGAGGCAAAATGGTTGAGATCCACAATTTTAGGATCTAGTTTAAGTGCCCGCACGGTTTGCTCACACAGTTAGACAAACCATGCGCTAACCGTGCAGTATATACTACCACGTCAAACACTCCTCGCACGGTTAGGTAGCATGGTTAGTCAAACCGTGAACTAAACGTGCATTAGCAACTGCCTCCAAGATTAACTACGCACAGTCTGGCCACACGGTTTAGACAAACTGTGCGCAACCCGTGCGAAAGATACTGCCCTTTATTTTTACATAAAGATTCACCCAAACGCACCCCCAAGTCACTACTCCAAAACAAGGGTAGTTTGAAACATCAAAAGTACCTGAAAACATAACGTGATGTTACAGTTGACAATAATCTACTATTGAAACGGTTCATCAAAAAGGAATATTTTGGCAAAGCATTGGGGATAAGTTACCTTGACCTCTCGGAACACCTCTAACACCACATTTTCACAAAGTAATGGACTGGAGAGGTCCATGACATTATAACATGTATATAATGATGGGAAATAGTTATACTTACACCCTTAAAGCATAAGTTGTCTTTTGAGGAGAATTAGTTATAATTTAGTAGTTTAACAAGGTTTTTGTGTATACTAACTTAACAATTTTAAACTATCTTGTGAAAGGTATTGATTGTAATTGAATCATGGTTCATGAGACAATGAAGTTCAATAATGAATAATATCCATCATTAATAATTTAGTTATTATTTTCAATGATTTTTTTATAATAGTATTATATTTAGAAGTATTTTCATTCTCATTTTATTGATTAAATTGAATGTGTTTTCAGTTATTTACTTTTACATATTAATTATGTCTTATATATTCATGATAGTCAATTTATTTAAATAGAATATGTGCTAAGTTATTTACATTTCATTTTTCAATGTTACTTATTTAATCATGGTTGTTAAATTTTTTAATGTCATATGTTTTATGTTATTTACATTTCTAAATTGATTATGCTTATTTTTTCATGGTAGCATCTATTGTACTTTTCCTATACTGAGAATTTGATCTCACAATTATTTTTTTCCTTAACCAGGTATTCATGATGTGTAAAATTAATTAAATAAAAATATATATTAAATGAAGTGATAATACTATAAAAAACTAATTTTAATTTTTGTTTTGAAATGTATTAGGGGAATCTGGTTTGTATATAGTTTACCAATACTGTTAAACTATTTGGTATGTTGGGATGCTATCTCTTGTATATAAATCCATATATATATATATTGTCTTCAACTCTATCTTACTGGTGTTAGTTTCATTACAAAAAACTCCTTAATCAATAATATATTATTAAAAAAACATGATGGTAAGTAGAATAATTAGTTATGTCATCAACATTCATGATCCATCTGTCCTTCAGATGCTCGAGATGACCCTTGAAATATCTAAGGTTTGTTTTCAATAACCCCATTCTAGAGAAAGCAAATAAATGGAGTAAACATTAATCAAGGGAAATTATTTCCCTATTGAATTATTGTTAAAAAATACCATAAATTTAAATATTACAAATCCATAATTTATACTCTAACGCAAAATAAAATAAATAGATAAACTAAAAGTAAGTAATTTTAATTCATTTAAACAGGAATTAGAATAAATAACCTTGAACACCACTATGATAATAACATATAGCTAGATCTGAGTCACACACCAACCCCTACAGTAATAGTGAACTATTTTTAAGCACAACTGAAAGGTGGAAACTAATCATTTTTCTAATGAGAAAAAAATAAACTAAAAACATTAATCAACCAATGTACTTATAAGTGACATTAAAAGTCCTCATTTAGTACTAAATCCTATATTATATATAACCAGTCATAAATGGTCCTAAACATGAAACTAAAAGGATAATCTTATTGAGAATAAAAATTTCTTATTGGTAATCTCAATAACTAAACTTCATTTATAATCTTGAAATTAACAATCCATTTAATTCTTCTATGAATGTAAATTATATTATATAAAAAGATTACATTCAATTGATGTAAAATAAATAAAATACTTTATAATTCATGTATAAAAAACATTTAATAGTTGTTAAAATTTTAATAATATTAATAAAAAACAAGGAATCAATAGTATGAATGTCAAAACCAAGACCAATGTGTAGCATTATGGTGTCTTTGTTCCGGGTTAGTATTATTAACATTATACTATTGGTGATTGTAAAGTACAAATTTTTCCACATTAATGAGCCATTATGGGGGATAAATCAAAATTACAAATGATAATTAATACATTTCTATCCAATATCAGTTAGTATTTTTGTACAGTTCATATCCTAGTGAGGGAAAAAGTGTTTTTAGAAAACCTATCATATTCATCCAATCTATGTATTCGAGGATCCCATTTGTTTCTCTTATTTCAATTAAATCATTATAAAAATCATTAAAAATATACATTAATATATTTTTGAATCCAAATATTAAGAATCACTGATGAAAAACTACAAAATACATAGTTTATCATTCATAATATCTTGTCATGTATTTATTGAATCAATTTTGTTAAAATTTTATCATTCCATGTAAAGAATGGAAAACGCAACATTCTATTTTATTTTATAAATACACCCCTAAAACTCTGTTGAAATCATATTTATTAACCATATTCATGTTCTTATGGTTTCCCTCTCATTACTCTCGTATATAATCACACACACATAGATATATAAAAAAATATTATTAAAAAACATATATATTACCATGTGAATATATATATATATATATATTTGGAACCACATACAACATAAAATGAATTCAGAGCTATCTCATATTTAATATAATACAATATTTTAATCCTTTTATCAATATTTATCATTTGACATAATTACATTAAATGTAAATTATAACTATAAAACCATTTCAGAATCTTCTTTAATGTGAAAAACACATTTTATGTCTCAGAAATCATTTATAATTTCCATTAATGTTATTGATCAATGAATTTTATTCATTTTTGGGTAAAAACCACATAAATAATTTATACACTATTTATTAACTTCATTTTTGAAGCTTATGAAATGGTAATGGTTAATAATTTTTTAAATCAAAACCCTCTTATACTTAAAATTTTAAAAATAATATGAATTTAAATGAAAAATATGTGAAAATTTATATTATTTTTAAATAATCCCAAAAAATATTTAATATAATACTTTAATATTAATCCAATAATTTAAATGATTCAGAAATATTAGTTTCAACATTTAAAACCCAAATACATGGTGTAAACATCATAGATCAAGAGCAGATGTTGTGAAACTATGTAAAAAAGTGAGGGAAAGTCACCAAGATGGATTCGAAAAAAGTAGGGAATAAACAATAAGAATTTAGAGCATGAACCCACCTAGGGTTTGGAATTATCATCCATTTAGAAAGGGGTGAAAAGAATAAACGATAGGGAGGAGTGAAAATGAGAGGATGAAAAAAAGGATCCTATCTAGCATGAATCAATATATAAATTTCCTACATCAGGGATGAAGATGAATGAAATATAGAGGGAGAGTGGATCATTTTTTTTCCTCCCATATCTAAATATGTAGAGTGAACAAAATGGGGAAGGGAAATTAGGTTAAAAGTTTTTATTCTTTTTTGGGTATGATAAAAATTTTATATTTCTAAAATCTAGGTGATTCACAATATTGCACACATTACATTTCTATGCCCAAAAAATTATCCCATCAGTGGAAAAATTATAGAACCATCATTGTTGTAATATATATTTTGGAAACTTTATTCCAACCATAAAATAGAATTATTTAATTTCTCCTACCCATATCATGCAGTAGTAATATTATTTACACTAACCACGTGACAAGAATAAAATCTAAAACATAAATATTTACAAAAATAAATTTTAAAAAAATTCCTGATAAAAAAATAGTATCAATTAGTTACTTATTTAGTTATAATAATTATGTTTTACGTGTGATAATAATTTCTATCATAATGATGTATACTACCATGAATATTTAGTATGCCATGTTGATTAATGAGAATGGGGAAGTCGAACCTCTTCCTCCATGAATCATTTATAAACCATGGAACTCTAAGGAAAAATAATTTAACTAAACCGAAAATCCCATTTTATTAGGTAATGATACATTAAGGATAACATATACAAGAAAACAATTGTCATTAATATTGGTGCTTGAGGGGGTTCAAGTTAGTCCTCCAAGAAAATTTTGGTTAGATCAAATATAGTGGAATTACCATATTTTAATGAATAAACTAGGAAATAAATACCTAATGAATACCAAGTTCTAATCTTGGTCTAACATGTTATTAAAATATTAAAATGAAAAATAAACTAAAATATTTTTTATTAACTAAATCATTATTTCATCAGAATGATGATTCCTCAATTACTGAATCAATGATGAAGAAATAAATCAATAACATGAAGATGCATCAAAATAACCACACATGATAATCTAAATATGTAAAAATGTAGTAAAGAAATAATATGTAACCCAAAATCATTTTACAACAACGGGACATAATCAGGCATGACTATAAATGAAAATAATTGGAAATTCTGATATAAGAGCCAAATATTTAAGCCTTAGGTCATGTGAGGTTAACCTATTATTGTGATCTCATGGACCTAAATATAAATTATCCCTGAGAACCTCATAATATAATTTTCTTCCTAGTTACCAAAAAAACATACCCTAGTCATCATATATCGTACAACTTAAAATCAATGGCTCAGTGAAAATAAAACACGCATTTAAGAAATTATCATGACCAAAAACTAATGTATGAGTATTTCGAAAATATTCTAAGATCCCAAAGGGAGTAGTCCTAAAGATAAATAATATATTGAAAACAAAATATATCACATGATGGTATTGATCACAATAGACTCTAAGAATTCAATTCATAAAGAATTATTCAATGAACTATGATTAATTTGTAGAAAAAATTGCAATTATGGTAGTTTTAATAGTAAATAAATTTCAATCTCTTTGAAAAAAATTTCATTATGGAATAATAAAAATAAAGTCAAACATATAACACAATAAATTTCAAAAAAAAAATATTATTCAATTCATCCAATTAAAACCAAATAGAAAATGACAAGAATTCATTTCAAAGAATCCCAACAAATCACAGTACAATATAACTCTTGAAATATGTAACCTGTGAGAAAACTGTAACCCCCCTATAAAACCATTTTAAATTTACAATGATTAATATTTCAAAATATCACAATCCTTCTAAAAAAAATTAAAATTTAAAAATCCTAATATTTTCAAAAGTAACACCACAAATTCCCCTTAAAAAACTGAACTATCACGAAAACATTTCATTTTAGATTTCATGTACGATATATCATTCTATAAAACCATCATAAGATCCCATAATATTATTCACCAAATTATATTCACTTTTTTTAAATTAGACCAATTTTAATTCCCATGATTTTTTATTCTTTATGTTTAATTATTTAAAAAACACCTTTCCAAATTTCTCGATTCCATCAAAAAACCCATATCATTATTAAAAAATAATTCTATCTACCGGTATTCATCAAACCGTAAATAAACATTAACCATTAAAAAATAATTCAAAATCAATTTCCCACGAGAAATAACTTTATCAAATTTTTATCCATTTTTTTTCTTTTAAAACTGAGTCCACCAACATTAAATTAGCCAATAATATTATGTAAAATAAAAAACATTTCAATATTGAGTTGGGGTTATGCATGACTTGGCCATCTGTTTCAGAATACCATGTGAGAATTCTGAAACCACCACTATATTCCCTGTTCAACTAGTCAAATGGGATCAAAATGGTTTTCTTGGGTTTTCAAGCTCACCACACAACATCTGTTCATCCCCAACTATCAACAATAAAAATTCATATAAATACATAAAATAGATGGAGAAACATAAAATCAAAATTAAAATCATTAAAAATAAATGAAACCTAGTTATTACTATGAATAATGGTGATTATCCACACTACCATGTACTAACTCCCAATCCCAATGATCCTAATGTCAGGTTGGCCTGGAGTGTGATATTCTCCAATGATACCAATAGAAGGATCGAAAAGTTACTAATTGCAGTATCAATAATGATGTAGATACCCAATATACAAGAAGGGGGGGTGAATTTTATATTTAAAAAATTCATTTGGATCTTTGAAATATTATTATGTCTAACACGGTTAAACAAGTTAATTCACAAAACCTCTAGTTCTATACACTTTCAAGATTCCAGAAATATGATTCTGAGAAAGTGATTCCGGAAAATATGGTTCCGGAAAAAATGAAACTCAACAAAAGTTTACAAAGATAAAGATTCTATATTAAAGCATATACAATCTTACTAAATCATAATATACAAGTATAAGGAAGTATAAGATAGTTATACTATCCTCAATAATCAAAATACATGGGAAAAAATGAAACAAACAAGTAACAAATAGTAAGTCTTTTAAGCCAACGAGAAGGATATCCAACAACCTTGGATAAAAGGTCCCTAGATTTATACTTTCAAGAAAGTATATATTACCCACACCAGGGTAAGACCTCAATATGAAGATCGGAGTCATTTTGTTATCCCTTCAAGCCCTCATTTTCATGGTAGTTAACACCTCTGTCTTCCTCCGTAAGGAAACCCTCAACTTCAAGGTAGTGACACCTCTGTCTTCCTTTCCCCAGAAGTCCTCGATTGTACATAGCAACAATCAGAGTCTCAAAAAGCAAATATGAATAAGGTGTTCATTATGCACAAAGAAATAAAGAGTCTATCTCTTGAAATATCTTCAACAGTATGTAATCATTATAATGATTTACTTGTTGTGAGCTCTTTCAAATGAGCTACTATTTATAGGCACAGATCTAATGGTCAGATCCCTCCTCCAATGGTCATATTTTTCCTGGAATTTCGGATGGACCTATATACATGTCACTCAAACAAAGTTTAGTTAGTAAATAAATGAACAAAATAGTTTTATAACAAAAACAAGTGTAATAAATAATATAGTTACATAACCAAAATCAAATAATTCAAATGTAAGAAAATAAAAGTTCGAAGTCAAACCAAAAACACATTCGGGGTCTATAATTCAAGGATATTCGGATTCTATTTTCTAATTAATTTGGATCCTGAACTCTATAGAATTTTGAGTCTAAATTTCCTGGAAATTTGGTATCTAAATTGACAAGAATTTGGAACCTGAACATAAAATTTCAGAGTCAGAATTCATTTGAATTCAGAGTCATAATGTACAATGTTCGGAGTCTAAATTACTTAGAATTTTGAGTCATAACTTATAATGTTCATAGTCAGAGTTCAAGATTATTCAGAGTCTGAACTTACAAAGTTCAGAGTCAAGATTCAGAGAACTCAGAGTTAGAACTTACAAGTGTTCAGATTCTCAATTTAGAGAACTCGGAGTCAGAACTCAGAAGAGTTTACAGTCTTAATTTAGAGAACTCAGAGTCAGAATTCAGATCTTAAAAATAGAATTCTCTTCATTTATGGATTATATGATTCTGAGGTTTTAGTTATGAAACCAAATTTTACACTTAGACAATATAATGAACAATTAAAAACATGGTAAGGATAAATTTCCATGGGGAAGGAAAATTTTCCTTAAGAACGTAAAAACATCAGATAAATGAAATTTTCATTGAGATAAGGTGTTTGTGATTATCAAAACAATAAGGAATAGTAAAGTTATATGGAAACATTATTGACTCAACAATCTCCCCAATGTATGAAGGAAAGGAAAATTCATAAGGAAAACCTCATTTAATTAATAATCTCCCCCTTTTTGGAATGCACAAACATCTTTATGATAAAGAATATAAGGACTTAGAAAATATTTTTCTAGAATTTGAAAAAAAATTATCTACCATATCATATGGGAAAATATGAATATGACTAACTCCCCCTTAGGCTTTGGAAGACTAAATATCTTATTCAATATTTCCAAAATGAGATATTTTTTATTTTGAGTACGGAAATCACTGTAATGAAAACTCCTCAATAGATAAAATCCCACTTACATAGGGATATTTCTTCTTTACTTAGTATTAATTTCGTTTCTACCCCTTTGTGATTTTTAAAAATAATTTGAGGTAATGGAGAAGTAAATATGGTACCTAAATTATTAGTACAAAACATCCAAACGAAAACGAGAAAGCAAAAATTTCATTATGATAGGAAAAAATTTTACAAGGAAAGGAATACAAAAAAAAGATCGGGTATGATCTATTTTTTTTCCTTCTCCTTGGGCATAAATTTCTTCCCTATGGTTTTCATATTTTTGAGTTTTTTGTGGTCTTCCTCTGCTTGAATTAGTATTTGATCATGAACCTTTGATTTATTTTCAGGAGCTTTGATTTTATCTTTCTAATCCTTAAGAATTTAATCTTGAGACTTTAAGGCTTGTTCCATCTTCACTAGCTTCTCTTCCATATATATCCTAATATCTCTTTCTCTTTTCCATATTTGAGCAATAGAATACAAATTCCCATTCAGAACTTTTACTTCTTGCATTAGGGTATTCTACTTAAGAGTTATATTTTCCTCAAATCTATTCATGAGATCCTTGATCTTACTATCATCAGTGTCAAAAGAATCATTGACGCTTTCTTAAAATTCTTCAAGATTCCTCAAATATTCAACTATCTTCTTTGACCAGCCAACCATTTTTTTACAGGACCTTTTTTGGGCATCGTAGTTAATGAATAAATTCTTGAGATCAGCCTCAAGATTTACACACTTGTCCATCACCATGGAAACTGAATCTGATTTCTGATTTAGTGTGTGTTGAAGCATCTTACATCTAGAATCAATGCTTGGGAAAATTGGAATGGTGCCAACTAGCTTCTTCGAGGATTGGAATACAAAATCGTGTCCAAGGGAAGATGATTCCTAATTCAAGACTTTTCTTGGTGAGAGATCTTTCTCTAGCTCAACAAGCTTCCTCTTTGATGACCCACCTGCATCTTTCTTCTTCACAACCACTTTAGTGGGTGTATCAACAACCACCTATTTAATTTTATCACTTTTATGAATGGATTCCTCATCTGGAGATTTGTGTCCTCTATTAGATAACTAAACAATCTTATCCTCATCTACTTATTCTTGATGAGTTCCTGTCTCAGTATCCTCAGGATGAATGAAATCATGGTTTTAACTATCTTCCTCAGAGAGTTTAATAACTTTTTCTTCGCCCTTCTCATCATCACCTTCCACATCCTCTCTAGGAGTTGCGAGCTTTGAAGGAACTAATTAAGAAGTTTGGATTGGCAGTTTCTCAGATGGGGTTTCCTTCTCATGAAAGTCCTCCACTTTCTTAGTCAAAACTTCTATATCACCACTGCTTTCAGCTTCTTCTTCTGCTCCTTTTTCAGCTTCTTTTACTTCAACAAACTTCTCTTGGGATTTTTTTCGAGTCATGAACTTATTCACCGGAGTCACGGGTAAGGGTTCTACCAGGAAGGATTCTAGTACCGAAATACTCTCGGATGTTATTTCAGTATCCTTCAAAAGAGATTGGACTAACTCAACTTCAGGCCTTTTCTTCACTTTCTTCATTTCTTTAGCTTGCTTCTCATGATCATCAGCGGTATTCCATTCTAAATCCTTTGCCTCAGCAGGATCCAAACCAAAACATGGATCCCATACTTTCCAATACATTTTGTATTCCCTTTATTTTGATACGACCTCATCCGGATAATATTTTTTGCTTCTTGGGATTTGGAGGTGCAGATTGGACATCCATATTTTTTGGAGTTTTACCTTCAACTACTACTTATTTCAACTTCCTCTCCTTCCCTCCATTTTTCGATTTTTTAGGAACTTCTTGTTCCTTTAGAACAACTTTAGCCTCTTCCTCTGGTAAGTCATAAAATTCTCCGAAGTCTTTAGAAATTCCAATATTCATTCTCTTCAATGTATCATCACTTACTTACATGACTTTGTAATTCCATAGCTTGGAACTTCAAGGAATCTTGAAGGACTCAAGGCACCGAACAATTAGCTTAGAGAGGATGGATGGATTCATGATTATTTGAGCTTTTAATTTCGCATTCTTAATATTCTCAATCATAATGAGAATATGATTCATCATGTGGATATTCCTTTGGTTTACCAAGAAGACCAAAAAGTAAATATTAATCTTCTTCAAGGTGTTATTGTCACCTTTTCTCAAAATGATGAATCCATACACCCATAGTTCAGGGATCCGATTATTTGTAGAGAGGTGAGAAATCTTCAGAGTCTTGAAATCAGTAAGACCAAGGTACTCCATAGATTTTATCTTTACAATACTACCGTGAACATCTGGCAACTTATGAGAACAAAATTCAGCTTCCCCTTCATAAAACAATCGCAACAAGCTTGCAGCCTTGGTGAATCAAAGGGAATAATTTTTTCCATAGCTTTTGAAAGAAAATTTACTCCTCTCTTCTTATTTTAAAAATCTCACAGATTCATAATATTCCACAAGAAAATCTGGATATACTACATCTTGAGCTCCTGGCATTGATATTCAAATGCTTTCCCATCCATTTAACTTGATGTTCTTGGATATAATGGAATCTTACTTGGAAATGACTTTCGGATGGACCAACCTCTCTCTGTAAATCTGCCACTCCGAAATCGGCTTGACAGTAGACATAGCTTTCTGAGAGGATTCTTCTACAGACATTCAGAATTGATAAACTTTGAGAAGTTCAGAATGGGCCTAAAAAGGGGAAAAGATCTTAGACAAACAAAGTCTTGAAATCCAATATGGGAACACCATTGGGGGGGTCCTTTATATAGGCATTTGATGCAAAATGGAAATTCCAAAGTCAATCCAATAGTTGAGAAAACATCTGATTATATCTGACGGTTGAAATGATAGGTGAAAGGAAATCTAGATAGAATTTGATATTTTGAGTTTTTTAAGAAAAACATTCGGATTTAAAGAAAAATAGAGTCTGAAAAATTTTATAAACAAAAGAATATATCTGAATGTAAATGATGATTTCGAAAACTTCAGAAAGTAAATCATTTCTTTCGAATTTCTAGGAATATTTTTCATAATAAGTGAAGTTCTTCTTGAGGAAATTTAGATTCTGGAAAAATATTGACTATGGGAAAACATAATAATGAAAATACTATGTATAAAAATATTCATTACAAAAATTTTGAGTACGAAAATTTGAAAAACATCATTATGAAAAAATTTAAAAAATATACTAAGAAAAAATTCAAAAAACATCATTTCTAAAAATTTAAAAAATAGAATGACTACAAAAAATTTTATTTAACTAACAAGAAAATGTACTCCCCCTATGAAAATATATTTATTACTGTAAAGATATTGGTTCAAAATGAAGTTAATAGGGAATATTACCTTACAGTTATCACTCCTAACTTCTATTTAATGTATTAAAATCTGTCCGAGGGTAAATATTTTTTGAAAATATCATCAAGTTGATCTTGTGTTCCAATAATTTGAAGAATTGTATCTCCTTTTTGTTTGTGATATCTAAGAAAGCGATGCCTAATATCTTTCTGTTTTCAATGAGAGTGATGTGTATGGTTTTTTATTAAAGAAATTTCACTAGTATTATGACACAAATTTTTTGTTTTGGTAAAACTCATACCATAGTCTGTGAGTGTGTGTTGCATCCACAACACTTGAGCACAACAACATCCGACTGCTATATATTCATCTTCCGCAGTGGAAAGATATACTGAGTGTTTCTTCTTGCAAGACCAAGAAACTAATGAATCTTATAAGAAATGACAATTTCTGGATGCACTCTTTCTATCCATTTTACATACAGCAAAGTCAGCATCTAAAAAACTCTTTAAAATAAAATCATTTCTAGAAGTATAAAAGAGTCTTAAATCCATGGTTCTCTTTAAGTAGCGAAAAATTATTTTTACTGCCTTTAAATGAGATTCCTTAGGATTGGATTGATATCTTGCATATATGCAAACTGAAAACATTAAGTCTGGATGACAGGCTACCAAGTAAAGTAAAATTCCTATCATACCTCTAAAAGATGTTTGATCTACTGGTTTCCCAGCTTCATCAATATCAAGTGAATTTGAGGAACCAATGGGAGTACTTATACTCGTAGTGTTGTCATATCCATACTTTTTAAGAAGATCATTAATATATTTATGTTGTGATATATAGATATTCTAGTTTTTGAGAAATTTGAATACTAAGGTAAAATGTTAACTCACCCATCATACTCATTTCAAACTGAGATTTCATTAGATCTACAGAGGAATCAGTTCAAGATTTTTGAGTTGAACTAAACATAATGTCATCAACATAGATTTAAAAAATCAAAACATTTTTTATCTTTATTTATAAAAGGGTTTTATATGCATTTCCGTTAACATAATTATTTTGAAGCAAAAATCTTGTAATCCTATCATACAAAGCTCTAGGGGATTCATTAAGTCCATACAATGCTTTGGTAAGTTTATAAACATGTTTAGGATTTTTTGTATCATCAAAACCATGAGGTTTTTCGACAAAAAACTTCCTCTTTTACAAAACCATTAAGGAATTCACATTTCACATCCATTTGAAAAAGTTTGAAATGGAAGAATGCTGCAAAGGAAATTAGGATACAAAAAGATTTAAATCAAGCTACTAGAGCATAGGTTTATTAATAATCTATTCCTTCTTAATGATTATAGCCTTTATTAACCAATCTGGCTTTATTTCTAACTATTATTCGATTTTCATCACACTAATTTATGAAGAAAAATTTTACAACAATAAAAGAATTTTCCTTAGGTATTTAAACCAAGGTTTAGACTTTATTCCTTTCGACTTAATTTAGTTCATCTTACATAGCTTTTATAAAATCATCATCACCTAAAGAATCATTAGTGCTTTTTGGTTCTAATTGGGAAAGGAATGATAGATGTTCTATTTAATTCCTTGTGGAACTTCTAATCCTTAAATTTTGATTCACATCACCAATGATACTATCAATGGGATGATTCTTTAGAAACAACTGATTTGGGTTTAGTAAGACCTCTTCAACAACATAGGATAGGAAATCTTCTGGAGTAAATTTTTCATAATTATCTTCTTGGACATTTCCTTGTTAGAATAATCTTCTATCATGGGTTGATAATGAGTTATTGAAAACACATCTGAAGATGTAGGATGGGGTTGTTAAAAAAAGGATATGTTTCATCAAATTTGACATATACTATCTCTTCAACAGTACAATTGTTTTTATTTAAAACACTATATGCCTTAGAAGTTGTGGAGTATCCTAATAAAATTACTTCATTATATTTTGGTGCGAATTTATGAAGATTATCTTTAGTATTAAAAATGAATACCTTGTAACCAAAAAACATGAAGTAGGAAAGTCTAGGTTTTCATCCATTCTATAACTCATAAAGTGTTTTATTAAGAAAAATTCTAATTAAAACTCAATTTATAGTATAACAGGAAGTACTTATAGCTTCATCCTAAAAGTGTTTGGCTACATCATACTCATATAACATGGTTCTTTTTATCTCTTGAAGAATTAAATTTCTTCTTTCAACAACACCATTCTATTGAGGTGTTCTAGGTGTTAAGAAGTTATGAGTAATGCCTTTGCTACTACAAAAAGTTTTAAATTCAGAATTTTGAAATTCTTCTGCATGATCACTATGAATAGTTATCAAAGGATATTTTTTCTCATTTTTAACTTGGGATCTAAAAATTTAAAATAAGAAAAAGCATTAGATTTTTTTACTAGAAAAAAGACCCATGTAAAGCTAGTGTAATCATCAGCTAGGAAAAATAGATAATATTTTCCTCCAATGGTTCAAGTTTGTGTTGGACGAAAAAGATCCATATGTACTAACTGTAATGCAACATTAGTTGAGACTTCACCAACTTATTTAAAACATGATTTATGTTTCTTTTCATATTGACAAAGACCATAGACTTTTAAATAATCAAATCTACACTCTAATAGATCCTTAAGTAATGTTTTCTTAGAGATTTTACATAGGTTTCAAAGGTTACAGTGTCCTAACCTTTTATGCCAAACCACAAATGATCTTCCATTGTAGTAAGGCAAGGTAGGTATTGGATTTTATGGTCTTCTATGTTTAGTGTATAAACATTCTCTTGCCTATGAGTAGAAAGAATAAAATCATCCTTGGAATTGTGTACTAAACACTTGTCATTCATAAAATTCACGACGTGACCTTCATCACACAATTCAATTATGCTAATGAGGTTGTGCTAAAGACCCTTAACAAAAAAAACATTTGAAATCAATGTTTTTCCAAGAAGAATGATGTTACTTATACCAATAATTTCTCCTAGAGGATTATCTCTAAAAGTTACTTTTCCACCTTTCATCTTGATAATCTTTCTAAAGTAGTTTTTGTTACTAGTCATATGTAGGGAACACCCACCATCCTTGTACCATATATTGCTATTGGTACTTTCATTACTTTCCTAAAAACAATAGAGTTAGACTGTCAGAACCCAAACTTTCTTAGATCAAGAAATTTCAGAAATAAAAATTTTAGGCACCAATATTTTCTTAGAAAAAATAGGCTTTAGGAAATCCTAAAGACTGTGTTTTGTTTAAAGAATTTTTTTTGCCTAGTGTCCACCACACTGACACTTAGTGCAGAATAGAGAACATTGAAGAAAAAAATAATTGTTACTAATTTTTTTTAGAATTAGTATAACCAAATCCAGAATTATTCTTTAGAGATCAAATTTGAGAATATATTTAATCAAACTTTTCTTTACCTAAGGTAATGTTTGATAAAAACTTCCTCAAGGAAAAAATTTCTGACTTTTGTCTAATAATTATGTTCTTCTCTCAAAAAACAATAGCTTTATAATTAGATTTATGCTCGAAAATATTTTTCATAGAAATTACATTTTCTTGATCTTTAGAAAGTTTATCCTTATCTGAATTTAAATCCTCTAGTTTTTTGGAAATATTTTCAAAATCAAGGGTTTTATTGTCAATATCTATAAAACAATCCGATATATCTTCAGTAAGTATAGAACTCCTAGAATTTTCCTTATCAAGCCTTTTGTTGACTTTAGAATTTTCATTCTTTAGAAGCTTAGCAAACCCAGAAACTTCTTCATAGGTAGGTAAAGTATCATCCTCATTAGAAAAAGATTCTTCATCTGAAGATTCTTAATATTTATCATTACTATAATTTTAATTTAGGGATACATTGGTCATGGATTAATCATTGTCTAACTTAGCCATTATAAAATGAATTTCAATAGGTAGTATGGCAATTAAAACAAGATTCCTCTATCCAGAAGATTCATAATCTGATGATTCATGTGAAGAGTCACCACCACTAGTACTTGAGGTTTCATTATCTTTCAAGACTTTCTTAGCTGTAGCTTTGTAGTACTTCTTTATATTTATCTCAAAATTCTTTTCCTTTCTTTCCTTTCGTTTAAACATAGGACAATCAGATCTTATATGTCCTTCTCTCTTTCATTCATAACATGTAACTTCTAAATATTTCTTTTATTTCCATTCTTTCTTCTTGTATTTGGATTGAAATTTTTTCTAACCAACAATATTTTTCATCCTTTGAGAAATATTGGTAACTCATTTTCTAAAGATTCACTTTCACTAGATTCAGATTGTAAAACAATCTTCTTAGATCTAGATCTAGTAACTCTAATATGAGTCTTGGATTTCATATGATTTGATGTTGTAGTAAAAGAAACACTACAATTCCCATTTTTCTTCATAATGTTGTCAGCATCTCTCTTCATTCTAGTCTCATGTTAAAGAAGAGTTCCAAAATGTTCATCAAGAAAAATTTGAGTAACCTTTCTATTTTCATCAATAACTATTCTATTGGATTCCCACTCATTAGGCATGATGTCAATGATCTTATCCACAAGAGATTCATCATCTAATCCTTTCTCACCCATAGATTGTAAACTATTAATGATAGTAATGAATCTCTATTTCACCAGACATATGGCTTCTCTATAAGGAAAGAAAAAACCATGATATTCATCTCGGAGGATGGATCATATAGTTTTAATGACTTTGGATGTTCCAAAATGTGTAACTTTATGTTTTTTACATATACAATTTTCTGCTTCACAAGATGAAATTTGGATATATATATTTCTAGTCATGGAACAAAGTAATATATTGTGTACCTTATAATTCAATTGATATTCATACTTTTCTTGATTGGTGAAATAACAAACTTTCTTGTCATGAATTTTATATCCTCTAGTAAGCATAACAAAATTATCTACTCCAGTTTTGATAATAAATGTCTTAATGCGATCTCTGAAATATTTACAATCATTCCCATAAAGAATAGGTGGTCATGTTGTATTTAGGTTTTCAATGGAACTGACATTAATTCTTTACATCTTAATGAAAATCTTTTCACACAAACTCATTAGTAGCAAAATTTTGTAAATAAGGAAAATATTCCACAACAAGAAAAATATAGAGCAAGAGTATCTCTAAGAAAAATATGAATCCAAACTTTGTGATTTTGAAAATCTGATTTCGAAAATAAGAAGAAGAAGAATTCTATTCTGAATCTAATCTTGAGAATAATTTAGTTTGAACCAATCCTCTGATACCAATTTTTATGTTGGTATAGAGTGTGATATTCTATAATGATACCAACAGAAGGATTGAAAAGTTACTGATTGTAGTATCAGTAATGATGTAGATACTTAATATACAAGGTGGGGGGTGAATTGTATACATTAAACAATTCCATTGGAACTTTTAAAGATGATTCTGTTTAACATGGTTAAACATGTTAATTCACAAAACCTTTCATTCTGCACACTTTCTAGACTCTGAAAATATGATTCCGAGAAAGTGATTCTGGAAAATATGGTTCTGGAAAAAATGAAACATAACAGAAGTTTACAAAGATAAAGACTCTACCTTAAAGTGTATATAATCTTACTAAATCAGAGGATACAAGTATAATGAAGTATAAGATAGTTATACTTTCCTCAATAATAAAAATACTGCAGAAAACTTGAAAGAAACAAGTAACAAGTAGTAAGTCTTTTAATCCAAAGAGAAGGGTATCCAACAACCTTGGATAACAGTCCCTTGATTTATAATTTCAAGAAATTCTGTCTTACCCACACCAGGTTAAGCCCTCGATATGAATATCAGAGTCTTTCTTGCTATCCCTGCAAGCCCTCAACATTAAGGTAGTCAGAAACTCTGTATTCCTCAGCATGGAAGCCGTCAACATCAATGTTGTGGGCACCTTTGTCTTCATATCCCAGGAAGTCCTCAATTGTACACAAAACAAATTGGAGTTGCACAATGAAAATATGAAAAAGGTGTTCAGTATGCACAAAGCAATAAAGTCTCTCTCTAGAAATCACTTCAACAACATGTAATCTCTAGATTGATCAACTTGTTGTGAGCTCTTTCAAATGAGCTTCTATTTATAAGGACAGCTCCAACGGTGGACACCCTCCTCCAATGGTCATATGATTCCTTGAATTTTGGAGGGACCTATACACGTGTCACTAAAACAATGGTTATTTAGTAACTAAAACAACCAAATCATTTTATTAGAAAAACATGTGTAAGAAAAAATATGTTAACATAACCCAAACCAAATATTTAGAATTTAAGAAAATAAATGTTCAGAGTCTAACAAAAAAAATTCGATGTATATAATACAATGATATACAGATTTTGTTTTTTAAGGAATTAGGAACCTGAAATCTATAGAATTTCGGAGTTTGAATTTCAAGGAAATTTGAAATCCGGATTCACATGAATTCAGAACCTGAATGTACAAAGTTTGGAGTCAAATTTCATTTGAATTCATAGTCAGAACATAAAATGTTAGGAGTCAGAATTCATTAGAATTTGGAGTCAGAGCATACAAATTTTGGAGTCATAGTTCATGAGAATTTAGAGTTAGAACTGACAATGTTTATAGTCAAAATTAAAGGAACTCGGAGTCAGAACTCAGAAGAGTTCTATGTCTGAATTCAGAGAACTCGGAGTCAGAACTTAGAACAGTTCGAAGTCTGAATTTAGAGAACTCATAGTCTGAATTAAAATACTAAAAACAAGATTCTCTTTATCTAATTATTATAGGATTTTTAAGTTTTAGGTATGAAACCAAATTTTACACTTAGACAATATAATGAACAATGAAAAACATGGTAAGGATAAATTTCCTTGAGGAAGGAAAATTTTCCTTATGAAATTAAAAAGATAAGATAAATGAAATTTTCCTTCAGATAAGGTGTTTGTGATTTTCAGAAAAAGAAGGAATAGTAATGTTATTGGGAATCCTTATTGACTCAACAATCTCCCCCAAGTATGAAGGAATGGAAAAGTCATAAGAAAAACCTTATTGACTCAACACCTAACACTAAGATAAATTTATATCCCCAATAATAATGGATTTCTTAAATAATTATACCACATAAGAAATTAGGAAATGATTCTATTTCTTCATGAACCATCCTCATCCATCCATCCATGAAATTGCTGAGTTCTCCCGTGACTTCCCAATTGGAAATTCACGATTAACAAGGGGTGTCAACAATAGACATAAAATATAATCAGTGTGAATGATATTTCAATATGATCAAATTTAATTAATAATATAAATTTTAGTATGACCCATTATTTAGTCATATATCCCCATGAAAAAATATGTATTGAAAATAGATTTATGTAAATTTAAATTATTTAAACAATGAAGCCAAAAGAAACCCCCCAGTTACAACCGAAACACTAATATACATCATGATAGGAGTCTCGTTATGACATCCTTTGATATAGTTCGACACCAATAACTATAATTTGAATCCTAAAATGTATTATATGTCAGATTTGATAAATTATACTAAATAAAAAAACTACTGACATACCAATATATGATATTACAAGAAACCCTCCAATACTAAAACAATAAGGCTCCATGATAAGAAATATAATTTTCATAAACTGTAAATATAATGATATTAGGAGTGAACTTCAATATTCCCAATATGTAAAATATATAACCAAGATTCATGAATTGACTATAAAAAATTGTTCAGTTTCATTCTTTAATTAATGTAAATTCTATAATGCAAGGTATTAGATATCAAATGTAATAAATAAGACATCATAAATTGACACACTAGTCAAAAAATGGAATCCATTATTTTACTAATTTTAATAAAAACAATAATAAAATAACATTTTAATGATATAGAAAAGTTCCATGAGATTTCTTTGAGTGTCTAAGTTCAAGGATAGTCATAGGATCTTCAAACTCTTGGTGGTCGACCCATGCTGAATTATTTATGAGCATAAGCTATTGGAGAGAATGATACTATTTTTTTTGTGATAACCAATCCATTTCATATATAGTTTATTTAGGTATTTAATGTTGTTAGAAGGGTAGGTTTACTACCCCAACCTGGATTTTCAGAACAACACCAAATTGTGTACTATATAGGACATCATGCATTCCTCCCCATAAACAAGAGGATACTAATTATAAATGAAGTTATAAGGATTAAATAGGGATACAATACCCTTAGTAATGATATCAAAACCCCATAATACATAAAAAAAATAAAACAACACAATATATTATACTTGAAAACAAAGTATCTAAATATAAAAAAAATTCACCCATGTCACAAATTTAAATAAATAAGGATTTTAATGAGAAAAATTGAAACAATTTATAAAAAATTACAAGTCATCTAATGAAGAAATTATGTGGAAAACTCAATAGTATATATTAGTACTAATAATATGATCATTCATATTTTGTAGGCACCATTTATTAATATGGATTCATAAACATGATGCATGTGTAAACATCAATATTCACATATAAGGATTAGTTAATAAAATCATGTTGTCTGCTACCAATGAATACATAAAACTTGTTCATAGGTATCTAATTTATATTTTGTGATAAAAAAATTCTAATATGATGATAAACAATGATATACTGAAAATTCTTGAACTAAATAGGCTACCATGATCCCTAGTCATACCTACATCAACATCATATTGGAAATATAGTTGTATGGACATTGGAAGTGGCCGACCATTTTTTTCCAATTTTTACAAACATATATCTATATATTATAAAGAAATATATTTGGATTAGGGAACAAATCCATCACATTCGAGCTCCAACACTGGTGGGGAGATCATTATTGGTGTATGATCACAAAACTATAAGGCCAAGCCATCTAACCATTATCAAGTAGCCTTGGAGGGAGTGAATGGTTGGAGAATGGTATATTTAACCATGTTCTATAACAATTTTTCATTATCCTAAATCCTAATTAGGTTGCATGGTTATGTTCTATATTATCTAAAACCATGCATTTTAAACTGTAAAGATGTCTAACATGATTTTTAATTCCTATAAAATTTTAATTAATGTCTTAAACCCCATATTAATAATTATAATCATATCCTAATATAAATTAATCCTAATATTTGACAATTTGGGGAAATATATACATGATTTCATCTTCTTCATTCTATTCTCTAATCAAATCAGAGTGTCGGTGAACATGTTTTATCTCACCCCAGTTAGTGTAGATTATTTTTTTTGGAATACACCTTTCGTATCCTAACTATTTCTTTGAGAGTGATGGTTCCTCTTATTTTTTTTATTTTAAAACCATGATATAATATATTATAATTCATGTTATGATTCCATTATCATCGTATCCTGGAAATCATTATTGGTGGTTTCCATTTAAGGTGATTTCTTGAACATGTGATCCAAGGTAGGTGGGTATATAAGGATTTCCTTATACTTGAAAATTTCATTTCTCTCTTCATTTGATATTTATTTTCAATTTATTTCCACTAGATGAGTATATTTGTTATTTTATTTTTAAAATTAATTAATTTTTTAATCAAAACCCTTTTTCAAAGGTGATGAAGTTGTTAGGTGGATTTAAGAAACAATATATTAATATGAAATTTTATTTTGTGAAATGAATTGAAGTTGAATAATGAGAAGATTAATTTAAATGATAGATTACTTTGAAAATAAATAGTTTGACAAAGACATGTGATGTGGTTATGAAATTCAAAGGGCATGATGAGACATAAAATTTGGCATCTAAACAGTGAATAATGGACTAAATTGAATGGAATGTGTTTTCCCACAACTTATTGATTGAAGTCATATGTGAGCCGGTGTAGTCAGAGATTGATTACGATAAGAATATTGGTGCTATTACCAGTAGAAATGGATTGACGATGAAATATAAAAATAAACCATGATTGTAATTAATTTCCCTTATTGGGTCTTGGTTGATTCTATCATAATATAGTGATACTTAGAAATATGTAAATATATTGAGCTGTGATTGAATTATTGGGTACTGTGAGGATCCTAGATCTAAGAACTAGATAACCTATTGGTATATATAAATGGTTATTTTTTGATTTATAATTTCAGGATATAATTTGTTAAAGTAATTTTATTCATGCCCTTTTTATATTAAAATTATCATCTTAAACTATTTTATTAAACACTATATATACTTAATTTGAAATCATGCTTGAATGAAAATGTGAAAAAATTCCATATCCTTGTATTTATTTAAATTTATATAAAAATGGCCTATTTATTTTGGAATAACATATGGAAAATTTAGTAAAATCATACTAGACTATTATAACAACATCTTTACATTTCCTCTGGGAATATTTAGGTTTAGTTATTCTAGGTCTAAGAAAAGGGATTGATACACTTGAAGATGGTCTGTGTTTTTGATTCATAGGACCATTGTTGTTGGAAGTGACAGATGGACCCATGGTCCACTCATTATATGGAAACTCTAAGTGTATTTATTGTTATATGTAGTGTAATATTTTGATTTATGTATTTATTTTCGATATTTATCTATTTTCTTATGATACTATAATCTCATAATTGAGTGCGTGTCATAGAAACCATTCATTTATTTATCTTATGTTGATATATTATTATTGATTATTCTTGGGGATAAATAATTTCATTGTAATTTTTATTGATTCTACAGTGCAACTTTCATGATTGGGGGGATTAAGAATTCTTGTTCATGTCATGTTAGTGTCGGATCAAGTATCACTGTTCCTAGATATTTGGTTTCATTCTTCAGAATAGGTCAATATTATTTTTATGGAATGTTTGAATGTTTTTTCTTAAAAAATTTGGTTAAATATTTGATCTAAAAATATACTAAACCTATATTTTCTATAGAATTATTAATTATGATTCATATTGAATATTCATTTAGTAACTATAATATTTATGGTTGGGTCATCTCATAACCAAATATTATGTACCTTTAAAATCATAAAAGAAAAGTGCTACCTTGTCTAAGGTGGGTCAATGCGTGTCATAGAGATATATGGGGTCCTGTTATGGGGTACTATATTTGTCTAATGTTGACTTAACCCACCTTCCCTAATTATAATTTTATTTAGAAATGCATTTTAATCAATTTTAAAAATATTTAATTATTTTTTAAAAATATCGTTATGTATAACAATGAAATTTGAGATTTTTGTTGCTTAAATTGATTTTGAATGGTTGGATTTATTTTATACTGTAGTTTATGTGATTTTACTTAATATCAAATTTATTTTATATTACGAGTTCTTATCCCCCATTCCGACTTCTAGAAGTTGTTTCAGCAGACATAGGCTCAGGAAACTTCTTCTATGATGGCATGGGATTCAATTCAATCTTGATAATCTTTATGGGGAATGAGTATATACATTTAAATGTGTTGAATCATATGAATTAAATACAATGAAATTATATATACAATTTTAATAAAATCAATATATCTTCAAATGGAAAAAGCAACAATGCCCCTATTTTTAATTATTTTGGTAAACTATAGAGGGTAGCATGTTTCGACATATAATAATTTATAAACTAATAAAGAATAGAATCAATAGAAAATGATGGTTATTTATCTCAAAAACACCAATATTTACACTCTTAATAACATCAATATAACATTCAAAAATTCTTTTTCATGGTTGACGATACCCAAATCAGGGTGTAGTGGATGTAAAAATATCATGTGATCATGTTTCTATATGAAAAGTCTATAGGTGTTTACATCTTGGTTTGGAATATGATTAAATAGGGGATATAGTGGGGTAATATGAAAATAACCAAGATCAACACAACTTTTAAATATACTAAAAATTATTTTCCATCAATTTATAAATAAACCCTACCACAAGAGATTCCACTATTTTTATTCGGTAATATTTTTTGAAAATGGAAGACAGAATAATTAACTAGAACAACAAGAAAAAATGGGTCGATAATAGTCACATAGATTATGAAAGATACAGTGTTTTTTGAATGTTTTTTGATAACATTTGGAAGTTCATGAAATTTTCATACTTATATTAGTGATTCATGTTTCTTAAAACAATCTGTTGTGGTGGGGGTTAGGGTTATGTTGATTCTATAGAGATAAAATTAAAATTAAATGGTTTTTGGGGAGTGAAAATAAATTCAAAGAGAATATATATATGTGGGGTTATTTCAATAGGGTATTTTTTAAAATACATTAGAGTTTTCTCAGACCAATCATGTAGTGAATTTATAAAAATTTCTATTATTGGATTCTATTTACCTCTATTTATTTTATTATTGTTATTCCTTATTCATTATATAAAACATGGGGGGAATGTTGGGATGTGTGTAATAATTATTTCATGATAATTTGATGATGTAAAGAAATAGATAAATTATTAGACATAGGTCTAATGATGTTTGTGAAAGAACTATATTCTTCCCTTTGAATTTTTATGAAGAAATATAACAATATTAGAAAATAATAATTTTTTAGTATAAATAATTAAGGTTTTTTTTCAGTTGAAAAATAATATATATATATTAATATATTTATATATATTTGTATAATTTTTCTAATTTTTTCAAATACAATAAGACCCTCCCTTTAAACTACATCAACCCATCATGTTATTTTTTTTGGTAAACTGTATGTTGGGGTATTGAATGTGGATTATAATTTTTACTACATTATGATAGTTGGTCAAGTGAGATTTATATATAAAATTGAAAAACTAACCCCTTTTAATACCAAAATTAAATGTTCTAAAATTTACCCTTTCACGATAGTGGCTCTAAATACCTTTTTGTCTCCCTTTCATCCAATCCTCCACAGATGAGGCAACCCAAACAATAAATATAAAAATATAACATATTATTAGAATAATATTCCTTACGTATCATTATTATCCATGTTGTAACCATAAATAATTATTGCCTTTAAAA
Source organism: Viscum album (assembly GCA_963277665.1). Classification (NCBI taxonomy): domain Eukaryota; kingdom Viridiplantae; phylum Streptophyta; class Magnoliopsida; order Santalales; family Viscaceae; genus Viscum; species Viscum album. The sequence continues at coordinate 9,108,484 of OY728147.1, forward strand.
ACATGGATACTTAATCTATTGGTACATAGGTTATCTAAAACGGCTCCCATAATGTTATCCGTAACTAGAACCCTTCTTAGACTAATCATATATAAACAAATTCATCATATTCTATGGAAAATGAAACCTAGTATTTGGTGAAGTGAAATTCACTATAAGTGTAAAGAAGAAGATATCATTGATAATATAAGTATAAAATTTGAATACGGGTATGATAATAATTACATTATATTTGGAATCAATACCCACCCATTTATATATCATAATCATGATTCATGACATAAATCTTAATAGTTCATAAGACAAAAATTATAAAGGGATAAAATAAAATTATCCATTAGAGATTAATATAAGTGTATATAAATCAATAATAAAGTCTCATAAAGAGTTTCACAATAATAATCATAGAAATATTATGTGAAGACTACTTTTCATGACATTCATCACATCCTAGGCTTTGGATAAACAAACATGTACCGAATTCAAGCCAAGAATAACCTCAACTATACCCTTTTTTGGGAATGGGATAACCTCATTTTTACCCATTGATATCATAAAACAATAATCTATATCCAATTAATTAGAGAGATATAATATGCCCACTAACCAGATAATAAGAATCCATCTATATGTTCTCCATATGATCGTGAAATCTTTTATCATTACATTATAGGTTATCCCATGAAAAAAATCATCAAGAATTCGTCATCATAATAAATTAACATACTAATAAGGAATAATGATTCTACCATATAATCAAATCCATGTTGAATAATATATAACATTGAATGATGTTATCGTAGATGAAAAATTACATTAAAAATCACAAAAATATTCCTTGATAAAAATACCTTTTTCATTTTGAATGAACATATTTAATATATAAATTTTTAAAAAATATTAAAGAATTGTTTTTTGAGAAAAATCATTGAAACATATAATGTATTATTCAAATAAAATAGTACTCATGATTGAAATAAATTCCATTCATGTATTGTATGTTAAAATAATGAACCTATTTACAACTTGGGTAAAAAGTACCTCATACATATAATTAAAAGAAGATTACTTTTGAAACCTTTTATAAAAATAAATAAATGGAGAACATGACATTAAATAATAATATTATAATATTAAATTAATTAATTAAAATATTATGATGAAAATATAGGCATGGTATAAAAATATTCCTCGTCATATAAGACAAATAATGTTGATTTTCATTAGAATATTTTATTTCGATACATAGAATTAATAGACTGGAAAAAATGATTTGAAAAGATCTAATTTTAAAAAGTAAACTAAGGGTAATAAATTTCATATTAAATTTATTATATGTATCATATAGTTTCTTCATTATAAATTTAATCAGTAATAATTCTGATAAAAATAGAGTTTAATGTAAAACCCTTACCTAACATATCAGTTGCTTTGTAACCATTACATGATTATGTATAATAAATTAAAATTGATTAAAAAATATAACATAAACATAATAATATATATAAAACCATATATAGTATACTTATAACATTTCAACACCCATTAACTAATAATTCTTATATGAAATCATCATTTCTGTTAGTCACCTGAAAAATGTTTCATGAATGTTTTGAAATAGTAGTTAGAGTACAAGTAATTTTTTAATTGTTCCTTTATATCTAGAATGTTTATAATGATATGAATATCATATATATTAATTATATATATTTTTAATATTCCATAAAATTTATGGATATAAAATTAATTACATAATCCATGGAGACAATAGTCTGTATGAATTCATTAACGATGTTTTCATTTTATAAAGAATAGCTGGAAGGAATGGCAAATAATATTTTCAGTTAAAGATTTATAAATAAATAGTAAATAGGATAAATAATTATTAAATTAAATAGTATAATAATTAATGTGAAGTGGTGATGGGAAAAGAAACATATCACTATGTTGTGATGGTAGTCCATATGTATGGACAACTGATAGTTTCATTTCACATTTGATAGAAAAGTGGTGGAATTTTTTAAAAAAAATTATAATAACATTTTATTATTTCTAGGAAAAAAATTTCATGATTTTATGATGGATACAATTGAGTTAGTGATGGTTCATGAAGAAAAAAAATCCAAATAGTTCAGTTAAGAGTTATTCATGTTCATTAAGATACATCCTTCAACGTAAACCATAACCCCTAAAGTAATTGTACTAGGAGAATAAAAAGAGATAAATGATGATGGAAAGGATTATAGGAAGGTATTTGTGTATGTATTTATCAATCTATATGTTTAAATAGTTATGAATAAAAGAGTAGATGAGGTTCTCTTTTATAAGTGAGAGAGAGGGCACACATGGAATTACTTTAATACATAAATAATATAATTTCATTTTCATGTAATAGTGGATCCAAATAGCAATGAAATTGAAGGAAATATTCAATAGGGATAAAATATAAATAATAACAAATAATTAGAAAATTTTACATCTCAATAATACACATATCTATTGGTTTAACCCCTAGTAATATAATACCCTAAAAAATTCCATGTAAAATTTTTAGATAAGAATGGAATTATTTTGAGACTAGGATCTGAGATGGAATGTGATTTCGAGGCCTAGATAGGTCAAAATGTATTTAAATATTTTTTAATGTACATTATGTAACTATTCAAGCAGGGTTTTCTTACTTTTTATGTTGTGCATGGATCAAAAATTAGAGGGAACTCTTGAATTCAGAAATTGGGATTCCCCTATGAAGGGATTAACCTCGACCGACGAAGGTCAAGAAAAAATGTTCAAATTATGACTTTAATTGAAAAATAAAATAATCATAAAATATATTCAGAGTTTATTTTATTCAAACTGTTTCCGCTGTGACACATTGAACAGTTAGTGACACAGTGCAGCGGTGAGGCGACATTGAATCATTAATGAACATCATTAATGAAACAACGTGGTGAGTCACAATGCGTCTCTCTACATTAATTAAATAGAGAGATGTATTGAAAAATAACTGAGGGGAATCCTCTAACAGATGAGGAATATCTCTCCCTCTCTCTCCGAATAAGAACACCATGGACTAACTCCCTCGAATCAAGGATCTATGATTGCAGATGGGATAGATTTAAGAGATGAAGAAAGCTAAGGGGCCAAGGATCAATGATGGCTCAGTGCTTTGTCCCTCATTTGTGACAGATACTCAATATATTTAGTTGTTATGTGTTTTCTCAACGATGGATTCATCCCATTTTTCTTTTAAATCGATGAATGTAGATAAACGCACGAACACGTTGACCTGTAGTTCATTCTTTATTTCAAGTTGGGAAATGATATTGTAGGGAGTTACGGGATTTTAAATCCATGTATGAATTATGAAAAACCCATTAATATCTATTTGTAAATTATAATATGGAGGGATAGAGCCGACACAAACAAGTCCCAAATCCCTCTACAGTGGGAATTTAGGTTCCTTGTGGTAGAGTGGTATCAAAGAGAGGATTGTTCTACCTCAAATGCCAGAAGTCTATTGTTATGATTTTGGAAAAAAATGTTAAATGCTCTAAGTTTGACATTCATATTTGCGGAGTCCAGTGATTTTTTGGAATCTGATGTATCCATACACCAGGACCATGAATTATTTTTTTCATCCATATACATAAAAAATTGGTTGCATGCATAATATAGGAATTGAGTGTTTCCTAATGTTCTTCTTAAAATATAGTCATATCACCAGGTATAATATGTTGACCATGATACATCCTGATCTATAGCAGGATACCTCCATGTAGATAGAAAGATTGGATTATGATGTGAGACTTTGAGGATATCCTGCCTAGCGACGAGGCCTCGATTCTAGGACTAGTCCAAGAGATGGTCGTGCTGGATGGTGCACCGGTTTTACCACTTCATGTTGATCATCAGTTACTACTGGTGTTACCAGCAGAGGATTCATGTAGTCCCAACACCATGAATGAGTTCTAGAGACAATAACATCCCATGTTCAAGGGAGTGACATATCTTCAGGACGATGGGGACTAATTAAAGGTGCTTACACAAGTCTTCCGCTTAGTCAAGACGCCACTTGACCTGATGAAAATCTTATCCACAAGCATTCTTCAGTGATTGGCATTAATATGGTGGTGTTTAAAGATTTAGACTCATGATGACACGACCCTCTCTTGGGTGAAATTCGAGCATATTTTCCAGAGGAGTTCTTTTAAGAGACCTTGCACTCAGTACACATATATAAACTGCTTCACCTATAGTGGGGATCATCATAGTTGGTGAGTGCTTTGCGAGGTTTACTGTCCTTTCCCGCTACTCTACAAACATGGTGTATGACCCTTTCTTTAGGGCCCATACCATTGAACAGGGACTCCGATAAGAGATAAGGGTGTCAATGATTCCTTTCAGCATCCCCACTCAGGATGGACTATTAGATGGGATCTCTACTAGTAGAGTCTTTCCTCGAAGAGCCTGTACGGATGGTGGGAAATTCCACTGGAAAAAATGTTTCCAAGTCATCAGTGGCATGAAGCTGATAGATGATTCAGACATTCAAGCGGGCCAGATCATCGAAAGGGTAACCCTAGGACATAGTATTTGTGGTGTGAGGGCACTGGGGAGGGAGGGACAGTAGAGGAACATGGCATGCTACTCGTGCAGAAGGTAGGGACACATGGCTTGTGACTACCCAACCCTCCGAATAGTCTATCTGAAGACGATCGAGGTACCACTAATGCATAGGCAGAGCTTCGAGAGAGGATCTCCACAAAGGGAAGGACATGGAAGGGGATAAGGATGAGGAGTAGCTTGTTGGCGTCGGTTCAAGGTACTACCTCCACCACAACTATGTGGTCCACCATGACCTTTGGGAGTACGTGGACATGGGTGAGATCAGCTTCAAGCAGTGGATTCTTGTGACCACTGAGCTTTGTAGAATATTATAGTTATGATATTAGCCATATCCACCATAGATGAAATTATTATAGACATAGGTTCCAGTCATTCTTTCAATTTTACGTACCATGTTCAAGGCTAAGATATTCTTGCTGTGCTATTGGCATGATCATTATGATTAGAGGCTCTTATAAGAGGATATTTGAGGATTACAATGTTGTACTAGAAGTGTGAGCTTACTCAATGTGGTTATATTTTTGGATGGGATCTCATAGTAGCGGTGTCGATGACATACAATGTCATCATGTGTATGGAATGGTTATCTACATTCCATGTTCAGTTCAATTGTACTAGGCACAAAGGGAGGTGTGTCCAGGAGGATGGGACCAGACATTCCTTCACTGGAAAGAAGGGAACATTGGTAGTACATTACTGACTTTCTCGAAGGAGGGTACAACCGATCACTCACAAATTCGCGAGCCTCACCCTCGGTGACATGGATGAGATGAGTCCAAGATTTCCTATAGTGGTGGACTAGTATGAGAACGCCTTCCCTAAGGATGTTCTGGGACTACCTCATAGAAAATAGGTGTACTTCTATATCAATATGTACCAAGAGACAACACCGATATCCACAGCAACCTATCATATACATCCCATAGAGTTTCATGAGTTAAGGGTATAGTTGGTGGTCTTATAAGGTAAGGGATTCATTAGGCCCAACATTTCACCAATTACAACCCTAGTGTTGTTTTCCACAAAGGAAGATGGGTGTTTGAGGTTGTGTGAGGACTTATAGTTCTTGAAGAATGTTTCTATGAAGAACAAGTATCCACTATCGAGGATTAATGATAACTTGGATCAGCATAAGGGAGAGATGTGGTTCTCAAAGATAAACCATAGATCAGGCTATCATCAGCTTCAGGTACAAGATAAAGATGTAACAAAGACATCCTTTAATTTCTGGTATGGCCTCTATGAGTTCATGGTGATGTGATTAGGTGTGAAAAATGAACCAAAAATGTTCTTGGGAATCAAGAATTGGATCTTCCAGCCATACCAAGTCTAGTTTGTAGTGGTCTTCATTGATGGAATCTGGGTTTATTCAGTATCTGAGGAGGCACAAAGAATACATCTGAGGATGGTTTTGGATAAACTCTAAGAGAACCAACTTTATAAAAATCTCTTGAAGTTTGAGTTCCTGATACATAAGTTCAAAATAATTGGATATGTCATCTTAGAGGTTGGATTTTTAGTAGATCCAACAATGATCATTGTAGTGATTTATTTGGAGCCACACAAGCGTGTTACCAATGTGTAGAGTTTCATTGGGTTGGCTGTGTATAATTGGAGGATTGTACCCGACTTCTCCCAAGTAGCATCACCCATGACAGTTTTGATGAATAAGGGAGAACCCTTAGTTTAAAAAATGCAATGCCATAATTTTTTTAGCAGCTGAGACAGTGTTTGAGGAGTGTTTTTATTTAAAATACTCTAGAGGGGGGAATCAATAGTGTTGTATACTGTGAGGCATCAAGAATCGGACAATCATGTCTCCTGTTGTAGGGAAAAGAAGTGATTACTTATGGCTCACAATAGTTGATACTATATGAATAGAACACTGTGATTCATGACCATGAGTTGGCCACAATAGTCTATGAACTGAATATGTGGAGACACTACCTTCTGGGTGAGCATTTCATCATCTACTCAGACCACAAAAGTTTGAACTATATCTTTTCTCAGAAAGATTTGAAAATGAGAAAATTGTAATGGTTTGTGTTTTTCTAGGATTATAACTTCAAGATAGTATACACCCTTAGGATGGGAAAAGTGCTGGATGATGATCCTTGCAGAATATCAAGCTCACAGTTACTAAATGAGGCCTCAGAACAGTTGGACTCACTTCAGATATCCTTCATGGATTAGGAGGAGGCATCTTTTCTACAATTGATGGTAGTTTACAGTCAACTCTTACGACATGTTGGGGAGGAACAAATCAAAGATACCTCCTATGATACTACAAATTCCCATATATTCCCGTGCATGCTCCAGATATATATTAAAAAATTAGGGAGAACATCATCATTTTTAAGGGAAACATGGTAGTACCAGTGATGTTTCTTGAGGAGGGGTTGAGGGAGTTACATACATCCCCTTTGGCAGTGCATCCAGGTGTGGAAAAGATATACCATGACCTCTGATGTCAGTACTGATGGCCATGAATAATGAAGTTGGTGGAATAGTTTGTCTCGAGATTCCTCACTTGTCATCAAGTGAAGGTTGAGTACTAGGGTCCAGTAGGTTTGGCATAAACTCTAGAGGAACCCCAGTGGATGTGGGATGGGATATCGATGGATTTTGTAATAGGCTTACAATGTAAATACAGGTAGCATGATACCATCTGGGTGATCAATGACCAACTCACCATGTCTTCCCACTTCCTACCCATTATAGAGAAGGGTTCAGTAGAGGGCTTGGAATTCCTATACATTCCAAAGATAGATCATCTCAATAGAGTCCCATCTATGATAGTCTAAGATTGTATGGCACATTTTACATCCAAGTTGTGAATGGGATCACAGATGGATTTGAGACTCAATTGTGATTGAGCAGAACCTTTCACCCCCAAACATATGGTCAGATAGAGAGGACCATTTAGACCATGGAGGACATCATTTTTGGTTGTGTCTTAAATTTTTTTCACAGAAGGGACGACCAACTATCACTAGTGATTTTTTAATGCAATAATAAAAACCACACCACCATTGGTATGGAACCATTGAAGGCACTCAATGGATGACTGTGCCGATCACTGTTGTACTAGATTGACCCAGGAGATTCCACTGGCATGAGACCAGTGATATATTAGGATACCATAGAGATGGTCTAGGTCCTCCAAGAATAGATGAAGTCTACACAGAGTCGAATGAAGTCATATTCTGATAGGAGACATAGACACTTAGTGTTCGAGGAGGGGTATCATGTGTTCCTAAGGGTCCCTCCTCGATGAGGGATACATAGGTTTGTTTGAGGCAGAAAATTACCCCCTAGAAAAATTAATCCTTTCTTGATTACACATAGAGTAGGAAAGGTGACATACCACATAGCTCTACTACCATAGTAAGATAAGGTGCACGATGAATTCCACGAATCCCAACTAAGGAGATAAATGTATGACCCTTCACACATCATTGACCACGAAGATCTGAATATTGACAACAAAGAGACTTTCGTGGATTACTCGATGGAGATATAGGATCAATAGGAGATGATCTTTGTAGATGTTCAAATCCTCTGGTGCAAGTTCACTAGTAGTACAGTAATATCTATGAGAGATCATGGGAGTGAGAGACTCAGCGGCAAGCCCAATTCCCCTTCCATTTTTATCCCTTGAATGGATTTAATGGATGAAAAGCCACATGGTGGAGATAATGTAATACCCCAGAAAATTCCATGTAAAATGTTAACATTTGAATGGAATTATTTCTTGAACAGGATCTAAAACAGAACATGATTCTAAGTTTCATAGAGTATGGAACATTTTTTAGAACATTTTTTAATCTTTTTTATGTAATCATGCAAGGTAGTTTTTCAAACTTTGGATCTGGTGCCCAGATTGAAAATTTGAGGGCACTATTAAATTTTGAATTTTAGGATTATCATTAGAAAGACATTTCCTTGACCCATACTGGTTAACAAAAAAAGATAAATTTATTTATTTTAGTGAATATTAAGAAAAACTTAAAAGAAATTCAACATTAATTTCATTCAATATATTTTTTTGCGCCATAGTGAACAGTTATTGATGTGGTGTAGCGATGAGGTAATGTTAAATAATTAATGAACTTCATTTATGAAACTACGTGGAAACACATAATGATTTTCCCTCATTTAATTATGTAGGGATCCAGAGAGGAAAAATATGCTTAGGAAATCCTCCGACAAATGAGTAATCTCTCTCTATCTCTATCTCACTATCCTGACGATGACGAACACCATTGAAAAATACCATCAAATATAGTATTAAAAAATTATGGTATGGTGGATTCGAGAGATGATGGATGCTAAGAGATAGAGGATCACTGAAAGATCATAGCTTCATCTCTCATCTGTGATAGATAAATAATCGAGGTAGGGGATATGTGCTTTCCCTCTGATTGCATCTTCATGTTCTTCGTTTCAAATAATGAATGCAGGTCAACCCACAAGTAGGTTGACCTGCTGTTCGGTAGTTCTTGTGGGTTGAGAAATGATATTGCGGGGAGTTAAGAGATTTGAAATCCATGTTAAAATTCCAAAAAATCCCACTGATATCAGTTCGTAAATTCTAATGTGGAAGAATTAGGGTAACATGAACAAGGCCAGTACCTGTCTATAACATGAATTTGTGTTCTTCAATTAGGGGGGACGACTTGCGGAAATGCCACACGGGCACACATGATGGACATGGTGACCGGACCTCACCGGCCACACTAGTGGAGGGGGCACACCCAGTTTGCATCACAGTGGAGAAGTGCTGCGGCCAGTCATCAGTGGTGTCTTGCAGGATGCAACATCATTATGGTGTTGCGTTGGTGGAGCGACCCACTCCATGTGGGCCACATGTTGACCAAGGAGGGTTCCTGAGTGAGTGGTCGTGCATGCACCAACTAACTGGACACATAGAAAACCATATATAGGTCTAGTGAGGCATAATGGGACATGCCAATTAGCCAGGAAGACATGATTGGGTCATGTGAGACACTAGGCTAGGTTTGTCGTGTCTGTGAGAACTAGTCGGACCCCGCCCGGGCTCTACCAGCCCTTGTTTAGAGAAAAGGATATATCTCTCTAACAGTGTGTCATATTGACATTCCATTTGCGATGATGGGACCCATGTGATAGGGAGGTCATTAAGAAATAATTTAATAAGATTTCATGGATGTTGATCTAGTGAGGATTCATAACTCAGCTACCTAGTGAAGCTGTAGGACTCAGCTACGTAGTGAGGCTCCATGACTCAGTGAACGACGAGGGTTTGTAACTCAGCTACCCATAAAGGCTTTGTGAATTAGATACCATACGAGGCTTGGGTAATCAGCTACCAAGAAAGGCTAAGTTATTCAACTATTAATGAGGCTTCATGACTCAGATACCCAGTGAGGCTTCATGACTCAACTAAAAAATAGTCCTAGGTAACCTTGCTAACCTAAAATACTCATCGAGGATGAGTGCCATTGTATTGATTTATGGTTATTTGTTTACAACCATTGGTTTTTATATCAGCGCATTATTTTATACCATTTCATGCATACTCTAGTTACTCTAATAATTGTGTATTCTTCTGTAATTTATTTTGGGGATAAATCTGAGACCTGAGTTAGTTTTAGGGTCCCTACTGAATATTGTTATGCTCACCCCCACACCAGATTCATCAACACATATTTTTCCTTATGCATATAAAAGAAAAATTGGACTGGGATCTTGGAGAGCCAGGGCCAGGTGGTTCTCTATGGTGGATCTACCGACGTAGTACTCTTCGATGAATTTTTATGATTAGCTACACCTACCATTATGGTAGGATCCTTGAAGGACAACCTCTAGAGATTGTACATCCTTTTTATATAATTTACTTTTCAATTTTGTTTGTATTCTACCCTTATATTACTTTAAGTGGAACTATTACTTTTGTGGGTGCATCCTCATGTGACATACTTGTTGTTGGTATCTTAGTATCAGCATTACTTCCCACAGTATGGGTTGTGTGTGTACATGTTTAATGGAAATTCCTTCCCCTTTTCAGATATGTTTTTTGGGTTCTTGTCACCAACCCCTGGACTATGGGTGGTGGTCTTCGAGTAGTCATAGAACAGTACCCGGGGGACGGTTCGTGACATGTAAACTCAATTTAACATTTACATTGATAATTTTCTAACATTATTTACTATTAATTTTGACCTAAATAAATGTGTAATTATTAAGAAACATGTAAATGATGATTAAAAATATATAATAAATTTTATTAAATTAAATTTCAAAATGTCTAAATAGTTAATATTAAAATAACCATAAAAACCAAAACTAAAACAAATTTTAAAAAAAATACATTATCAATCGTAAAACTGAATTTAATTTGACTCATAGGGTAGTAAAAATTATCAAATTAATGTAAAAACATTTTATTCAATATATAATTTATATATTTAATTAAAAATATTAATAAATAATGAAATATATAATTTATTATTATAAAAAATATTAGAAAATAAAACCAAAATTATTAAATACAACTTTTTGAACCATTAAATGATTATTTATTAACAAATAACTATTAGATAAATAATATAAGTATTTTTATTCAAACATTAATAATAAATTTCATTAAAGTAATTTTTAATGTTTATCAATAATTTTGTTTATGTACTAATACAAGACATGTAGAAAAATAAACATCATTGAAAAATATAACTTTTAATCATTACATGATTTTATTAAAAATTAAATGATTATATCATAAAAAATAATCAAAACATTTGAATTTAGAAAAAAAATTATAGATCTATTTCATAATTTTGTTAATAATATTCATACACACCAATATAGTAGATTGGTTATAAATTTATACTTTATTATAGGTTCATTTGGACTTTTGGATACACAAAAACCAAGCAATTGAATACTTTAAGATTATTTGAAAGGAAATATATAATAAAACATGGGTGTCATATTCTTCAACATTTATAATGAATTTATACTTTGAAATTATTATAGTATGATACCAAAAAATGAGGATATCTATAGATAATCAAATCCATGGGTTTCCATATATCGTCCTCTAATTGTTTATTCCACAAGAGCAATTTATCCAGGTGTGTAGTCACATTTCATATAATATTACCACTATAATACAAGATTTTTACCAGATGTTATTGATAGTAATGTTTATAAACATGTTGTATAATAACTTATTTTAGTATATGTGAAGAATAAGGTATGTAATTCTTCATGAGAGATACATTAAACACATCATGAACTTGATAAAGGTTTGGTTGTCGTGATAAGAGATAAGATATAATCCATTCATGATAAGAATTATCAAAGAGAAAAATTTAGCTAGTTCTCTAGTTTACCATCCTTGAAAATATCATAACCTTCTTCCCCTTTGAAAATAATAGAAATATCCTCTCAATTTTTTTTAATTTCAATGATCACAAATTGTTATTATCTACTGCCCCATATTGAATCGATGTTGCCTTGATGTGTTACCAAATGGTTCTAAACATCCATATCATTTCCTTAACTATCTAAAGTACCAATAGAATTTTTTATCACTATTTATATTAGAACAATTTACTTCCACCCTTCCTTTCCTATATGTATTCATAAATATCTATATAAGTTATTTAGTAAAACTAATTGTTATAAGATAAGTAGACAATAAAATGTTGTCGATCCAAACCACCATTGGAATAAAGTGAAAATGATATTAGCATATACACCAGGGTTTTAATGGTTATATTAGACTAACCATATCTATTAGAATAATATAAATTACTAAAATACAACTCTATATATAATTATTGCAGAGTTCATCACCAAAATTTCATGTTCACCTATGTATCCCAATTAAATATAATAAAATATAAAAACCATTGTTAAACTTATAAATTCCGTAATGTATATCCTTTATTTCTTATCATTAAATAAATATTACATGATGTTAATGAAGAGAGACAACATTGTATTGTGATTCACTACAACCCAAATAGAATATTAGTGATTAATTTTTTTTGGGTGTCTGATGATGAAAATAATTGTAATGTTTTCTCATTTAAATTATTGTATGGGTAATGGGTTTAAAATACCCCTATAGTTATGTCCCTCATCCTTAATATATTGACATACAAAGATGTTAGACACCTACTCGGTAATATCTATCTTCATGTTATCACACAAACAATATTATTACATATCTCTATAATTCTTCAAACTCTCAGTATGAATAGGGAATGTCGTGCTATAAGATTCTTCCAATACCTACTTCTTAAAATTTATTACCAATGGGACAAATACTATGTTTTTAAACTATATAATTCCATCATATTCAAGGTTGAACATAAGAAAACTCCCCACATTTTTTATAGTTCGACATAATTTTTATGATCATGATTTATATTCACATGGATATGTAGTTGAGATGTAATTTGAGTAGGATAATATGTCTCCCCACCCTTCAATATATCAAATTCCATAATTTTAAAATACAAAAACATAGGATCCTTTATAATTCTCATCATAGATAATCAAGAATTGTTTTTTCATCTTCAAGCACCACCCACTTCTTCCATTTCTCAATGTGGTAATGAATTATGGAATCACAATATTTAATCTACCACAACCATATTATTTGGTTTATATTCAAAAATTTCAAGATGAATATATATGTTAATTTTTCTGGATTATTATACAATTAACGACTTTATCTACAACTATAATGCCTTCATATATTTAATAAAAATATTATTGATGTTAACCCCAAATTGTGAGTAATGTCATTTTTATCATTTACCTTAAATTGAATGATGGAAGAAAAATTACCATATAAGTCAACATGAAAATTATTCTAATTAATTTTTATAATGATTCACTATTTATCAAAAACTCTTACCCACTATAGGGAATTTTAAGAACATGTGTGTTGAAAAACAATCTTTTCAGATCCTTGAATATTTCTTTACATTCATCTTTCCATAGAATACTATCTCCCTTATGATTCAGTTTTCTTGTTAGATTTTATATCTATGATAAATCTCTCACATTTTTAGTAATATCCAACCAATGAATGGAAAGTATGGACCTTTGTTACCCTGGTTGATCTAGAAAGTTTATCAATAAATTATATCTCTCTTGGACCCACCCATATGCAATTTATTTAGATAATATTACCCTAAAATGAAACATTATGTACCCAAAATTCTCACTTTTAAAATTTTAAAAATATAATATACTTCCTTATGTTCTACATTAAATTCCTCAAGTGGTAATTATTCTTTTACATCCTTTTATAATATATAAGAATACAATATATAAAGACAACAAAAATATAATCGTTATAATCTTCAAAGAGCCTATCCACTATATCTATGATGATAAAAGGGTAATTATAATCCACAAATGGCATAAAAATTATCTCATAGTGTCCACACATCATACAGAAGGCTATATTGGTTATATATTAACCTCTAACATTAATTATATAGTATTTAAATAAATTATAAATCATAGAAAACCATTTATATCATTTTAAATGATATAATAAATATTTAACATATGGCGAATGAAACTTATTCTACATTGTGGTTTTATTATGTTATGAGAATCAATATTGAGGTGACTTGTTTTATCTTATTTTACAAAAATATTAGGCTATCTCTATTATCAAATACTTAGTTGAATGAATCCATAATCAATAGTTTCATTGAGTTTCTTCATCAATTGCTACAAGTCAATTAGTGTCTTTTTATATGGGGTTTTTAAATAGTTCTAGAACCATGTATATTAGTTCTATTGATATCACCACTTCAGAATTCATAGTAAGACGTGACCACTCATCTAAAGAGTGATCAATAAAACTTATAAAACTTTCATATAATAGATTTTGAATTTTTCCCCAATCAGATGAGATAATTACCCCTTTTTATTAGAATCAAGACACATATAATAGATTTAATTTCTATTAAAATTTTATATTTTACCTCACAATGATGCATGATCGGTGTTTGGTTTGAAATATTAAAAATTACCTAAATACCTCCACAACTTATAAGGGATTTCTCAATATAAATGCAATCCATTCACAAAATAACATAAAATTAAACTAGCGGAAGAATAATGAGATTTTTAAGAAGGAAATTTCAACAAAAATTTGTCATGGAATTTTAATAGACCTATGATATGATCATCATAATATTAAGAGATTTGAATTTTAATTCATCATATAATTATTGAGTTTGTAATGTAATAACATTATAAAAATATCCAGATATAAATGAGTGGGTATATCCATAATAAAACAATAAATTAATCTTTTTATATTGCAGATTAGGTTGACCATAAAATTATTCATTATCATACCACAAATCTGTAATAACGATCACATGATAATTCCCATTGTACCAAGACTAACGAGGTACCAATTGTTGGTAATGAATATTAAACCTAGATTATATCACTATTTGGTATAATTACCACACTCATTTCAGTTAATAAAATAGAGTTTAATTGGTGAACTATGTGGTTTTTATTCCCTATTTCAATCCATAGGTATCTTCTTACCATCACATTGAGCGTCGACATCATAATGACATTCCATTCTATACTTAAAGAATATTCTAGTCACTTATTTATAATTCTATACATGTTTTCTTTATGCAATTTTCATAAAGGAAGAGTCATATTATTCTCTATATTATTATTATTATTACTACTACTATTATTTTTTCCATTTAATTTCATGTTTTTATTCTTATAAAAACCATGGGATTGGAGTGTGAACTCGATCTCCAATTCTACGTTGAGAGCACATTGAAATATTTCTTCATTTATAATTAAACCATTTATGGATAATTACCTACCCATAATTGGTTTTAATCCACTAAAAAATTGATCAATAATCTATTCTGGTTGGAAGATAATACTAAAATCACACCACATACGTTTTTTTGAAATTTTCAAATAAATTTGAATGTATTCGTCATCTTTTTTATTTATTTCAAGTAATTCCATCCATATTTTCATTTGATGAAATACTGGTATTTAATTATTAAAAAAAGTTCAAAACTCATTTTACATAATAGATTAACTTTATCTATATTGGATCATGTTATTGATAACATTCCATCCATGATATGCTTCAGCTTATAGAAAATAAAGAACCAACATTACTTTTTTATACTATGAGAAATTGAGATAAGAAACTATATTTTCTTTGGTTTTGACCCACTACCTAATAATTTTTGGATATATGTACCCATTAAATGAAAATTAATAGTATTTAAAAATTAATACAATGGAAGGTTTTCCCTCCTTTTATATTTTGGATTCTCAAATTGAATCACAAGTTGAGAAATTTTCATAAAAATGAAATTTTTTATTAGAAATACAAAAAAATAGATTCATGTGAAATAATATCATTGAATTCCCCAATATATTATAAAGCAACAAGATTATATCAGTTTCAATACCTTTAATAAAACAACAAATTTTGTTTAAAATAATAATGATAAAGGGAAACCACATAGTCAGGAAAACCATTATTAGGATGTATAAATCGTGACACATTATTTTCAATATATCCCTCTTTAGGCTTAACCTAGATCATAAATTGTCATAATATATTCAAATTATGCATATCCCTTCATAAATTATATCAAAATTAACCTAATAATATTTTATATGGATTTTAATCCCACTATATACTCATTGGCCAACTAATATTGTATTAGGGACTATTGAGTAAATACCCAATCCGTAACATTTATAGATTTCACCCATAGGTGAATCTATTCCACAAATACTTCCACATTAAAATATAATTATAGGTATATATTTTATAGTTAAACCATAATATCATGAAATTTAGAAAAATTAGAATGTTCACTTGTACATAGGCTAATCCTATGTGTTATCACTATAGTTTTCTCATTACAGTTTCAAAAAATTACTAAACATTTGTTTGATGTCAACCGAGGTGAAACAAACATTATATATATAAATATTACCTCTTATTAAATTAATTTTTCTTATATAACATTATAATCCACTCCATTACCAAGAACATTCAGTTGATTTGTAAATTTTCCCAAAAAAACTAGTGTATAAAATATCAAAACCATCTCCCATTAGGTTTCTCTCAAATGGAACCATTTTTAAAAAATTTAAAATATTCCCAAATATAAAAGTATCATTTATTGAAAATAAACAAATTCACCCCATAAAAAAATTAGGATTGTTTATAATAGTACATTTTCAATAATGAAAAATGACCCTCCAGAATGTCATTAAGAAATGTCAACTCAGTTGTAGAGATCCAATTTGTAACTACCCCTTTAGCCAAATATTTGTTTTGTTAGAATAAGTAAAGATATAATTCTAGGATAAATTACAGTGCTTTTATTTTTTAATATAGTAGTGAGATTCCAAGAAAACTGATAGTGACATTATTTGTTTGATGCACAATAGTATTGGAGTACCTTTCTAGCCACAAGATAATCCATGCAAATTTATTTTCTATTTAAAGTGAATTAATTATTCCAGGCTTTTCAGATTCTAGTGCCGTTATCATTCACTAAGAAGCATAAATTTAGCCCATTTAAATTCCAAAACGATTTTGGAAAATATAACCATATATAAAAGCTCTTGGGTTTCCCCTAAAATCTCTATAAGTGTTTCATTTAATCTAAAATAGAATTGGCTGAATCCATATGGCATGAAAGGTTACCATTAGAGTATGATCAATTCTTCAAATGATTACTAGTATCCTGGGGAAAATTAAACATAATAAATTATCGATCATATGCTCACTATGGGTAAAAAGTGATATATAATTATGATCATTTGATTATATCATACTCGTAAGGTAGAGACAACATGATATTAACATTTGGAATATATAACAATCTATTCATATATTGAAATCATGTTTCATGTAATTAATATTGGTAGATCATAAGAAATTAATCATAAAAGAATAAAAGGGCTTGAGTCTTGAGAACCTAACATTGGAGAGAAATCATTCCATAAATTTTTGTCAAAATCAAAACCATAAGAATCATTAGTCATGGATACCCACCAATAAATTCATTTCATGTTAGGATTTTTCTAGCTACATGTGTTCCTATATTGGGCTTGGGATAACCATTTGTGTACCCTATGTTGGGATTACGATAAACTATTGTGCACCGATTGAGACCTTAAAAAATTAATTTTTACATAATCCACTAGAGATCAATAATATACTCTCCTATCATCAAATTATAATCTAGTCATATTCATGTCATAAGATCATGACAAAATTTATCATTTCATTATTTTTTTACACATGGAAAATAAAATAGGTTTAATCAATATTTCATCATCATAATAAATAAACACTTAGATATATAATAATAAGGATATCATAGAATATTATTCCCAGTGATTCATATGTTACATTAATGGATTTTATCTAATATTAAAAATGAATTAAAAATATTATTTTAATTTTTTTGAAGAAAAAACCATTTCCATTTTGAAATATTTTATTACAATGAATTTTTTTAAAAATATTAAAGAACATATTTTATTTGAAAATAACCTTTTATACTAATGATTTAATAGTTATTTGAATTACTTTTCATTATTGTATAAATTTTTTGTGTGATTTATGTTAAAACAAATAATGGTATGACACCATTGTTTAAAATTACTCCATTCATAAAATGTGAAGAATATTATTTTTTAAAACTTTTTATAGAAAGTAAAACATGGTTAGAAAAATAATTTAAAAGAAAATAGGATAATAATAAATAAATTATTTATATTAGTTTAGTTAAAATATTGATATGTTAGAAAACTATTCCCAACCAAATATAAAAACAAATTCAATTTTCCTTAAAAACATTCTTTCACTATTTTGGGTACATATGAAAATGAAAGCAATACAAAATATTATATTTCTTGAAATAAACAATGTATAATAAAATAAATGAAGTTTTTTAGAGTTAGATAAAATAATATTATCATTGTATATTTAAGCCTAAATAGTTCCAATTAAAATGAGACTGTTACATAAAACTCTTACATCAAGTTTGACTTTCTTTATAAATGATATATGACCCAATTTAATAACATAAATTCTATTATAGTTTTTTAAATAACCTTCTTAATTCCTATAATGCCATTTATTTTCAACTTATAAAATTTTGAAAACTATTTAATGATAATTATTTATTAATAATTCTTTTCAGAGTGTTCAATCTTTGTTTTTTCCTAAATTATTTCCCTATAAGTTCTGATTCTTATACACTAAACATGGCACCATATTATAATAAATTATAATATTTATATAAATATAATATATTTTCATTATAAACATATTTATTATATTACGTAAATGTTAGATATATCATATTAAATTAAATTATTCAAGGTGACAGTAGTCCATATGTATGTATGAACATTGCACCAATTTTCTGATAAAAAGAAAGAAATAATGAATAAAAATACATAACAATTAAATTATAATAATATTTTCATAATATATATATATATATATGTTAAAAAATAAATGTTTTTTGGTGATATAAAATGAATCACATTGTTACATGGAGCAGGTAGTCCACACATATGCCAAAGCGATTCTTTCATTTTTCATTTGACAAAAAATATGTGTAAAATGTTGTGTCAACATCCTAATAAAATCTAAGTATATTTATTATAATCATTTAATAATATTATTATGGATAAAATATTCTTAAATATTGTTTATGAATAATGTAAATTCCTTCAACCTAGTTAAAAATTATATCACATTATTAGAGAACAATTTTGGATCACACTTTAAGCCTTGAAATATTAAACTCAAGAGAAGACTGGGCTCGCTATTAATAAGTTAATGAATCTACATAGGAATTAAGGTGTTCTTGGACATGATAAAATGGTGAATATTAGTGAATAATAGAGGATATGAGATTCCAATTTTTAAGTGAGAAAGAATAAACAATGAGAATTACCTAAAATAATTAAATAATATAATGTCACTATCCTATGAAGGTGGCCCAAAATGGGCATTAATTACAAGGTAGTATAATATAGGGTTGACATAACTCTTAGAAATATGAATTATATGTAAAAACCTAAGACAATATAATATTTTCATTTATAAATAAATTCAATTCTGTTTCATTCCTTCTTTTTATGCTACACCATGTTAAGCTTATGCTACGAACAACAATGGGTAGGATTGTGTTACATGCAAGGCCCATTTTTACCGAAAAACAATATAATAATAAAATATTATTATTTTATATAATATATAACATTGCCTCTACATTAGAGGTTATGAAATGTATTAACCAAATTTTTAATTTTATATATTCCATATAATATTAACATTAAAGGGGACCCCTTTATCATTGGTTTTTTAGTAGCGCTGATAAAGTGGGGTGTTTATCATCACTTTTCCCAAGAAATGAGAAAGTGTATATATTAATAAAAAATATTCATGAAAAATAATATATTGATATATAAGTATAAGTATACTTCTTTAAATATAATATATATATTTTTAATATGTTTTAGATAAGCATAAATAGATGATTCAATTTCATATATAAGAAATTTAGTGAAAATGGCCTTAAAATATTTTAAAAAACATTATTAATTAATAATTTTCTAATTATCATCTAATAATAATAATTTAATAAAAATTTAAAGACACAAAAAATAAAAAGAAATTAATAAATGATCTAAAATAAGTTAGAATTTTAACTCAAAATTCAAGTGACCATAACATTTGATTGGGTGTCCGTTTGAGCTCTACAACATATCAAATCAAATATTGCAATGAGATATATACACTAGTGACTTAATGGAACCTTATGTATCATTTTTAGAGGAAAAAAGGCCCATATGACCTCAAAAAATGTGTTTTTAGTCCGCATACCCAATGTTTTTATCATTCGATGGAACTTCATCCTCGTTTCAAGGGGTCTTTTTGACCTTTTTCACTAAGGACTAAATTTATTATGAGGGGTTACATATAAATTGATATTATGGATTTGAAATCTTATCATTTTTCACAATTTATTGTTACTTATAATCTGTTATATAACAATATATACATATTTTTAATATATTCACCCATAAATATTTAATTTTATAAATAAATACTTAATCATATTTACCTATATAGTATATTTTTAAATATATAAGACTTATCTAAATAAAAAACTAATATCCATTTTATCTAAAGTACAAATATATTAATATCTATATACGTATGTGATATGTTTTTGTGTTAGTGTGTAAATATTTGTGTGCGTTTGTGTTGACAAATTGATATATATTATCTATATATTCTACACACACACACACACACACACATATATATACATATTAATATATAATATCTATATATATATATAAATATGTATAATTACACTTAAAAATACACATATAATATATGTGTTATATATATATATATATATATATATATATTTATACACGTACAAAAAAGCATATTTTTTAAATGTATTTAAAACAGATCATATAAATACAGATTAATACACAAATAAATATATTAATATATAAATATAACTATATATATATATATATTAATTTACGAATATATATATATGTATATATAAATTAATATATGATTAAATATAACTATATATATAGAAATAAATAGATATATTAATAAATGAACATAAAATTAATATGGTGGAGTGGTAATATCTTAGGCTCCGTAGAAAACAGGTCACGAGTTCAAATCCTGGGGGAGGTATGTCACGCGTGAGGTAGGTGAATAAGGATTAGCATTGTTAAAGTGGGACATGGGTGCTATTAAAGGCATTGGGGTGGCTGGGGTGTGTTGAATGGGGTGGGGGTTGGAATCTCTTGAAGGGGGTCTTCAAGTGTTGTTAAATCCCCTCCTCAAATTGTAGAAATATTTTTCTATTTTTTAAATTATTTTATATTTTATTCTCTCTTTTTAAAATTTCTGATAAATGGGGTCTTTTATCATCACTTTAAAAAAGAAATGGTAAAAGAGTACTTTATCATCACTTTTTGTGTGCTGATAATTGACCCCTTTTATTAGTGGGTTTTTAGTGCTGATAAAAGGGGCCTTTATTAGTGCTTTTTCTAAGCTCTAATAAAAGGGACCTCCCTTTATATTCATCTCGATTAATAATGCTTTTCTTGGGCTGTTATTTCCCTTTTATAGAGCTGGTAAAGGCCATAGTTTACCCTCCTTTTGAGGGATCACGCACATTAAATATATTTTTTGAATCTTTTTTATATTTCATTTTCAAAAATATTCTTATTATTTATAATAGGGATATAAAAATTTACTTTGGATGAATTCTTTATATGATTATAATAACTTTTATGTTTTGATGAATTGTATAAATATTCAAAATTTTAATTGAAAACTAACATTTCCATAGAAATAGTTTTTGTGGATAAATAATATTATATAATGGTTTTAACAAACAAATATAATATATTTTTAACAGTTAATATAATTTGGGACATTGGCATTAATTTTACCATGATTGTTGATGTAAAAACATTTCAATCATCAACAACGTTTTAAATTTTAAGAACACATTTTTAATTCTGAAATTAATATTAATTTGAAATTAAGTACTATAAATTATGTGTTTTATATTTTTAAAAATCTCTTCCGTATTTGGAATCATTGGGTTCAAATTATGTAAATAGGTTCCTTTTATTTTTGGGTATTATGAATAGTAACTTTTGTAATTTTTTATATTACAACAGTAAAGAGTTAATTGGGTAATTAATGGTAAAAATAATATTATATTATCACCCTAAATCCAATAAAAATTTCATTTGATGACTAATTTAGTGATGATTCACCTATATTTTAATATGGAATCATTTATTGGACACTTTTTCAAAAATATGACATGAATATTATTAAAATTAATGAATGTGAAAAATTAACACTCTCATTTTTATATGTATTATTATATTAAAATAGTGATATATAGGAGGTAAAATAGATTATAAATAGTCTATGTGATGATATAATAATTGAATAATTCATTGATTTTTATTTATAAATTTTAGAGATTAAATAATTTCCATTAATGAGGACATTGTAGTTATGACGAAATTATTTGATTAATATAAATTTCATAAAAATGATATTAAAAAATTAAAATATATATAATTTGACATTATTAATGAAATAAATTAACTATATAAATAACATATAAAAGATAGTGACATATTGGAATTATTGGTATGAATTTATCATGTTAGTTTGATATTTTTTACAATGTAAAGAATGAATATTATTAAAATTGACAAACATGATATTTTAAAATGAATCCTATTTTATTAAATGATATAAATGTCATAAAAATATAGGGTTCGGGAAAAAAACTATGATAATATCAAATATTGCATAAATAAACCAATTGGGATTCATCTTACATTTAATATTAAATATATTATACCTATAATGTAAAAATAATGAAGACATGGTAAGAGTTAAACTATTTAACGAAGGGTAAAATCCAAATGATAATGTTACTTTCATGAACTAAACATATATACAATTCAATGGTTGAGGTAATTTAAACCCATAATAATCTTATCCTAGAAATAAATAACTTTTGAGCTATTTAAAATTGAAAATAAATTGAAAATAAATTAATATATTAAGATCTTCCCAGAGTGGCCCTCTACAATCTTATAAATGTGAACTTAACCTTCTCATTAATTCAAAACTTTTATGAACTTTGGCTTGGCCAAAACATTCCTTATTCTCCTAAAAACCTCCCTAAGTTCAACATATAGACCACACATTTTGAAGAAATCCAACCTTTGGAGTCCTTTTGTCTAAATCAAAAGGAGACACATAAAAAAAGGTAATTATTAAATCACCTCATTCATTGTTATTTTCATCTTATACTTCTTCATTATATATTGTTTTGATACCGAATTAATGAATCCAGTATCATAAATATATTGATATTTTATCATTAACATTGTAAAACCATATTCTTTATTTTACTCATCATATAAATAACAATATCACAATGCGAGTGTACCAATGGATTGTTGTTTACATGCCGTTGTGTCATTTTTTTTACACAGATAATTTATTTATATTAGTATAATGATGATTATAGTGGATATGAACAATTAATATAAAAGATAATGAATCTTTATATTTAATATATAATCAATTTCCATACAACTTAATCATGAAGGGAATGATACCGTAGCTCGTCCATACCTACATCCTTCCTTCTTCACGATGATGTGAGATTCATTATCCATGTTAAACATTCAAGAATTATTATAAAATTTAAATAATGACAAAAAAATAATTATGAACTTAATTACAATATTTATTTTAGTAAAATACATCCGATTAATAAAAAAACATGTCTTACATGAAAAATGTGAAATGGGAAAACAATTTAGTTAATAACCCATACAATGGTAACACTGAAATATTATTAAAAAATGATATAAGAAGATCATTTTTGAAATCATAAATATATATATTTTCTTGGAATAATTTTTTAATTTATTTATACATTATATATAAGGTTAAATTACCCTATATTATATGAATTTCCAATGTAAGGTTTAATTTAAAAATTTCATTATTATTCTAGGTTGTTTATATGGTTGAATGTATTGGAAAATATGTATCATCCATGTCCATGTTTCTTAACATCGAATTCAAAATAATATAAACAATTTTCTAAAGACATTTTTACCAATTTTTTGACTTTCTATAAATTTTTTTGAAATGAATATTTCCACCATTTTACAAATGAGGTAATTTATAACATTTTCAAAAAATAAGGAATGATTTTTAACCATTACAGAGCAAGAATCTATTTTACACTGTTAGGATGCCTAAAAAATTTAATGCTTTCCATATAACATTACATGATAATATTCATAATTAATGTTTTCTTTTATGATTTCACATCTTGTAAATGATTTATACGTACTAAAGGTATATTTCTCATAATGTTTTTTTAATGAATTTATTAGATTATTTTCATCTATGTAAACATCATTTTTTTAATCCTATGCTTAATTGAGTTGATTTATTATGATACAATATTCTCTATTTTATTGAATGTTTAATGATATATTTGAAATTTGGTGATATATTTTGATACTATTCCTTTTTTATTGTGAATGTAATAAGATTTCATAAGCTAGTTATAATAAGAATGTTTATGTTATGTATTACCAGTTTCATACGAGGAATGCATTGGACATAATAAGTGACAGGTAGGTATTCTTATGGCCCTTGATGCATCAGTAGGTCTCATGAGATGAAATTGTGTATTGGAACAAGTCCCTGATGGTATGGTTATGTATGTTGTTGGAATGAGGCCTTAATGGTATGGTTATGAAGTCTGACAGTATGCATTCACTTATTACAAGATTAGTTATTGATATTACATGTCATTATTTGACTTGTAGAATAACAATGTGAATATTTAATTTCTATTATTGGATTTATTCCTTGCATATTATGATTATGTTTATATTTATAAGGCTTGTGTTTATTTTTTTATACTTACCTTAAATGTTTATGATTATTTATAAAATATTTTAGTATATTGTTTAACCTTACATAGCATCATTTCTCACCCCATTCTTAAGTTTTATTTTCCTCAAATACCAAGATGTGTTTTATGATTGATAAGTAGGGTTAATCTATGATAATAATGACATTTCAAAAGGATTATATATGTTATATTTTATGATTTTAATTTTAATGTGAAGTTTATGAATGTAATATATTTTTCAAAATTTATAAACTGATGGGTCCTTTGGGATATTATTCCTTATAGTCATTCTAGAGTATTAAAATAATTCACTTAATCCGAGCATCTAGTTTTAGTGTGTTACAATTAGTATTAGTATATTTTTAAAAAAACCATTGAAATTAGATTTCGAAGACTTATATTAGTGATCATAACCCTAAGATAGACATTCAGAATAATTATAGAAGAACCTCCTAAATTTTAGTGAAGTATAAATTATGTTGATTTTCTATGGAAAACATCATTGTATTAATACAACAAGTGGACGTTGTTCTTGCATAGATTTACCTAGGATTAAAAATTCTGACATGGTGATCTAATTGTAACTAAGGGTAATATGGTACATGAAAATATGCATTACTATACACCTAGTTTGACACACCTAATTTATATGATTAAGATAATTCACATTTTTTGTACAAACCATGATAAATTATGTAAACGTAAATATTTCCCCATAATTCACCACGTTTATTATTTAGAGATTAGTTATACCTAAACTTCAAATTTAGTGTATAGGATTCACTAGTTCTGTGATTATAGATTATGTTATAATCTAATCCATTTTATTTTATTTTTTTTGGGAAATTTTGCCTATTCGAATTAATGGATATTATATCAATGCACATAATCCGTGTAGGGATTTACCTTCTATTCAAGATAATGATGTAGGAGTAGGAGCTATAACTAGTTCTGAATAACTTATAACCGTATTGGGAAAAAGAAATCAGGTTATGAATAATAACCCAACCCATATAGAGTGTCATGATCTATAATGTGGTGGAATAATGTTATACCCCTTCATGAGACAACAACCTCCATCATTCAATGGGACAACAAATACATTTGTTGGTTGGTAATGGATATGTCTCTTAGAGAAAATAATTCATCCATTAGGGAGTAGTGAAAATGAAAATATTGTTATGGTATGCTATCATCTATCAGAAGATATTGATTAATGGTAGTTATTAATTCAAAACATGAAGGAGGATAAAGAGGTAGAAAATGTGGAATTGATGGAATTTGACGAACTCTTCTTAGAAAAATACATTCCTTATTATATAAGAGTGGATATGCAAAGGGAATTTTTGAGTCAGAGGTAGAAAGAGGAAGTGAATGTTGAAATGTTTGAATCTAACTTCACAAGGTTATCAAGGAAAGCTGCAGACAATATACATAATCCAAGATGTAATATTGATCCATTCATGGATTTGATAAAACCATTCCTCCAATAGGCACTAGTCTCACAACATTTATCATCGTATGTTGATATAGTCTCCTGTGTTATGTAGATTATAAATGAATTATCTTTATATTATTAGTTTAATGTAAGTCAAGATATAAAGTGAATGATGGAGAAAGTTATGACTAAATGGAAAAAAGAATGAATATTTTACCATATGTGATAATTTTAGTATGAAATATCTCAGTACTTGTATTAATGGAATGGGTGTTTGTTACAACTATAGAGAGGAATGTCACTGAGCTCATGATTGTAAGGGAATTAAATAAGATATAAATGTGAAATGGTACAATTTTTATGATATTTCATATAATTAAAATGATATTCCAAATAGTCAAGAAAATATATCATTGAAGAAGAAAATGTATCAAGGTAATGTTTATTATGTTACTATGGTCAAAGTGGAATAATTAATGTATTTTTGTACTAAAATTATGTTAATATATTCTAGTTATATGAATAATGTGATAAATACATATTTTATGGATTCACTTATTATTTGATGAATTGTAGGCTTGAATTTTCACATTTTCTTTTTTCAAGTGATCATATTTTTGGTAAGTGTCAATAAGAGAAACATTAAATTGTTTTGAGAATCCAATTATATGTTTGATTTTAAAAATTTAGAGACCTTTTTAGACTATAAATATTGATACATATATTTTTGGAAAAATAATAAGGTAGGAATAGAGTAATTTGAACATTGAATATTATTGTTAGAGGTTAAAGTATGATTTGTTGATAACTTGGGATAACATTGTCTATTTTAATAATAATTTGTAAGATTATGGAAATAATTGTGGGCCTTATGATTTATCATATGTGAATACAGTGTAATAAAATTCATTTTGAACATTCATTTACAGGTGTATGGGATAAATTAAAATTAGATTGGATCCTAAAAAAGGATAATATTTGGCTTATGATATGGAAAGATGTCAATTAAATTATTCCCTAATTATTATTCCTTGGTAATGGATCTTGATACCAAAAATTATATCCTTTTAAATTTTTCAATTAAATAAATGATCCTTTAGATCATTTCATATTTGGATCTTTGTGATTGTTATCTTTTCCCTGGTCTTGTTATCTATCACCCTTCATTAGAACATGAAAGATCAATTTTTCTTTTATGTATATATTTTACTACATGGAAGACTAGTATGTGTTATCTATGGTGACCTACATATATCAAATTATTTATTTTAATATGGCTGGTCTCATTTATAATTATTCTGATATGATATTTGAGCTAAGATGTTTTTAAATGTCAAACCCCTAGTTTAAATTTTGAGGACAAAATTTATTGAAGGAAGGATGAATGTAACATGCCATGAATTTATAATATTTTAATTTATATATAAAATCATTTTTTCCATTCATTATTTATACACAAAACCATGTTAATTTTACTCTATACACAATAATGAGTTGGATTGCGTTATGCAGAAGAGCCAATTATACCGAAAAACAATATATTAATAAAATATTATTATTTCGTAAAACATATAATATTGATATTAAAATAATGATTATGAATAGTAAAAACCACTATTTAAATTTTATATATTCCATATAATTTTAACATTCAACTTATTTATTTTATAGATATGATATAATAAAATATTCCATTTTTCAGAAAAAATAATTATTTATAAAAAAGTATAGTTTTACCACCTTTAGATGGTGAAACCATTTTAAATACAGGTTTTAAATGTTTATATATGATATTGAAAAAAATAAAATTCCAATTTGGAATCATTTGGTCCAAATTACTTAAATTTGTTCCTTTAGTTTTTCGTTATTATTAATAATATCTTTATTATTTATTTATTATTACGCTTAAGGGTAAATTTGAAATTAAAGGTCAAATAATATTAAAAAATTATACTAACAACTGTCAAAATCTAATTGGATAAGTAAATTAGAACCATATCTCTTATTCTTAGAAATATAATCATTTCATGGACCATATTCCATGAATATGACATGAATATTATTAAAATTAATGAATGTGACAAAATTTTACACCGTCATTACTTATAAGTATAATAAGTATAATATAAATATCTCTTATAGATAAAATATATTAATGAATCTCTATGTAGATATAAAATAATTATCGACATAATAATAGTTTATTTATAAATTTTAAAGATTAAAAAATTACCATTACTAATGACACAATAATGATGAAACAAATATTTTATTAATAGAAATATCAAATAAAAGATATTAAATATATAAAAATAAATATAATTTTCATAATAAATGACAGAAATGTTTTAATAGATAAATCAAACATGTTACCGAAATATTGGAAGTATTTTTTATATTTTAATTTTGGTTATATATTTTTAAAATAGAAATTGTGGAATAGTATTAAAATTGAGATAAAAGATACAATAAAATGAATAATATTTTATTAAATGATATACACTCGACCAAATATATTTTTAAGACAAATAAATTGGGTAATGATTAATATGTCATAAATTATCTAATTGGTGTTCTTTTTTCATTTCTTTTTAACTATATTAACCCTATAATGTGAAAATACAAGAAAACACAGTAGAAGATTAACTGTTTAACTAAATATTAAATCTAATAGATAAGGTAATGTTTATTACCTAACATGTATAAAATTTATTTTTTTGATGGTGTTTATATCTATCCACACCTTATCCTTGAAAATAATCACTTAGAAGAAATTTGAAACCGAAAATAAATTTATAATAAATTAATATTTCATATCTTCCAAAAGCGACCCTCACAACTCTTATGAAATAGAAATTCTATTTCTATTTAATTGAAACATATAAAGCTCTTTATTATAGAAAAAACATGAAAAATTATAATCCCAACTTCCCTCAAATTAACATAGATGTAACACCTTTGGCAGAAATCCAACCTTTGGAGTCATTTTGTTCAAATAAAAAGGAGACACCCGAAAAAGTGGTAATTGTTTAATCACTTCGTTCAATGATATTTTCCTCTAATATTTCATCATTATTTGTTTCATAAAAAACTAATAAATATAGTATCATAAATATATCCAGATGTTATTGTATTCATGTTGAAACCATATTCATCCTTCTACCTATCCTACGAATAAAAATATCACCACGTGTGTGTGTGTACGAGTTACCATCTCCACGTCGTGGTGTTATTTGATATTCAACAGTAATTTATTTGGATGGGTATAATTATTATTATAATGGAATTAAATAATGAATATAGCACGATAATGATTTTTTAATAATTAATAAACCCTCCAATATAATAATATTTAACCATCAATGGAATGATATCGTCGCCCATCCATACGTTCGACCTACCATATTCACAACACATTGAGATTCATTCTCCATGTTATCTATTCAAGAATGATTATAAAATTTATATGATGTATATGACCATAATTTATATATTTATATCAATAAAATTAATCCGATTTTTAACAAACACAACTTACATGAAAAACCAGGAAAGGGAAAATAATGCATTTAAAACACGAAACAATAGAAATATAGAAATATTATTAACAAAATGATATAATAGGACCATATATGAAATCATAAGTATTGATATGTTCATTGTACAATATAATAACATGATTTAACAATTACACAAGAGGTTTATTCACCCTATTCTAAATAAAATTATGAGGTAAGGTTTAATTGCACAATCTTATTATTATTCGATGTTGTTTATATGTACCTATCAAGTGGGAAATCTTTATTTTCCATGTTCATAATTCATAAAATTTAATTCAATGTATTATTAAAAATTGATTAAATTAATTTTTACCCATTTTATAAATTTTATAAAACATCTTGAAATGAATATTTATGTTGTTTTCAATATAAGGTACATTATAACCTATTCATTAAATTAAAGAAAGAATATTTTCTTTATCTTATATGGAATAAGCGGATATTTTATTCTGATATTATTCCTTAAAATTTTGAATCATTACATTCAATATTAAAATTTAATTTTCAAAAGATATTAATAATTTTATAATTGTATGGATTTTAAATGATTTCAAAGTAAAAAAGGGATATTTCTCTCATAGAATTTCAATGGATTTATTATATTATTATTATCTATTTCAACATCCTCTGATGGATTTGATGCATAATTGAGGTTTATTTATTATTATAAAATAATCCATATTATATTTATGGTTTTATCATATATTTGACTACGTGTCTTCTATTTTCATGTCATTCATGGTTTGTTGTTAAATTATTAAGATTTAGAATGATAGTTTTAATATAATTGTTTATGTTATGTTTTAAACCTTTTATAATATGAATGCAATGGAATTAGTATGAGATGGGTGGGGAATTATATATCCCTTTGATTCATTGGTAGGTCTCATGAGAAAAAAATAGTGTATTGGAACTAGTCCTTGATAGTATAGTTTTGTATGGTCTTTGTTTGAGGACTTGACAATATGATTATGATGTCTGACATTATGTATTCCCTCATTTTGAGATTTATTATTGATATTCCATGTGACTATTCAATTAGTAGAATATCAATGTGAATGTTTAAATTCAATTAGTTCATATACCATACTATGTAAACTATTATGTTTATAAGGCTTCTGTTTTAGTTTTGTACTTTCCAAAAAAATTTATGATTATTTATTAATTTTTTTAATATATTTTTTGACATTAAAATAATTCTGAGATCACCCCTTTCATATTTTTTATTTTCCCAGGATACCATGGAGTTTTTTATTATTTATATGTTGGGATAATATTTTTGAAAAATTTCATTCTCAAAGGATTATCTAAGTTGTATTTTATCTTTGAAATTCGTATATAATGTTCATGTATGTAATATACTTTCCAAGACAAGAAAACACATTGGTTATTGGGGATAGGATTCTTTGTATTCATTCCAATGTATTTAAATAATATAACAACTTTGGGATTTTGGGGTTTGGGCATTACATTAGACAAGTTTAAAATTATCTCTTGGTATAAACCCCTTGGGTGAACACATTTCATGCTTAACCATGGTTAATAGTTTTAACTATTTTTTTATTAAAGATAACCAAATTGAAAGTGTCATTATTTTAAAATTATTATATACTGATTAAAAATATGGAAATAATTTTATAAATTTCAGTTTATATAATTTAATGAATAAATTTTGAAATATATTCACCTAACACAACAAAAACCATTTTTTTAGAAATATGTATTTTTAATTATAAAAATGAATTTACCTTCATCCACTTCCTATTAAAAATATCAAATTATCATAAGATTTTATTTTCTATATAGTCTATAAATTTCATTTACTCTATTGATAAGAAAAGTTTTAATTATTATATTATTAAAAAAACATTTCACATAAAAAAATAGTTTTATGAAAAATAACTATTTTTTTCATTAAATTATTATTTATTGAATTAAATCCTTTATATAAATAATGTATGGATGTTTATTATTTAATTAAAAACAAATTTCGTTAAAATAATTTTTTTAATATTTATCTATAATGTTTTAGTATATAATAATGTAAAACATATAAAAAGTATAATTCTTCAAAAAATTTATCTTTAAATAATAAAAAATGGTTTTACTAGAAATGAAGTTATGATTTCATAGGAATTAATCGATAAATTTTAATTTAGAAAAATATTTGTATATATTTCATAAATTAGTTGACATTATTCTGACCCAAAAGTAATGTGGATAGCTTATAATGGTATACTATATTATAGGTTAATTTAGAATGAAGGTTTCATTTAAAGAATGTTCCCAAATATATTAATATTTATCAATGATAAAACTTATAAAATATAAGGGTGTTACATCCATTACCTCCCAATATACATGAGTTGTTTATTAAGAACACTCATGTTCCCTCACCATTTTATATTTCAATTCATCTACATAATTAATTTAGAATTTTTTAAATGATGTTCTTTGGTATCATCCCACACTTTTTATGTCCACATTATACAACGAATAATGTATTAATATGATAAAAAGCATATATTGTCATGGATATCTATTGTAACCTTTAATAAATAAACACACTCTTCCTAAATTTTATCAAACAAATATTATATATTTATGTCATCACGTTATCCTTCGTGAGTATACTATAATAATCTTGAAATAAAATTATTTTTTTATCCCATGTAATTCCATATTTTCATATAAACCTTAATATCTATTATATATAAAATATTAATTCCGTCATATGTTGTCACCATAAAATATTAGATGAAAAAATGGGCCATAAAGCTAGTATAACCCCCCAAAACATTAACCAACTAAACTAATTGAGTAAAAACTTGACATTATATCCTAAGTCCCATAGAAAACCATTTTTAGGAACCCAAATCTTGTAGTCAATTCTACAAGACGTTAAACTACTAAGAAGTGTTCCTAATCATAAAAATAATTACTACATGACACAAAAATTCCAAATTCATGGACTTAAATTTTATATCATTAGTCTTTGTTGGGCATATTTTAGGGAATAACAATTGGTCCTGAATATAAAAAATTTAATGGCACCGCATTGTCCTTGTCACATGAACTTAAAATGTGTGAAATTCCTATTTAAATGGAGATAAGAAATATGTTTTTTATTTACATCAAAGGAAAATGTAGAGAGATATTTTCATGTCAAAATCATATCTCTAATATACCATAAACCTCCAGGAATTATGATTAAATATAGAGTTCTCAATTATACATCATTAAATAATAGAATAATTAATCCACTCGAGAGAGAAAATGTTCCCCTAATATATAGTGATATAATGAAATCATGGTTTCAATAAATAACATTCATTATAATGGTTATTTATATTTTGACATGGAATTATTTCATTAAATATATTTTAAATCAATATGAGATTATTGAACTAAAAAAATATCCCTAGTGAGATGAGTCAACCACTCATCCTTTTGGTTTCGATGCGTAATACCCCAAGAACTGCTAATTTATTTCGAAATATACTGAAATTTGGAATGTTGTTCTACAAGAATTGGAAGAGAATAATTTCCAAAAAATGGAGTACCCAATCTCAAAAGATTTTATATGTGATAAGGAATGGTCGATCTTTCATTCCCATTTCTGATACTATATTGATTTTTTTCTTATTTTTTTCTAAAAAAATAAAAAATAAATCTAAAATAATAATCCTTAAAATATTTATGTTCCATAACTAGGATGGAGGTTATCACAAGATAATATGGGATAATATAAATTAAAAATCATTTACACCATAAAAATACATTTGGAATTTCATGACTATTGTAACTAAAAAACACAGAAAAATGATGTCTCCAACCTAACACCAACATCATCAGTTCGTGAACCCCATGGAATAAGATTACCAACATAATTTCAACAACCCAAAACAGGATAAATCAAATGATAACATACAAAAATAAAATATGAAAATGAAAACAATATTGAGAATTTCT
This sequence comes from Viscum album, assembly GCA_963277665.1. Classification (NCBI taxonomy): domain Eukaryota; kingdom Viridiplantae; phylum Streptophyta; class Magnoliopsida; order Santalales; family Viscaceae; genus Viscum; species Viscum album. The sequence continues at coordinate 9,142,671 of OY728147.1, forward strand.
ATCATGGGATATGTGTCCCATGACATGGATATAGATAATTGTAGGAAACATTTTTCAAATAAAGAAAACTCACAACATCCATATCTATAAGAGCCTATGAAATACACCTATTACATCTAAATGGATACCCAATAAAAGCATAAGAAGTATCCCACCATGGGTATTCATAATTATCACTATAAAACCCTTGCCTCTCGGAAATCTGTTGAAGTAATGAAATGAGACGTAAGAATCTAGATAAAGGAACCCCTAATAAGGGCCCACTAGGGGGAACCTTCTACCTACATCATGGTATGGTTCACACCCCTATCCAAAAAATATCCCCCATAGACTATTAATATATCCCAAAAATGTCTCATGTGTGATTCCAGATCACCATATGAATAAGGACTTTTATTTCATAAAATAAATCATTGGTGATTTCTCAAAGTCACCCCTCACACCTTGAGAAGAATACAACCACTACAAAGTTAATATCGAAAATAGTGTGATAAAAACTCTATAGAATCTCCCCAAAATATCCATCATATATACCCTCAAAATGATTCCGCATTATGAATTTAATTCTTGTAACAAAATAACACTATACATGTTTTTCTTCACTATGGTGAAGAAAAATCAAACAATTTATGAGATCCCTCACACAATGATCAAATAAAAACATCAAATATCATATAGGTCAAAAATATCCTTCCCATATTAGAAAGGGAAACCATAATGAAGTTACTCCCCTTCATAGTGATCAAGATATTTGGAACTATTGACATAATCTTCATAGTCTCCAACATTAAGGCCCCCCAATACTAATAGTTGATAGATCATAAATTATGAAAGTTCCTCCCAAGGATTTGTAATAGTCTAGTTCTCCCATTATTAATTTTAAAATCCTTTATAACCTTCCTCCATATAATTTTTTTTTTCATGTTACTCCACACAATGAAATATTACGCTAAAATTGAGTTCTTCAGCATGTAAATAACCAATAAATTGGAATTTTCAAGGTACTAGATATGATTAATATTAAAAATATATTCCCTAAAAAATTAAATAGACACACTAAAAGGTCCAAACACATTAAAATTTTTTAATGGTCCAACCTATGACTAAGAACCTAACTAACACTAAATTCATCCCCATTTTAAAAACCATGGATTAAAAAATATTGAAAATAATTCCATGGATCCCATTTTAGTGGTCCTCTCAATTAAAATAAATAAATTGACAACATTGAACCAACTTATGAATACAGTCACAAAGTTATTCCCACAATGAACCATTCAGACAATACATGGGTCTCACACATACGAATTACCATAAAAGTAATAATCCTTCAGTTCCTCCAAACAATTTACATTGTGGAGTTATTCCTTAATAAATGAAGAAATAAAACATAAATTTCTACATAATTATGAATAATTCAACCAATATGGATGTACTACTAATTCTAAGGACCAAGGATCATAAATAAGAAAGGTACATTATTATATTTATACTTAAATGATCCACTAATAAATAGTGAAAATCCTAAAATAAAACATCCTCCCCACATCTCAATAATCATAATGTTTACCTCAAACTAAGGGTCAGTTATAATACCAATGTCACATTCCCACGGAACTCTACCATCAATTGGAATTATGACATCCCATAAAATGGATGATTTTAGGAGATGGTAACTATTAATTCCACCCTAAATTTTTAAATACTATATCTAATTGAAAACCATCATAATAATTAAAATTTTATTAACAATGTAGTGGAAAATTTACAATTATGGTAGGACTATGTTGAAGAATCATTTGAGGAATATAAAGAAGGTTATAGAATTATATGTAACTGCCTCTCCCAATAAAAATAACTAATCATGTTTTTAACCATTTCCACATACAAATATGTAATCCATAATATCCATAAAGAGGAATACATACCCTAAATACAAATAAATTTTGGGAAAATTATCTATTATCTCAAATCCTAACACATTCCCTTTGAAGGATATGTAATCCACCACATGATATCAAATGAGAAATGTCTTCATGTTCATAAAAATTCTCTTCTATAATAATCAATCCCCTAGTTTGATGATATATGATATCCTTAAGTAGGGTTTATTAAAAAAACTCATGGATCTCTTCCAAATAGAAATTGATTATTCTTCATTATAATCATCAGATTATGGGGTGATTTCAGATGGATTCCTTTTACTTCGTACACCGATAAATTAAGATATAGTAAAAAATTAGGTTATAATATCATTACCATTAATCATGAATATGATCCATGATATAGGATACATATCTAGTATTTCTATTTAAACCATTATATTCTAGAAGCATGGTATAGTATCAAAAGATATAAATGATTTATTGAAAGTATCAAACAAAAAAATTCCAGAAAAGTGTAATAGGTATAAATCATGAGACAAGAAACTCTATTTAAATGGAACCCCCTTCAATAAAAGCTATGTATAATTCATCATAGATTAAAAATATACTATATTTATTAAAACAATGAGTAAAATATCAATAATTTACGACGTATACAATAGAATAAACAAAAAAACATTGGTGAATAACTGATCTAAAGGGTTTTGGGAATTTGTTCCCCAAAAAAACCCCTATAACATTTAATATATAAAAGGATAATCATGTTGTTGATTTAATCCGATTCAGGGGATCAATATTATTATGGGTGTGGGATGCTCCACATGATAGACCCCTACACATTTATCTATTAATTATTCACAATCCACCCCACCCATTGGGATTATGTTCTGTAAATGTTAGAGGATATTAAATTATAATTAATTTTCATACAAACTCTCATACACCATATCAAACAGAAGAACCAGCATGTGAGATAAATTACTCTTAGGGGATATAAACCCAACATAACCTACAAAATGGTAAAAATGAAGGAAAATTTTGTCACAACCATTAAAAAATATTCTAACCTCAATTAGAGTGTATATTGTTTTAATATAGGTAATGATCTTATTCATGTTCCATGATTTATGTTAGTAAATGGTCTTCATAAATATACCATCATTTTTTACACCATGGAATGAATGGTAAATAAGACGAATATGAGAAATAATCTATGAAAAATTTAATTCACATTGATATATAGTAAAAAGAAACCCATATATTAAAATAGATATATTCTCATGATTTAATATCCCTCTTAACATTTAGATTCCATCAACTTGAGAAACTAGTTCCCAATAGAATGAAACAAGTGTAGTTAATTCATAACCATCCCAAAAATCAATTATTTTGAGTTCATATATTTTTTATTGTTTTATTACCAATATGATTAAATTATAATGAAATTTGAGAAGATTATTGTTGAGAATCTCAAAAGAAACAACCCAAAAGATTAATTTTTAAATATAAGAAACAATGCCCCATATAATAAAGACACCTAAATAGGAATATATTACACAACTTATATGATTATTATCATTCCAATATGTTATGTTGATGTCATGACATACAATTCATTTGATCAAAAATCCATTTTATTAAAAAATATTTTCCCTATTAGGATGTAATCATCCAAAAGTTCACCAATGTCACTATGATATCACATTAGAAATTTACTAACCCCTAGATCTAACTAGACATCCACATCCAGATCAGCTAATATCTTCTTCTCAATCTACATATTTAGTGATAATATAATATTAATTTGAATTATATATTACTTACTATATGAATTTAAGAGAAATTTCTCATACAATAGTTAAATTAGAATGAAACCCAAGCTGAGTTGGTGGATTTTTTCCCTCTACCTCATAAATTTTTTAACCCTAATATATCAATTTTTAATGTAATGGGAGACTTAAAAAATAAAATTACTGATATATCAAGGGGTACTAAATGCTGGGAATTATGAAGAACAAAAATGAAAAAATTGAAAATTTCCACTCAAAAATTAGAAGTAATATATATTTTATTGTATTGTAATATAGCTAACATATCCATTACTAGTTTTGAAGACAATATATGGAAGTTACACAATCAATTCAGCTCAATAATGAAAGAAAAAAAATTAATTTTTAACCAATCCATATGAAAATATCAAAAAAATGAGATTCATGAAATTTCTTATCAGAAGGAAGGGTATAATTTATTCCACAGACAAAATCCTCTTCTGGGAATAGTATAGATGTTTCTATATAAAATATTCATGGTGATATGGTAATATTACTTATCGTATAAACGTAATCCAGTGGATAAGATATATTACAATAATATCCCATCATCTATAAAGTAATATTCTACTAAAAAAACTAAATCACATCAAGAACCACCATCATAAGAAATGGAATTAGAGAAAGTAGAGGTAAATTCTATCCAAAATAAATGAGTTCTAATGGTGGATTCAAACATGTACTATTATTGATATAACTCATTGTTTATTCCTTGTAAACAATAACTATTACCGTATCCTAATTCATAGAAAAATGATATAAATAAGTTAAAAATCATTCAAAGTTGTTATATAAGATGATATGGGCTTATTTCATCATTTAAAAATAAGTTCCATGATATTTAATCTCCACTTTTATATGAATATCTTGACATTATGAGTGATTAGAAAACTCAATGATGTAGGTTGGATAATGATTATAACTATCAACCGTATCATAGAGTGTTTGGTAATAACATTAAAATAATCATTTTTTTCAATGACTTGCTTAAAATAATTGTTGAGAGAGTAAAAAAGAAATTAGATAGTCCTAAAATACAGGTAACTTGTGTATCTATAACTCTATATGAGATTGGAAAAATATAATATAAAAAAACTCCAAACTAAAATTAATAGAAATATGACAACTGGATAACCTAAAATTCAATTATTCATGAACATATTGTCATTAGGGAATAAATTAGTCATCCATTTGAAACCTCATCTTTCCCTAAAAAATCTATGATTGCATATTTGGATCCACAATTTCTTAAAACATGGTCAAATCATAAAAAATGTAACAGGGAAAAATTTGAGGAATCCTAGTGGGTTCCTATTATTTATCAAAATCCAATGGATTTATTCTATACATCATTGGTAGAATGTACCACCCAAGGAAAATAAATTTACCTATAATAGAGAATCATAGCATTGTTTTATCAATGACAACCATCTGACAGAACTATATAACTCTAAAGAAGTTCCACATGAAATGGTATGGTTTGTAAATTATAATGAATGTGTCAACATAGGTAGATCAAGACACTCCTAAAACAGACATTTGATTTTGGGTGTCCACACTAATGAAACTATACATGTGTAAATCACAAATATAATCCCCCATTAAAGTAACCAATTGGAACACTAGTTCAATCCAAAATCATTTACCTCTTGTTACACTCTTATTATTCTTATAGACTGATAGGTGATAGAACGATCACCTCATTAATCATAATATGAATGGATATCTCTACACCCCTAATTATAAATACAAAATACACCCCCAAAATATTACATGGTAATGGTAGAATAAATTTAACAACTAGAATAGATAATAAATCATCATCCTTTAACTTATAGATATAATGTTTAAATTATCTTCCTATTATTATGACAGATCTTTCAATTATAGTAACTATTTATATCACCAAGGAACTATGGTATTCCCTCACTGGTAATCTATAAATTACATAATAATTGGAATTAAACAGGGGTTATTTAATATATACCATCCTAAAATGGAATAAACTATATTTCACACAAACAACACTTTCATGAAATAGAATTAAGATACAACCATTTAAGGAAAAACCATACCCTTGTAAATATATGGAAATATTTATACCATCAACATTTGTTGAGAATTCAAGGAAAATGGAATAGTAATTAATCCAATATTGCTATAATATTTTACTCATTTAGAATAAAAATAATCTTATCAATTCCCTTTCTATTTAACAATTCACGGCTATAAAAATGCTAAAAAATGAATAATCAAAAATATTAGATTAACAAAATATTCCAACGAAATTATGTTTAACACCATGTTCATTATTGTATACTAAGACAACACCTTCAATGATATGTTGGGAAGACAATTCCATTATTTTCATGTGTCAGTTCCCTCTATATAACATCAATGCTTGAAAATTGACATTAATGGATATATAAGGACACTATATAGTGAAAATTAACATTTTGACTCTTGTGAGGTCTAATATATTAGTGGAATATATAAAGAACTATAGTTTTTGACCCATTTTATTATCTAAAATAATATTCCTATTTTTAATCCTCCATATTGAGGTGACAAATCCATAATTTATAATCCATGTAATTTTACAATCCATAGTGATGTGGTATCAACCAGATTCTTCTCCAATAATGGAAAAATGAATGTATATGTTGAATCACCTACATCAATAGAAGAAAATCTTTCAGTATATCCCATTAACATTAATATCAATCATAATGATCATAATGAGAAAACATGGTTAACTTATATCTAATCAACATATCCATGAGATTCTATTAGAAGGATATACACTTTAATATAGGCACATGATTTTAAGTTTATTTTTCCCCCCTTCACATGGTTTCAACCTAAAATAATGAATTCTCACACACATTATATGAGTATAAATATTATATTACCACTATTAAATATTCTAAAATTCAAATGGAAGGTTACTTAATAATAATTCCTAATGAAATAGAAGAAGAAGATATCCTATATCCCCCCACAAAATTTTGATAGGTACATTTCAACCTTCATTGAAGAAATCAGGATAGATAATATATTTACTAAATAAAACCCACAAATACATACATTATTGAAGCAATATCTATGAGGGATCTAAATAAATATATTTCATTTTATATAAAATATTGCAATGTATTGACGTGTAATTCAATAGAAATAATATTCTTGAACCATCACATATCTATTCACCACCAAAGACTAATTTCTAACAATCATGGTTATAAAATAAAAAAAAATGAAGAATCAGACCCACTATGATATGGTAAATGTATAATTAGATAATATTATTGGGGATAATTTTATATTTAAATTCTAATTCCATAAATAGGTCAAAATAATTGTTCCTATATATAAGAATAATATTAAATTTAATGTCTATATCAAAATTATGGATTTAAACCATCATTTTATAAATGATTACTTCCTTATTCCAATCACAAAATTATGGATTGATTAAACATCTTTTTTCCAAATCCAATCAGGTATAGTTGGATATTATTTAGGCAGTCATATTTATATGGCTTCCATTGATTATGAAGCCACTAACTTTAGGTATCCCAATAAGTATTAAAACTAAAAATTTATTCCCTTTTGTATCAAAATTATAGTATAAAGTTGTCAAATGTTGATTCACCACATCTTAAAAAAACTCATGGAGAATTCGTAAAATTATACATGGATAATCTGGCTACTAAATAATGCCACTGGTCAGATCATTTTACTACTTCATATGTGGATCCATTAAACTATAGTTTCACAAATTGAAAACAAAATGATAGAAATGTTCTTTTGTAGTCACATAAATAACGTTTCTATGTTTTTTAATATATAATTGGTGTATCAATATAAATCCAATAAAACAATAGATCAAGTTGAAATTACCCCTTTTTATAATCTTTAAGATTTATGAGGACTTATGTGAATTCTCACCTACATTAAGTGATTTACTTTATACCTTATTGAAATTTTATTTCCATTATGGATGTAGATAAATATAGAAGAAACCTATTATCGGTATAAATACATCCGTAGATCATTCATTGATCCCATGAAATATATTTTTCACTATCTATTTTTGATGCCCCTTATGGAAGGAAAACCCCTTACCCGCTACCTGGAAAAATGGACTGATGGATTGGAGAACATTTTCCCTAAAAAAAATATTTTGAATTTTATAAAACCTTTAATATATTATTTATACAATATTTTAAATGTAGATTTCATATAATAATATGAATAAAAATTTCTACACATTGATCATTAATGTATATGAGATGTGTCCCTATTTGAAAAAGCATGATTTCCACCATGTGAATAAAATAATATAAAAATTTTCCACCCTATGTTGACTATATAATTAGAAATATGGGTTATAAACCATTATAATTTTGACACATATTTTTTACTTGAAGAATGTAATAAAATGAAAAGTGTTTACATATTTTATGGTAGCACACCCTTCTAAAGAAGAGTCTCGTGTTAACAAGGAAATAAATAAAAAATTTATTTCTCTCCATTAAAGAGGAATATAATATATATGGGAACTATAAATTTATAGTCCTTTACAAATACAATTTTTAAAAAGGATGGATGGCTTATATTTTACCATGTCAAAATGACAATTATGTCCATATAACCAGCAAAGTCATATTTTCCCCATTATTTCTAATTAAGAATTATAAATCACAAATGTCATTGAATACCATACCCTAATTTTATGTTTGTAAATATACTAATATATACTTTTTACCCTTTTTAGTTTCAATAGAGACTCCATATTTGTGATAAAAGAAAATATAAACCGAAGAAAGGGGTGTTGGAACCATTTCCTGAATATACCTTAGAACTTATGGCCCAATTACCCTCATAAATGGTCTAATAAATCATTATATTATCAAATAATGTTTTATTTGATGTATTATTTAACTTGGACAATGATTTTATAGACAAGTAATATGATGAGACAATAATGTATATTATACATTGAAGGGAAGTATTTAAAATTCTAAAAAATTATAGATGATTTTAACAAGGTTGATGCTATTTTAGGTCATGATGGATCGTAATATATAATCATTTATCCATGAATTAGATGGATTTACTCGATAGTGGAATAAAACCATAGCCATTATATTCTATATGATCCGAAAAAGAGAGAAAATTTATAGGTTGAAAAATATTTTTTTCATCAATGATAACTATAATTCCTAGAAATTAAACTTTAAATGGGTAATTTGTTGGGTATTCCAATATAAATTAAGGGAGGAGATACCCTAACTATTATATAGTAATTACTTGATTGATCCTCTATCAAAAATTAATTACAAACCTTTCTCTTTCATTAAATCTATAGACTTTGATATTTTTTGATAACAATGATGGATAAATGTAGATTATTAAAAATAATGTGTACTTCAATCCACTATACTACCAAATTACCCATGAAATTTTCTAAAATTATTCACATAGAAAAAGGTAAAAAAAATTATAAAATCAATTTCATGAATTCTAATATCACTACTATATTTATAATTCCCCAAATAATTTGGATAAAAAATCGAAGTAACATCAGTGCATCTAAATTGAGGAATTTTTATTTAGAATACAATATAATTTTAAAAAATTTATCCCACAACCATGTGGTTATAAATGTAAAAACAATTATTATTAGTTTATTGAATATACTTATTAAAATGATTGGTAATGAAAAAATTCACAGCTTTAACAACTTATCAATAATTTGTGGGATTGCCACACCCCTACAGTAATCCAATGTAGTTGATCCTATATTCAGGGGTGTATGTGATTAAGGTAGTATTTCTCATTGATTTATAGTTTCCTTCACCATGGATGGCCATTTGTGAACTGTAAAATAAATATGGGTGGTCATAAGTTTTGAGTGATGAAACAGAATGAATTGATCAAAAAATTATGTGAACAATATACATCCATGAAGTTCTCTAGATTCATGTAGAAAAATATTTTAACAAGAAGATCCACCATTTTCAATTCCTCCCAAGATAAGTTGTGTTATTATTAAGAACACTAATGCTACTGAGAATGAAACCCCCAAATATGGATCCTCAATAAGAAGTACCACACAACAAGCATAAGGTATACTCTAATGGGGAATACTCTTTAATCCTAATAAATATAGAAAAATTCACACCTCCCACTAATTTTAGGTTTCCTGAAACATAATTAACATTATTTCATATTTTGTGTATATAGTACACAATGCTTGACATAAAAGTGCATACCATGTGGTCCAAATCAAAAGTTCTTAAAATTTTGAGTATATTTTCTTTATCGTGAGACCTTAAAATACACAAAATTATGTACTAATCACTTGAATATAAAAATATAAGAAATGTGGTTAGTACCACATGAACATAAATTATTTGTTTTATGTTCTTTGTTACAAGGACATATACAACATTAAAGGATTCCCATATAATGTTACCTATAAACTTATTAGAGTGGTATAGTTCATATGATACATTATAATCATGTAAGAGCCTGATATACATAATAGTTCATCATGTGTCATTTTATTATCCAATCTGGTTTCAAATAAAGACCTTTAACTATGATAAAACCTTCCATTGGATATGTAGTCATGCCTATGTCTTCTATTAGAGGTTAAAACAAAAAATTCACTTTCATCACAATCCTAAATCAACCTTAATGATGGAATTCCATCTTGTTAATATCATGATTCATCCCTTATCCTCTCACATAAGAATCTAATAATTATTTCATATTTAAATTTCAAATTTTCCAAGTTTATTATTGTACCAATCCAAGACAAATCTATCCTCATATAAATATAATACAAAATCCCCCATCTAAAAACTAAATATTTATTGATTACTATTTTTATATGGTATATAGTGATGTTAAGGTCACTTATATTCTGCTCAGAAACAAATTTGAATCCCCCAATCCATCTTATCATTTTATGCCCTTGATAATATTTTTCACATACTCTCCAATAAATACTATTATTTTATGGAACCATCATTTATTCACATGTGCATGATTTAGATCAGTGATAAATCATAGTAGAAAACAATAATTAAAAAATTTATCTCTCATTTCAATAACTATGTATGTATTTATTCTTGTTTCTCATGATGTATAGTGATGTTTAGATAACCTATTTCAGACCAAACTACAAAACAATAATAACTTTTTTCCTATTAGAGAACTTTTATAGAACAAATCAATTGGCATTGGGGTAAAAAAAATTCAACAATATTTAAATATATTCCATTATAAGTATACGTCAATACTTTTGTATATGAATTACCACAAAAATTTTCATATATACTAGTAAAAAAACATGTGTTTTATATCCACCTTTCATAAACTAATCCAAGAATATATATTCTTCATATGTAGATGACCCCTTATGTTCATATTCCCTTAATAATGTTATAGTGTAATCCAGTTCTAAAATATGATCAGTCACAACCTTGATTTTTTATTTTTAATGGGTTTATAATGGATATATCATTAAAACGTGATAATATCACATGATGGACAATCTATCATCATCTCACCATTTCTTTATTTCATGTTCCACAATCATTGAATTTCCCATTTTTGATTACTTTTTAAAATTTATAAACATTATTTCTCAAACCATAGCCTCCGTTTGGATAATAAAGTTGCTTCCCTATACTTTTTCAATAATGTCACTTAAAATTAACATTAGGTAAACTATTTCTACTAGGAGAAATGAATATTTTAATTATTTTTCTTGATGTCACATCTACATAAACTCCATGATACATTAGTCCATATTATTTGACCATAAATTGGGAGTCTTATTATAGTAATGGTAGAATGATACCTAATTTCATGACTATTTTACTCGTGAGGTATACTATCATGAATTACGTTCTTATTTCTTGTTGGGTCAATTCCCTAGCTCATCATGGGATATATTTTCTTCCTTTATATGAATTAGGAAAAATATAAAACACCAATAAAGAAGGTTCAATGTCTATATGGACCAATGTTTTGACCTAGAAAAATTCATGTTATGATCACATCATTTATGGGTCCTTCAAATTGATAAATAATATTTGTGTTCTTCATATATATTATTTCTGATAATTTATGTGAAATTCACACAAATGTAAATTATAGGTACTCAAACACTTCCTGAACATAGAAAAACTCATAAAACTACCCCCATTATTTTTTCTATTATATTATGACACTCAATCTCAAATATATCACTTTACTAACCTAGGATTATAGTGATGAAACAATCATTTCATATCTAGCCAGTATGTCCTTATCTAAGAGTAAAATCATGTGGAAATATCAATCCTCATCCACAATTTATCTACTTGGATAACCTCAAAACTTAGTGATGGAATATACACTATATATTCATCCCTATATTACACATATGAGAGTAAATTACACAAGTGTCACGACCCATCCTCGGGGCCCATTCCGTGACTACCCAAGCCCGCCTTCCATAGGCCAGGAGCTGGCTATTTGCACCAAAGTCATAAAACCTCATAAAAGGGAAGGCATTGCCTCTATATAAGTAAACAACACAAAAGAGTACACAAGATGAAGTAAACACTAAGTAAACTGAGTACAATAGTAAGTGCTGAAAAGTAAATGGGCTAGAATACAAACCCAACAAAAAGTACAGTACAACTGAAAAGAAAGTACAGCAGCAGTAAAGTAAATCAGCAACCACCAAGTCATCCTCCGACTATCCCACCTGAAGGGTGGGTATTGATGGTCTCCTTAGATCCTCAGGTTCGGTCGTCCTCTCCGTGTACGTCCCGGCTGATATTCCACCTTCAGATACCGTCCTGATCCACAAGACTTAACCATGATCATCGTTGTCTGTCGTCTGCAGCCAACACCATGTAGTGTGGGCATAGCCCATGCAGGGGTGAGTATATAATACTCAGTAGGGACCCCGACACCTAAGAAGGTGTCCCAGAATCGAAAAAGGATGAACCAAAAAGGAAATATACAAAAATAAAGTATCAACCAACTCTACTTAGGTATATGCCCATACATATACCTAAGTCATCAATTCCAGTTAGGCCCCAACTCACGAGCCCAAGTACAACCCAATCCACACCGGAAAGCACAACCCAATCCACACAGGAATGCAAGTCAATCATATCGATGATATTGATTGAAAGTCAAGACTCAGCTCACACAAGAATACTACTCACGAAGAGGGGTGGAGATGATAGATGTAGACTCTGAATCATCTCCCATGCTGAACCCACGTAGGATCCAAGAATAGAATTCATCGTTGATGAACCCACGCAGGATCCTAGTACAGTAACCATCACTACCGAACCCACATAAGATCTTAGTACAATCATCATCGCTGTCGAACCCACAATGGATCCAAGAACAGTCGTCCTATTTGCTGAACCCACATAGGTTCCAAGTACAATCGTCATTGTTGTCGCAGTCGCAGCCTGTTCTAGGGTTCCCGCACATAGCATGATCTATTCTGGGAGGGTCCGCTCCATGATCCAAGGGGTTCGATACATCAACTATCACAAAGTCCAGAGTTGATTTATCACAATGTTCTGTCTCGTCCACAAGAACTCAATATGACAGACAACACGTCGATCGGATGCCCAGTCTGAGAGATTTTGGATTTTCCGTTCCAGGGGCCCGGTTAGTTTTTAAGATAAAACCAACCCAATCATTCTCTAGCTGTGTACAAACCTCAAGTGGAGTAATCCAAAAGAACTATCTCACTAATAGAATATAACTTAATTGACGGCACGTCATTCAGACGTCCGGAGCTCAAGTTATAAGTGTTTTCGCTCCGAGGGCCCAGTTGGTTTCGGGTTCGAACCAACCCAGCGATACCCAAACTTCACCGAAACCTTGAGTTTAAAATACCAAAATGACCATATCCATCCAAGGAATCATACTCAACTGGATATGCATCGATCATAGGTCCGTAACTCATGATATGTCCGTTTAACCGAAAACGGTCCGGAAATAGGGGGTCTGGGCCCGATCTGACCCGGCCCAACACCGCATGGGTCGACCCAACCCGGGTCTGGGACTGTCCCGGTTGGGCGTGGCCCGACCCGACTGGTGCGGCCCTGCCTGGCTGGGCTCGGCCTGGCCCGGAAGCTGGTCGTGACCCGAAACTGACCGAGGGGGACGCAAAGGGGTGCGACCCCATTTTCTAGAAACGGTGGACCTAGTGGGGTCTGCCCTAGTAGCAGGTCGGGGGGGGGGGGGGTACACCCCCTGGTTTTCTGGGTAATGGCCGGCCATTACGGACGACCAGTTTGTGAGGTGCGACATGACCTAAAGGGGGTCCCAACTCCTAGAGTCGCTGACGGCCGGCTCGGCCAGCCACCCCTAGTGGTCCGCTGTGGCCTTTGGCCGTGGCTCGTCTCACTAGTGCGGTGCGACGGCACCGTGCACTGCCATCGCAGCCCGCTTAGGCCGTGGTCCTCTTTGATCCTATGTGGTGCAATGGAACCATGCCTCATTATCCTCAAACATCAACGAAGATCAACATGAAAAAGGGGAGGAGAATCAGCCAAGTTTGTGCGGTCCGATCTCCTCCCGTTACGACGATATCAGGTGGATAAACCTTAAGTAATGAAGAAAGATGATGAAAACTTGAGAAAAATAACATGTACCTAAACAAAAGATATAGAATGTTGGGCATCACGAAAGATGGCGTCATGAGGGTGAGGTTCCGTAAGCGACGTCGAAGTGCACCAGAGAAGGAAGCGACGCCTCCTCTTTTTTTCACAGAGAGTGTAAGAGGATTGCGCATGGTTGATCGTTGTCGATTCAGTGCTCTACGTCAAAGAGATTTCGTTCTTCATGGAGAGGATGACATTCTTCAATGAGGGAGGAGCTTCCTTCTTCCTTCACACGAGGCTCTTTCCCCAAATTCCCACACAACAAGGCATCAAAATTAAAAAAAGGTCACCCCTTATTTTAATTCTTTATGCCATGCATTTCAAAATTTAAGAATTCAAAACACTTCACTAACTAATTGAAGTGGTTCAATTCCTTGTTTAATGTGTGTTTTCCAGAGTTAAGAGAGAGAGAGAGAGAGAGAAGGTGGAAGGGTTACACATTTAAATTCCATGGGGGTTGTCAACATTAAACAATGGTGTTTAATGGGAGGTGTTTAAGGGGTTTAAGAAAGATCAAGAGTTTAGGTCACGTGTGGGCTCCACCCCAAAAATATCCTCCCATGGGAGGTTATGTGGGTGTGGGCCCTACATTCAACTCCACTTGGGAGGAATTAACCACTAACCATAAAAATAAAATTGTGCATCCAATTTTATTTATTTTAAACTATTTCCCAAAACATTAAAACTTAACCCGCTTAAAACGCAACTGCAGTAAAGGACCCCTTAAGAAATTACCTATGCTACGAGTTCATCGGTGCCCTCAGATTTTGATTCCGAGCATCGGTTAAAAAGATAGAAAACCCCACTCATTCGTTCACTGAACGTACCCGAGCTAAACTTTGAAAAATTATTTCAGGACACCGGGCCTCAAAATTAGCTGCCGTTAAAAACTGCATACTCATAATATCCAAAATAATTTTTGAAAAAAAAATTCCTTGAAATTTATGGGTCTTTACATTACTCCCACCTCAGGGCTTTACATCTCCGTAAAGCTACATCAGAAACTAGGGAATCAAAGGAGGCTACTGTGCACGCATCTGAGCCTCCCACTCCCATGTACTCTCTTGGAGGTTCCCATCCTGCCACCTGATGCACACTAGAGGAATTGAACTTCTACATAGGACCCTCTCTTGTTGATCATAGATCTCCACTGGAACCTCCGCAAAAGTCACCCCGTCATCGATGTTTAGCTCCTTGTGATTAATGATATGCATCGGGTCATGCACGTATCTCCTCAGGTGAGATATGTGGAAGACTTCGTGCACCCGGTGCAACTGAGGTGGTAGAGCCTGGAGATATGCTACCTTGCCTACCCTGATGAGAACCTGAAATAGTCTGATGAAACACAAAGATAACATACCACCCCGGCCCAATCTCCGTAATCCACATCGAGGTGAGACCCGTAAGAAAATGTGGTCACCATCCTCGAACTCCAGTGGTCTCCATCTCCAATCTGCATAGGACCTCTGTCTGCTCTATGCAGTCCTCATCCACTCCTGGATGATTTGAAATTTCTCTATCGTAGCATGAATCATCTCTGGTCCTACGAGTGCTGACTCCCCAGGGCCAGTCCAGCATAGAGGTGATCTGCATGGTAGGCCGTAAAATGCCTCGTATGGTACCATCCCGATGGTGGAGTGGCAGCTGTTGTTGTATGAAAACTCCACCAAGGGTAGGTGATCCTCCTAGCTACGACCAAATTCAAGGAAACATGCACGAATCATGTCCTCGAGTGTCTAAATGGTCATTTCCGTCTGGCCATCCATTTGAGGATGAAAGGTGTTACTTAGGCGTAACTGCATCCCAAAAGCATCCTGTAGCCCCTTCCAAATCCGGGAAGTAAAGCGAGCATCTCGATCGGAGATGATAGATGATGGAACACCATGAATCCGCACGATATCTGGAATGTAGAGACATCCCAAGCTCTCTACAGAGTCCTACTCTCTGATCGTTAGGAAGTAGGCCGACTTGGTGAGTTGGTCAACAGTCACACAGATGGAGTCATGTGCTCTGGAAGTATGTGGGAGCCCCGTCACGAAATCCACAGATATCCCATCACACTTCCACTCTGGGACATCTAATGGCTACAACAAGACTATTGGTACCTGGTGCTCCGCATTCACCTGCTGGCAGGGGAGGCGTTGTGAAATGAACTCTACCATAGCCTTTTTCAAACCCAGCCACCAGTTATATCGTCTGAGACCCTAGTACATCTTCGCCAGTCCGGGATGTACCGCCAGAGGGGAAGTGTGAAACTCCCTCAAAACTCCCTCCTGTAGTGAAACTGGTACCATGGTACGTCCCCTGAAGTGAATGACGTGATCTACTCCTTCAGAGAATCTATCAGGCGCCTGTCCTGTGGATATCTGTGTAGGTCGCATCTCACAGTCAACGTCCCCACGATGTGCCTCTCTGACCTGCTGAAGTAGTGGAGGAGTGGCTGTGAGTGACTGCAGAAAATCTGCTCCATCTCTATCCACGATGGATATCTGCAAAGTGGCTAACTACCATTTTTCCTCTCTAAGTAGCTGAATGCCCAACCTCATGCTGAGAGCATCAGCTACTAAGTTCCCCTTCCCAGGAGTATAGACTATCTCAAAGTCATAGTCCAAGAGGAACTCGAGACATCTCCGTTGTCTCATGTTCAGGTCCTTCTGCGAGAAGTTGTACCTTAGACTCTGGTGGTCATAGTAGATTGTAAAGCGCTCGCGCATCAGATAGTGACGCCACATATTCATGGCGAAGATTACTACTGCTAGATTCAGGTCATGGGTAGTGTAGTTCTGCTCATGCTGTCTCAACTGTCGTAAACCATAAGAAATCACTTCCTGCTCCTGCATCAGGACACACCTGAGTCCGGTCCCTGATGGATCGTAGTAAACTACATACCCTACTCCCTCCTCTAGTATCCTCAAGGTGGGTTCACTAGTCAATCTCTACCTCAGCTTCTGGATGCTCGGCTGACATCTATCTGACCATACGAAGGGTTTACCATTCTTCCTCAAAGCTAAAAGTGGTGCTACAACTCTGGAGAAGTCTGGCATAAATCTTCGATAGTACCCAGATAGACCTAGGAAACTCCACACATCAGTCGTACTCTTGGGTGGCTCTCAAGAAAGTACTACCTCGATCTTCACAGGATCCACCGCAACTCCTGCCTCAGAGATAACGTGCCCTAAGAAGTGGGCCTTTCAAATCCATAAATGACACTTCAAGAGGATACCATAATGCTGGTGCTCTCGGTGCGTGTCTAGTACAACTCATACATGGTAGGCGTGCTCCTCCTCAGTAGTCGAGTAAATCAGTATGTCGTCGATGAAGACTATGAAAAATCGATCGAGATAAGGCTAGAATATCTTGTTCACGAGATTCATGAACACTGATGGAGCATTGGTTACACAAAAATCCATAACCAAGAACTCATATTGTCCATATCAACAACTGATGTCCATCTTCTGAACATCCTCGTCTCAAACTCTGAGATGATGATAGTCTGACCTGAGGTCAATCTTAGAGAGCCATCATGCCCCCTATAGCTGAACAAAGAGGTCTTCAATCCTCAAGAGTGGATACTTGTTCTTTACGGTCACCTGATTCATGTGATGGTAGTCGACACATAGTCATATGCTCGCATCCACTATCTTGGCGAATAAAATCAGAGAAGCCTAGGGTGAAACACTGGATCAGATGAATCACTTTCCCTATAAGTTCTCCAGCTATACCCATAGATCACGAAGCTCAACAAGAGCCATCCGATATGCTGGAGTAGATATCGGGGCTATCCCAGGTTTCATGTCAATATATAAATCTACCTCTCTATGAGGAGGTATTCCTGGAACGTCGTCAGGAAAAATGTCCGCATACTGATCCACCACAACAGGAAAACTCGGACTTCGAACATCAACCAATCCGAGGATGAGACAAGACAACTGATGTGTGATCACCTGCCCTCTCCTCTGCGTAAGTCCATCCTATGCTGCAAAGGATCCCTTCTCACCGGTGAAGGTGAACCTGCTCCCAACTGTGCGGACACACCGCACTTTATGCCTAATACAGTCGATCTGAGCATGGATTGTTGATAACCAATCCATGCCCAAGATGAAGTGGTAATTCCTTGATGCTGCTACAAGAATATCCCAGCTGAAGCTCTTGCCTCCTAGAGTAAGCTCACACTACCTGCACTAGTGTGCAATCATCAAGTCTTCTCTCATAGGAGTCTCTAGCCGTAAGGATCGAGCCAACGACTCCATCATAATCTCCGAGCTCTAAACAAGGGCAGCGACAATAAAATAATGAATCACTCCTGTGTCTATAAGAACTACAACATGGGTGGAGTAGACACAGATAATACGTTGAATCATCACAGGTGAAACGTGGTCGTAAGCCTCCACTTACTGAAGCTGAGCCTACCTCTGTCCGCCAGCTCCCTGTGGTCAGGGTGGACCTCTTGGTGGTGGTGGTGGTAGAGCCTCAAAGCGTCGCCCACCACCCGCTGCACGGCCATCTCCTCTGTCTAGTTCACCTGCTCCCTGAAGACCACCATGGTCGAACTTCTTCCTCTTCTTGGGCGGTCCATCAACCGTCTTCTGCTCCTTTTCATGGTGGGTGGGGCAGTCACGAGCCATGTGGCCCTGCCCGCCGCATTCATAGAATTGCCTACCTCTCGTATGACTGGATCTGATGTATGTTCCCCGCACCTCCAAACCAGTATCCTGAGGTCGCCCACCTAATGGCCTAGTCCGTTTGGACCTCTGCGACATCTGTCTACTGCCGGCTGCAGAAACATCTGTTACGTGTCGCGCTGCGCTAGGCCTCGCTGCTGGCGTAGGCTCATCAAGAAAGATCTGCACAAGAAGGGCTCGCTCCAGAACTCTTGCCTATGTCGGGATGCTGAGGGAGATCATCGAAGCCTTAATATCATTCCTCAGTCCCTAATCGAATGTTTGAGCCTGAAATAATGGGTCTCGTACCATGTTCGTGGAGTAACAGGAGAGGTCGGTGAATCTCGCCGAGTATTGGGCTACTGTCATGCTTCCCAACTGCAGCTGTAGTAACTCCTAGATACGCACCACATGAAGGGTGGATGGAACAAACTCGGAGATGAAGAGGCTCTCGAAGTCCGTCAAAAGTACTAATGCCTCATCATGCACCTAGAGCATCAGGCTCCACCATCTACCTGCTGCTGCATGCAGGAGACTCGGCGCAAGGATCCCTATGAGGTCAGCTGGTGTCCCTACTAATATGAAGACTCAGATGATAGCCTCTAGCCAATCCTCGACTGCCCGAGGGTCCGTCTCTCCGTGGAACCTAGGCGGCCTCTGACGCTGAAACTCGTGCAGTGCACTCAAGAGAGGTGCAATCTCCGCTGCTGGGGCTGGTGGCATCGGTGGCCCAGCGGGTAGAGGTACCGCTAGTGCCTCAGCTATAATGGGGCCCTACAATGAGGCCTTGTCACTCGGTGGGCTGCCATCTTGCACAAACCTCGGAACCCTAGATGGCTACTATCATGGGGCCATCATGAAAATAAATAGGTGCACTACGGTTAATACAATATACCTGGTGAGCTGACACAAAGTAATCACAAAGTAAACTTTTGAAATACAAATGAAATCAGTGTTTTCAAGCACTGAGTCGGAAATCATAAGTCAGGATCCTGGTGTACGGATACGTCGACCTTCGCACCAACACTGGACTCCTTGGGCTGATAACAACAGTCAATAGGCTTACCACAATTGCTTCACAAAATGAAATTATCAGATTCCTAGGTTCTGTGGTAGAACCGACACCTCTGATACCAACTTGTCCCGACTCATCCTCGGGGCCCATGCCATGACTACCCCAAGCCCGCATTCCATAGGCCAGGGGCTAGAGACTAGCACCAAAGTGTAAAACCCAATAAAAGGGAAGATATTGACTTTTTATAAGAAAACAACACAATAGAGAATGCAAGCTAATGTAAACACTAAGTAAACTGAGTAAATAATTTAGTGCTGAAAAGTAAATGGGCCAGAATACAAACCCAACTGAAATTATAGTACAACTAAAAATAAAGTACAACAGTAGTAAAGTAAATCAGCAACCACCGAGTTTTCCTTCAGATATCCCACCTGAAGGGTGGGTACAGATGGTCTCCTCAGCTCCTCGGGTCCGGCCGTCCACTCCGTGTACGTACCGCCTGATAGTCCAACTCCAGATACCGTCGCACTCCCCAAGCCTCAACCACGATCAGCGCTGTCCGTCGTCTGCAGCCAAAACCACGTAGTGTGGGAATAGACCATGCATGGGTGAGTATACAATACTCAGTAGGGAACCCGGGACCCCCGAAGGTCTCCCAGAATCCACAAAGGATACACCACAAACGAAATATACAAACCCAAAGTATTAACTAACTCTACTTAGGTATATTTCCATACATATACCTATGTCATCAATTCTAGTTTGGCTCTAACTCACGAGCCCAAGTACAACCCAATCCACACTGGAAAGAACAACCCAATCTACACAGGAAAGAAAGTCAATCATATCGATGATATTGATTGAAAGTCAAGAATCATCTCATACCAGAATACTACTCACGAAGAGAGGTGGAGATGATAGATGTAGCCTCTGAATCATCTCCCCTACCAAACCCACGTAGGATCCAAGTACAGAAGTCATTGCTGCCGAACCCACGTAGGATCCTAGTACAGTAAACATCACTACCGAACCCACGCATGATCCAAGTACAGTCATCATCACTGCTGAACCCATAGAGGATCCAAGTACAATGGTCATCACTTCAAAACCCACGTAGGATCCAAGTACATTCGTCATCTTCATCGCAGTCGCAGCCAGCTCGAGGGTTCCCGCACACAGCATGCTCGATTCTGGGAGGGTCCGCTCCATGAGCAAAGGGGGTTGATACATCAAATGTCACGAAGACCTGATTTTATGTATCACAAAGTTCCCTCTCATCTACAGGAACTCAATGCGATAGACGACACGTCAATCGGATGCCCGGTCTGAGAGATATTGGATTTTCCATTCTAGGGGCATGGTTAGTTTTTAAGCTAAAACCAACCTGACTGTTCTCCAGCTATGTGAAAACCTCAAGTGGAGTAAGCCAAAAGAACTGTCTCACTAAGAGGAATTTAACGTAATTGAGGACACTTCATTCTAACGTCCGGAGCTCATGTTATAATTGTTTCCACTCCAAGGGCCCGGTTGGTTTTGGGTTCGAACCAACCCTACCGTACACAAAATTCACCGAAACCTTGATTTTAATATAAATAAAAGACCGTCTCTATTCAGGGAATCCTATGAAACTGACGGTGCGGCCTGACCTCGGCCCGAACCGGGGTGACCCGACCTGGGCTCAAGTCTAGCCCAGTTGGGTGCGACCTGACCCAACCCAGTAGGGCGTGGTCGGCCTAGCCCATGCGGCCTGCGACCCAGCTCGAAAGCTGGATGCAACTCGGCGTTGGCCGAGGGGGACGCAAAGGGGTGAGACCCCCCTTTTTTGGAAACGGCGGACCCAGTGGTGTCTGAACTAGCAGCTGGTCAGGGGGGTTACACACCCCGTTTTCTAGTTAACGGCCGAGAATTACAGCCGGCTAGTTTGTGAGGTGCCACAAGACCCAGAGGGGGTCCCGCCTCCTGGAGTCACCAGCGGCCGGCGGACCCTGCTGGTCCACCGTAGCTCATCTCACTGGCACGGCGCGACGACCCCGTGCCCCTCCGTTGTGGACCGCTCCTAGCTGCAGCCTTCTTCGGCCTCACCGGTGTAGCATAACGACACTACACACCACCGTCACGACCCACTCCAGCCATGGTCTTCTTAATTCCCGCACGGTTCATCTGCACCGCGCCGCCTTCACCTCAAACATCAACGAAGATCAATAATAAAAACGGGAGGAGAATCGACTGTGTTTTTGCGGTCCGATCTCCTCCCGTTACGACGATATCAAGCGGCCAAACCTCAAGCAACGAAGAACAATGATTACAACTTGAAAAAAAATAACCCCTACCACAACAATAGATATTTAACGTCGAGCGTCTCGAATGACGACGTCGAGGGGTGAGGATTTGTAAGAGACATCGTAGAGCACTCGAGAAGGAAGCGGCGTCTCCTATTTTTGTCACGAAGAGAAGAAGAGGATTTCACGTTGCTAATATTCGTGGATTCGGTGATCTACGTTGAGGATATGTCATTCTTCGTGGAGAGGATGACGTTCTTTAATGATGGAGGAGCTTCCTTCTTCCTTCATACAAGGCTCTCTCCCCAAATTCCCACACAAAAAGCCAACAAAATTAATATATAGTCACCCCTTATTTTAATTTTTTATTCCATGCAATACAAAATGTAAGAATTCAAAACACTTCATTAACTAATTGAAGTGTGTCAATTCATTGTTTAATGTGTGTTGGAAAGAGTTAAGAGGGAGAGAGAGAGAAGGTGGAAGGGTTACACATTTAAATTCTGATGGGGATGTCAATACTAAACAAAGGAGTTTAATGGGAGGGGTTGAACGGGTTTAGGGAAGATCAAGATTTTAGGTCACGTGTGGGCTCCACCCCACAAATATCCCCCCATGGGAGGTTATGTGGTTGTGGGCCCCACCTTCAACTCCCCTTGGGAGGAATTAACCACTAACCATAAAAATAAAATTGTGTCACTAATTTTATTTATTTAAAACTATTTCCCCAAAAATTAAAACTCAACCCGCTTAAAACACAACTATGGTAAAGGTCCCCTTAAGAAATTACCAGTGTTGCGAGTTCATCAGTGCCCTCGGATTTTGATTCCGAGAAGTGGTTCATAATGTAGAAAAAACCGCTCATTCATTCACTGAACGTACCTGAGCTAAACTTTGAAAAATTATTCCGGGCACATCAGGCCTTGGAATCAGGTGCCCTCAGAAATTGCATACTCATAAAATCCAAAATAATTTTAGGGAAAAAAAATTTTCCTTGAAATTTACGGGTCTTTACAACAAGAGATAATAGAAAAAAAATAATTTCATATTCAATTAATATATTTAATATTTTGATTTACAAGAAATCCATTTCTACTCCATCATTATATGGATTAAATTATTTTGATATTATTATATTAAATTGTTTACAATTTATCAGTGGTTAAAATTCAATTTATTGAGTATTTTTTTTCTTTACATAGTATGAATCAAATAAAATAGGTAAAATAATCATCTCACTAATTTAGTAAAAAAGAAAATATATATTACAAATTATAGACTCTTCCATTTGAAAACAAGGTGGTAGTAAGTGATAGTCCATTAATAAATTATAAAACAATTAAATTGATAAAATGATAAAATTGAGGTAATGAATAACTAAAATAATAAATTAATCATTAAATATTCATTTATCTATTATATTTTACTTTAGATAATAGATTTCATTATAAAATTTTATAGAGAATTCCTAAAATATTTTTCTAAGTGCATAAAATTTTACTTATATTTCTTTATGTAGTGATTTCATAGAAAATATATTGTGCTCATGTTGTTATATTTTAACTATTTTATAAAAATTCAACCTCCAAATTTTGATTACTTTACTTAATATTGACCTATTACATGGGTATTTTACTCTATTAATCTTGTAAAATGTTATGTTCTTTTGGATGCATGAACATATTTCTCATGAGATACTATTTTATTTCTAAATAGTTTATGTTTTTTATATAGTCACATACATTCCATGGAAGTGAAATATACCCACTTCTAGAATTATAATTATCTAGTATAATTAATCATATATATTACATATTTTAGTAATAGGAATCCATGTAATAAATACAAAAATATTTTTAATCCCATTAATGTATTAATCATTTTGTGCCAATGTTTTAAACCATATTATTTGATTAAAATTCTAAAAATAGAAACCATGTAAAGATAATAGGTATTATTGAATATATATATATATAGATCATTATTTGGATTTTATTTTATAAATATACAAATAATTCTTATCTGGAGATTTTTTCGATTTATTATCTTGATTGACGTGGTCCTAGTTGATGTCTTTAAGGTAAAAGATTTTACAAAATGTTTTGAGGGATCTAACAATGCATAAAAAATGAGGAAACATAAATATAAATACCAAGGATTTTCATACAAAAATATATCATTTTTTAGAAGTATATTCAATATATTTCTAAAATAAATTTTCGAGGACCATAATTTTTATGGTGTTTGGAGAGTAGAAAAACAATATTTTTATTTCATGAAATATATTCAACTTCTCCTGCTTTGATATTGTCATATGGTCTTCCTCCTATTCATAATCTACGTAAAACATTCTTCATAACCTAGGGAATGATATATAAGAGTTTTTTATGTTTAGATACTCAATAATAATAAAAATAAGAGATATCAATCTCTGACCATATTGAAGAATAAGATTAGAATATGGGTATGTGATCATGAAAAAACATAAAAATTTCATACTCAACATGTCATAGTCTATAAACATGACAGATGGAATAAAAAATTATCATTTCCAACAACATGAAATATAAGACTAATAAATTATAATAAATAAATCATGATCCAGAATCTCATGTTATATAATTATAGAGAAATCATAAAAATAGAAAAGTATTTCATGAATAAAAAATATCTAACATGACCATAATTATAGTGCATAAAAACTCATCACTTATTTTCTAGTATGAATTAGGATGAAACTATTTCCTATAGTGGATGTGAGACACATGTTTTAAAGAGTTTATTAATCCTATTAACTTGTTTCTACAAAACATATCATGAGATATTATAGTATTTCAAATGTATTGGAGGGAGATAAATCCCCTACCACTCTCAAAATAAAAACAATACCTATGTGTGTCATAATACCGTATTGTATTAATTATATCAAAAAATAATTACATTTATAAAGAAAATAGGTTTCATAATCATTTCAATAATATAAACATTAACCATCTAATGAAATAATAAGTATGCTATCAACTATTATTATAACTATTAATACATGAGTAACATCAATGGATTTCAACATAGATTGAAAGGGATTTTGAAAGATCATTTTAAATATTCATTGAGGAAAATCTAATTTTCATTTTGGAAAAGACTTTTTTAAGAATTAAATAATTAGAAAAAAAAATTTCCATGAAAATAAATTTGAAAATGATAAAAAAATTAAAAAAATTATTTTTTAAGGAAATTATACTTTTGACATAGAAAAAAAATTCAAACAAAAATCATTTTTAAAATACATTTATTTTAAATTATATTTTTAATAATATAAGAGATGATATAGAAATCATTAAAAACATTTCTTGAGGAAAATACCCTTTTCACATTGAAAAAAACATTTTAAAACATAAAAAAATTTTATGATAATTTTCTTTGAAAATAAACTTGATAAATTATATACAAATTATTAATTAAAATAATTTTTATGATTGAAGGAATTTTCATTCATGGTGAATTTGTTAAAACAAATTCCATTATAAGTTCAGTAAAGTATGAGTCGAAATTATTGGGGAAATGAAATAAATATTACATCAAAAAAATATGAAGAGGAAAAAATTGGTAAATTTTATTTAATTACTATTTTAAATATTGTTGAATATTTGTGTAAAATATTTTTAGGAAACATGGGTTATGATTAAAATGGGTTTTTTAGATTAATGAACAAATTTAATTTTTTGATAAATTAATATTCGAGATATTGAGTGAATAAAAAGATTAAAATGATGTGAAATAATTTATAATCATGAAATAATAATAATAGAATAAAATTCATGTGTTTACCTAATAATAATTAAAATGATTTCATATTTGTAATCATAATCATGAACAATCTCGATAAATTATGAAACTGTAACATAAAACCCATACCAATTTGGTAACATTTAATTATAATGCCCATGAAATAGTAACGTTAAATGTTACATATAATATTATGATAATAAATAACTTCATGATATTACATTTCAATGGGGAAGTATATACACGTCATAAATGAAGGTAGGTGCATAACATATTCCCCAATGAAGGAAAATTAAGAAAAAATACCTTTCCACATTGGTAAATTTTGAACCTTAAACACCATGAATGAGATACCCTTAAATAGATATGTAAATGAAAATAAATTTAAGAATAATCATCAATAAATAATTTCATAGGAATCATAAGCAAAAAATAAACTGAATAGGTGTTGAATATCACATGTGTCTCCCAAAAGAAAAAAAGTGTGATCGTAATCCATTACTACATTAGCAATATTTGGCAAAATAATATCCATTAAATTATAAAATTCAATGAAACATTAATTATAATTAAAATGGTTATATTCATGATATTATTCTACAATTTTTATGCATAAAAAACATAATAAATAAATGAGTGTTGAATTATCATATATCTCATAGAAATAAAAGGGAGACAAGAAATCAATTTCCTCATATCTCGACTTCCTTCAAACATGATTAACCCACTAATTAAATAAAAATAAGTTTATTAAAAATAAATTTAATAACCATACATATATATTTATTTCATAAAATGTATGATTTATTGATGACATTTGTTTACCAATTTATTTAAAATTTCGTGTTAAAGTCATGAATTGGGAAATAAATTATTTGTTTCTTGTGTATGATTTTTAATTTTTTCCCATTAATTTTATCATTGATTCATTTTCTCCAATATTTTACAATTTTATAAATATAATATTGATTCCATATAAATTTATAATAGCGATCCATAAAAAATAGATATTTAAAATGAAATGCACCATTCATTAAGACGGTAGTCTATATATATGATTGAACATTATTTATGTTCTCCATATGAAAATAAATAAAGGAAGGTACATAATATATTACCATTAAATAATTATTATTTTTATTTAATATATAACACATATTTATTATAAAAATTATTTAATACCATCCTTGTAAATCATGAATGTATCAAATTGGTCCACGAGTAGGAAATTCCCCTTATACATGAATGTCATTATTATATACCCTAGAAATAGAAATTAAGTAAGAAAAAAATATCATGATTAAATGTGTATTGTTTTGTCATAAATAGAATATTTAAATAATAAAAAAATTATATAAATATTTGAGAGGTGGTGACGGAAAAGGAACAACATTATCTCATGAGGTGGTAGGCTACCAAACACAAAAATAATGATTTAGTAACACATTTGATGGGATAGGCGAAATTTTTTTTCTAAAATAATAATATTAATAAAAAAAATTTAGTATATTTACAAAAAATATGTTATAAAAAATTCATCTATTAATAAGAATTAAAAAATATGGAGGAAGAAAAAAACAAAATGCTTGATTTGGGACATTACCACTTATTCAGAAAAATTATATTAGATTGTAGGAAAAGGATTCATAGGTTGTATTTATAAAATTATAAGGCTTTTTGTATGAGAAAAAGGAATAAAGAACATTATGTTGGTATTTATTGGATGAAAAAATGGATTTTAATTTTGAAGTTGAGAGAAGATGGGCTATCATTTTATATGTGGTTTGAGTGGCGTACATGAACATTTTTAAAGGGAAAAACTATACTCACATTTTTTTCAATAAAATGGGATAAAAATAGATCATTTTTTATAAATGAAGATATAATGTCGAAATATTTCTGTATAATGGGTGTTGTAAATGTTTTCTGTGGGTTTAACCTTTATCTTTTAGTTTAAACATTAGTAAACTCACTTTGTTCTTAACCGTAGTAAATATTATTTACTATTTTACTATTTAGTTAGGTAAAAAATGAATATGAACATATTTATTAATATAAATTCTGTTGATATAAAATATATAACCAACTAATTAAAATATAAAAATATAATTAGAAAATATGAATTTAAAATTATTATGGCTGATGCGATGAGTATGTTGTTTTCGGTGGAGAAAATGTTCATAAGTTTAATAAGTTTTTACAACCCAATTTAAAATGAAATTCATTACTATAAACAATTAGATCTATCTAGTCAAACAATTTCCATTTTTTATGATTTTGGTGCTTGGTGGTGGATAAGAGTAAGTATGGATGTGAAAAGATTGTAATAAATGGAAGCGGAAGGATTTCACATCTTGATGGTGTATTTGATGGAATGGGTGAGAGCACAATTCTTGGTTAGTAATAATAAAAATCTGTAGAGATTTATCTATTTATGGAAATGGGTTTTTAGTGATATTGGTTGAATGGGGATTACAACTATGTGAAATCTCTTATATTGACATTTCTGATAGTTTCTTGAAAATGGACACGCGAAGATGTTAGTGGAAAAAATCAAGGTCTATAAAGGGATTATTAATCAAGGATAATTATATTTTTGATTTTTTTTGTTTACCATGAATTTTAATAATCAAATCTATTTAGTGTTTAATGAAATCTATAGTAGTTGGAATGAAACATTTTTCAATTTGTAAAATTTGATTATCCAATATCTTCCAACTCAAAAACAAATATCTTTTAATTCATTCATCCTAAAATGTGTTCTATTGGGAGATAAAATTATAGAGTGATTACCTTATACTTATTTGATCCTTATTATTATAGAAGTAGTTCTCTTTTTATGATAACAACAGGCACATTCCCCCAATTTTTGTGCATAAATTCACACGGATCTTCTTTCATCCTTGTAGCGATATGTTTCTTTTCATATTTATTTATGATAAATCATAATTTTATAAGGGATTAGATTGGGATTTATGATGTGGGGTGGGTGGGGAGTCTTGTATGATATGGAATTTTTTGTTTTCAAATGATGTCAAAGTGCATCAAAATATGCATGTGGCTTTTGTGGATGACACTAGAGTTAATAGAACATGCTGGATATGAGATTATACTTGGATGTATTGTTGATAAATGGGAATCATTAATTTGAATTTGTTTAATGGTTGATGGTAAGGTTGATTTTTTAATTACTTTCTACACTACTTGAGGCAGATCAATGTGTTTGGTTTCATGTTTCCATATTGTTATATATTAGAGTCATTTTCCTAGAGTACATGGTTTATGGAATGAATATATTAATAATTGATTAATTATTAACCTATAGGGTTTGGGTTTTGGGGATGAAAATACTAAAAAATGGTAAGATTAAGTACTCATTGACTCATTTAAGATTATGCTTTGAAGTCAAGGTCATTACATGGGGGATTGATGTAATGTAAATTTGAATAATTTTAATGATTAATTTTTTATCTAATGAATTAATTAATAGTAGTAAAATGAAAAAAATAAAATTAGTAATTAATATATCTATTTTTATTTTTTGTTATTATAGGATATTTGGCCTTATCAATGGTAGTCGGGAGTCTGAGAAATGGTATATATAGATGAGTCTAAGAATAGCTTTTGGCCATAGATTGGTTGTGAGCTACGTTATATCTTGTATATTATTTGATTTTATATTCCACTATAACCACTCCAGTTAGGGATATTGATACCCAATAGGCTGTGATGGCTTGAGACACTTACTTGGTGCATTGGTTGTACTAACCTAAGGAATAATAATTGATGTATGACTGATGTCATACAGGTTGTGGTGGATCACAAAAAATTTATTGGTTACTTTATATGGTGATACATTATGGGATTATGTGATTCATGTGGATACTTTTGTGATTCCTTTCCAAGGATTCTTGTGGATAGATTTTTTTGGACAGAGATGGATCTAGAAGTGCACTAATGGGGTTGAGAAAAAAATAGAGGGGAAGTGGTAGCAGGGTAAAATAGGTGATTTTGTGTTAAATAACATGATCTCTTGCATGTGATACATGGTAATATTAATCCATCATGAAGATGTGAACATAATATTCATGTTTAAGTGACGAGTTTGTTTCCCTACTGTTAACTATTCTTTAGAATGATTTGATATTCTTTTTCACAACATTCATTGGGGAGGATCCTGCTAAGTATATTGATATTATCACCCTTTTAATATATAAATTGTTTTTTTTGGGCCAGCTAAAGAAGGTTTTAGTTTGAGAAAATATTCCATGCTCATGCCTTTGAAAGCACTGAATGGGCTTAATGGCTGCTACCCTTTTAATATTATAGTACTCATGGTTTTATTTTTCATTGTTATAGTATTTTATGGCGTTTCATGTCTAAACATGGTTTTTTTACAAAAGTTTGAGTAGTTTTTATTGGTGTGTATGACTTATCTCTCTATTCATCAAGTTCTATTAGTGGGAAATGTAACCCATATGCATTTTTATTATACCCTTGGTGATAGTCACCAACCCAGGGCCTATAGGAGGCCTCACTTCAGTAGTCACAATCTCCATTATCTAGGTTCGGGCCTAGAAGGTGTACACTTTGGGTGGATGGGTCAGGGAATAGTGGTATAAGTGGTTTAGGATAATAGATATGTTAAATATTTGAGTTAGGAACATGTGATTTTTCATGGGTTGGTAGGATAACAATGTCACCTATGTTTATTGAACAATGTAAACATGAGATATAAGATGAGACATAGCTATTTAGGGCCCCATATGATGTAATTTAGGAATATTAAGTATACTAAATCAACTAAATTAAGTGACACTGGTTGTAGGGTAGGGACCCAGTAAAGGATTAGGTATACATAATCATTTCACGAGTGTTTGAAATGGGTAATCCTCGAGATATGTTAAAACCATAATAAGATAACACAAAATTAATTAAATTTTATTAATTATACCATATTCAATGTTTTGAGGACCCGTAATAATTTTCTTTTTTCAGGTATGGCTCCATGTAAACATCATCTCTAGGTTTATAGTGAATATGTTTAATAGGATGTGCTAGTAGATCGACACATAGTAGAGTTTAATGATGATAATACATAAGGGAAGACACTCGAAGAGTTTTAGTGATAATTTATATTGATGTATGAGGGTTCTTTTTTTTCAATCAATTGTGGAAGATTGGGATTAGGATGTTATGATACATTTGAGTTTTATTAGTGCTTAGAAAGAGAATGGGGTTTCATTGGGTGTGATGATTTTTCATGGAACAGTGAGGACATGGTGGTTCATGTTCCTCATAAATAATGAGGAGTAATTAGACTCATTGGAGAAGATAGAATAATAGTTTCAAGTAGAGTTCATTTCATCAGTATTGAAGGCATTCAGAAATAAAGGGATTTTTATCCTCTGAAAATGGAGTTCTAGAATGATAGAGTTCCATATCCATTTCATAATCCTTCTATGATATAATTCAGACATATTTCCTAATAAAAAAAGGTTGTGGAATTTTTAGGACGGTTTTTAACCATATAACATGTTCCAGGTCACCCCATTTCTGTTAGAGACAAATCTCGAGGTCTCAGTAAGATAATTGTTTCCCGATATGACACTGGAGAAAAATATTTTCCCATTATATGGGAGTCATCATGATTTATCACAAAGATGATTTATAGTCTGGGGTTCATTGTTTCATAGAAACAAGTGTTTTTTTGTCATATGTGGGTAGTTTCCAGCCCTCGTCATATCATTTCATTAAGGAAGGAAGGTCTTAGACCTATTCTAAGGTATAAAAAATGTATTATTCTTATGATGATTGAGATAAATAGTGGTGATAGTGCCCAACCTTTTGAGAATATTTCATGTTCTAGGTTATGTTATTACGGTTCCTCAACTGAGGGAAATTCATCTAAGGCAGTAGTATTTGGGTGTTCTAGTTTGGTGTTAGTAGAGAGAAGATAGACCAGGAAAAGTAAAACTCCATGATTATCTATTTCATAAGAGAGTAGAGAGTTCCCATTGAGGTGCTCATCAGCAGGGACAAATAAAATGTGGTTCAGGTCTTGGTTTGATTCATTAATTAGAGTTTCAAGCACCAAGATTGCTAGAAATTGTTCGAGACACCCATTCTATGTTTTCATTATGGGTTTATTCTTTGTCAAAATTTATATTGACACATTCTATTATATAAAATTCTATTTCACATTCCATGGGACATGATGAGGAAATGATTCTAGTTACCATGGAATTCACAATGTCAGTTGGTGGTCAAGATAACATGTATGTAGTATATAGTGACTGTGAGGTAGTTATGGGGAAGAACTACTCTTGTAGAGATTTCATATTTTTATTGATATCTGAACATAAAACCATCCTCAATATGGATTGGTTTTATTTGGTGAAGGATATCATGGATTTATTTTTTTAATAATGTTGTGTTGTAAGACATTGATTGAGAGAAAACATTGTATTTTTAAAAATGAAACCCTTATATGGGTGAGAGGTTTTTTCTATCCTTGTCCTCTTTGATGGACAAGATAATATTGAACATGTCAAAGGTTTAAATATATACTTTTCAAAGGTTTGTAGAAGATTACCTGGATGAATTCCGAATGTATTTTATAGCCATACCCCTCAATTGATGATTGAGTTTTTGATTCATATACACCCAAAAAATGCAACCTATCTCAATGTATCTATATGGGATGGATCCTTTTTTCCTATGAGAGATGCATGTATTGTTCGATGATCTATTGTATTGGGGTTTTGTTTATCTGAGTGTGTCACCATGATGTATAAAAATTTTGGTCATAAAGATGGATGATTGAAGTTTCAAAATTTGTATCAATTATAATTACTTGAACCAAGTGTTAGTAAATAACCTATATACTCTTCAATGGATTTATAATTAATTATATAATATTAAAGGGGAAAAACTGGTTCTTAAACAACAATTTGTGGTCAAGATTTCATTATATGTGGTTGAAGAACTAGAATGTTCAAAATAATTCTTCACATATTCATTATGAGAAGTATGATTTTGTTGTTATATTGTTAAATGTGATTAATTCTCTATCTATGTTCATGAGTTTGATGATTTTAGTTTTTATATAGATCTTAGCTGAGTTCATAGTGTTTTTTATCAATGAAATCCGTTTTTTTCGACATTTTTAGAGGATTATAAAAAGTATCAATGCATGTTTTAGGAGTTCTTTATCGTGATGGTCTATTTTATATGTTTTATAAGATTTAGTTTTGGTATCTTGAGGTTCACATTTTGAGGAATGTTGTGTCCTAGATTGGAGTAGTTGTGGATCATTCAAATATTATGGTAGTTGTTTCTTAGGATGCCCCATGATATTTTCCAAGGTACATATCTTATTAATTAATATAGGATATTATAGGATGTTTATAGGTGATCTCACATAGGTTAAATATACTATTATAGCATTAAATAGAAAGGAGAAGGCATTATTGTGGACTGAACAATGTTAATAATATTTCGTGTATGTGAATTAGAGGTTCTGAAGTTCTATATTCCTTTAATTTTATATATAAGGAGTTTAGATCGAGGTTTTCCTTGATTCATGGAATCTTGGATTGGTTTATGTTAGGATATTTTAGAGAGTAGATATTTCTTATGTTATATGGATGTTATGTAACTATGATCAAAACTATTCCCCCCAAATATTGTGATTTCTTAAATTTTATTTTCTTTAAATTTGTGGCAACATTACCTCCTTAGTGGCCATATATTTATTTTTACCCACCATAAGATCTTGAGGTATGTCTTCTCCATGAATGATTTAAAATTTAATCACTTTCATTAGATTAGATTCTTATTAGATTATCACATTAATATTGTAAATATTATCAAAAAGGGAAATGTTGTATATAACGTGATGAGCAAGAACTCATGTAGTGCTGTTGTATGTGAATGTGGGGATTCTTGGATTGTTATGGAATAACACATAGTGATGTATCTATATATGGGAGAGTTTTTCATTTCAAGTTGAAAATGTTATCATATTTGGTGCACCAGGTGGAGGAGACCAAGTAAGGGGATTTAGAGGTCGTTGTCTAGAGAGATCAATTAGTTTTTGGAGATTCCCCTGCTTATTGGTATGAGTATGGATAGCATTAGATGTTGTTCCAAGGAAGAATTGTTTTTTAACTTGGTGATCTATGAGATGATTCTCAGTGAGTTCTATAGATTACCTATTTTAGTACATCCAAAGATGAAAAATATGTTCCTATCTTTGAAAAGTTATTTTTTGTGGCCTGGGTTACAACATCCAGTTATATAGTTTGTTTCTCAATGATTGGTATTCCAGAATATGAATGTTGAGGATTAGGATACCTGTGATTTAATTTATCCATTCCACATTACCCAGTCGAAGATGGAGGAAATATCATTGGAATTCCTTACCATATTACTTCATTATCTAGGAGGTTATTATTATTTATATGTTAAAATGGATCATATGATGAAATCATACTACATTATAGTGATTAAGGTGTCAAGATATGTAGATGTTTTTTTGAGGCAGTATCTAGAGAAGGTAGAGTGACTCCATGGAGTCCCATGATTGATCATCTCTAATTGAGATCATCAATTTACCTAATGATTGTGGATATTTCATCAATATAATTTTTGATGATATTTATTATTTATCACTACATTCCATTTGGATACAGATAATCTAAAGTAAAAATTCAACCCTTTTGTGAAATTATTCTCTCTTACTCCATGGATTTATGTGGTTTTTGGATGAGGTATCAACCCTTTCTCATGTTTTCATAATGTAATATTTTCCACTCTCCTATTTGTATGGATTCATTTGATTCTTTTAATAGTAAATAATTACATTATTAATTTTGAGAGTTTAAGATTGTAGATTCATCAATTCTTGAGCTCTTCCTATCCCATAATACTACAAATATAGTTCGAGTAATTTAAGAGGGGATGAAGGATGCACATGTTCTTTAGATCTCCTAATTAGATTATATGAGGATACCTATATTGTCCAAAAGTTGATATCACATGTTCCGGAAGGTGACTCATCATCATGAGTAGTAATTGTTTGGTCATAGAATAATATTTCTACATTGTATGTTAGGCCTTTCATGGTGTTGGCTCATGTCAGATATATTCAATATCAGATTGAACTTCCACCATATATGAGATAGATACACAATAACTTTTAGGTTTTGTATCTTTGTAATCATATTTATGATTAATCTTCTTTCATAGATTGGGGTGATATTAATTATAAAAATTATGCAACATTCTTGGAGAAGTCAGTAGATATCAAGGCCCTCTGGGAGAAGGTGTTTTGAAGGCTTTTTATTCCATTGATTTGTTTCATGAGGAACAATGTGATTATGGAGAGAACTTATTAAAATGTGTCATAGATGAAAATCATTACCATGAGATTTTTGATTTACATTACCTATATTGTAATGCTATTTATTTTGTTGATGTTGACCTATTATATTTATTATACAGTTTCAACATTTTTATTGTTGTGTATTTATTCTCATGTGTGAGGCATTACCACAACAGATTGTTTAAGAGTGTTATATTATATTTTTTATTTTTCATTAGTTCTATGATGAGGTAGTTGTGCTACTATGATGATGTGAACCTTGGGTGGTATCTCACGAGGATGATTTTTGGAAGATCCATTTATATTTTCTCATTAGGTATTGTTTTTTATTATCTACGACAATAATTTTTTAGAAGATTTAAATACAATTCATGTAACCTTGTAGCCCAACCCTTTGAATGTTTGCAATTCTTGTGGTTCACACAGTAGGATTAGTTTTGTTCTAGTGGTTCGTGGATTATAAACGCTAGAGTCTTGATGGATTTCACACCATGAATGTATGATTTATGGAATGAGTTAGACCTCAATTCATGGTATTTCATAATATATAGGTTGATTAATTCATCTATTGGTAGTAGGACATGGGCAGTCACAGGTTCACGCCCAAATTTACCCAAGAGAAGAAGGGTAGAACGGTCCTTGTAGTGTAGCTTGGGTTGTCGATTCCACAGAGAACTAAGAAGATACCTAAGATACACAACCTAATGGATGAATTTTTGGCTATGAAGTGGCCAACTTGGCTTGATTTTGGATGGGTTTTAAAGATATCTAATAGATTTAAGTGGATTCAATTTAAAAGAATGAGTTGATCCTAGGTTATCGCTCGGGGTGGATTGGACGTATTTTCTTTTTAATGATTTCAACTTCTTAAATTTGAGATGGGTTCATTTAAGGAGATAAAACAACATCATTTCATACTGGTTTAATTCCTCAACCATCTAATACTAATCACCTATACACTTGAAGGATCAAAGTTTTGAGCACTTCAAGGTAAAGGATCGTATTAGTACTTGAAGTGTGTGGCCTTAAATTCAACAAGGACGATGGAGTTTAAAAATCATCAAATAAAAATCCCAATTAAAGAAGTGATTATACATTAATTAGGTGATAAATAACATCCAATCCATCACCTTTATACTCCCTTGGATCAACCCATAAGTGTGTTATCCCACCATTGATCCCATGGTTTCAATGGAAGCAGAAAGTAGACTCATGAGGGAGGAAATTGAGAAGTAAAGAAAACAACAAAAATAAAATTATCACTCTACCATTGTGTGAATAATTTCACAAGGGTTGGTGTGAATAAATTCACACCTTGATCCAACGGTATCAAAGTGATATTAAGAACAACAGAATAAGAGTAGAAGAAGAACTTTTATTAAGAAACTAAAGCGAATTGAACAACTTACATGTGAAAGACAAAATTGAGGCAACAAAAATGCAGCATAACATTGCAATTGAAAACAGCATCCAAGATTCTAAACTCCTTCACCACCACAGCCTTAAATAGGCATTTTGGGAGCCTTGGGTCGAGCCACCAACAGTACAAAGAATCTTAATTAGTTTTGGTAGGCTATAGGTGGTGGAAAGTTTGTGGAATTTGGACTTTTCCACGTTTGACCCGAGCTGGCAGCCAGTTTTCATCCACCGAACAGATGCGTCTGGAAGACCTTCTAGAAGGCCGAATCAGAGTGGACCATAGAAGAAGACAATGGAGCTACGGATGTCTTCTAACCTCGTGTAAAATTTTGGCCCATTTGTAGTTGTTTATTCCGAGATATGATCAAATTAGTGGACTGTTTTTCTGGGCCGCAGAATCTGGCCCAGAATTGTATCTCTAACTTGGGCCGCCTATATGACCACCATGGAGGCCGAATTAGCATTAACTCCTGAAGCGGGATTTGTTACTAC
This sequence comes from Viscum album, assembly GCA_963277665.1. NCBI lineage: Eukaryota > Viridiplantae > Streptophyta > Magnoliopsida > Santalales > Viscaceae > Viscum > Viscum album. Next base: position 9,180,129 of record OY728147.1, read on the forward strand.
ACATGTCTTCTAGAATCCCAAGAAATTTGGGATTAAGTGGGCCTGTATGTTGGGACCCACAGTCTCATCAGTGGGTTGGTGTCCAATCTACCTTCTCCAGAATTGCTTCCTTTCATTGCCAAATATCTCCATCATCCTCCATGAATTCTCCATTGATCCCTAAATGAAACATGTTCATATTGGAGTGTAGATCAATTATCAAATTAAAATATGTATAATCAGACGAATCATTTGGTACTTTAAATGATGTTAAAAAATGTAGTACATAAGAGTGCATTTTAAGAAGGTATTACAATTATAATTTGAAATGATGTTCAAAGTGTAAAATGCACTAAAATGGTGTTTATTAATAATAAAGAACATGAATATTATATATATTACCAATGAATATTAGCCTCATTTAGTGGCTAATCAGTCACCATATCCACTATCTCAATATTTCCCTAGAAAGGGTACACTTTTGGGGGAGGAGTCATGATTATTCTAATGACCTAAATAAGATTACATGCTATATAGTTTAAAAAAACATACCTTTAAAACCATCTTTAAATAATTTGAATATTTATAAATGGTTTAAATTTATATAAATTTATTAATAAAAAATAGTAATTTTCTAAAGTCATGGAAAAAATTATCTTCATATAAAATTATCAAATATATCAACCTAAGATAATTTTTAAATAATGATTTCAGAAAATAATTTAATTTTCTATAATACTTTAATAAGAGTGAAAAAAGTAATTTTAAAAAAAAGTTCACAAAAGATGAAAAAAGTCCATTTTAGAAAAAATGATTTTCAAGTTTAAAATTTGATTTATTGATATTTATTCACTAGGGAATATATATTCTTAGTGTTAAAAATTTGGGTATATATATCATATATGAATTTATTTAGAATATCTCACAAAATGTAATTTGTTTAATTTATTAGTGGAAATAAATTTTTGGGTTAATAAAAATAGTTTTTTCCGAAAAATATTTTCTATATTTTCAAATAGTAATAAATTTCATTCATAATTAGAAGAATAAAAAGGAAATAATTTTATATAAATGTTTAAACAATATATTTTAATAATTTAGTTTATCCTGCAGATACTCTATGTTCCAACAGCTAATAAATTACTATGAAAATAAATTAAAATGTTTTAATAGTATATCAAATTTTTATTAATATCAGTGTTGTGTGTAATACATTCTAAAATCGGTGTTTCATGTTACCCAAGATAAAGTAAGAGTTATGTGCAACACAAAATATCGAAAATATTTAATTTATTTAAAATAAAATATTTTCACAAATTCTTAGGGTGCTATACTCTACCCCCCTTAAAAAATATATCCCTCAAAATTCATCACATTGATATCAATAGGTTTTGATAAATAAACCTCATTAAATCATCAATTACCCAGGTAGATTACTCAAGCTGGTTGTTCTTCCAAAAAATAATTTCCTGTTGATTTGTATTTTTTTGTAGCCCTTTATCTATATGACCCAACATATCCACTTGTTATTTCTTATATGAATTATCATGATCCTGGGATATAACCCTTGGCTTAATTACTTGTGAATGGTAATATATGTACTTATTCTATTGAGATAAGTGGAACACATCTTGAACTCGAGTGAGGTTCATTGAAAGTACTAATAATTATTCTACTATCTTGAAATTATCATGAATTTCAAATGGACCAATATACCTAGGGATTTTATTTTCTGTATATTGTTATCACTTCTGGATCATAAGATTATATTATATATATATATACATAAACCTACATGAGTTAATTGTAGTTTATAAATTTTAAACTAATCAAAACATAATAAATCTTAATGTAATATTATCAGAAATAATGATTGTTCTATGACCAGAAGGAAATAATTCAAATCATAGTTGATATAATTTTATTAATTAATGTTTTTATTAAAATTATAGACACACTAATAAAACATATAAGATAGAAATATAAGTATGAATACTGACATTATTTAACATGAATAGCAGAACAGACAGGTAAAAACAATCAATGAAATAGTTAGTCAAATTAATAATGAATTACAAGTTATGTTAAAATAATAGTCTTATTGAAACCTAAGGGTAATTTTTGTCAATAAACTTGAATAATTTTATCAATTTTTTTCTACTTCCTATAAATTTTTACATTCCTTGTCAAGAAATACCTTGATATGATGATCATAATATTATCTATCTTCTAATCTAGGGAATCCATCACTATGATGATCAAATTCATTATTCCAAGACTTAGAATATCATAATTCCATGGATTATATTCCGTATATTACTATATAGATAATCCCTGAATTATTAAAATGACTAGAAATGTGATTAATAATGATAATTTATTATATAAGAAAAAACCCATAAAATTATTCATTAGAAATAAGACTCTATATAGTAATATAAAGGCTTTGGAACGATATGCTTACAAAGAGAAAAATTTAGACAGATTGAGTTGAGAATGTAATCAGATCCAATCCCTTCAAATTAATTGAAACATATAGGGGAATCCCCAATAGTTATATTTTTTTATTTTTTTCAATGGCCAGGGATAACTAGGTATTTTAGGACTCACAAAGTTTTATTATAACTAAATGATCATTATCATTGTAGTTTATAACTATTAAAATGCTAAATGAATTTCATAAAAGGGAAAAAGCCTATATATTCCAATTATGAAAATATTATAGTCATAATTAAATCTTTATTATAAGTTAATACATGAATCATTATGAGGGTTAATATAATTTATTATTACTAGAATGATTTTGGTGGTCATTAATGTTGTCAGCCCGATAGAAAAGGAAAAGGTATAAATACTCTTCCAAATAATGTTACATTCGATTAATCATATGCATACTCAATCTATTAAATATTAATGAAGAATGTTATGATTATAATCATCATACATTAGATCTTTTCTTATATATGGTGAAATTAATTTTTTATACATATACATACAAAATTACTTTTGGCATAATAACATCATAAACAAGGATTTAAAAGAGTTTTTTTGATCTCCAAGACTAATTGAATGGAAAGGAAAGATGTAAAACTCCTCACTCGAAAATATCCCAATTTTTATAAAAAACATACCACATTACAAAAATGAAAATTCCTTGACAAACATATAACCATTTTTTTGTTTAATAACTACATTTTTTTCGTTAAAATGTATCTACCATTTAGTTTTTAAATATTTTTAAATATTATTGAATTTCATAGAAAAACACTTATATAAAAATAATTCACCCCCTAAGGAATACACCCCATCTTAGAGATAGATTATCATATTTTATTAAGTCTTCCCATCATTTATAATATATTACCCTATACTGTAAAATAATCTCTCCCATTTTGATTTGCAAAAATGATTGGTAAAGAATCCAATGTTTCTTGAAATTTATTTAAAGATAACATATGAAACGATAATGTGAACTAACTAATCAGCACTGAATAATATAAAGGAGATAAATGTAATCATAATTGGAAAAAATTCATGAAAATATCATTTGGATAAAAAATATCTCATAATAGGAAAGCATTTAACTGTTTTAAAAAGTATTCATGAAGAGTTCAAATGATATGATTAATCTTTCATCACACGGTTCATCAAGAAATATGCCATCGTTTTGAATTCATAAAAGTCCAACTCCTCTTCTATATTTTATTCATCATGCATTCAATCTCTTATGAATTGTTTCTATTCTCTTCCCTTGAAATGAAAATTTCTACTTCAAATGTTCTGAGATTGGTAATATCCAAATACAAATTATAACAATTTTATTCCAAAACATTTACTTCATCTAGATGATCATGAGTTTAATCATAGAATTATTCAAAAAAATTAATCTAACACAAATAATTTAGGATAAATTGTTGAAAAATATTCTATTTTTAACAAATATTTCCGTGCTTTAATAGAATGGTTATCATATTCTGAAATATCATTATCCAATAGTTTGGGCCACTTTTCTATCTAATCGTATAATATTTTTTTGAGTATATTAATTTTCATTAAATGTTTTCAAACCTTCTACAATAGTAATGCCTAATTTAGATAGTACATTGAATGCTTTTTATTTCAAAAAGAGGTTGTTTTGAATAAGATGGATATTTTCCTAAAGAATAAAAATAATGAAATTATGTATTCTAACATTCACAATGTTTGGAATGTATATATATATTAAATATTTTCATCCAAATCCTATGAACCATAAAATGGTTTAGGGTGATTCAGTCATCAGAATTTGGCACCATGTATGGAAACATTCTAGGTATTCTATTTACTTTAAATTAAAATATTCTTATCATCCAATATTTCAATAACATCCATAACATTATCATATATAGCATTTTCAGAATTGTTTTCTATGAATATTGATAGTTTTCATCTTAGATTGATGATTAATTTATTTCATTTTTCATTAATGACTTATGTTATTCATATGATGAAGATTTTTTATCCTTATTATACAATGATGCAAAATCTGATGATGATGATGTAGATTATGATGTATAATTTTCATTTGATCCTATATCATTCTATGTGGATTCTTCCTTAGCCTCTTTTTTGTATTCACACATTAATTCTTCTTCTTCTTATTATACTTCAACTTCTTATAATATATATTCCTCTATTTATTATTCTTTTCCTCCTCCTCATTATCTATCTTAATTATCAATTGCACCTCCAAATTATCTGTACATTCATAACAAACAAATTACAACTAATTTTCCACCAATTATTTATCAAAAATTTTATACATCAATTATTAATCAATTTTCCATAATCCTTATTAGCCACTGATTGAATATTGGCAGGTTTAGCAGATTTTTTTTGAAAAAATTCCATATTCAAGAATTATATTATCCGCATGAGATATTAGCGGGATAGGATACTTAGAAACCTTTTCAACATCAATCAACAATATTTATACAACTATTACATTAGTTGTCAATTTGTTTTTCTTATTTTTTAACTATCACAAGGTCCATGTTTTCAAATCCTTATTCTTAATAGGATCAAGAATAAAAACTAGAAACCCTAGTTTATTTTAAGCTTCATAACAAATTAATTAACTCCTCACCAGATATTCACTCTTATTGATTATATTTCATAGGTGGGGAAGATAAAAATGTAATTTTCTTCCTAACATCCTACTCTTTACTTTATGGTTGTGCTTCCAATGTAGCAATATCATATCTTTCAGTTTTTATGTGATTTATAGAAAAAAACTAATTATATTCATTAAATTGCATATTCAACAATAATAAAATCTTTTCTCATACTTGGTATGTCCTAATCTCAATATTGAAAAGTTCAGTAAATTTATAAATTATCCTAATCATGAAGGGTGAAAAAATAATAATATTCAACATTATTAAAAGACTTCTATTATTTTCACTATAATTAAAACAAACTTTGTGAAGTCTATTTAACTCACATTTACAATGTAGTATATAAAAAATAAAATTATCCTTTAATTCACCTCTCTAAAAAATCTATTGGAGAATATATCCTTTCATCAAAAATGAATTAATCTATTTTATGCTGTTATATGGTAAAAGTTCTTTAATTTTTCATATAATGTGACTAAAGAATCATCACTGTGATTCTTATTGATGGTTCTAAGTCTATCTACTAAATTTTGAGAAATTTAATATGGTTCTCCATCAGAAGGGAAAAAGATAAATGACACTTTAATTTTATATAAATGCTTATGTCTATTTCCAATCATTGAAACATAATATTTATCCTGAAAATCTTCTTTAAAAATGTAAATAAAAGAATGAAATTCTTGAACCATCTGAGAAAAATATTTATCAAAATGTTTTGTGGCTTATCTACAAAGCACTTTCCCAGCCATAAAGAGATATTATCAATTTTAGAGAAATATAAAACTTATCTAACAAATATTTGTTAATAACTCCTTCTCTAATTTTTTTTTATTTTTTTGTAATATTTCTTTATGATGATTATAATAAATAATTATTTCAGAGATATGATGAAAAGAAAAATAATCTGACTGAGATATTTGAAGGTTTTCTGAGCTTAATTGAATAAAAAACAATGAGAATCGATGTGGAAAAAGGGTTATCCCACCCTTATATTGTCTCTAATTGTGACGATTTAAATTTAGTATTCTAATCAATATTTGATATTGAAACCCTTTCTAATATTATGGACATGATTTAGTAAAATAATTTTATTAATGTTTTTTTTGAACTCTCATGGTTTTAAAAACTTTTATCAAATTGTGAATAATTATGATTTTGAATGAATTTAATATTTTGAAAAAAATATTTTTTTGGAAATTATAAATAATAAGAAAATGAAAATATTTAAATTATTGTAATTATATAATTTAAATAATAATATAATAATACAATAACTTTCAAAGTAGAATGTTTAATTAGTATGATTAATTTGTTATTTATTTTTTAAAAATTTAAAAAATCATGATTGTTTTGTAAAAAAGTCTTATTGTGATAATCATATTATTAAGAACTAATTAATATTTATTTATTTTTAAAACTAGATTACGATATATTTATTATAAAAAACTGATTATGATAGTTTTATTACAAAAAATAGATTATAATATTTGGTAATGACTTTTGATTAGGGAAGTATTAAAAAAATTAAGGGTTTGAAAAAGAAAATTTAGAGTTCTAGATTTTAATTTTTTAAAGAATATGTTTCTAAAAATAATTATTATGATTAAAAATTTATTGAATAAGTAACAATTTATCAAAATATTGTTTTTTAGGAAAAAACTAAATGTTTTTAAAAACAAAAAATACATATATACTTCCACTACGAGAAGGTGTATTTTAATATAAGAAGATAGGTAACCACAAACTATATATGAATTACCATTTAGTATTTGTCATTCCCTAATCATGTTTAACATATTAAAATCAATTAGAACAATGGGGAAGAATAAAAATATCATCTCATTGTTCTTAAATTCTAATGAATTATAAAATTATATATCCATTATGTGTGTGATCATAATGGAAATATTGTCTTATATCTATATGTTTAGAATATGAGTGATGTTATATATTTTTTAATAATGAAATGGAACTTTTATTATCACATAGTAGATTATTTTTTGTTAAAATCATTATATAGTCTGTGTGACTATGTGTTCTATCCACAAATATTGAGAACAAAAACTCCTAACTACCACATATTCTACATTTGTAGTGGAAGGTGCCACTCAAAATTGATTAATACATGAACAAGAATCTAGTTAGTATCCTATTAAATTACAAGTTATACATTTACTTCTTCCATATATTCTATAACCACCAAATAAATAATCTAAAAAATATTTTTTTTCAATAACACTTCTTGAATATTATATTATGAATAAATTTTTAGTACCCTTAAGATAAAAAATAATAAGTTTACTATATTAATATGAAATTCCTTTGAATCGTCTTTATATATTACACAAAATAATAATTAAAAAAATTAAATCCAGAGTTCTAACTGCTATGTGATGTAGACATGATATCATACCTCTAAAATATTTTAATCAAATTTTTTTCCAGCCCCATAAATATCTAATGTATTCAGGGAAATCTATGGTTGTACTAATTATATTATTATTTGTGTATCTAAATTTATTAAAAAAATATTTTATATACATTTTTTGATATATAAAAGTGCCTTCTGTTTTGTTGAAATTTGAATAAAATATGTTTACTCAGCTATCATACTAATTTAAAACTCATGCATAAAAAGATCCACAAATAAATAAACTAATGATTTTTGAGTTGAACCAAAAATAATTTAATAAACATAAATTATAACAGTTATATTTTTTTATTAACGTAATTTATAAATATATTTGAATCCATAGGTCCTTTAAAAGAATTATATTATAACAAAAATCCTGTTAAACTATAATACAATTCACTAGGGGATTGTTTAATTCCATATAGTTATTTTTTATGCTTATAATATTTTTTATTTTTTTTATGTTCCACAGCAGTTGTTTTTTTGACCAAAAAATCTTCTTAAAGATATCATATATGAAAATAACACTTTATATCTATTTTAAAAGTATGAAATTAAATAAATATAAAAAGTATATATGTATTGAAATCGATTCATGTATTTCTACCTGAGCCCATGTTCATCATAATTTATTAATTTTTATCCTTTTGTAGTACGATTAGATTTATTTTTAACTATTATTCCTTATTAATCATATTTATTTCAAAAACCCCATCTTAATCGAATTATAGAAGTTTTTTTGGTTATTCAATTAAAGTCCAAAGATTTCTCCTCTCAAAATCATTGTTCTCATCATTCATAGTATTAATACAATCCTCATCACTTAAATCCTCATTAGACTTCTTAGGATATAATTGGGATAAGAAATATAGATTTTCAGTTTCACATCTTAAGGACCATATTTTTCTAATCACTTGATCTACCTCAACAATGATACTCTCACAATGACGAATAATTAAAAAATATAACTTCTTGGGTTTTCATAAGACTAAAAATCAAAAATTGGTTGAACATATTCTATGGAATAACTTTAAAAACTAATTCATCTTTTATTTTATCACATAAAGAAAATTCTAAGAAATTTTGAAATTAGTTTTAGAATCTACACTGAAAGATGTAGGATGAGGTTGTTTGAGAACAAAGAGATTATTTTCCTTAAACATTGCATGAAATTTTTCCTCAATAGTAAATAAATTTTTGTTACAAACTCAATAAGACATAAAAAATGGAATAACCTAAAAGTTTTCCTTCATCATATTTTTGTGAATTTTTATGTAAGTTATCATAAGTATTTAGAATGAAAAAAATTCAACCAAATACTTTGACGTAAGAATTTTTTTGGATTTCTTCGTGTCCAAATATCATAAGGTTGTTTATTAAAAAAAATATAAATTAAAATTCAATTTATAGTATAGTAAGTATTACTAATTACATTATCCAAAAAATGATTGGAAACAGAGTATTCACTCATCATGGTTCATGTAATATAATGAATAATTGTATTTATTCTTTCAACTACAACATTTTTATGTGGGATGCAAGTTGATGTAATGTTATGTTGAAAGGATTTATTACTGAACAAGATTTAATATAACTAAAGGCTTCATATTTATATGTCTGAAAATAGAACCAAATATATCAAGTGAAATCATCATTTAATAAATATAATAGTATTTCCCCCACAAAATTCTAGTTTGTGTAGGACTAAATAAGTCCACGTTCACTAACATCAATGCATTTTAATGTTATAATTTATTTATTGAATTAAAGCATTTATTATGTTACTATTAAAACTAAGAACTGTCATAGAATTATAAATTATTGATCCTATGATTTGGTGGACCATTAACAGGTCATTTCTTTATATACATAGATATGTTTCAAATATTTTAATGTCATAACCATCTTTTATATAATGAATATTTATCATTCATTTCACTAATTCAAGGTAATTATTGGATCATATGGTGTTTAATGTTTATTTTGTAAAGATTCACATATGGATTTGTAGAAACAATAAATTCATCATTTGAACTATGTAAATCACATTTATCATTCAAAAAATTTGCATGGTAAACAACATTACATATTTTAAATATTATTTTTTTATTCTTTCCTACATTAAATAAAACATTTGAAATAATGGTTTGACAAGAAGAAAAATGTTACATATTCTGATCGTATATCCTTGATCATTATCTTTGAAAGGTTCAATGAAACCATTCATCATGATTATCTTCTTCATGAAATTTTTATTAATATTCATTGTCTTTGATCAATGACTATCAATGTAAAAAATATATTTTTTTTGTTTAGTGTTATCATTATATTCTGAAAAATAAAAATTTTAATTATTTTGAACCCATTCTTTATTGGGTTTGTAATTATAAGAAAATTGATTTTTGGGAAACAACATTATTCTAACATTATTATATGGGGAACATGTTATTTATATAAAAAAAATATGATTTTTAATTCAAAAATATTTTAATCTTTTCAAATAATAATTTTTATCCCAATGGCCACCACACATTCACTTTGTCAAAAATATCCACATTTAGTAAAAAAATAACGGTTAAAAAAAATTATTTTTTGGTAAAATTAATTTTAACATTATCACTATAAGGTCAAATATCCAAATAAATTGTATTGATGTTTTTCATACTAGTGGTAGACATGTATAAATGATTTATTATGTGAGAAATTTTATATTTTTGTTCTATAACTAAATTATTATCCTCTATTTTATGTGTTTTGGAACTATGTATTTCAAAATTAATCTTTTATATTTTTTTCTCAAAAAAATATTTTTTAAATTATATTTTAATGGATTCTTTTTAAGAAACATGTCTATAAAAATCTTTTTGAATATATAATATTTAATTACTTAAAAGTTTACTTATAAAATTTTCCTTGTAAAATTTTCCTTCTAAATTATACAAGTTTTCTGAAAATATAATAATTTTACTTCTCTTATAGTTTTTAAAATATATAAAATTCACCATGTCATGATAAAGTATTAACTTATTATAAGGTTGATTCTTCATCAGAATATTTAAAATTTTCACATTGTGAAAATTTAATTATAAACACATTTTAGGTAGGGATTCAACAGTTTGTACCTTTTCCATTGGACATTGACATAAAATGGTTACATTTAAAAATTGATTAATGTTAATTTTCCTAGAAGATTCATTATTAGACGAACATTGAGAAGAATCTCTACCAATAGAAACAATTTTTCAGATGATTTCAAAATAAATAATTTTTTATAATTAAAATATTCTTTAGCATTCATATATAATTATTTCCCTCTTATAATTCATTTTAAAATTTATAAAGTTAGGTCAGATATGTCCAACCTTCAAAGATTCATAAAATTGACCACAAAATCCTTTCTATATCTATTATACTTATGGGTATTTTTAAATCTATATTGTAATCATTTCTTACCAATATTCATACTTATCACTATAGTTATATTTTCTATGTCATTTTTAGAAGTTGGGGTTGAAATTGAATCAGATTCCACAAAATAAAACTTCTTTCTTTAATGTTTCACTATTTACTTCATATAATAAAACAACGATGTAAAAATAGATGTTGTAGTAAAATATATATCAAATATTTTTTATTTAATTTTTCAGAATCCCTTTTAAATCATCCTTCATTCTGCATAATATTACTAATATCATCATCTTAAAGAAGATTAGTAAGATTTAATGTTTTGTCTACTGTAGTTATTTTAGACTCCCACTCATTGAGAATTTTGTCTATAAACTATTCATCTAGATTTTTATAACAAATAAAATTTTACCCAAGAGTCTATAAATTATTTATAATATTAATTAGACTTTGGTTCATATTAGAAACTATCTCACTAGGTAGAAATAAAAGGCTTAGAAATTATCTCTATGAATATCTATTATTGTTTCTATAACAACGTATATACCAAAATGTGCTACTTAAAATTTACTCAAAATACTATTAGAAGATTCACAAGATGATATATTTCTATAGATACTCCAATCAGTAGAGAACAATATTTTTTTGAATATGTAGTTAAAATGATATTATAATTTCTCACCATTTTTAAAAGAAGAAACATCCTTATCAGGACTATTATGTTTTCTTGTAAGAATTTTGAATATTTTAACTCCAATGTTGAAATTTTTTTTATTTCATTTATCTCTTTTATATTCATATTCATTCCCATTAATGATTGGTGGTCTAGTAGGATTCATATTATCGATCGATCTAATTTTCATATAATTTTTCTTAAAAAATAGAGACTATTTTACTGGGTCCTTCTCCGGTTTTGTGCATTTTTCTGTTTTTTTCAATCTGTCCTTCCTGCTTCTGGTTCCTGTATGGATGAATTTTGTTGTCGTTTCATGGATGGATCTGGCGGTTTCATGCCGCTGTTTTTGATGTTCATAAGTCTTCGCGAGCATGGTATGAGTCTATTCCTCTTTGTTTCGAGGTTTATGTTTTTGTGTGTGTGGAAGTTTCCATATGTTGTGATTTCTTCGGCCTCCACCGAGTCTGGTGTAAGCCGCTGATGTTTGTACCGATGAGGTCGATGGACGAGACGAGGACGGTCGATGGTGGCCGACGACGGTCGCCGGTGATGGAGTTTACGGGAGCTGGTGAACCTCGCCGGTGTCCCGATGAAAGTGGGTTTTCCGGTCACATCGGGGGCGTATCCCAAGGATGATGAGGCGGTGGCAGGTGATCCCGACTTTCGAGGTCGCGCATGGGCTCGTGGCTCGAGGAGTTATGCGGTTCTTTTGATGGTGGTTTTTTGAATTTTGAAAAGTTTGATTGTATCCTTGGGTCCCGGAAACCCCTATAAACCAGCTATCTGATAATGAAAAAAATGCTTTCTAGGCTCTATTCACAATAGAACAGACTTATAAAAACAAGAAATACAATAGCTAGTAACAATCTGAATGGTTTACACAATATATTAAAAGAATTATCTATGTTATCCTTATGATAAAAATTTACTCAATAACTTTGACTAAGGGTATCCATAGTTTTAATCAGACTATAAATTCTATATTTATTAATTATAAAATCCACTGATATGATGGTGTAAATAAGACATGTCTTCTTTTCTTTATAAGCCCTCAATATGATTATCAGAATCTATCTTCCTTTCCCCAAAATCTGTCGATCTAGTGGATCAGATTAAACTTCATTATATCCACATATTCCCCCGATCATTATAATGATTAGATACATGATTATAAAAAAATTAATTATAAAGGGACAACCCCTAATATAGATTATTTTGAACTAAAACTCTCTATAGTATTAAATTGAATTTGGAATAAGATTTTCATAGAGAGAAAATGTTTGATATATTTAGTAGAAAATGTGATTATATCTAAACTCTTTAAATGTTCTAGTATTTATCAGTGAATATCAAACAATCATATTTCTGAGTTTTTTGTAATTTACTTAGAAAACATACTCAATGAATTATCTGAAAGTTTAAGGATATGTTAAAATATGATGCTATTATATTTGACCACCATTCCAATGAAAAAACCATTCCTTATGAATTAAAAACGTCTATATTTTTGGAATATAAACATAGTACATTATGATAGACATCCATATCATTAGTTAATAAGATAATCCTTTAGAGAATTTGTCCAATTTATCATTACCAGAATTAGTACGATGATCATGACTTTTTTCAGTACGATAGACCTGAAAATATTCTATTTACTGGTCAAAATAATGGTATGCCCAATTTATAAGATGCATACTCAATCTGATGGATCTTATTGAATAACAACAGGATTATAATCATAATACATAAGATCATTTAACAAGCATGGTAAACATAATTTTTTTTTAAAATATAATAAAATATTCTGGAAATTAAATGTTACTAAGAAATGTTGTAATAGGGTTTTTATGTTTTCCAAAACTAAAGGAATGGAAAAGTGAGATGAAATAATTATAAATCTTTAACACTTTCATCATTTGGATGTGATTACTTCAATTTCATGTCATCATGTAATAAACTAAATTAAGATGATTTTTTTATGCTTATGGAATTAATTTATCACAAAATACATAACATAATGATATGTCATTCCTTATATATCTAGTTATAACAAAATGGTTTTAACTGATTAAACAATATGGATACATCTTTATATGGTAATGTAATACCTTAATATCTAAAACATTATCTATTTTTCAGAATATACCTTTTCATATATTGTTATAATTTTTTCCCTTAAAAAATAATAAAATAAAAACATCAGAAAAAAGGTCATTGACTTTCCCAAATTAAATTATAATTAATACACCATGTCTCCAGAAGTGGATTTTGATTTGTAAATACCAAACATGTATAACATTTAGAATATATTATATTGAAACATGAAAAAAATATTCAAAATAAATGATTATTAAAGATAAACAAAGAACTTTATTTATTAAATAAAACAAAAACTATAACATATATTACTTAAATCAGAAAATGTTGTATACTCCATCAATTATAGCATACAACCATTTTTTAACAAATCATTAATTGGTCCCAAGGTAAGTTGTACTATCAAATTTAATTTATCCATATCAATAATCTACTTATCCCCTCAAAATTATCTTATTATCATAAAAATATTAAGTGTTATATTATCCTTAATCATTTTATCCATGAAATGACACCATTCAATTAAATCATTTTTCTTGGCTATCAGTACCACTCAATACATTCTTGAATATCCATAACAAAAAACTTATATATTTTATGAATGATTATTTTTGGTACATAAACAATTATATAATTCAACTCCATTCTTAATCCATTAAATAAGCTTCAACATCTTATTCCATAAAACATATTTCCTTTTGTATTTAATTTTTGTGTCATTATCATTAATGGTATAACCATTACTCATACAAAATTTCCAATTCACATCATTAGTTCCCCCCTAGGAAATCTATTTTCACAATTCCCATAATTTTAATATATTAATTATTCCAAATTTGATAATAATTTAGGGAAACTAATATTACTATCAATTCCATTTACTAAAATAATAATTATTCCTCTGTAATTACTTGAATGATGTCATAATTTTCTATAAAAAAAGCATCTTTCCATTTATCTGATACATTAATTTGGATACATCTTCCCACATTCATGATAAATGGGAAATATAATAGTCTATCCATCATGGTCTCTATAACCCAAACTCTCAACCAATGCTATCTTTCACTTCTTGAGTGAATTTGATGGATGTTAAGGGTGAAATTTGTTAATCATATATCTGGATAGTAGATTATGTATAATAAAAATATCCTTTACTCTAGGTATCATCCAATTTTTTTCTCATCAACACATTATATATCCCATAAAAAATGTCCAAGTTTGTTGTAGTTCTAGCCATTCCCTAAAACAAAAAAAATCAATGTGGAAAAAAATAATCATTATGGGGACCACATAATCATGGAAGATAAGATAAAAGATATCTAAATCCTGAAACATTTATCTCATTATATAAAACTATAGGCATAACCAAGGATATTCATGGTAATTATTTAAATCCTTCCCATTGGTTCGTAAAGATTTTGTGGATTTCCAAAGTGTATCCCTGGAAGTGTAAAAAACATGTGTGTAGAAATTCCATTTTTTGCATGATATGAAGATAAATTCATAGTAAATTTTCTATTTTTGGAGTTATTTCCCCTATATACCTCTATTTCATATCTACATATATCTGTAGTATTCTAATAGGGAAGAAATTTCGTTGAATCCACATACTCTATATTTTATAAAAATTCCATAATATGTTCCTTTACATTGATTTATCCTTAGTCTTTTACTTATTAATATCACTACACATGTCCTTATAATTAACATTAGGTATATCAAAAATTTATTTTAATCTAATATTATTATGTTTAACTAACCCATTCCTCTGATACAAACTATAACATAGCATGATTTTCATATATAAATATTACATTTTTTAAGCATATTCAATTCATTTCATAAATAAACTATTGAGTACCGCAACATTTTAGTGTCTTTGGATACTAGGAACACACATTTCTTACTTTAATAATTATATTAAACATCTCTCATAATTATCTTCTCACATAGTACTCCACTTTGGCATAACCTAACTAAATATTTCATCATAACCTTGTGATGTAAACATTTGAAATAGTGAGATGAGATGTTCAATAAAGGTAAAAATAATATATATCAATCTATGATAATATCAAATAAAAAATATATAAAATTTAATTTTTCAATTATCATAACATAGAAAGTTCATACCCAACATTTCAAAAATTAAAAACATGATTCATGGAATAAAACTTTATTATTTCCAAAAACATGTTTGATAAGTGTGATAAATCATCATAAATCAATCATAAACCATAAATCCAAAAAAACGTGTGTCACTATACAAAATATATTATACCATTTCATATGTGACGATTAACTACCAATACCATAAACATAGTGGATTTGTAGTCATCCCATTTTTCCCATTGTCGATATGTACACATGTGTTTCCCATTATGGATTAAGATGCTCCTATTTTTCATAGTGGATCAATTCTATAGACCTGTTTTCCATTGATATATCATCAGATATAATTATTTACCTCATAAATTATGGGGATATTTTGGTCGCACACATCACGTAATGAAAACCATAATTATATGTGCCATAATATCATATAACATTCATCATATCATCATATCATAATCTGTGTAATGAGAATGGGTTTCATAAATATTTCACCAACACAAAAATTAATAACCCTTGGAATTAATAATGGTGTTAAAATTAAATATTATCCATAGTAAATAATCACTAACGTAAAATGATTTTTAATTATCACATGGAATTTTTTTGGAGGAATATTTCCTTTCCACTATGAAAATTATTTTATATAATATAAAAAATTTAAAAAATGGTATTCATATAAAATAACCATGATAACATATAAAATATGGTTTAAAAATTATTTAATACTTTTCTTGAGTATAATATAAATCATGTTTGAGGATTTATTTTTTAAAATATAAAAAAAATTCTAAAATCCTTTATTTTGAAAATAACTTTTAAAACATATAAAATAGTATTTAAAAATAATTTTAAAAATTAATTGAGGTAAATAAGAATTCATTTTTGAGAAAAAACATATAATAAAAGATTTTTTTTCAAAATAATTTTCATTGAAATTTACCATGATAAAATATAAAGGAGGATTCACTAAAAATAATGGTCATGATGGTGGAAAACCCCATTCATTCCGTACATGTTAAAATATTATTGCATTCAATTTTTTTATAAAATCCAAATTGGAATTATTTGGAAAATGGAATAAATATTCCATTAAAAGTTTTTACAAGTTCAAATATGGGTAAATATATCGTTAATAAGTCAATTTAAATGTGTTAAAAAAATTTGAAAACATTTTTAGAGAAATTTGTTTCGGAATAAATGGTTTTTGATATAAGTGAATAAAGAAATGGTATTTTAGAAGACATTATTTTGAACTCTTCATTATATTATGAGTTAAAATAAAATAAAAAATTGTATTCGTAATAAATAAAATTAGGTTTTAAAATCATTATTATATATGGATTTAGTTCATTTGAAATCATCATTGGGAGCTTAATCATGAACAATCCAGATAAATGATTAGATTACATCATAAAACACTTACAAATTTGGTAACATTGAATTATAAGACCCATGAAAGAATACAGATAAATTTAACTTATAATATCATTATAATAATTAATTTCATTATATTTCTGGTCAAATGGTCTATATATACACCTCATAAATGAATATATGTTAATAACATATAGCAAAAAGAAGGCAAATTGAGAAAAAAATCCCTTATAGGTTCGATAATTATTGAACCTTAAACACAATAAAAGAATGATACCAAAATATATATGTAAATCATCATAAATTTAAGAATATTAATTTTAAAATATAATCATGGGAATTACATAAAACACATAAAATAAACTAAAAATGATTATGGAATGTGTCTTACATAAGTAAAAATTGATATAAAAATCCCTTACTACCTTAGTAATCATCTGGATTGTTAGACCAAAGAGTGAATAACACATAATAAAAGATTATATACCCTGTAAATAATTAAATAAATATTATATTATTAAAAATAATTATATATACTCGACATAATATAAATTAGTGATGGATTTTTATATGTCTCACATGAACTAAAGAGAGACCTGATATCCCTTACCACAAGTGTTGACTTCCTTCGAACATGTTTGAAGCTCAGGCATAATAAATATATTTTTATTCAGAATATATTAAAGATAATTGAATATATAAATATATATATATATTAATAACATAAAATATATTATTTACTTATGAACATTTATAACTCATTTATTATCTATTCCTCGTTAAAGTTATGCTTTGGGAAATAAATGCATTTCCCTTCAGGTATATTTTTATCGGTAATTTTCTTTCTAATTACAAAAATCCTGGTAAAAAAATCAAAAGAATATTAAAAATTATACAAATATCATATATAGTAAGTTTACATATATTTATAGAGATACATAAATGTTAGAGATTGAAAATTAAATACAACATTCACAATGATTATATGCCATACGTACTCAAGAACATTGTATCCATTTTCCTAATAGAAATAAATAAATAAAGTTAAATAATATATCATATTTGTAGAATAATTTTAATATTATATATATAACACATTTTCACCAAAACGGTTCTGATTACTCTCCCTGTAAATTGTGAACGAGTTACATCAATTCGTGAGGTAGTAGTCCAATCTATACGTGAACAAAATTATCATATTCGAATGAAATATATTGTATGAGGAAAAATTTTATATCATGATTCAATAAGGAAAATAATATCCTAAATATATTATATAATAAATAAATATATTAATTTATTTCATCTGATAGATATTGATAGAAAATTAATAACATCAGTTTTCAAGGTTATAGACAACCATACACATGAAAAATGACTTCACAACATATTTGATTGAAAAAGATAATGTTTAATGTTAATAAATTAAAAATATAAATTATATTTATATGGAATTTAATTATTTTTTAAAAAAATAAATTATTAATAATAAATGAACTAGGTGTTGGTGGAAATTAAATAAAATTCTTGATTAGGGATGATAACACTTCTTTGGGAAACTTCTTTTTGTTTGCACCAAAAGATTTCTTAGGATGAAATTATGGCCAGACTAAGGATTATAAGATTATATTATATAATTATTTATTTTATTTGGTTTGTTATTTTCTAAACCAAATTATTTTTTAATTATGAAGAAGAGAGGAGAGGGGTGTCCTTTTATATGTTTGGTGAGTGGCATAACTGTATTTTTTTAAAAATGTGTATCCCCATTATTGAGATGCCAAAAGATAGAAAAATGTGGCTTATCGACCATAGAAAATACAAGGTCAATATATGGAAAAAAAATGGTATTGGACATGTTTTGGGAAATTATTAACCCAGATTAATTTTTTTAAACCCCTTGTAAGGCTATTTTTATAATAACTGCAGAAAATATTTTTTATAATTTTTAATATTTGCAGTATATGTTTTTATAATATTATTATATATAATTAATTATTATTATTAAAAATATGGAATTAATTTTTTATATTCCCTTAACATAAGTGGTAAATTATAATTTTATATTAATATCACTGTTGCATGAGAATGTAGTCTTAATAGAGAAAATTCTCAAAACCATAAAATGTTTTTATATAAAAATAAAATATTTAAATTATTTCAATAGCCAAATGGGATTAATAGATATATAATTGAACTAATATTATATTTAAACCAACCTTATGATAACTTTAGTGTTCTTAAAACATTTAAAATGATTCACAAATCAGAATAAAAAACTGTATTATTCCCTATTCATCGAATAATTTATCTTCCTAAAAACATATCAAATATTCCACCCTATGATATGTTTTACATCTTGATTTTAATTTTTTTATTTACTCATATGAATTTCCCAATAGTGAATAAAATTAATTTCAAAATATTTCTGCAAAATGAAACTAAATAACTTTTTAGAAAAATGCAATTTTTATGCATAAAAATGAATTCAATCTTATATGTTGTCTAGAAAACACACAAGTTGAATTTTAAAAATTTTATTGAATATATAATATATAATTTTTTCTAAATAAATCAACACAACCAGTTTTTTTATTGATTGGGGTAAAACATGTTTTTGTTAATAAAAGTAGATCTTTATAAAAATTATTTCTTTTATTTTGATTTTTTTTATTTTCCTTTTTAATTAATTGGTCACTAATAAATTAATTATATATACATGTGTAATCATAATTTTTTAAAATTTTATTTAATCCTATTAATACCATTCATT
Source organism: Viscum album (assembly GCA_963277665.1). Classification (NCBI taxonomy): domain Eukaryota; kingdom Viridiplantae; phylum Streptophyta; class Magnoliopsida; order Santalales; family Viscaceae; genus Viscum; species Viscum album. The sequence goes on from OY728147.1 coordinate 9,200,123, forward strand.
ACAATGGTTTGGATAAAACCTTCATATAGAACATTAATACTTTATTTTTAAACATTGTGTTTTCTGTAACACAAGGAAAAAATAGCGTTTCATGTATGAAAAGATATTGATAGGAATAAATTTCTCTTAAAAAATGTTATTCACAAAATATTGTTTTTTACCCCCAAATTATATAAATTTGTTTTAAAATGAAGGAATTTTTATTCTATAACTTGTATGTTGTATTTGGACTGTCTATTAGTCCTTAAAACTAGACAATTAAGACAAACAATTAGAGAATCAATCTCAATGATGTCACTGTTAGTATTTCATTAATTATTTTTCACAGTGGAAGATTTTATCTTGAATTTTAAAGGTGGTTTGTGTTTTCATGATATTACCCCCATATTATTACAACATAATATAATCGAATACAACTATGAGCATACTCTTGTTAAAAAATTAACATATCACAAATTATTATTTGTTTTATTCGAGCCCTAGTGTCCTCACACAGCTGCATCAATAATAAATACCACATAATCATGGGGTGTCTATAATTATGTTTCTCAAAATAAAGTTATATATTAAACACACACAGACACAGACACACACACACACACACATATATAATTTTTATTTAAAATAGATATGGGGCATACTTCTCACAAATTTAAAATATTTCAACTTGAGTCAAGAGCACTTCATGTAATATAATTATTATGTAAGAGAGTTGATTAAATTTAATTGTGGGGTTGCTCGACATCATTCTAGTAGAAGATTCATTAAAAGATAATAGAAATGAATAATTATGTTTAATTGAGTTGAAAAGATTATTTGAATTAGTAGTTATCATTTTAATCCCAAAACATCAAATAATATAGATTTAATGGTGAAATAGGGTGTTATAATAGTGTTCTGAGACATATTTCCACTTATATTTACCATTACAAAACTATGTAAAAATAAGATTTGGATGAAAATCTTATATTGGGTCTCACACAGGAAAACATGCTCAAGATTAACCATTCCCCCTCGTAATTTTTCATAACAATTCTTACCTATATCCATGATTAATTGTGAGTTTCCATGATAATTCTATGGGAACTTACCCATGTGTGGGATTCATAGGATGGTAATAAATTGCCATTGAGTAACATCAGTAAAATTATTTTCAGTAGAAATGTTGGTATAATATCAGAGATCCCAGACACATATTTTCTGTAATGAAATCATTAACATTATATTTCGATCATTTGATATTGATGTTGGTGAACCAATTTTCAACATCTATAACATACAATATCAAAATAACATAATGAATCAATTACATTCTCTAGGACCACGTGGGTTTCATGTTTTATAAATGTTTTCCAACCACCAACAAAAATAATACTCGTGTCATTAAATGATGTTTTCTTCCACATAAAACATATTTATTTATTTCACAATAATTCACCACCATAATCCATTTGAAGGATTATTTACATAATTCATTCAACAGGATTTCATTATATCATTTTTCATAGGATACATAAGAAGGGTGAGCTCAAATTATCAGTAATGGTAAATATACGCATTAATAATTGAATGCAATCAATGAGAATAATCAATGCATAAGAGTATAACCTTATAATAATAGAGAATGATATAATCGTAAAATAACTCATACCCATCAATATCATGAACATAAAATATAAAATAATGGAATAGGAAAGAGTTTTCAGAATTAATAATCATGATCCATGTGATACCAATCTTAGACATAAGAAGTATTATAAACCCATAAAAAGAGTTACATAAATGTATAGATATCCTAAATTTTATTCTTTATAAGCCACGTTAAATCCATTTTATAAATAATTGGATCTTAATTAAATCCATCAGAGAAACCCTTTGGGATATCCACCCGTATTTACACTTTGATATAGTTCATTACTGGATTCATTGTAATGCTTTATGGGTCCACCCATTATTAATTCTATAACATGATAACATAGTGCTATCAGGGAAGCACCATAATACATGTTGTAGTGGGATCATCCAATGTTATCAGGGACACCCCATCATATAAGTTACAATTGGATCACACAACACTATCTGGGATAAACCATCATATAATCTGTAATAGGATCACCTGGTGCTATCTAGGCACACCAATCTTATATAATTTCAATCAATTTTAAATATTATTAACCCATGGAAAAGTATTGGGTTCAAAAACAATTCATCTGAAACAATATTAATTCATCTAGGGAAAGAAATAAAGTAGTATCACTAAAAAAAATTCTAGATGGATAAATTTAAAAACACAATTTTTGGAATTTATTATTGGGAATTCCATAAACATATAATTGAAAATAGTTTTGAGGAAATAATACTCTTTATTTTGAAAATAAAATTTTAATACATAGAACAATTTGAGAATACTTTTTTAAAAATAATTTCATAAAAATCAATAATTTCATAGATATTAAGAATAATTTTTTATTTTAAAATAGAACTTTTAAAATTTAAATGTAATCTTTAAACAAGTAATATTCATGTTGGTGTGTACTTCAATATATTTCGTAAAGAACATTCCTTTTATTGAGTAACATGTTGAGAGAATTACCTTGTTCATAACAAGAGTAGGATATTCCATTGAATGTTTTTCTAAAAAGATAAAATTTGTTAATATTTATTTAATAAATAACATTTAAAATGGTAAAAAAAATTGAAAATATTTTTAGAGAATACTTGTTTGGATGAAAAAATATTTTTGACCAAAGGTAGGAAAAAATAGATTTTATTAAAAACTTTTTTGTCAAAAACGTTATGTACCAAGTAGAGAGAAAATGGTAATATAACTTGGATATTCCATTAATAACTATAGAAGATTAATATTTATTATTTTATTTAAATATGGATATTATAATATAATAATTGGAATAATAATCATAAATAAACCATATAAATGATGATATTATACCATAAGTCTCTTACAACATTGGTAACATTGGATAACAATCCCCATAAAGAATAATAATTAAAAGAAAAAATATTATAATTAATATATATATTGATGATATATAATTTAAAGGTGAAATATATACACCTTATTAAATAATATAGGTATAAAACATAATATAAAAATATAAGACTGCAAATTGAGACAAAAAATCATCACCTCTTTTGTAACATTAAAACCATTAACCCCATGAAATAGAGAACATTAATTTTATGTATAAATACCATTATATTTAATTATATTAATCTTAAAATATATTCATGTTCATTATTTACATCACACAACAAAAATATGTTGTGAATAATCCATATATCTCATATAAATAAAAGAGGGACGAGAATACTATTACATTGATTCTAAATTTTCTAAGGTCTATTAATCCTGCTAAATAATAAACATATGATAAATATTAAATTTTTTGATAACCATTTTCAATGGTTTTATTATTTTTATTTTACTTATTAATATTTTATATACAGTTTCATAATCTATTTGTTTCACATAACTTGTTTTGACTATATTTGGCTTCTATATCAAAAACGACATTTGTGGGTTGACTATGGTAAATGTGGCCATTATTTAAAAATATCTAAAATTATATTCATGTAATAATATTTTTATTTTTAAATCAATTATTCTTTTAGAACCAATAATGATATATGGATTTGGAAAATGATCAAATGTTATGATAATGGATTGGATAGGTCGTACATATGCTCGAGTAACGATTCGATTTTTCAGTAATCTTTATGAAAAGAATATATGTACTATTTAATATTTATATAATTATTATAATATAATAAATATCAGTTTAATTAAATATATATACTTATATATATAAATATATATATCATTGTTGTGATCCAGCGGGTGAAAAAAGGATTGACATTGCATTGAGAAGGATGTAGTCCACACATCTAAAAATGATGAAATATATTATTTCAATTGGTGATGAACTAAAAATGGTATATTATTTTAAAATAATGGTAAATAAATTTTTAATATCACAAATATATCATTTATATATAATTTTTTATTATATTAAACATTATTACTATCCATTTTACATGTTAGTGAAAAACGAATCACATCGCATCATTAGGTGGTAGCCAATCATACACATGAGTGACATTATCTTATCAATTAAAGAATGAAATGAAAATTATTATATATTGTATATGTAATAAATAGGAATAATTATGATTCAAATATATTATAAAATATTCATATCTATCAACATACCCATCTTGTAGGATTGTAATGGAAACACCAATGAGATCATTTCACGAAGCGGTAGTCCGCTGTACACATGAATCATGATTTCATAACCAATTTGATTGATGTTTGTGTTTTTTAGTTAATAACCATAATATAAAAAATATATGATATTTTAAAGATAATGTTTTAATTATATCATTGTGGTATAATAATAATTTATGTTGATATGGAATCAAATAAAACAAAAATTCTTATTGTTTAATGTTACCTCCTCTTCAGGATACTCCATTTAGGTTGCACCAAAGTATATTATTGGGTAGATTTATACCCAAATTAAGGATTATAGGATGATATTAGTGAATATTATAAGTTTTTTTGGATGATTTATTTGATTCAAAGTGTTTTTAAGTGTTAATATGGGAGGATAGGTGGGACATTTTATATGTGAGTTGAGGGGCCCAATACTAACTGTTTTGACCAAGTGAAACCAATTGAATTTATTTTCATAACACCATGCCCCAATAATTTAGAAGTATCTATACAAGAATTATTATTGTATAAATATATATATAAATATTTTTAATAATTTTTTGTCATTGTTAACCAATAAATTCCTTGTCTAACCACTATGTAATGTTGTTTTTACCATATCCACGGTAATTAATTTTAACTGCTGGAAATAATATATAAGGTCAAAAATAATTTTTTATTTAATATAAATTATAAAAAAAATTATGCAAAATATTTGGACAATTATTCCAATTTTAATTCACCAACATTGAAAATTTTAATTTAATATTAATCCAAAAGAGACAGTAAGACAACATGATTTTAAAAAGTTTTTTTTTTCAAAAATATGATTCTATATTAACTCTAGGTCTAATAATAACAATATAATGTAAATAAAAAAATATATATTGGTATATATTCTATATATTTCATTTTAAGTATTTACCATTAATGATTATTTTAATTAATTAAAATGAAGAATTATTATGCTATTTAAAATTCTTTTTAAAAAACTGAATTTTAAACCAAATAAAAGTATTATTCTAAAAATGAATACCATGTTGATTAAAAATAATTTTTTTTTTAAATATATATAAATAATAAATAATATTATTTATAATCTATTCAAAATATATTGGTACTTTTAAATTACATTGTTTATTGAATATAAAAGAATGTTTTTTCACAAAAATCAGCATTTCTCACTATTTAATGAAAAATCAATATTTTAAAAAAAGTACCAAAATTTAATCCTGAGTAAATATTGAGATTCTAATTCTAAAAATTATGTTTATTTTATCAAATACATCTTATAATAGTTTTAAATTTCTTTTATAATTTTTTCATCAAAATAATTAAATTCATCCGTTATGAAATAATATTTTAGATGAATAATACCACATTAGTAAAAATTGATTGATTATTTACTAATTTTTTAAAATATTTTAGATTTAGTAATATATATATATATATAATTCATAATTTTTTTAACATTACATGCACACACCAATTTAATGTGTAGGTTATAACGGTAATATATATCATGGGTAATTTTTGTTTGGTGTTTAATGTTGAATACACAATAGAAAATAAAAAATATAGGGGTTCATGTAACATAAGATAAATAGTGTTTTCTATGTAATTCAAGATATAAATTGTGTTGTGTGACCTTTATTCCTTCAAATATAATTTCATTCTCTTACATTGTCAAGATGTTAAATACACCCCCACATTGATGAATTTTTCCTCTCAATGTGAAAATATTCTTGGTAATAAAACGATACACATTTGAAAATATTTCGATTATAAAACTAAATTTTAAAAAGTGATAATAAAACAACCTGTTAATAATATATAATGGGATGGAAAAAGTTCATATATAATTAACATTACTTGGTTTTCAAATAGGATAATATGGGATGGAATGAAAAAAAGAATAAATAATTACAGAGAGTGATTGAAGTCATGGATCTGAAGAAACCGAATGATAAATAAAAAATAATGGCCTCAAAACCATATATAAGAAGAGATCAAAAAGACCATTAGTTTCTCTAAATTTAAGGAAAGGGATTACATATTTATTTAAATAATTTTTTTATAAATTTAATGAGTTATCTTACGGTATAGACTAAGAGTATAATTAAATATAAATACAAGATGAGTATAATTTCATCCAATAGAAAATTTCCCCCACAACATAATATTTTTCCCATATATTATGTGTATTTAGTATGGATTTTTAATTCCTGAAACACTAAAATAATTTTTTTCTATAAATCATAAGATAAGATTGCATGAAAAAAATCATAACCTCAAATGTTATCTAATCATTTTCTCTGTCACGAATTATAATAACTCAGATGTTGCACTCATGAATTAAGTGGTAAAATAGTAAAATTACATATCCTTCTTTGATATAGATGGAGGTGACCCATATTTAACTACAATTTACATGAAATATCAAAAAGAAATATTAGATAAATTACATTCAATGAGGCCTATTAGGATTATTGTTTTGGATAATTTTGAGAAACTCCCTCATAAACAATACTGATGTCATTAAATTATTTTATATCCCACTAAATGTAGAATTATTTATTTCAGATTGGGTTTTCATAATTATCCATATTAAAACCGTCATGTCATAATTTTTTCATCGTTTTTTCATTATTTCTTGGGGGAAAAACATAAGAAGGGAGAGCACAATTGTTCAGTTTGGATTAAAATAATTATTAACAATTTAAAATCATCAATGAGAATAGTAATTAAATGAGGGTATAGTAAAATTTTAAGATAGAATGATATAATCATAAAATATATCATACCAATCAAAAATTGGATCGACAAATATAAAAATATGTCAAAGTCAAGAGTTATCCAAATCAATAATCATGAGCCATGTGATATCAATCTTGATCATATGAATTATTAAGAACCCATAGCAACTATAACCTAATTTTTTTGGTATCCTAGAAAATTTCTCTTCATAAACCATGTTATAAATAACTATAATTTAGATAAATCCATAGTTGAAACCCTTCGGTAACTACCACATTAATTTTCTCAAACAAGGTACATTACCCAATGAATTTGTGAACATTCCACATGACCCCATCATATAAGCTATCACAGGATCACCCGAAACTATCTAGTTTTCTCCATCAAATATGATTTGATGAGCACCCTCTGTTCAATGTTTGCTATACCATTTTGTAATCTATAATCGGATCACCTGGTTCTATTTGGGCTTCTATGTTGTAAAATTTTTAATGGGATCTCCTGATGCTATCTTCGTGAAGCCAACATATATAAAATAAAAAAATGACAACATTAATATTGATCATTGATATTTTATTTCATCATAAAACTCATAAAAAATTATTATTCCATATATATATTTATTAACTCAGGGGAAGTAAATGGTTTTCAAGTAAATCTTTTTTAAATATGATTTTCTCTTAGAAAAGAAACTACTTTTATAAATATTTATTTGAAACAATATTCATCCATATATAGAAAGAGTAAGGATGGTATCATTAAAAAATATCTTGAATATATCATAATAAAAAATAAGGGTTGATGATTTTGTTGAATTGAAGTTCCATTAAAAGATAAATAGAAATATTCTTCAGAAATTTCTTCATTATTTTATAAATAACATGATAAAATATAAGTCTTTATAAAACTATTTTTATAATTAAATTCTTTAAAAACAAATAATTTCAACAATAATAAGAAAAAAATTAATTAAAAAAACTTTTCATATTTAAACATTTTCATCAATGAAATTAATCCAATTTGAGTGGATACCTTCATAAATTATGTAAAGAACATTACATTTTCCTAATAATTTTTTTAGAGATGTTCTTTTTTCTGAAAGTGAAAAGATTATTATTTGGAAAGTGAAAGGAATATTACATTGAAAAAATATAATAAAAATATAAATGGGATAAAATATAATTAAAAAATCAATTTAAAAATGGTAAAATCAAATTTGAAAATATTTTAAAAAAATAGGTTTTTGGGAGAAAAATGATATCTGACCAATGAAAAAAAATTCAAATATTATTAAATTATTTCAAAAACATAATGTAACAAAAAGTGGAAAATGGTACAATTAAATGTTAATATCATTAATAATAAAATATATACAAAATTCATTAGTTTCTTGATTGATGGATCTTGTGGCCTCATTAATGGAATCATATTCATTAAAAATATTGATAAACGATTCTATTGTATTATAAGGATCATACAATATTGGTACATTTGAATCATAATACTGCTAAAATAATACCATTGAATGAAAAATATATTATCATTAAAATTATTATATTCATGATATGAAATGTCAAGGGGAAGTATATATATCTCAGAAAAGATGATTTTCATATAGCATAACATATATCACAAAGATGGAAAATTGAGACAAAAATATTTCACCACTCTTTCAACTATGAGACTATAAACCCCGTGAATGTGAGATAATAAAATAGATAGTAAAATAAACATATAATTAATTATTATAATAATAAAATAAATTCATGTGTATTGTATACACCACAAAATAAAAATAAATTTTGAACATGGCATATATATCATATGAATAAAAATGAGAAGAGAAAGAACTTACCCAGAGTCTGACTAGACATGTGTGTATTTATCATCATGAACAACAAAATAATTTTAAACACATAATTAATTAAGAATAATTTTTCATTTTCATTATTATCTTTTTTTAACATACCAACATGTTATATAAAATTACTTATCTGAATAAATTTACATCAGATGTCTTGACCATATGCAGATTATGTGTCAAAAATGACCTAGGTGGGATGACTATAGTTATTGTGGTCATTATTTAAATCTATACAAAATTATAATCATGAATTAATTATCATATTTATACATAAATGTTACTTTTAAAACCCATCATCAAATATTTTTTTGGAAAAATGGTGTAACATTATGATCATGGACTTGGTATGTCGTATGTATGGATGAATAACATTTGAGTTTTCCATGATTATTGTGGAAAGAAGGTTAGTAATATTTTATATTTATAGAATGATTATATTATAATAAATAACATATTATTTAGTTATGTATATATGTATAAATATTGGGATCTGGTTGTAAAAAAATGAATCACACTTCTTTGAGGAGGTAGTAGTCCAGGCGACCAAAAATGATATATTAAGTTTATTCTGTGAGTTAAAAGGTAAAAATAAAATGATATATTATATTTCCATGATGATAAATATTTCATCATTTTCATTAAAATTTCATTTATATTACATAAATTTATTATATATATACCCTTAGTATTGTCCCTCTAATTCTTTATTGAAAAATGTAGCACATCAAACCCTTCGGTGGAAGTCCTCTATACACAAGAGTAGTGTTATCGTATAGATTACGAAACAGAATAGACAATTGTATATATTATTTAATTACTAAATATTTTTAATTTTTTATAAATATCATATATAAAATTTATATTCTTCATAAAACCCATATGTGATAAGTGGTAATAAAAAATGGTTGATATCATTTCGCTAGGCTATAGTCTACCGTACATAAGAATAATGATTTTTAACCCATTTTATAGAAGTGTGTTAGATTTTAGGTTATAAAATTTATATAAAAACTAATAATTTTATGTAATATCATAATGTTTTTATATAATCTGGTTATAATAATAAATAAATGGGGTGGAGAAAGAAATAAAACAAAACTACTCTTTGATGAATTTTACCTCTACGTCTGGTAACACCTTTTCGTGTATAGAAATAAAGCATCCATGGTTTTTAACCACTCTGTAATTTTTTTAGCTTAATCATTGTAATTAATTTTACATGTTTGAAATAATTATTAGTGTAAAAAAATTATGTTAGGATTATTATAAATTAATATAGATAAAAATAAAAAACATGGAATCAATTTTTCCCAATTCAATTCACAAAATTGTAAAAATGCAATTTAATAAAAATCTCACAGACATTAAGAGACAACTGGTTTTAAGGAAGAGTATTATTTTAGAAAAATATGATTCTATATTAACTATATTACTAATAAAATTAACATTATGAAACAAATATTAAATAATATATATTTTATAAATTTCATTTAAAAAAGTAACTATTATGAAATGTTTTTATTCATTAAAAATGAGAAACACTATTTATTTTAAAAATGTTGTTAGAAAAAACACTTTTTTAAACCAAAAAAACAAATATTCACTACTATCAAATATAATTTAGACTAAAATTTACAATATGGGTGAAATATAAATAAATGATACATAGTTTAGATTAAAAAAATATTCAAAAAAATAGGGGCATAAAAATAACATAATTTATTGAAAATAATAAACACTTTAAAAAAATGGATATTTTTCACTATTCATTAAAAATCAATATTTTCTGAAATTTCACAGAATTTATCCCAAAGTAAATTTCAATATTCTGATTCCAAAAATGATGTTCATTTTATTAAAAATATATTGTAAAATTTACAAAAATTCATTATAATATTTTTCATCAGGATAACATTAAAACAATTTTGAGGAAAACATATTTTTGAAGAATTAAATCAGTTTACTAAAATTGGTTAATAATTTTAATAAATATTATAATTTATTTATCTTTATTAATATATATAAATATTTATCATTAATTAATATTTATAAAACCTATGAATTTAATAGCTTGGTTATAATAGAAATATATATCATGTGTCATTTAAGCTCAGTGTAGCATATTGTGTACACTTTGAAATATAAAAATCTCAAGGTTGCATGTAATTAAATATAAAATGAATTTTGTTTTTAACAAATGATAAATTAATGGTGTTTACCTTTTATTATAACAAAATTATTTTTCATCTTTTAAAATATTTTCGTGTTACACTTGTGGGTAAATAGAACATGATTTTATAGCCCCATGTTATATATTTTCATTCATCTATGATAAAATAATAAGTATTATGAATTCCAAAATTGTTTGGGATAAGAAATTTTTTTATGTCATTTATATTTGTTTTAACCCATGATGATATAATAATGTATTTTATTAGGTGATAAATGACATACTTAGAGTTAGATGATCCCTACACATCTATATTCTCTTAACTAAGCTGAACATATCCCATTCTAAATATAATATATTATAAACATTATATTATGATTTATGAGTGGAGAAAATTGATACAAATTCACATTATAAATGATAATTCATTTGATCTTATGGATATCCCAATAGATAACGAAGACTTTCCAGTTCACAAAATGAATTATTTTTTTAACAATATAGACTAACTAATATTAGGATGAGAATAAGATGTTGAAATGATGAGAATTATCATGTCTAAATAGATTCATATTGTCCAAAATCACTTAATTATACATCAAACTCATTACAATATTGATTCACCCAAAAAGTCTATAACCATTCTTCTATGAAATTTCAATTGTGGGAACGATAAAATTAAAAACTCTATTTAATTATTTAACTATTTATATAAGAAATATATATTTTCAAACACCAAAAGATTAATATTTCATTCACATGAGATTGGTTATTAATGTTTACTAGATATAGCTTTATGTTGTAACTTTTTTTCACCACTTTATTGATGTACATGCTATCTAAAAAGAGGCCAAATCTATATATAGGGATTCTGTTAAAAAGTTTATTATAGAGTAAGATATTTCTTATAAATATTCAATGTTCTTGGTGATGTGGAAATATAATGTGCCTTGTATTAAGCTCAATTAAATTAATCATTACCCCAATAAAAGAATATGAAGATTTCCTTGAGTTTTTTTATAAATACTATATAATACATAGAATTTTGTATAATAATAAGTTAAATAATCACCTCAAAGATTAAATTAAAAGTAATATTTTAATAATAAGGTATGAAAAATAGGTTGAATTTTTGTCCAAAAAGTGTATTTTTTTTTTACCCAATTGACTCACGTGGCATTAGACAAACTTCATTGGAATGACTTGAATGACAAATCTCAACATTTTGCTCAAGACTATTTATTTTTTGAATAAATTGATTCTCCATTATTGTTCTTACATCATCACTTTCCCTTTATCTCATCCCTTCTCAACATTCTATTCATGCATCTCAAACCTATATGTTTTCTTACCTACTCAACATTCAGATATCTTACCTACCAGAGATATCACTCAAGAGTGTTTTGAATGTCTTGACTCCACTAATTCACTTACCAACTATCAATGTATCCATTCATCTAATTACTGATTATCTTAAATGGAAGGGTTGTATCTATGTCTTTCTATGCATCACCCCACGAAACCACAACATAGTCCCTTATGAATATTTTACCAACTTCTCCCATCTAGACCCAATAAATAGTCCCTCTATTTAATACCAACTTTTTTCTAGTGAATTATAATTACAAACCCAAAATCATTGACTTCCTTTTGAAAACCTCTCTTCACACTACAACAAGTCACCCCCGATTTCATTGTCACTATGACCATTCGAGACTACCAACCTTCTTAGTGATGTGATCAAATGGTATTTCATCTATCTTTTATTAGAGAGAAAAATTAATTAATTTTAATTTTGAACCCCAATTGTTACAAAAATTACCAATTTCAAGTACTAATGATCAATTTTCATAATAGAGACTATTTACGAAAAACATCAACCCACTGTCATTTCCATAATTTATTGATTAAATACGAACATTAAAGATTGGGGAAAAGAAGGTAGATTTAATTTTCATGTATGGTTGTTATTTCCCCTTGCTCATCACACAAAAACCAAGTGAATTTTTAACCCTATTATTTTAGCAATTAACTTTTGGAATTGATTTTTTCATTCAAGATTGAACTTCATTATCACGCCCTAAGACATTATAATATTTTAAATTATATATAAATTTATTTTTCATTCATTCATTATGTTTAAAAAACACAATGTTTTGATTATCTAACACACAATAATGAGTTATCTTGCATTACAAAAAATGGAGATGTTTTACCCAACAACAATATATTATTAAAATATTATTATTTTATATTGTATATAACATGGAAATTAAATTTGTAGTTAAGAATTATATTAACTAAATTTTTAATTTTATATATTCTATATATTTTTTACATTTATTATATGTATTTTATATACATGATATATGAATAAAATTTCAATTTTTCAGATAAAATATGTCTTTTTCAAAAAAACATAATTTATTCATGATTTTAATGGAGAACCCATATTAAATCCAATATTTAAAACTTTTATATATTTAATTTGAAAAAATTATTTTTTTAATGAATTCATAAAATCAAAATTAACTTTGGTTTAATTTTTTATATTTTTGGAATGTTTCACATTTTGATGAATAGTTAAAAAATACTTAGTTTTAATTGAAAAAAACATTGTTTCATCAAAATAATTTATAGGGTTATATTATAAATTTTATTGGTTTTAATATAAACATATATTATATTATCATCAGTTAATAAAGTTTTGGTCCTTGGTAATACTTTTATAATTAGATTTTGTTTGTATACATTTCAATCTTTTACAATTTTTTAACTTATAAAAACTGATTTTTCATTCCAACAACGATTTTTACAGGATATTATTTACTAAAACTTATGTGTATTTAATTTTGAATAACTAATTCTATATTAGGATCTAGTTGGTCCAAATTATGTAATTAGGGAACTTTTATTTTTTAGCATGATGAATAGTAACATTAGTAAAAAAATGTCACCGTAGTAAAGGGTAAATAAGGTATTTAAAGGTAGAAATAATTTTATAAAATCACTACAACACCTATAAATATCTTATTTCTTGACTAAATCCTCCCCTTATCAACTAGTTTTCAAGATGGAATCATTTAATGGACCCTTTCCCATGAATATGGATTGAATATTATTAAAATTAATAATTGTAAATAAATATCAGTCTCTCATTTCTTATAAGAATAAAAATATAAAAATAGATATATACAAGAAATAAAATCAATTAAAAATAATATATTGAAATCTAAAAAAATTACATACCTCATATAAATTTATATATAATTTTAATATATTAAATAATTATCATTACTGTTGACACAATAGTGATGTGTAAATTATTTTATTAAAAAATATATTAAATAAATGTAATTAAATATATTAAAATATATATAATTTTACTTAATTAATTAAATACAATAAATTAATATATAACATATACATTTTAGTGCCATATTGGAAGTATTTTCTCGATGTTATCATATTGGATTGACATTTCTAAAAATGAATGCATTGAATATTATAAAATTGGCATAAATGTTATTTTAAATTACATACTATTTTATTGAATGATATAAAAAATAAAAATATAAGGTTTCTCCAAATAAATTTTATAAGGTAAAATATCTCATTAATGACTGAATTTGGGTTTTTTGGTGTCATATTGTAACTATGTTTACCATATCATGTAAAAATAATAGAAGACGCGGTAAGAGTTAAACTGTTTAACTAAGGGTTAAATCCAAAAGATAAGGTTAGATTACTAACCTAAAAATGTCTAAAATTCACTAGAAGTGGTTATTTTACCCATTTCCTTTTTTCATATAAATAAATCACATTGGATCAATTTAAAAAAAATTAAAAATAAATTAATAATTAATTATACTCTAAAAGTGTCCATCACCTCTTTTATAAAAGGGAATTTATCCTTATATTTAACTCACACTTCTAAGGCCCTTTGTCTTAGAAAATGTAAAGACCTAGCCTTAAATATTACATAATCTTGAATTAAATGTATAATTTACATTGATAATCTTTTCAGGTTTAGAGTTTTAGAGAATTAGGTCATAACATTTAGATAACAACATGAATATTACATGTAGGCAATTTTACACACTATTCATTTTTTTCATAAAATAAAAACTCTTTAAAAAAAGAGTCATGTCTAGTTCAATGTTTTAAACATTATGAAATTTCCTTGATCCTATACTTGACCCTTATTCATCTTTAAGTCCTTTGGAAAAACATTTCAAAAACATAGGATGATCATAAAATGCTATGTAAGAGATATAAAATAAGGAGTGAAAACATTAGCCCATCAATAAATTCAAAATAATGAAACCACAATTTTCAATCATAACATACCTCATGAAATCATAATATTTATGAACAACACATAGAAATTATAAATTATAATGGTAACTTGTGGAATCCATATCAAACTAAAATTGTAGCTATCACAACTACCTAGGGAGTCACATTTGGAATACCCATCATAGTATATTCCCTAAATCTCTTAGGATAAACATTCATGTTTACCTCCAACACGTTACCCAATGCATTGGAGATCTATCTTGGGCTCACCCTCCCAATGTTTATCACGGAACCACCCGTATACATAAATAATGCCCAATAACCATAACATATTCATAACACATAACACAAGAATACAGGATAGATAAAATTTCACATTCCAATCACAGTATCTCAAATCAAGATATTGAAATAAATAATTCTATATAAAACCATTTAAAACATTTAATAAAAACATTTATGAATCAAGTTGTCCCATACCACTTTGATTCATTTAAATGAATATATCATTTGAAAATATTACTTCCCACATAAATAAATCCATAAAACCATTTTTAAAATAAGGAAATTAGGGATAATGATTTAGATGAATAAATCATTAAAACATTTAAAATGATATTTTAGTCAAAGATATTTTAACAAAATTAAAGACTCTCGAATAAAATAATTAAGGAATAAAATTTAATAAAAACATTATAATATCACAAGAATAAATATATTCATGATATAATATTACAAAGGATAGTTTATAAACCATATAATAGTGAATTGGTGAATAAAAACAAGGATGTCTCAATGAAATGTAAATTGATTTGAAACCCCTTATAAAAACAGTATCCTTAGATTAAGAATAAATGAAATACATAATAATGTGTGAATAATATAAATACACTCAATATGAATGGATATTCAGTGTAAATCAATCATATCACATTAAAACATGTTCTTTTTATGAAAAAACCAATGAATTGGATGTTTAACTCAATGAATGGAAATTGAGTTAAAATTACTCTTATCAAGTTCATATCGATGACATGGGAATTTATCAATGGAGTGATTATGTGTAACAAAAGTATATCAACAAAAAAGGGAGTGGAAATTAAAATCTAAATAAATAAATTGTGATTCCACACATAATCAAAG
The DNA here is from genome assembly GCA_963277665.1 of Viscum album. Classification (NCBI taxonomy): domain Eukaryota; kingdom Viridiplantae; phylum Streptophyta; class Magnoliopsida; order Santalales; family Viscaceae; genus Viscum; species Viscum album. The sequence continues at coordinate 9,216,593 of OY728147.1, forward strand.
GATGATATAATTATGAATTATAAGATTAACCCAAGGAATAAAAATAGGGTTAAAGGTACCCTTACCGATTTGGTAACTTACGAAACATACCACCCATGAAAGAAGGATCATAAAATGAATATGTAAATACACATAAATTGAATTATATTACACAATTAAAACAATCATGGGTAGTACATACACAAAACAAAAGTAAATAGTGGAAAATATAGCATGAATCTCACTGGAATAAAAAGTGAGATGAAAACCCCGTACCATGTTGTAATCAATCGAGTCGTATAACCAAAAGTTAATAACCACCAAATGAATCACATAATACCATGAATATAATGAGAAAAGTGATTATATATATAAAATATCAGTACAGAATACACCACATGTAATAATTAATTTTCAAACAATGGAAATCTCATGAAATTAAAAGTGAGATAAGAAATCACTTACATCATGTCCGACTTGAATCGATAGTTCTTTAGTCTCATTTAAATCGGGTAATTCCAATTGGTTTGAACCAAAAGGGTTTCTTGCAGTGTTTTATGCCTAAGTTAAGTCTTCTAGTATGAAGAGAGGGATCTTGTGAGTTTATTGGAATAGAGGTTGCACGATCAAAAGGCTTGAGAAGTCTAAGAAATGGGTAGGAAGTGAGGGATTTTAATAAGTGAGAGGACATGCTCTTTAGGAAAGTTTGAAAAATATTATTTTATTATAACCATATCTTCTGTATTAATAGGTCAACTAATTATTAATGTCTATGTTAAGATGACTCATGGTCGAAATAAATTCATCCAATAAGAATTAGACATGTTTTAAATCTTTTTTTAAATATTTTTAATCTAATTTATTTAAATCATGTATTAATTTGGTTAATATTGTATCATTATTGTGTCATAAATAATTTAATTTATTTTATGTCCAATAATTATAAAAAAATACCATGGTTTAGGAAATCTTTTTAGATTTACAAATAATATGTATAGTCTAAAGAATAACTTATATAAGACAATTTAAAAATTATTTTTCTAAAAGATATTTGTTTATGTCATTTTTGTCTTTAATTTAAATTAATTAATATTAAGTGTCATTATTACACCCATGTGGCTTCATCGGTTCCCAAATTCGACCCAAGAATGTCTATGGTGGGAAATGTATAAGACAATAGGAATAGGACAAGTTGTTAGGGTAATCTAATATTATTATAAATTTATATTTTAACATTATTTACTATATTTATATTTTAATCATGGTAAATATAATATTTACGGAAGTAAATATCTATAATGTATAAAAATAAAAGTTACATACATACAAAATTTGGACCTAATGATTCAAAATATGAAATCCATTTTAATAAATTCAAAACATAGATGTAGATGAAATTAATTTAAAATTAATTACCGCTGTCAAAACAAAAAGTGTGTTTTAAAGAAATAATAACTATCAATAGATTGAGACATGTTTATGTCCAATTTCTAAGTTAAATTAATTCAAATTTCCAAAATTGAATTAAATGGTAAAAATATATTCTAATTATATTTTAGAACCAATTAACAAAATTATAACCATATAAATAAATTAAATTAAATTGAACTTTTGAATTAAAATACATTATTTTTCACTATTCATTAAAAAATGTTCTTTGTCAGAAAAATACTAAAAAATTACCCAAAGTAAATTTTTTATGTCCCAAATCTAAAATAAAATTTTAATTTTTCAAATAAAACATATAAAAATGACTAAAACTGGATTTAAAGAGGGTTCTTCATCAGAATGTGGTAAATCGACCTTTTAAATATTATTAGAGTATTTATGCTTAGAGTCATTCACGTTTTAAGCCTCAAACTTTTTTTGGATAAATGTAAAAATATTAAAAAAACATGTATTATCATATTAAAGTTAGTTTTATTAATTCCGGCCAATACAATGGCCAGGCGCTAACTATCATTAAGAATAATGATATTATATTATTAGTTTGAAACATAAGATTTCAAATATACCCATTCTTATGTATCGGGTACACCAACGAACATAGCATCCTCTTTAAAGTAAAATTAATACTTAATCCATAAATATTAATAAATATTAATATTTCATGTTCTTTATTTACCTGGGATGTTAGAAACAATACCATGCCATTTCCTCTCATAACATCCCTCACTTCATCCTCGAGGTTACAATTTGGGAACAATGCCATCCAATTGAGTCCTTTTTTTCAAATCAAAATGACACACTAGAAAAATAGGTAATTGTTTTACAAATTCAGTTCAATTCATTTTTTTCTTATACATTATCTTAATATGATGTTTATATACTATATTAATATATACATTATATTATACATTCTGAGATGTAATTATGATCATGAGCCAACCATATTCTTTCATACACTCATCCTCCAGAAAAATATCACCATGCATGCGTACATAAGATTTTCTGTCTCAACACCGTGGTGCAAACCATTTTTCATTTATACATTTTTATGAGTATAAATATCAATATAAAGGATTAAAATTAAAAATATGACATTATAATGTTTTTGTAAAATTCATATTCTATCATATTCAATTTCATTTAACCATCATAAGAATGATACCTTCGCTCATACATACGTAAGATATACAGTCTCCACAATGTGGTGAGATTCATTTTCCATGTTAAACATTAGAGAATTTTTATACAATTTATATGATAATTAAAAATAATTATAATGAACATAATATCATTTTACATATGAATAAAATAAATCCCATACATATCAAACAAGAACTGTGTGATAAAAAGGAATGGGAAAATGAAGATGTTAAAACCTGAAACAATAGTAATACTGAAATATTTTTAACAAAATGATATAAGAGGACAATATATAATATCATAAATATGGATACAATTCTGGTATAATTAAATAACATTATCTAACCATTATACAAGAGGTTAATTCACAATCATTTAAAGAAAAGTACAAGGTAATGGTTAATTTTTGAATCTCATTATTACATGATGTTTTTTATACATAAGTATCTACTGAGATATGTTTATCTTCCATGTTCATGTTACATAAAATATTTTTGAAAATATTATCGAAAATTGTTTAAAGTAATTTTAATCCACGTTTTATTTTCTATAAAATGATCAGAAAGGAATCATTACGTCATTCTCTAAATGAGATACTTTATGACCTTTTCGAATTTTTTTGGAATAATTGATTTTAACATATATGAACAGAGAAGTTATATTCCACCATTATGAAACCATAAAATTTTAATGATTCTCATACATTCTAACAGGATTATATTCAATATATGTGATTTCTTATTAAAATTACAAGGTTTTTAATGTTTTCAAATCAAAAAGGTATATTTCTCTCAAATAGTTTTAATGGTTTTATTATTTTTATCTATTCCATCATACTTTATTAGATATTATTCTTAATTTTTATTGATTTATTATGATACAATCTACCATATTGTATTGATAGTTTTGTGATATTTTTTATACATGATGTTACTTTAAGATAATAATTGTTTCTTGTGGTTAATGTATTCATAATTCTTATAATAGTTTTGAATCTGAAGGATTATATTATATAGGTTTCACCATTTTCATTTGATGAATGTATTGGACTTAGTATGTTATGGTAGGGGACTGTTATGGCCCCCTGATGCATCGGTTGGTCTGTTGAGATGAACACAGTTTTCCAAAAACCCTTCACATTTGTTTTTAATATAGTTTAACATTGTTAGGAAGATACATCCTGACACAAAACAGACATGGTTCAACCCACATACATAAACTATCATGAGGATAGATCTAGAATGTAGCTATCTTATGGATACATATTTATAGTACATATGTCTAACATTTTGAATTACATCATTATTATTTTAATTATGAATATTCCATGAAATTATTCGACTATTTTAATAATAATGGTTATGAATATTTCATAATGTATTATTTATTATATCTATATTTTGAGGAAAATTATGTTTAAATGGAATTTTTTTCCATTATACTTCGTGACATATGGTTTATAATTATATATTCAAAATAGCTTGTGTTGTATGCTTATTCTTATTGAGTTTCTAAGCTCAACCTTTTCATAAGTATTATTTTATTAGGATATCATGATGTGTTTTACGACTGATATGCAGTGTTAATATAAGAGAATAATTAAATTCTCAAAGTATTATCTATGTTTTATTTTATGTTTGAAATTATAATGTAAATTTCAGGATTGTATTATATTTTCCAACACTGTTAAACTAATTGGTCCATTGGGATTTCATTCCTTGTAATCCAAGAAATTTATTAATATAATGCGCCAACATCTGGCATATGTGTGAGGCTATTATATTTTGTATAAGATGACGTTTAAAAACAACATTATAAATTAGATTTAGAAATCAATGTTTAAAAAGAATATCCATATGAATTACTTTGAGGATAAGTCTATGTAAAATTTATCATCCTTTATATTTGGTAATGGGTAACCTTGGTTAATCTTATGGACATGTGGATGGAGAAGAATATATAATCCTTTAGAGATCCTTTAAATGAATCTCAATGATTATATCACTATGATTAGTGTTTCTCATGTTGTGAATTGAGTTTTTGTTAATAGAATTAATTATCAAGGTTATACATGTAAGGGATATAATACTATAAATGAAGAGACTAGAAATGATAAATGAGATAAAGGAGATTTTAAGGAATTATATATCGAAACATAGTTAATGGTTTAAAAGTGAAGTTGAAGGATTATGGTTATTTTTAATTTTTATCTAATAATTATTACATCAATGGTTCTATGGTTAAAAGATTCAAGATATATATAAGGAACATACTATAGAAAATATTATTTAGGTAATTGGAGATACAATATTTATTATTATTGATTTAAAGGTGATAAAATATTATTTATGTGGAAATAAGTGCTACATTACATTTTTTGTGGAATCTGATATTATGCTTGATATGGAAATTTCAAGACATTTTTGGATTGTTAATTTGGATGGACTAGTTTGTTCAAGATTTAAGGTTGGAATAGAGTAATTTGAATAGTGGATATTAATGTTTGATGATATAGTATGATTTATTGGATACATTTTTCTATCATTTTTAGATTCTATAAACACAAAGAGGATGAATTAGAAATAGATCGTAGCAGTGACAAAGGATAAATTTGATGGAATCAAGTATGTTTTTCAAGTACATATTTTTATAGTCAAATAATCCCTCAAATATAGTAAAATGAATCTAAAAAAATTTGTTATCATAATTAAGTATATCAATTTAAAAATAAATTTATACAATGTTATTTTAAATAATAATATGTTTATGTATTTATGGCCATCAATTATTCATTCATTTTTTCCATTTTTGTGATTGATGACCTTAATCACTCCCTATAAATATTTACGTTTTCCATCCATGTATGTATCATTATATGCCACTAATGTTCTTTTATTAAAATTCCTAAAATGGAGGTGACCATCACATTTATATTTAACACTTATTAGGATTATTTATTAACCATTTTTTCGATGTGGGTTTTCTACAATGGTACTTTTTTAATATCAAAATTTTGTTTTCTAAGTGCAATTTAAAATTTGGAAGAAGTAATTTATTGAAGGATGTGAGAATTTAACACCGAGAGATATTACAATATTTTAATTTATAAATAAATTTATTTTTTTATTTCTTTATTTATTCAAAACTATTTTAGTATTATTATTCCAAAAACAATGAGTTCGCTTGCATTACACGCAAAACCCAATTTTACCAAACAAAAATATATTAATTTTTTTTTGTGTTTTGTATATTTTAAAAAGTATCCATACATTAGTAGTTATTAATAGTAATAACATAATTTTAAGGTATATATATTCGATATTATATTAACTTTTATATTATTTATTTAATATATATAATATAAAAAATTCAATATTTTCCGATTAAAATCTTATAGTTGAAAAAATTTAAATTTTCCACAATTTAATGGAAAACCCTTTATAAATCCAATATTTAAAAAATTTATATATTTAATATGAAAAAAAAATTATTTTAATGATTAATATCAAAATTTAGTTGGTTTCAAATTTTGTATTTTTATGATCAGTAACATGTTTTGATGAATTGTAAAAATTGCTAAATTTTAATTGAAATGAACTTTTAACATCAAAATAATTTAAAGAGATAAATTATAAAAATTATTAGTTATAAACTATAAATAGATTATATTTTTTCATTTAATATAATTTAGGTCATTGGTAATAATTTTACTATAAATTTTAATGTAAAAACATTTCACTCTTTTGAACTATTTTAACTTTTAAAACACATTTTTCATTCTGACAATGAGATTCATTATAAATTAATTTTTGCAAATTTTCATTACTGAATTTTCAAAAATGTATTCAATATATTGAATGTGTGTGTCAATTTTATTTAAATAGGGTCATTTTAGTTTTTGGCTACAGCAAAAATAACTTTCATAATATTATTTATTATCGCGGTTAAGGGTAAATGATGTAATTAGAGGTAAAAATATTATTATTAAATTAACCTAAAAACTATAAAAATTCTATATGATGAGTAAATCCTACACTTATTTTCTATAGATTTAAATGGAATCATTTAATGAACCCTTTTCTAGTAATATGACATGAATATTTTTAATATTAATGAATATGAAAAAAGGTTACCCTCTCATTTATTATAAGAATAATAATTTCCATTTATGTATTTTTAAGAGTTAAAATAAATTATAAAACATCTATGGAAATGTAAAAATATTAACTAACTTATAGAAATTTATTTATAATTTTTAGTGGAAAAATATTTACCATTAATGTTAACACAATAGTGATGTAAAATTATTTTATTAATTTAAAAATCAAATAAATGATATTTAAAATATAAAAATAAATAAAATTGAACAAAATTAATGACATAAAATAAATTTATAGATAACATAGATATGGTATTGGAATATTTTATGTATTGTTTTGAAGTTATCTTCTCGTTTTGATATTTTTAAAAATTAAAATATCGAATAGTATTAAAATGGACACAATTGAAATTTTAAATTAAATATTATTTTAATAAATGATATAAAAGTACTAAAATTTAAGGTTTAGAAAAATAAATTTTATGATGTCAAATATTACATGAATTATACAATTAGATTCCATTTATTATTTTATTGTAACTATATTAACCTTATACTTTAGAAATAAAATAAGTTGTTGTAACTGTAATACTGTTTAACTGAGGGTAAAATCCAAAAGATAAGGTTAATTTTACAACTTAAACATGTCTAAAAATAATTGGATGAGAGGATTCAAACCCATAATCAATTTATGTTCTCAATAAGTCACATAGTTTTTATTTGAAACCAAAAATAAATTTTTAATAAATTAATATTTTATGATATTCAAAAATAGTCCCCCACACCTCTTATTAAAGGGAACTTATCCTTATGTTTAATTCACACCTCCAAACCAAATTTTCGTATATAAATCATATTAATTTCAAATACCAACTTTCTTTAATTAATCCTAGAGTCCAAAATTTCGGAATAAAGCCAACCTATAGATTTATTTTGTTAAAATTGAAAAGAGACACTCGATGAAGAGGAAATTATTTTACTAATTCAATTCAATTTATTTTCATTTTACACTTTCTATTCCTATATTATTCCAAAAATAATTTAATATATCTTTTAAAATATTCATAATGATATGTTATTATGATAATGGGATAACCATTTTTCCTATTTAACTATCCTACAAAAAAACAATATCACCAAGCATGCGTATGTACGACTTACCATCTCCATGCTGTGGTACACACTATTTTTCATTTATACATTAATTTTATTGGAATAATGATGAATCTAATAATTTAAATCATAATAATTACATGAATGTTTTTTTATAATTTAAATTCTACCCAATTCCATACAATTTAACAATCAGGGGAATGATATCGTCACTCGTGCGTACGTACGACCTACCATCTCTATGATGTCGTGAGATTCATTCTACACATTAACCATTTAAGAATGGTTATAAAGTTTATATGATGAGTAAAAATAATTATTATGAACATAATAAAATTTTGGATATGAATTAAATAAATTATATTCATTAAAATTATGACTTAGGAGACAAAACATGAATGGGACAACAATGTAGTTAACACCCAAAATAACAGAAATACTAAAATATTATTAACAAAATGATATAAGGGGACCATATATAATATCATGAACATGGATTTGGTTCTATTAAAATTTAAAAAAAAATTATATATCAATTATTAATGAGGTTAATGCACCCTCTACTATTGTTAAGTACAAGGAAAAGATTATTTTCAAAATTTCATTATTATCAGAGATCTTTTATACATAAGTATATACTCTGATTTCTTTATCTTCCATGTCCATATTACATAATATGTATATCAAAATATTATTGAGAATTTAATAATAAAATTTAAATCCATTATTGAATTTTTATAAAATGTTTTGAATTTAATATTTCAATAATTTTCAAACGAGGTACTTTTTGACATATTAAAAAATAATAAAGGAAAGAATGTTTTAAAACTTATACGGCATGAGAAGATATTTTTCTACCATCATGATGCCTTAACATTTCTATGATTCTCATAAAATCATACAAGGTTATTTTCAAACGAAATTTTCTTCTTTTAAAATTTTAGTGGTTTTTAAGGGTTTCAAAGAAAAAAACTGATATTTCATTATAATATTTTTAATGATTTTAATTTTTATCTATTTGAAAATCCTTTGTATGATTTTATTCTTAATTTTTTTTGATTTATTAAGATAAAATAACCCATATTATATTGAATTTCTAATGATATGTTTGTCTGTAAATGTTCTAATTAGATATCATTCTTGCTTTATGGTTAATGTATTGATAATTTATATAATTGTATTGAATATATATTATTATGTTTCTTATTCCATTTTTATACGAGGAATGTATTAGAATTAGTAATTGAAGAGTTAGGCCCACTATAGCCTTTAAATGCCTCGGTAGGTCTCTTGAGATAAAATTAGGTAGTGACAAACAATTCTCATTTATTTTACATGCATTTTAACATTATTATAAGGATAGATCTTAACACATATCAGATGGATTTCTACCTATTGTCTTAAACTATCCTGATGAATGATCTTGATAGTTGTCAACTTGAGGATATATTTGATTGGGTATATGTCAAGCTTTATGCATTCCATAACTGTGAAATTAGTTATGGATATTAAATGTGATTATTAGTATAGAATAATATCAATGGTTCTGAAAGTTTTATATGGTATTATTTATTCTATCGATATTATGAACAAAATTATGTTTAAATGGGTTGTGTTTCACTTACACATATTTCATTAAGGTTTATGATGATTTATTAATAATATATTCTTTTATATGATACCCTTATAAAGCTTCTAAGATAACCATTTTCTTATATCTTAATTAACCACGATTACATGAAGGTTTTTATGATAGATATACAGGGTTATTCTAAGAGAATAATTGGGTTCTTGAAGGATTACATATATTGAATTTTATGTCTAAAATTGCACTGTAATGTTTTCTCTGTAATATATTTTCAAAGACTCATAAACTAATCAGTCCTTTGGTATTTTAGTCCTTGTTGTCATGACTATATATTAGAATAATACACCAACTCTTGGATTCAAAGGTTGAGAAGTTACACTCCAAATTTAAAATAATTGTTCATGTGATTCTTCACAACATTATTGTACAAATTTTTTATTACAGATTGAATTACTAGAATATCTAGTGTGAGATATTGGGATTCATTTTTTGGATAACTATTACAAATATCTATTAAATTTTAGAAATTATTTTTTCATTATATTTTTAATGAAATATAACTATGAATATTATTTTTTAGTTCATTAAATAACCTTGGTGTGGTAACAAAATGGGCTACTTTAATGACCCATGTGTCTATTTAGAATAAGTACGTTATACAACTATTATATATAATTTCCCATAAACTATTAAAATTGATATTCACATTGAAATTTTAATATAATAATGAAAGCAAACAAAGAATATTATGTTATGATATATTGAAGAAGAAATATTTTGGTAGAAAAATAATAATATGAATATAAGGTGTGTGTTATTAGTATCTATTTCATAGACAACTATTATACTTAATTATATTTTATAATGAAAAATTTATTTTGAAATTCAAAATATAATATCCTAATGTTAGATGATGATGAAATGTATTTTTTATTGCAATAAATGTGGAATTGTAATAATTATACATATTAAAGGATTTACAATTTCTTCTATCATCATATTTAGTTTTTTATCCATTTTTGGAGTGATTCCATCTTCATATGAATGATTTCAATGAATTTTGATGGTCATTTAGGCATTGACTCAAAATTTGTCTATTCTCCAACCCAATATGTATTGGTTTTTTTATTTTATGGTTTTATTCAAGTTATACACAGTTATTACATCATGAAATAGTTTATTTATATTGTAAGATTAAATAAAATTACCTTTTATTTACATGGTTAAATAATTATAATAAAGAATTTTAATAATTTTTCATAAAATAATTTTATTTCCAAGAACATTTTGAGAGAATTCATTTAAAAAAATATAATCAGGTATAAGATGTATTGAAATGAATTATTATTTTTATTGTTATAAGGGTACATGTAAATATGTTTCTTAATGAATAGTTGGTGGAAATAGCCTATAATGCGGATGAAAATGTATCCAACTAGTCAATGGTGTATCATTGTGATATAAGTATCATTATTTAATCAATATTTTATTTATTTATTTAATATAAATGTCCTTTTATATTTCATATAATTATGAAAATTATTTCCTCCTCACCACAATCGATTATAGGTCCTAGAATGATGTTACACATATCATAGTATGGTATGATTTTGAAGTAGATATCTATAAAATATTTCATTCAACATTAAAAATATTAGATTTATGTGTAGAATTGATATTATTTACAAATTTATTATTTTTTAATCATCAAACCAATGGAAATTTAACATCTATTAATGTACCTCATAGTTTTTATAAACACTTTTTGACATAATTTTTCTTGATAGTTAACTGAGAGTGTTACTCTTCAAGTTACTGTAAACTGATGAGGAATGTAGATCAAATTTTGATATGATACTGTTTTTTTATCTCTTAAATAAAATTTTTCCTATGGAATTTGGGTAATAAATAAACCTAAATACAAGTATTTTTATAATAATTTTGTTTTTACTAGTTTATAATTTCCAAATATAACAATTATTCATATAAAACAATGAAGAGTTTTCCTTCATTTTTATTCTCATGGTTTCTTTATTTAGAATAAATGAATTCCAACTAAATTATATTGTTAATATCCTTAAATATAATATCCTATAGTCCTTCCAATTTAATCCAACCATGATTATCAATTTGTGATACTTAAATTAATTTCTCCATGGGTATAGTGTGTATTTGTCTCATTAAAAAAATAAGTATAATATTTTTTACATGTAAACTGCATAATTCAATTTCTCCTTAACTGCATATAGATTAATATAGTTACTATTACACTCATTTTTGACATGCATCACTAGTTTTTTTCTGATACTAAATTTGATATATGAAATGTTAATGTCACTATTTTATATTTATATTATAATTATTCATGATTTAAAATTTCATGTAATTTATATGTTTACGTTTCCAATTATCATAGTTTTATATTATGGTTTATTAAATATTTCCAAATATTTAACATATGAATTTTGAACCCCATGTAATGTATGATGTTATCTATTTATTCTTCCATTAATTCAGTCATTGATCCCTGAGAAATTTATCTTCCCCCATTTCCATAAATATTATTTATTTATTAATTTAATGAAAAACTATATAGATCATAAAAATATGTTATTTTTGAATGCATGTAAATTTATATATATTATTGTTAAGATTTTAAAACAATTTTAACAATTTCTGTTTGATTGGCCAGTAGAGTCACAATTTTGTATCTGTTATTTACACTAATACATATTTTTGAATTAATATTTATATATATAGTTCAGTTTACAAAATAACTTCATTTAATATTTTTCTCATAATAATAACTATTGTTGATAAAAATATTAAATATGAATATTTAAATATATAGTGATTAAATTTGAAATATTATAAGCATTAAAAATATATAAGATATATTACAGTGGTTGTTATTAATAATCCAATAAACATATACTGGTTATGTTGTTTTATAAATATGATTTCAATTATATTTTTTAATTTTTTTTCATTTTACTTTTATACTTAAAATATTGATTCTTTAGATTACGTTACAATATTTTAGCTATATGAAATGCCTCATGTTCTTCACGAGAAAATACAAAATCAATCTCCACTACCAAAATTATAAGGTATATTTCTTTATTTTCTCAATTATACCATTTCATGGTTCGTTAATTTTTTTTAACAATATTTTAATTTATGTTTTTTTATATTACAAAAATATTAACTCCCTCCCTCTTTTCCAACCAATATTTCCTATACTGAATGGTTTGAGTGGTACTTGTTAATTGAAATTTATATTAATATTATAATAGGTAATGGATTCAAAATTCAATAATGTAGTCATTATGTCAATGAATATCTACTTCCTTCCAACAGTAATCCGATAGGTGATATCCATCATTTTACCTAATCCTGGCATTTAATCCTTGAATGTAGACTTTTGTTTCTGGAATTTTATTCCCTAAATGAAAGTTATTACTTTCAATTAGTCCTTGATATTTCATCTAGATATTTTTTATGCACCCAGTTAAACATTAGCACTATATTATTTAATTAAATTAATATTAACCTAAAATTTAAATTCAATCAGATATATTACCTATAAATAATTAGAATAACCTAAAAATCTTATTTCTAATTTCATTTTCTGATTATACCCATTCATTATTTTTTATTTGCGTAATTTACTTTTTTCTATTAAAATACTAAACCACTAAATTTAATTATCATGTTTCTAAGATCAAAGGAGTCAATTTCATTTTTGATATAATGAAAAAAATGACATTAGGTGAATATATTTTTATAGTTCATCTTTCTCAAATTCAGATTGAGATGTGATCACATTATGAAAAATATAATAGATCAATATTTAATTAAAGGAACACATTATTTTTATTTTAGATTTATGTTAAAATTATTCATCATATCATTATATTTTTACTGAAAATAAAAAACATATCATCATTTGTAAAAATAAACAACTGAAGAAAATTTTGGTTGATAGTTAAATATAAATTTATTAAATTTGTTGGTAAAATATCCCACAAGTTAACGTTGACGCATTTTTTAGTGGATTGTGTTTGTGGACAAAGTGGACCTCCAAGTTGTGTTTGTTGATAGGGTAGACCTCGATGTCCTTTTTGTTGACAATGGCGGTTTACATAGTGATTTTTCGGGTTCACGGGATATTGATGACAACCTCTGTTGACAAAGAACAATGAATAAGGAATGAAAAATATAGAGGTTGTATAAAAAGAATAATGACAAACATAGTATGGAAACATGCGTGCAAGGTATTTTTTAGGAGAAAAATGTTGAAAAATGGAAAATCCATGAGGTGAAGAAATGATTTGGAAATGTTCACGAAAGATGTGGCTGCATGAAAGAAACATGTGCTCCCAATGCGATGTCAAATGAGGTTTTTCATTCTCGAAGAGGGTCTTGCATGAAACAGTGAATCTTTCATGAATGGGTCATTAATTCGTATAAATAAAAGGTAACCCCTCATTCAATATTGCTCAACACGTAGAGAGAATACAAGAATTAGATTGCGTAATAATTTCAATCAAAGGGAGTTATGTAAAAGATTTTGTGTTGCGTTCAAGCTAAGAATGTTGAATATAAGATTTGAGTTGTGTGTATGATTTATGTTGTGCGCAAGATGTGTTTCTCAATAGAAGTGGAATCTTGCATGCAAGGCATTTAAGTTCCATGCAATTCGCATTAAGGGATTTGTGAGTGTTTTGGAGTTACCCTATATTGTTATCATAAAGTGGTATTCATCAGTTGATAAAAGTATGACCACAATAGAAAATATACATACAGTGGAGGATACATTCATATGCTATAATGAAGGGACCTATATATCCAAAAACTGTGAGTGGTTCCATTCCAGTGCAGTGAGAAATAGAGGAAAAAAAATTTGATCCATTCTACTGGCTGTGAGCTAAAGGGAGAAATAGTGAGCAACCCTTGGGAAATTAGAGATATGACCCTAAACATTGTAAAGGTAGTGAGCCTGGGCATAAAAGTGATTTATCCTAAACAATGTAAATTGGTAGTGATATTTAGTGAATTTGGTACAACAACATATCATCATTGTATTCTCCTTGGACATAACCCAGTGAGGGTGAACCATATAAAAGACTCTTTCTTTAATGTTTTCTTCCCTACATTGTAACCAAATAATCATTATCAGATAAATATGGAAAGGACATGTTATAAGTTAAAAAAAGATAAAACACTGTGAAACTTATAATATAGAGGTTAAGATCAAGTGGGAAGGATTATTTTTGAAATAGAATATCAATACCCTGATTCACCCCCCCCCCTCAAGGTATCTCAAACCCTTTTGGTCATAATAATTGGAATCATATGATGTTTTATTTTATATGATTTGTTTTCTCTAACATGGTTCAGTATATTTCTCATGTTAATTATTCAGTTTGATCTTATGTTGTTATTCCATGGTAAATGGGAAATCATAAAGAAGAATTAGATTTCAGATGTCATTTCTAAAGTGTGAAAGTGTTTATGGAAAATGTTTTATTAAACTAAAGGAATAAGAAAACTTGCTGAAGGAAGTCTTGAATTAATCGGATAGGGAAAAGATATATTCAGTAATTAATGATGTAGGAATGAGTTATAAACTTTAAATTCAATGTGATGTTAAGGATAATGATGATGAAGATGTTTCAAGGAGGCCACAAGTAGATGATGTCGACATAGAAAAAGAATTATATCAGAAATTGTATGAAAAAGTTAATTCTAAATATATACAGATCCACGTACAGAAATTAAGGTCCACAAGCTAAAAGGTTTAAATCAAAGGCTTATTGATGTGGATAGTGACCTGAGGGAGAAGAATGATTCTCATGGAAAATAATTAAAAAAGATGGATAATATGAAAGGAAAACAAAGAGATAATGAATGTGAATAGAATCAAAAGTCGGATGAAGTTTAGAATCTAAATTCCATAAATTATGATCTTGTTACATAATTTTTGTAACAATTGTAGAAGAATCAAACCCTACAACTAGATAATTCATTTTATAATGATTCTATTACTTTGGTGAATTCTATAATAAAGGAGATATCTCATATGATATATAAGGTCATAAGGGATTTGGAAGATGAGATGTAGAGGGAAAAATCATAGAAGAGAACTCAATTCTCTACTTGAATGATAAGATAAGTAGATTCAGCAACTAGGTGAGGAAATAGAATCATTCAATAAGGAAATGGGGAAATCTAATTCCCAATACTAGTGCCAATTTGAGGATGCATTGCACTTATTATATTATAATCTTTCAATATGTGATGATGGAATGAAATCTAAATGTGCTATATTAGAGAAAAAGCATGAATGGATTATATCATCCCAAAGGCCGTCCATTTTTGGAAAATTTGGAATTGGATATGATGAGCCCAATCCTATGTGTTATAGGAAAAGAGTAGTAAAAATCTCCATAGATATGAAAAACCTTGTAGGTGATAGAGATATACCTAAAAAGTATTTTACAGGAAGAAATGTTATCATGTGCTATATTTGGGGGATTCATGGTCATATATTCAGCTCTTGTTTAGAGGCTGAAGAATACATTTTATACTATAAGGATAAAATTTTTACTAATTCAAAGAATAAGAAGAATAATCAAGAATAGTCTAAAAGGAACACCTGTTATAAGAAAGCATTCATCAGATGATATTTCTGTGGATGACTGGGACACATTATGAACTTGTGTTAAGAATCTCAAGAGCTCAATATCAGAATAAGAACATATGTTTCATCATGTTTATGACTAAAAAATGATGAAATGATTAATTAATTTGATGGAAGATGTTTTGTATGTTCTATGTTTGGGCATTTGGAATGAAATTTTAGTAAGAAGAAAGAAGGATAAGAAAAGGGACTTGAAAGGAGATTCTTAACTCAAGTAGTTCATAATGAGAAATGATACACTCGAATGGAATGTGGAATACTGATGAATATACTTACTACCTCAGGGGAATCATTAGAAACTGAATGAAATGTGTACCAGTCACCTCCTTAGCCACACTCAAAACATATCTATTGGAGATAATGTGATCAATCCTGGATGATCAAGGAGAGATCTACTCAATTTGTGAGAAATAATAATTTTAAATTAGTGGAAAACACAACACCAACAAGAATGGGTGGCATGATTATAACAACTGATAAAATAAAAATGATGAAAGTATGCATTGTTAAATTCTCATGTTGTGTGCCATTGAGAAAATTGGTGGGAAGAAGAAGACACATTAAATGGTGTAAGAAGAATGAGAATATGATAAAAAGGGAGATTCCTAATAAGAGAATGAATCAAGGGAAATATAATTTTGGGGGAAAATCAAAGAAAGAAATGTGTACTAGTGGGTTTAAACTCTAAATTGTGAGAATGGCCAGGTCTATTGAACATACATATTAGAAAAAATATCAGCATGTCAGTAATGAATTCATAGTTATATGGCCAGAGAAGTTGAAGTTGGATAGACACTTCGAACAGTCTTAGGATTGGTGAAATTATTTGAAAGAAATAATCAATGGGTTGACCCATCATGATCAACCAGAATCCTCTTCATGAGGATTCCAGAAGAAACCCTCTCCTAATCTACATAATTGTTGTTAACTAATTTTCATGTATTTTTTGTTTTAGGGACATATGATCCAAGGGTAAGTGGCATCTAAAGATACGAAGGGATAAGGTGATATGCTCTAGAGTTTCAACTAATTCAAATCAGTCGGTTTGATGGATTTTTCAATAGATCAATGCCAAGTGCTAGATGATAATAAATAATACTGGAGAAGGATAATGATTATTGGTAAAAACATTGGTCCCAACAACATGAATATTTTCATATCATAGGGGAGATCTCAATATCCTAATCAGATGCAAGAGAATCATGTGGAGTAAAAGTGGCAGATAATCATTCATAAGCAGATACAAATGATGAATAAGAAGAATTCAAGTCTATCTCTATGATGAAGAAAAAGGGTCGAGCTGAAATTTATAATCAGAATATCATTGGTGCTCAGTCTACTCTAGTTTAGACAGGATGAATGAAATCAATTCCAAAGATATATGTCTTACATAAGGTGGAGAATAAATTTTTTTCTGATGCAGCTGGAGATAAAAACATGTCTCAGTCTTTGAATAAAATGTTTGATTAGATTGAGAATAATCAGACGTGAGAGATTGTTTCAGGTAAAGCTAATAAAGATGTCATCGGGACTAAATGGTTATATCACTACAATATGAATGAAGAAGGCATAATGATTCAAAAAAAAGCACAGATAGAGTGAATGTGATACACTGATATAGAGAGATAAATTATTGGTAAGATATTTTCACTAGTTTCAAGGATGGAGACAATCAATTTATTCCTAGCAATTGCAGTGCAACAGAAGTTCAAAGTGATCTAGATGGATGTCCAATATGCATTCATGAACGGGGTTCTGGAGGAAGTAGTTTATATCGAGTATCTAATTGTGTTTCTTATGCACGAGGATGACGAAAACATGGGTCGTATGAAAAAGGTGGTATATTGGATAAAACAACCACTAAGACCATGGTACTCAATTATTTATCATTATTTGATGAGGATTGGTTTCTAGTATGGTGGATTTGATTATAATCTCTATTTCAACAATGACAGTAATCAAAGTATGAGGTGCTGGTTTATGTTGATGACATAATATTTGGAAAATCAGATGAATATCAGTATAGATAGTTCTTCTGAATTCATTAAAATTGAGTTGAAATTGTCAATGATTGGAGAGATAACATATTTCTTTGGTTTACATGTGTCACAGGGAAATAATGACACATTCATTTCTCAATACGAATATTCCACCGAGGTTTTGAGAATATTTGGAATAGAAAATTTCTACGAGATAAAGACTATGATTGCTACCCGGATGACATTATTGAAATATGATGATGGAAATGTAGTTAATATCCCAAAATATAGGAAGATTATTGGGACTTTACTATGCCTAATAGTGGCGAGACATGATATTGTTTTTTCCACATGACATGAATAGTGATTTTAAAGAAATATAAAGGAAATCCACATGATTTCAGTGAAAATAATACTTCGGTATATCAGGGGAATGGTGAACATAGGGCTGATATATGATGAAAAATCTCAGTCAGAGTTATTTGGATATACTGATGAGAATGGTACAATTAAGTAAATGATATGAAATATACGTCAAGTGGTGCATTCTATCTTGGTGGTTTATGTATTTCATGGCTATGCAAGAATCATGATTGTATTTCATTGAGAACCAAAAAATTATAATATATTTCCTCCACTCAAACTTGAACACAAATATTATGGATAAAGAAAAAACTTGATGATATGGACGTTGAAGTGAAGTCTCTGATTAGAATCCACTGAGATAACTCATGTTCTATAAATCTATGAAACAATATTTTCCATCACTCAAGGAAAATACACATTGAGATAATGTATCATTTTATCAAGGAGAAGTTTGAGCAAGTAATCTTGAAGTTTTTATATGTGCCTACAAAACTACATGATGTAGACATCCTAACAATGGACTTAACCAAGGATGCTTTTGATAGACATTGACTGGCTCTAGGAGTTTAGTCAAATACCTCACTTTAAAAAGTGTGGGTGTGTATCCGACTCTCCCCAATGTATTGTTTATTTTTCTCTAATGTGAACATATATGTTCTTTCCAATGTCTCATACCACAGAGGTGTGATCTTTCGGTTAATTGACAAAAGGGGAGAAATAGTGACACCTCAAGGGGTGAAACTATGACTAAGGAAGGAAGAAAATGAATTAGTCAAATACACGGGGAGAGCTGATAGGTGGAGAAGCGAGATAGGGGGAGAGAAACAAGATAGGGGGTGTATGAGTCTTGATAATGACAATGATAGAAGTGATCGATCAAATAATATATAGCACGACAACTGATGAACATGATAAAAGAAGAATAGTGATGTTGGAATGATGTGAGAAGGTTTCTAGAAATAGGCAGTTGGTACTAGTGTGGTATCAACAATTGGTGTCTAAAATGAGGTGATTCATTGCTACTCTTTTCATTTAAACATGTTTCTCATGTCTATAATTTATCATGTGGGATTAGAGTATTGGTTAAGTGAATCCATGATCTCTACGGAAATCACAAGAGGTGAATGGTGGCATAAGTATTATCGATGACTTTTTATGGGAAAAGATGTCAAAAAACCCAAAGGGGGTTATTGTTGGGAAAAATCCCTCAAGATATCATTGATGCATTTTTTGAGGTAATTGTGTTTGTTGACAAATGTGACCTCCATGTTTTGTTTGTTGACTAAGCATACAATGAGGTATCATTTGACTAAAAACGGGGTTTACATGGTTATTTGTCAGGTGCAAGAGAGATTGTTGACATCCTATGTTAACAATGAACCATGAAAATGGAATTTACAATCTGAAGGTGGTATAAAAATAAATGATCTATGTTGGGGGCATTTTCTAGTGTTTGCCATATTTTTGGTCCTCAAAATGGGAAAATGGAGATTCATGTTTTCGGAAATGGAAGTTGCAGAAAATATTTAAGATGATATGGATAATTGCATGCAAGGCATGTTTTGGGAGTATAATGTAAAAAATGGAAAAGTCATGAAGTGTGCAGAAGATTTGGAAATGTGCATGAAATTTTCAGCTGCATGAACGAAAGTAGCCCACCCAATGTGACTTCAAACTGGGTTTTTCTCACTTGAAGAGGATCTTTTAAGAAAAAATGAATCTTCTATGCATGGGTCAATAATGATTATAAATAAGAGGTGACCACCCTCATTTAGTAGATCTCAACATGGAGAGATAATTCGAGCTTTGGATTGCATAAGAATTTCAAGAAAAAGGAGTTGTGTGAAATATATTGAGTTAAATACAATATAATAAAGTTGTGTGTAAGATTTGAGTTGCATGTAATATTGAATATGCACGCAAGGGATTATTCACGGAAAAATTTGAATCCTTCACACAAGTCATTAATGTTGCCTACAAGACACAGTAAGGGTTGCGCAACATATTTTCAGTTACCCCGTAATACTGTGTAATGTGGTATTCATTAGTGGATGAAAGTAGTAAATCAATAGAGCAATCACATACAGTGGAAGATGCATTCATTTGTGATAATGAAGGTACCTACAAATCCATAAATTGTGATTGGAACCTTTCCATAGTAGTGAGGAAAGGAAGAGGAAGAAGGTGATCATTCCTACCTGCAATGAGCCAAAGAGTGAAACAAGGAGTGACACATGGGAATATAGTGAGATGATACTGAACATTGTAAATGTGGTGAGCTTGGAAATATAAGAGTTCAATCTCAAAAATTGTAAATTTGCAGTGAGATTTAGTGATTTTGGTACAGTTACACATCGTCGTTGTATGCTCCACAGATGTATCCCCGAGAGGGTGAACCAAGTAAAATTACATGTGTCTTCCTTCTTTCTTACCTACATTGAATCAAAAGCATCATTATTGGATAACTAAATAAAGAACAAGATAAATGATATCAACATAATAGAAACCAAAGATACCCTGATAATATATATTTCAAGATCCATAGGGGAAGAAATAATTTTTAAATAGAATATCAATACCGTGACCCCCCCCCCCCTTCTCAGGGTATCTATGCCTCTTTTGGTCCTATCAAAATTATCAATAAATTATTTATTATGTTAGTTCATTTAGTTAATTTAAAAATATCAAAACCTTTAATAAATAGAAATTTATCATTTTTTAGTAATTACATTATATTCAAATCAATGTTGAATTTTTAATATTCACCACAATTATTTTTGATAATTTATTAAAAAAATTTATTCTGTCATTTCCCTTTTAATTATAATATTTTTCTAAAAATTTATTTATATATTAATAATTTTTTTTACATTTGAACATTAATTCCACTCATAGGTAGTCTTTATTTGTGATTTATTTTTGATCGTTATTCATATGAATGATCAAATATCATAAAAACAATTATTTTATTTCGTGAAAATTAATCAAAGAAATGTAGACCATTATGATCGCAGGGGTGAAGTACATGTATTATTTTAAACCTAACTAATTTAAATAATTATATATATATATACACAATATATCTAGTAATGATAGGTTATCCCTACCATCAAATGTCATCCTCCCAACATGACGCTCTTCCTTACTCACCTCTCTCATCAGTATTTTTCTATTGTATCTCCATAATATTGTCCCCCCTAATATTTGTGTGACTGTTTACTTTTCTCATTATCGTATTTCTTACCAATATTTTTCTGATTTTCCCCCACTAATAATTATTCTTGTTCACTCCACGTGTGCCACCCTTATGATCTATCCATCAAATTTATCCTTTTCTACTAGAACCTTAAGCAGACATCATCCCCTCATTGACCACGGGTGACACTTGATGTCACACACTCTTTATAAATCCACCCACTTTCTTCATATTTTATTAAAAACATAGAACTAGATACTTATTCTTCAATATTCAATCCATGTTCTCTAAGAGGGTCCCCGATCATCAGTCAATCTATATCACCATGTGCTATTGAGTCCACCAAACAAGTTTTGCATCACATTTCCATAAGGTTAACTCAGTGAACTCGGTGTTATTCACTTATTCACCGAAATTAGGATTCATGATAGGTTTCAATGGGTTGACATCCAATATCTCAGATTCATACTAATTTTTTGTGAATATCCTTAACGAGCGTCAGTCTCAAAAAAATCAAATTTACTCACCACTTCATTAATATGAACATTCTTATATCAGAGTCTCTCTTACTTTAACTAGGAAAAATTAAATTTCTGAATTTTATCCCCAAGATTCTATATTTATATATTGGTTTTTTTCGTAATTATTGGATTCATGTTCTAACATATTAGATATTGTTTATAATATCTATATTAAAAATTTATTTAATGATCATTAATTTTTTTCCAATGATCATAGATGTATTTTTTAGTTTTGGTTTCCTTACCACCATCTCCAGACTTCTCACCCAATCCTAACCAATCTTGAAGGTAAATTTTCATCGAGGAAATTATTTCCTTTTTATTTATATTATCATAAATTGTTGAGGTAACTTTTCACACCAATAACATTTATTGATAAAACCATACTTTTCACGGGGATGGATATAATTGTTTTTCCATATATTAAAAGGAAGAAATATAATTTTATAATTCTCATCAATTTATTAGAAGCATACACCATGTGAAATAATTTTTCTAATATTTACAAATATATTTTTCTATTAATTCTCATTTAAATTTACTTTCTCAGTGTGTCTTATAAGAGACAAGAAATCCCTCAACCATTGTGATTTTTCCAGTGCATGTTCTTTTATGTGTATCTATTGTTTCACCGCACTCTATGGGAGATTTACATAATGTAAAACAATATTTCACTAGGATAAATTTATGTTAATAAATATGTTGTAT
Organism: Viscum album; assembly: GCA_963277665.1. Classification (NCBI taxonomy): domain Eukaryota; kingdom Viridiplantae; phylum Streptophyta; class Magnoliopsida; order Santalales; family Viscaceae; genus Viscum; species Viscum album. Next base: position 9,239,437 of record OY728147.1, read on the forward strand.
GTTTTATATGATTCCATGATGTATTTGTTTATTGGAATGACGTGTTTTAATGGAATTGTCTATCATTAGTATGTTGAATTATATATTTCCATAATGTAAATGAGATCCCATTAAATGTTGGTATGTTATATTTATATTATTAATTGAATATTCATTTGAGATGTGGAATATCGGTTTCCTGACATTATTATTATACTCTATTCCGTTGAAGTAGTTTCTATATATATATTCTCATAGAAAATTGGAACTATGTTATATATGTCACGAACCGTCCCATGTGGACCATGTCATGACTACCCCAAGACCGCCTCCCATAGGCCAAGGGCTAGTGACTAGCATTGAAGGCGTCAACATTCAAGTGGGAGGAATTTTCTTGAGAGCATGTATGCACAGACACACCCAAACAAGTTCGACACACTAAAAATAAAACTTGTATCACTAAAACATACCTATTTATAAGCAAAACAAATACAAGTGGGCCAGAAAACAAACCCAAAAAGGAAATGTAAAAAGAAAAGTACAAAAAGGAAACATGGATGTCTGTCCACGGAAAACCCCACCAGATCATGAGAGTAGTGTAGCTACTGGATGAAAATGTATAATGTCCTCTCCTATTGATCTTAATTGGCCCCACCTGGTCCTAGGCCAACAATTCCCCTATTTTAGAATTCATCTGCCTCGTCCTTGTGAGCACCTCTGGGTCCCGGTCCACCAAACTCTCTATCGAAATGTTGATTGGCTGCACAGGACACGACATGAGTGGGTGGAGCCCATGGAAGGGTGAGTAATGTGATACTTAGTAGCGATCCCAAAAAAATGGAATACCACACATCAATATTTTATATAATGCATGAAGCACAAGAAAACTCACAACATGTATACATTTAAGATAGTGATAGAAGAATAATCATTCACATTATCGAACTCCTCATCGGCTAGAGAATTCCCCCTCAATAGAGTATAGTGGTCCAACCAGGACATACAGAAGACAAATCATACTATCCTTGGGTTGTTTTGGTACTCACCCATAATGAGTAACCTTGGATTTCTGGGTCACATAAACCTGCTCCCCACCTTGGGCCTGCAGGGTCACACAAACCTTCTTCACACCATGAAATTTTGAGATACTCCTCTTATTGAGTATAGTAGATCGGTCAAGTCACATAGAGCTTATCACCATCGTGGGATGTCGAGTCACATAGATCCTCATTGAACTTGTCCTTCATCCAGTCACACAGATTCGATAGTCACCTGTCTTAAGGTCTCAGCTAGCCATAGGGTTTCATATGTAGAATGCTTGGGAAAACTGATACTACAGCCATTATTCACATCTCAAATTTCAATAAAGTATCCTCATGTTGTGATGAATGATCTTACCTATAGAGAGTGTCCTAATTCCATATACAGATCATCAAATGAATGTGTGGATGAAATGATTTGAGCATTTGAGTAAAAATGGTGTTAGTTGAATTTGTGCTAGATCCCACCAGGTCGGACCGACCCGACCAACCCAACCCGAGGTTGCCACAAACCCCGCATTACATTCAACCGACACAACCTACAATTTTTTGGTTTGTGGTCATTATTGTTAGGCATGACCAATGGGACATGCCCAATGGCCCTCATTGGACCCTGCCCGGTTTGGCCGATGGTCCAGCCTTCCGGGTCGCCTGGAAGCCCTTTATGAAGGGCACATGTCTGGATTTATAGCATGGGTCCTACCCACTAGTTTGGTTACATCCCACAAGTGCATGTTTTTCCAACTGATTCATGGGTACGACATGACCCAGTGGTCTGGGGGGCACCCTATTTGTCGGGGGGCGCAGTTCACCATCCTAAAGACCTACCGCATAGGTGACCGATGGGGTGCTCTTGTGATGAAATAGTTGGCCACATCATTCTTACCACAATCCCCATGGATGCGTGGGGCTCCTCAAGATATGGTCAGGAGACTACAAATTTCCAATGACCCAAGTGGCTTGAATGTGGGACACCCCTCAACATGCCACCCAACTGGCACCACATCATCCCATTGTTGCGACAGCATGCCGATGGGGGCACCTCCATCCACCAACTGAAGCCGCCATTGCAGGCCACCTCCATCAGCCACTGGGCACCGTCTTCCACTACCCCAAGCACCGATAGGATTTTGGTCCCTTTTTCGGGCTACACAAATTGATCTAGTGGTCCTTTTTCGAATCTATTTGTGCCTATGGGCCTCCCAAGTTACCATCATCCCTACCATGACCCCTGATTAATCGTGCCGCCACATTGAGGATACAACCACAATGAACACACATAGAAGAGGTGCTCCGCCACAGTTCAGTCAAGTCAGTGCCATCCAATTTAAATGTTTAAAAACATTGGAGGTCCAGATATTATAGTTCAATCAACAAATGATAATTTCCATACTAGAAAAGAAGAATACAGGAAAAGTCCCCCTCCCCCATAAACACATGATTTTTAGATCAACCTCTTCATGGGTTGATCTTTTTTAATCATTTATAGAATGTAATGGAGTTTTAATTTAAATAAAATAACCCCTTCCTATTGGATGTTCATTTTGGAAATGTTACATCCTCAAGATTCAAGACATCGATGTCATTCGTCGCTTCCAGCTATGTCCTTCAATGTGTATCAAAGATGTTTGAAAATCATCTGTTTCTCTAATTATTCATTGGAGTGGAATTTTTTTTTCAATTAATACTCACAATTTAAGTCCGTACTCCGCCAATGCATCAACCAAAATGAAAGGATAAAACATCCAAACATTTTTGTTACGCTGTGACAACACGTCGTTACACTTTAATCATTTATAAAACACCATTTCTATTACGTGTTACTAATATGTCGTTAAACTATGAGTTCATAATCCATTAATGAGTCTCATCCATTCTAGTAATTTTTTCACCACAACGTTGTCTTCCACTACTCAATAGATAAGAAGAGAAAAGAAAATAAACTTTTCATTTTATTTTATTATTTTTTGAAAATTCTGAAAATTATCTATTTTGTTTGCCCCATTGTGGCCAAAGTTAAGTCCTTCCTAGGTGATTCTCAGAATTATAAATCCAATTTTGTTCTCAGATAATCGATTCAACCACCATATCAAATGATATAAAAACCTCTTGCACATTATTTTTGTAAACAAAAAAAGTTCAAAATTCTATTTAGGGCTCACCAGGCCTCAAAATCATGTGGCGTAATAGCGTGTGGTCTCAAAATAATTCCATATAATTAAAAACATGAACATAGAATTTATGAGACATTAAGTTATCCCCACCATAGGTATTTACATCTTCAAAATAATAAAAAAAAAGAAATCAAATAAATGGGGGCACTGAGAACAAATCGAAGCCTCCCTCTCCCATTTGATGTCTTAGATATTCCTATGTTGTCACAAAACTCACACTAGAGGAATCAACCAACCATATAGGACCTGCTCCTATAGATCATCTATATCCACCATGTACTCAGCAAACATTGCCCCATCTTCTATGTCCATCTCTCCCCAAGCGATGACATGTGATGGATCATGTATGTATGTCCTCATCTATGACCAGTGGACAAGATCATGAACCTGGTGCATATATGGGGGATTTTCTAGGTGGTATTCCAACTCACCAACTATACCCATCCCCAAAAAGTTCCGACGATCCTCATAGTTAACTTAACACCCTGGAAAATTTTTTGTAAACTTCCTCGGGGTGAGACCTAAAGGAATACATGATCACCCTCCTCATACACCAATGGTCTTCGTCTCCAGTCGGCAGAAGACTTATATATTCTTTGTGTGGTACTGATCCACTATTTGATGGTATTAACCTTATCAATGGTAGCTCGTACAAACTCTAGAACCATGAGTTCTGACTCCTCTGGGTCTACCAAGCATAGGGGTGATCTGCAAGGCCACCCGTACATGGCCTCAAATGGTTCCATTCTAATGGTGGAGTGATAACTGTTGTTGAATGAAAACTCCACCAATGTAAAGTGGTCCTCCCGACAACAACCAAAATCATGGATTCAAGCACGTAGAATGTCCTCCAGGGTCTATATGGTCCACTCCATCTAATCATCAGTTTGGTGATGAGAAGTTATTCTCAAGATCAGTTGTGTCTTGAACACCTCATGTAATCCCCTCCTCAGTCAGGATGCAAAGCAAGCGTCATGATCTAAGACAATCATCGAAGGACCCAGTGAAGCCGCACTATCTCTTATATGTAGAGGTTTTCCAACCCCTCTAACTGTATATATTCTCGGATGGGTATGACGTGATCCAACATTGGGAGTCCATCAATGATCACTCCGATAGGGTAAAGGCCTAGGAATGTATGTGGTAACCCCATCACAAAGTCCATTCAGATACCATCCCATTTCCAATCCAATACCTTGAGTGTCTAGGCTAGGCCTACAGGAACCTGATTATCGTCTTTCACATGCTGAACATTGAGGAATCGTGAAACAAACTCTGTAACTACTTTATTCATCCATGGCCCCCAGTACTGACACCGGATGTCCTAGTACAACTTCGACACTCCAAGATGTACTACCAAAGGAGAAATATGGAACTTCCTCAACAAATCCTCCCCCAATTTCACTACCACTACAGTGATCCCCCTAAATGGGGACGTGCTCCACACCTTTTGAAAATCCATTAGAAGTCTATCAGGAGGATTACTGAGCACGTCTAGTCTCGTAGTAAACACCCACTATTTGTTCCTACCTAACTCACTATAATATAGGGGTAGAAATAATAATTAAATAAACGTAACCAGCTCCATAATCAAACATGAATGATATCTGCATCATAAAAAACTTTTATGCCTCCTCCCTCAACAGCTGCAAACTTGTCCTCCTACTAAGAGTTTCTCCCACCATGATCCCATTTCAAAGAGTATAGACTATCTAAAATTTGAAGTAATAGAGGAAATCTAGACATTTTTGTGTTCTCATGTTCTGGTCCTTCTAAGGGAAGATATACCAGAAACTCTTGTGGTCATAGTAAACTGTAAACCATTCACCCATCAAGTAGTGCCACCACATATTTAATAAATAGACCACTGATTCTAACTCTAGGTAATGAGTCACATTGTTCTTATCATGTAGTCTCAAATATCATGAGCTATGGGAAAAACTTTCTTTCTCTTGCATCATTACACATCCAAGTCTTTCCCTGATGTGTCATTGTAATCTATATACCCAACACTATCCTCAAATACTCTCAAGATGGGGGAACTAGTCAGTCACTTCCACAGCTCTTGGAAACTCGTATGATATTTCTTTTCCCACTTGAAAGGGTTTCTATTCCGTTTCAATGACAATAAGGATGTTCTTTTATGGAAAAGTCATGTATGAACCTCCGATGTTAACAAGAAAACCCCAAGAAGCTGCACACCTCAGTCACTATTGGAATGCTGCTAAGAATGAATGACCTCTATCATCTCCAGATCCGATGCAATTGAAGCCTATGAGAGGATGTGTCTTGGAAAGTGTAATTCTTGAATCCCAAAATGACTCTTCGATATCGTACCATAAAGGTGGTTCCCTAAGACTGTATCTATGACTATCCACATGTATTTACCATGTTCCTTCTCTGACACTGAGTACACAAAGATGTCATTGATGATGACCTCAATGAACTGGTTGAGGTAAAGATAGAAGATCCTATTCATGTGGCCCATAAACACTGCTGGGGTGTTGGTCATACTGAAAGGCATCACAAGGAGATCATATTGGTCATACTAGAATCTAAAGGCTATCTTCAGTACATCCTCATACCATAACCAAATCTTGTGATATCCTAATCTGAAGTCTTTCTTTGAGAACAACTTAACACCATTAAAATGTTTGAAGAGACCATCAATTCTCAGTAGTGGATACTTATTCATAATGTTTTCCTAGTTCATACATCGTAATTGCATGAACAACCTCAAAATCCCATCTTTATTCATGGAAAAAATATTGGGGCATCCCATAGTGAAAAACTTGGCCTTAAAATCCCCTACTCCTACAAGTCGTCTTACTGTACCCTCATCTCATGAAGCTCCATGAGAGCCAAACGATATTCCAGTGTGGATGTTGGTTCCTTCTCTAGGTATAGGTCAATGAAGAATATTAAATCTCTATGCGGAGGTAGTCCTAGAACATACTTAGGAAAACAACCTCATACTCATCCACCACTATAGTAAAACATGGACCCCTCTCTTCACTATTTCGAGCTTGAGTCTTGCCAACTAGTGAATGATTGACTGCACCCACCTCAGAGAAAGTCAATACGATGTTGTAAGGGTTTCCTTCACATCAGTGAATGAAAACTGGGTACCACATCAGTAGGAACACTGCACTGTATGCCTAAAATAGTTGATCTGAGCATGCACTGTGGATAACCAGTCAACACACTAGATGACATCTTAAGACCTCGACGCCACTACTAGGAGATCCATGACGTAGCTTTCACCTCAGAGAGTATTCTCACACTGCTGATACTAGTGTGTAATTGTATAATCCCATCCCATAGTAGTCTCAAGACATAAAGATTGACCCAAAAACAACACCAGAATATTCGACTACTGAATGGGAACCATGGCAAGGAATGATTGACTAGAAAAAATTTCCATTGGATTTGCAACGATGGTGTAGAAAACACATGTCATACCTCGGATCATCTCTAGATCACTGTGGTTATAAGCATCCAATTCCAGAGGCTATGCTATCCTATGATCACCTACTATATGAGGTTGGGATGGACCACCAAGGGGGGGGGGGCATGTAACACCTCAAACCGTCACCCACTGTCTACTTCTTAGCCTGCTCCCCAGCTATGTCCACCATACTTCATACCTCAACACTCGAACCATTTCCTCTGTCTCAGCTGCCCCTTGACCATCCGTTGTTCATCTGAGCAATGGGTTATGATGTCACCGTCAATGTTTCTATCCCCACTTTACATGAATCACTACATGGATACCCAGTTACTCCCATTGGACTAAGAGCCCCACACTGCCGACCATGATTCCTGGGGTATTCCTCTGAATGACTTAGCCCACATGGGACATCGCTTCAGCTACATACAGCCTGCTGAAGACTCTGCTACCTAAGATCTGCTGGTATCTCTAGCCATGGGTTCCTACTCTACCAATTAACTATCTACCCAAAGGGCTCACTCCATCACCCCAGCATGAGCAGGGATATTGAGAGACGACATCAAAACCATGATCTCCCACATGAGTCCCTATTCAATGGCGCAAGCACTAATGAAGGGGTCTCACACCATATCAGTCACTTAGAGAGAATACTCTATGAACCCCCATTGAATACATATACACTTTCAAGATACCATAAAGTAGGTGAAGAAACTTATGAATATATCTATAGTTCATGGTCATGGGGGAAAACACTTCATGGAATAGTCCCTTGATGTTTTCCTAGATGAGGTTCGCCCTATCGTGCATCTGGTTTGTCAAGCTCGACAATCTCCCTACTGAATCCTTTAGAAGGCTCTCTTCCTTGATTTTAATTTGTTCAGGAGGTTTTCTCATTAGGTAAAAGACCCACATCACTGCCTCTGTCAAGTCATCAACAACATGAGGATCTATCTCTCCCCTAAACCTGGGAGGTATCCTCTCTGAAACTCGTATAGGGAACAGAGTTTGAGAACATCCTATGCCATAACAGCCGATTGTTGATTCTGAAAAATGGGTGGGGGTTGTAATAGTGCACCACCCAGTGGGGATATATCTAGAACTAGTACCTGAATGGATTCCTCAATGCTAGTATGGTTTTTCTCATGACATCATATAGGGATCTTGGCTGGTCGTCCATGTGGATGCATCCTGAAATAGATCAATATATACCACAGTAATTATGTTATTCCTGGTGAGAGAAATTTTATAAAAAAGAACATAAAAGGACTCTAATGAAACCATTCTTTTCATGCATATATCTGAAAAGCAGAATTCACAGTCTCTATGTATTGATATGTTCGCTCTCGCACCAACACTGGACTCCCTGAATCATGAATTCATACTCGAAACAGTTAACATCATTGACTCAATTCAAAACAAAGACTCTTGATATTATGGGTTGGACTAACTAAAACTCTAATACCAATCTGTCCTGACCCATCCCCCGAGGCCTAGGTTGTGACTTCCCCAAGTCTGCCTCTCAAAGTCAAGGGGCTGACGACTAGCACTGAATGTATCAACATGCTAGTGGTAGGCATTTTCCCTAGTACATGTATGCACACACAAGCACTACTAATTCCAAAAAACTAAAAAAGAAAAAAATTTCACTAATACAAATCTGATTAGAGATACAACTAATAAAAATGGGCAAGAATACAAAGAAAAAAATGAACTAAAAATAGAAAAGTACATAATGGAAGCTCTGATAGTCATCCGCAAAAAATCCCACCTAATAATGAGAGTAGTGTAGCTACAGGAAGCTGAAGTAGAACATCTTATACATATGATCCTACTAGGCCCCTCCTTGTCCTATGCCTCCAAGTCCACCATTGTATTTTATACCAGTCTCGTCTTTATGAGCACCTCTATGTCCCGGTCCACCAAATTATTTGTCATCACGTTGATTGCCTGCACAGGACAAGATATGAGTGGGAAGATCCCTTGTAGGGGTGAGTAATCAAATACTCAGTCTAGAACCCAAAACCAAAAGGACTGTCCACACATTAATCCTCAATGTGATACAAGAAGCACAAGACATCTAACATCATGTATATAATTTAGGTAGTGATATATGAAAAATCAGTCACATTATCAAACTCCTCGGCTACTAGAGAACTCCTCCTCTATCAAGTACAGTGAGTCTATTTGGTCACACAGTAGCCACATTCCACTAACCTTTAACTATTATTGTACTCATCCATGATTAATACCATTGGTATGACAGGTCACGTAGAGCTACTCCTCACTATAAGATTATCGGGTCCCACATAGCCACTTCCCACATTGGCTATACTGAGATACTCCTCCTATTAAGTATCATGGGTCTTCTTGGTCACAAAGAGATTATTCCCACTATAGGACTACTGGGTAACAAAGAGTCACTTTTCAAAGGGTCATCTCCAAGTCACACAAACTCGATAGTTAGAAGTCTACATTTTTTTAGCCAGCCAGAGTTTTTCGTATGTAGAAAAATTGGGAGAACCACTCCTAAAGCCAAATTTTTCATTTAAACATCCATGATTGACTCTTCAAGTCATTCTAAATGTTCCCATTTGTTGAGAGGTTCCCAACACCATAGAAGACACATCAAACAGACGCAAAGTTTGAAATATATATGTATTTTAATAAATTTGGCGCCTGTTGTGTCTTGGCAGGGTTTGACCCAATCAGAACGACCCAAAACACCTGGTAGGGGGGGTCCAACATACCCTTGTATAAATTCAACCAACTCGACCTATCCTGATTTGGGTCTGGGTTAGTTTAGCCTGATCTGCCCTATGGGCCACCCCAATGGGCCTCGCTGGACCTAGACGGATTTGGCGGATGGTCCAGCCTGCCAGGTCGCCGGGTGGCTGGGTTTTTTCTAGCCAGGTTTGAAGGTCGCATGTCTGGCCCACAATAATTTCAACTAGAAATAAATGGAAAACATGTCCCAATGTTTGTATTACACTATTACATCACGTAGTTACAATGTCACATGTGATTAATGCATCGTTACACTTTGAATTCACACACCATTAATGAGTCTCATCAATGCACCTCATCATCGCTTCATATCATCAACCTCCACTGCTCAAAAGATTAGAAAATAAAATAAAATATCATTTTAATGATATTTTTTATTTTAAAAAAATTATGAAAATTATCATTTTTGTTCGGCACATGCTGTCCAACGTTATGTCCTTTATAGGACAATCCCAGCATTCTAAATCCAAAGGTGTCCTCAAATTTTCAATCCTAGAACAGGTTCAGAAGATTGAAAAACCCACTCGCACATTTACATAAGTGCACTAAAAAATGATCATAATTTCGTTTTGGGCTCACCAGGCTTCAGAATCACATGTTGTCAAAGCATGCAGTCTCAAAATAATTTCATATAATTAGAAAAAATTACATGGAATTTCTAATACATAAATATATATGTTTATCAACATTCATAAATGTATAGTCATTGAAATATATTTTCCTACTAACTCATGAAAAAATCCAAAATATTTTATTCCCTTAACAGGTTATACACATTTTCAATGGTAAATACCTTAATTAATAAACATATATTTTCTCCTCAGTAATCCCATTACATTAATCACAAGTCAAATACCTCTGGTAATATTTCATCCTCTAAATGTTTTTCCCATGTTACTAAATCATCAATTTACCATCTCAATGTTTTATTTTATTTATTTACCCCACTAAAATATTGTATGTGCATCTCCTTATATAAAATTTAACACGGTAATAACTATTCCTTTTCAATTTCCCCTATGATCCTATAATTTCTAATTTATTTTTATATATTATATTTTATTCCCTAATAATTTCATACATACATATCTTTATTATAAATTGATCTATCATAGTTACTTCATTGATATACCTTTATCAAATCAATAGAAACAACATGTATAGGAATATATCAGAAGCATATTTATTACATGTACCTGATTTATCATCCACTCTATTTACATTCAGTCATGGTCTTCCTTGGAAAACATCCAATTAATATGAATTTACAATTAAACATTTGATTATTTTCTATAATGATTCCATTGGAATGAAATATTTGTTTTCAAATTTCATAATGTTTTATAAATAAAATTTTTTTTCAAGTTTTTTGTTTTTATTAGGAGGTTTTTTTGTATGTCATTTCTAATAATCCCAATTGTGTTATAATTATGTTTTTCAATCATTATAATATTGTATACATTAAATTAAAAACTATTAATTTTTTATTTCAATAAATAGAAAGATGAATAAATTTTTCAACTCAGAAATTTATATTTCATATCATGATCTGAGTGAATGTATATTTAAATACCAAAGGTTGATGACATGGCCAATCCCACTAGAATAGTGGGGAAAAAATTGATCAGAACTGATCATACTTAGAAATTTATGAGAATTGATGTTTATGAAAATTCATGGAGGAGAGACACATTGTTTTTTAAGATATATACAATATGTGACCTGGATTTTTCAATTTCATATTGGGTTATTCCATGAGTCCAAATTTTATTGAACATCACAGCTTCTTCCCCCACCACCTCTAATTTGGTGTTGGTGACTTGGATCATAATTTAGTTCCAAGAACTTATGAAGGTGATGGATGGTCCTCAACAAACCACTATTCAAGCTGTGAGGAGTAGAGAGAACCTTGTCTTGATCAAAGAAATCATTAAGATAGGGAATGAAGACATGAAAATAAAATAATTTCAATTTAATTTTAACAAAAACACATGAGGAGAAACAAAAAGAACCACCCTTTGCTCTGGATAATCAGGATTGCAGCAATACATTGTCCAGGTTGTTCATCAAGGAATGTCTAGATCTGATAGTGTCAAATCACTAGAATAGTAAAGTCTCTCCACTATATCGAGAAGAAAATTATGTGAATTTGGATATGATAATGAAATTTTTGATGATTTTGGGGATTTGAGGATCTACATATATAAAATTATTTTTCCATGAGGTGATAGAGTTTGGGAAATTATGATAGTAAAATCCATAAAACAGGGAAATATGTTTCCAAAATCAGAAATCATAAAAACATCAAAAAACTTTAAAAACAGTTTTTAATGTTAATTCATCATGACATGAAATACATGTTCAATGGTTGTGTAATTATATGTTCATGATCCTTTATTAAGGAATAAAACATGTATACTTGGGTCATTCGATGAATGAGGTATGACTGCTTTTTCCATCGCATCCCACTACAAAAACTAGTCTCAGTTTTCTATATACTTGAAAAATTCTTTAGTAATTACCATGGAAGGAATAAATTGAGGATAAAGTTTTCCTAAACCATTACTCCTCATGTATAGTACATAAGAGAATAATTTGATATATTCTTTGATGACACTCAGGCAATTGGGAACTACTCACTTATGGAGGTTGCAACATTATTCTTATAGAAGTCATCACTGGAAGAAAATTAAGGGTAATGTATCTATTAAAAACAAGTGATAATGGGAAGATGTGGTTAGATATGATGAATGATGTATATTTGGATTCAAAAAAAACTTTCATTTTGACTCTAAGAATCCAAATACTTTGGTGGTGATATTATTAACATGGAACAACACTGTCAAATTGAACACTATGGAAGACAATGGATACACAATTAGGCATCAGATAAAACTCTAGTGGATTACCATTTTGATAGGTACATACTTTTGAACTCCCAAAAATGACCCCCATTGTCATTATTCCCATTTTCATTTTGACTCCAACCCCAAATGGTGGAAACAACCCTAACATCCTACTACCAATGACCCCATCCTTTTCTTACCACTCTCTCAACAAATTCCCCTATTATAATACTTAAAATCATTATATTATTAAATTAATATATTCTATAACATTATTTAACTAACATAACCATTTCACATTTTGATATGTTAATGTGTATCATGATTTCTTCCTCATAATCTGTTGGAGCTCTTGCAATCCATGATTGGAAAATGGAATGATGGTTAATAGTTATTTTCAAAATCATAAAAGTATGATCGTCACTCTCCTGATTATTTATTCCATGAATCAGAAGTAGTGGGTCAAAAATCCCTTGATTTTATGAACCCTTATAAGAATAATCTCATTTTCCACTTGAGTCACCACCCAAGATGATAATGGATCCACTGGTATGGCATCACATCTCTATAAACACAAAAAAAAACCTTGAATTTTTATCTTATTCATTGTAACCTTACTAATATTTTTAGAACAACATGAGGACGTTACTCTCCTCTGTACATCCCTTGAGGTGGACACAACTTTGATCAGAGTCACCCGGGTCATGATTTTTTTTTAAAAAGGTAATGCTTTGGTCAAATACCAAAGCACAATTTATTAATAAAAAAAGGTTACAAGAGTCAGAAAGATGGGATTTTTTACAATCTCTATCAAAAAGATACGATAAATTAGCTGGCAGAGTTTTATTGGTTTTGAGAAGCCCAACCTGTATTTATTTCCTTTATTTGTTGATGCTTCATAATTCTAAAGAAATGATCATACTTTTATATCTCTCTATCTAGACAAATATATCATCATTGAAAAGATGATTAAGATTATTGATTAAAATATAATTCATGATGACACATTTATACTTTCAACTCATAGAAAACATATAAGAAAATAATCATGTAAGACCATACTTCATTCATAAATAGTTACTATTCATTTCATTTTTAGAGAAAGAATAAAATGATATTCATAAATTTGACTGAGCTTATAATTTTTTCAGGTGTATATATTATTGATGTGTACTCCAAGCCCCACTAGATGACTTCTCTAAGAGAGTGGTTAAAAAAGGGATGGAGTTGCAGAGAATTTGCATCATAAGAGTATTGTGAAAACCTGGAGCGACTGGGGGGAGAACTCATAGATATACGAGAACTAAAAGCTGAGGTATTTTCTCCTTAAATAGAAACCAACATCCAAAAAAAAATTATTAATATTACATAGGCTAATATAGGAATAATATGTGTCCATATGAACACCTCTAAACACAAAGTCCCAAAATATCATTTGGATATGTTTTATAATTGGTTATTATCATGATAATTTTATAATTATTACACATTTGAACATTTTTATGATCTATTTATTGTTAAAATACATGTAGTAAATAAATAATATTTTTTAGAAGTATCCAAACTCTATTATAATTTAAAATGTAAATTTTAAAATTCTATTATAAATTCAATATCAATAATCAAACTAACCAATTATATATTATTATTATTTTTGTTAATTTTGGTATTTAGTCTTCTATATTCGAGTCATTAATAAATAATAGTGCATGATGTTTATAAGATTATTATTCTAGTATTTAATTTATTATTCGGGCCCCAGGCTTGACCAATGTCCATGTAGTATATGGTTCATGATTATTTTATATTGGTTGTAATCGTTGAATATATGGCATTGAATTTCAAACATTGAAATGATTTCTCCACTAATGTAGTGACAATTGTGATATACCAAGATGGTACATATCATGGCGTTGCCCATCATTCCAAAATATATTCAAAAAAAATAATTATGGAGAAGAAGGGGACATGTAGAATGTATATTGGTGGAGGGGTAAAAATCAACATTGTCATAGATATCGTTTTATCTAGCTCTACACATAAACTGAAGATAAAAGAGGATATTTATCTGTGGTATTCTATGCATAGATAAATTTATTAAATAATATTTATAATAAATATATCATATTTTATCATATTTATATTGAAAATATAATCCTTTTTATTTATATTAACTACAAAATTTATATATATAATTAATATAAACATGATATATTAATATATATTTTTTGATAATTCAAATATGTGTTGTTTTTAATAAAATGTTCCTAAAATTAGCAATAAATATATATTTTTAAATAATTATATGAATAAAATTAACAAATTTACAATATTTATAATTATATATTAATATTTATAAATATATTTATATAAAATTATAATTAAAAATAAATATATATTTTAATAATTATTAACTTATAACAAATATATTTAAATAATAAATATATTTTTATATTTATACTTATATATAAACAGATTTTAATAAATACATATAATTATATATATATTCATTATTATTTAAAAAAGTATAATTATATAAATGTATCTATAATTATATAAAAATATTTATGAAAATATTTATAAAAAAATATAATAAAAAATAATTAAATATTGAAATAGATAAAGAATTAAAATATATATGTTTAAATAATAAATACTTTTCAATATATATATATATATATATATTAAATTATATAATTTTAAAATCATAAGAAAATATATTTCTATAGTAAATATATTTATTATATTTATAATTATATATAATTATATACTAATGAATATAAAAATAATTGTATAATTATATAAAACTATAAAACTATGTATATATTAATATAAAATAATTTATATGTAACACCCCGAGATTTTACGAAAAATATAATTTTCATTACTGTCTTGTGTTGTATTCTACACCAAGATTACCTTGCGCTATACGCAACACCGTATTAGCTTGCAGTATACGCAACACTATTCTTGGACCGTGTTACACACAATTTTGATAATAGTTATTCTACGCAACATTGAGTATATATATATATATGTTAAATGTATAAATGAAATATGGTTGGATTCTATTATACGAAACAACGAAGGATTCTTTCACAACACGCAACCCTGACTTGGCTTGCATTACACGCAATCGCGACCTTCCTCGATAGCGTGTGTTGTACGCAATACCGGGTTTTAATAAACAATGATATAATATTATAATATTGTCATGAACTAGACGTTATGAGTAGTATTAACTAAATTTTGAATTTTATAACAATATTATTCATCTTACACATTTTCTAGAACATGGTATAAGAACAAAATAAATTTTTCAGTTAAAATAAGTATTTTTCAAAAAATGCAGTTTTGCCACCTTTTGATGGCCCACCCACTTTAAATCTAGTTTGTGACATGTTTATATGTTAAATTTGACAAAATAAAATTCTTCTTTTGAATCAGGATGTAAAAATTTACATTAGATAATGTTTTGATATTTTTCCGATAACTTTCATATTTTAATGAATAGTAAAACACACTATATTTTAATTAAAAACAACTTTTTTCATCATAATATCTTATGTGGTTAAATTATAATATTGAATGGTTTTAAAGTATAAAGAGAATATATTTTTACCATTTAATATAATTTATGTCATTACAATTGATTTTACCTTGAATTTGTAGGTTAAATCAATTCAATCTTTTGTAATGTTTTAAACAAAAACCCATTTTTATTCGACAACGGGATTAATTTTAATTTAATTTCTACAACTTCTATGTATTGAATTTTAAAAAATGGATTCCATATTTGGAATCAGTGGGTCCAAATTATGTTAATAGGATACTTTTTATTTTTGGGAATTATGAATAGTAACTACGGTAAATTTTATTTAAAATAGTTAAAGGTAAATCGGGTAATTAAGGGTAAATATAATATTATAAAATTACCCTAACACATGCCAAAATTTTATTTGACGGCTAAAAGTAAACCCATATCAACTAGGGGTCGGATTAGATTCATTTTATGGACTTTTGACCATGAAAATAATTTAATTATTATTAAAACCAAAGAAAGTGACAACATGTCACTTTCTTAAATCTTATAAGTATAATAATTTTAACTTAGTGATAAACAACATAAAACTTCAAACATGAATAGTATCCAGAAAGCTAACAAAATTATCTACGTCATGAGAATTTATTTAGTATTTTTTAGGATTAAATAGTTATCATTAATTGTGACACAATAGTGATGTAGAAATTATTTATCTAGTGAAAAATCAAGAATATAGTTTTTATTAAACTAATAGTGACCATAAAAGCACAAAACCCTGACCAAAACTTATTGGTCATGTAAATGGAAACTATAATCATCCAATGGTCGAATATTTGACCATTTGGAGTCTTATACAAGCAATTATGACACTTATATTATTTTATTTTAAATGATGCCAAAGTTGTCACCTTCATAATTTAATAAATATAACAATTTAAATATTGTGATTTTAAGATGATAAATTCAGGTAAAAGTATTATTATGAAAGGTAATATATTTATCTTAATCATATGATTTTATTTTAAATTTTTATGCAACAAATAAGTATATTAAATAATTATACACAAATGATGTAGTAATTATTTTATTAAGAGATAAACCAAATAAATGGTTATAAAAATAATAAAATAAATATTATATGAACTATTTAATGTGATCCACTAATTTTATAGATACATATGACCTTTTATTAATATATTAAAGCTTTTAGTTTGAACATATCTTCTGTATATATTTTATTTAAATTCAAATAATTGAATAGTGTCAAAATTTACACTATTGTTATTTTATAAAAATAACATATTATAAAATTGTTTAAAAATCACAAAAATATTTAAAAATCATAAATTTAAATTTATATGGTCTATAATGTTATAGAGTAAACAATTATGTAAAATTCACAACAAATAAGTAATTATTTGTTATAATTTAAAATTTAGAATTTTATTACCACAAATAAACTTAAATAGATTAAATAAGGATAAATCAAAATGATAAGGTTTAAAATAAGATCCAAACATGTCTAAATTTGATTGGTTGATGAGATTACAACCCTTTATCATCTAATATCCGAATATGAGTCATTTTTGGAGGTTTTTAAGTGGGTTTAGATTTATTATAAATTAATATTTTTAAGAATTCCAAAGGTGCCCCTCTCCTCCCTTATAAAAGGGCACCCCCTCCCTATCTTACTCACACAACTTTGAGCCTTCAAGCTCGGCCAACCCCTACCCAATTCTCTTCTCCACTTCCCTAGAAACATCCTATAGGTTCTGGTCTTCCTCAAAGACCAAATTTAGTGCCCTAAGAGGAGGTCTCAAAAAGGCGCTTCAAAGAAGAGGTAATTTCCGTTACCGATTCTTTCACCTTTATTTCTTCTTCCACTTCTTCTTATTAGGTTGTTTCATTATGAAGTAATAACATCAGTATCACTCATATACGGATATGTTATTATAAGTATGAAACAATTTTAATTCACCATCTATCCATCCTACGGAAAACGAAATCACTGCGAGTGCGTACGTATGGAATACCGTCTCCACGCCGTGGTGTAATCTGTTTTTCCACCAACACCTTAAATGGATGGGTATTATGGTGTAAAGAATAACTATACATAGTTATTATAACATCATAATGATTCTGATATATTGTATCATCCACTCCAATTCAATTCAATAATTATGGAAATGATATCATCGCTCGTGCGTACGTACGGACTACCGTCTCCACGACGCGATAAGATTCATTCTCCATGTTAACCATTTAAAAATGATTATAAAGTATATATAAGAAATAATAATGAAATATATGACATTATAAAGCTACTGGATTTATTTGTATATATATGTATGTCATCTACTTAATTCCACTCAATTCAATAAGGAAACGAAAACAGCGTTCATGCGTACGTACGATCTACCGTCTCCATGAATGGTGTATTTCTTTCCATTTATCGATCCATTATATATATGTATATTATGAATATATATTATATATAAATCATGTTTTATATTCTATAATTAAGTAATAATTATCTAAGTAATCATATGAATAATTACAAGATAAAACACGAACGACAAATGAGACGATTTTACCCAAAACGCTACTTTAACATGAATTTACAAAAGAACGGGTAATATAAAGTCATAAGTGAACCATATATGATATAATAACAATGAATATGATTCTGTAATAAGTAAATTACATTATTTAAATCATTATACAGGAGGTTCGGACAATTTCGAAGCAAATCGGACCTAAGGTAAGGGAAATATCACAATCTCATTTTTATCCGATATTGTTTATACTTTGGTATTTACTGGGGTGTATTTTATCATCCACATCCATGTTTCCTCAATATGTAATATTATTTCCATCCACCTAAAATTTTTTAAATCCTATTTTACCGTTCGGTGAGTTTGTAGTAAAAGATATGAAAGGAATCTTTTGTCATTTTTTGTACGAGGTACTTTTTAACTTTTCTGACAAAAGTACGAGAAGAATTCTTTTTTAACTTATACGGCATGAATGGATTTTTAAAACATTATTTCCAAGAATCTTCCTTTACAAGATTTCATGTTTATTTTTAATCAACTTATTTTAGTTTAGAATTGTATGACATGTTAAGAAAGGAAAACTATTTTTGAAGAAGAAAGGATATTTTCCTCAAGAATGGAGTTCAAGTGTTTTATAAAAATTATTTTCCATCTAAGATAATAAAGGGTTATGTTTTTGTCCCTATTATTACATTGACTTGATTATGTTGTGGTGGAATTATTTTTATGAATTCCTTTATCTTATATGAATTGTTTTATGATGTCATGATGTTTAGGATTCCCATTTGTATTACATGGGTTATGCAATGATGTATGATTTATGATTTTGTGGCACACATAAGAATGGTATCATTATGAGATGGGTGGGACCTATATCTCCCTCCAATGCATTGGGTAAAGATTTTATATCTCATGAGATAGACATGGCTGGAATGGTAGGTTATACCAGTTCAGTGAAACAGGACTGAAACGAGGGTGACTCGGTTTAGAAATGGACTTTGTCCACTAAGATAGTCTTGGCAATGAGTCTTGACTAATAAGATATGATTCTCTATGATTATGTGTGTATGCCACAACATTTCATGTTTTAAGTTATGATTATTGGGATTTCATTTCACTACTATGATTTATCCCATGTTATGAAATTATGCTCTCTTTTGCAGGTTAAGATTTCCAAAATGTTATGTTCTTATGAATATGATGTGATTTATATTTCTTTGCTTTACCCTTACTGAGCATTTGAGCTCACCCTTTTATGGTTTTTTTTCCCCAGGATATAAAGAAAGGTTTTAGTTAAAAAAATGGAAGATCTTTATGGGAGATGTTGAAGATCTTTCACCACGATTAGAAGATTATATTCCGAGTTTCCAAAGACACTAAACTATTACAATACTTGTGTGTGTCTTTTGTTATGTACTAGGTATTCCGCAAAAGTAAAGTAATGTCCATGTACGTCATGCTTCGGGTCTCTACAGTTGGTATCATAGGAAAGGTTTAGTCAACCTTTGGAAACTAGGACACGAAAATGTTAGTGAGATCCCTAGAGATATTTCTAAGGTATGTCTAGGGATGTCCCTGAGGATAAGTATACATATAGGATATAGTCCTAGAACTACGGTAATGATCTTAGAATTAAACCCAAGATGTTAGATATTGAAGTTAATTCCCCTTTATTATGTTGTTTTACCTATCATGATTTTTGTCACTCACACTATTTTTTTTCGGTTTTAGAAAATGACTGGAAACAAAATGATTCACGATAATAGAGGATATGAGGGACAATGGAATGATATTCTTCATGAGAAACCAAATAAAATGGGATTTTAAAGTCCAAAAATCATTATTATGCTGAATCATCAATCTCATAATATGATCAATAAACTCAAATTTGGTAAGTTTCATGACTCGGCAAATAAGAGAAAGATGGAGTTTCATGATGATCATAGAGAAAAGAAAGTTCAATTTCCCCTATGTAAATCATGTGGGAAGAGGCATCAAGGAGAATGTTTCAAAGGAACTAGAAGATGCTTTGGGTGTGGAAAAGAAGGACACAAAGCCAGTAAGTGAAATGGAAAAGATTCAGTTCACACCATGGATGAGGATAATGGTATTGCTACGACATCAAAAATGGTTAAATGTTTTAAATGTGGAATGTACGGGCATTATGCAAACCAATGCCCTAAGGGAATGTCTCATGAAGAGAATCGGTATGGTCGTATGGGTAGTATTTTTGTTGATGATGATGAAGAGACTACACATGATATGTGAGATGAAAGAATTGTTGAAGCTCGGTCAATTGTTTAAGAAGGTAGTGGAATGATTACATGTTTATCAAGTGTAATGTTGTACTATAGAGTAAAAAGACATCTAAGGATTGTTACACTGTTGTCTTTCCTTAAGTTTTGAAAGTTTATGATGAATGGTATGAGTAACAATGAAAGGTTATTCAGATTTTTTTTGGAAAGTGGATGATATGCGCATAATGAAGTGATAAAGAGAAAATGAAATGTTTGATAGTATTCATGAGCTCATGATTGATATAAATACTAAGTATATAGAATTTTTGAGGATTTTGGTATGTGGAAAGAGTTATCTTTTGATAGCACTCATGTTTTCACTAAGGTTCAATGGGTTTTCAAGAGAATACATGATTAAGGCCTTTGAATGCTTGGAATTTGACAAACAAGATATATCTTATGATATATGGGGGATAAATGATGGCATTCACGTGATTGTTCTGTGACATTTCAAGTAATCATTTTCTTTATACTATGAGCTTGGACCGAAGTATTTTAGATAAGCCTAAAGATTGGAATGGATTATGTTGGACATAAGTTAGGATAAAACGTTTTTCGATATTATTGATGGGATGTTATAGTAATATAGCTTTAGAAAAAGGACAACCTGCAGGACGGGCGACAGCCCATCGCTTCGGACAAGGCTGTGGGAATCGAATCTACAACCGAAGTGCGACTGGCCTTTATCGCCTACCACTAGCCTACAGGAAGTCCCTAGTTAGTAGAAACTAGTTTTATTTTATTAAGAGGTATGATATATGAAGTATAAGTTCAACCTCACAAAAGACGGACTTATGAATATTTGATAACTATTGCTAACCTTTTGTTTGAAACAGATGGAATGACCCATCATTCGATCACATGACCTTTTAGCACTTCATTTCTTTAAGAGATGAAGTGGAAACTGTTCAAAGCAGGAACAACAGTGAGATTGTACCAAAATCAAGTAAGTATTTCTTCTAATTCAAAATTTTCAACTTTATGGAAATGATATTGAAAACCAAAAATGTTGTCCTAGTGATCTTATATCCGATGAATCAGATGGTACCCTAGATCATCACAAATTTATGGCTTTGTGATTGTTGGCTTTTTCATAGCCATGTCCTTTACCACTCGCAATCAGAACATGATGGTTAGATTTCTCTTCCATGTCCATATTTTCACCTATGTTCTCCTATGTGGATACCCAGTGATTAGTTAACTTGGGTAACCATTACGTTTTATACTTTAGTTTTTAAAGATAAGTTTTGGTATTCCTTTTTACGATGTGGGTTTCTATCAAAGAAACTTTCAAATAGTAAACCATTTATATCCCCGACGAATTTCAAGGGAGAAATTCATTTTAAGGGGGGTAGAATGTAATACCCCGAGATTTTATGAAAAATATTATTTTCATTAATGCCTTGTGTTGTATTCTACACCAAGATTACCTTGCGCTATACGCAACACCGTATTAGCTTGCAGTATACGCAACACTATTCTTGGACCGTGTTACACACAATTTTGATAATAGTTATTCTACGCAACATTGAATATATATATATATATAAATATGTTATATGTATAAATGAAATATGGTTGGATTCTGTTATACGAAACAACGAAGGATTCTTTCACAACACGCAACCCTGACTTTGCTTGCATTACACGCAATCACGACCTTCCTCGATAGCGTATGTTGTACGCAATACCGGGTTTTAATAAACAAAGATATATTATTATAATATTTTCATGAACTAGCCGTTATGAATAGTATTAACTAAATTATGAATTTTATAACATTACTATTCATCTTACACATTTTCTAGAACATGGTATAAGAAAAAAATAATTTTTTCAGGTAAAATAAGTATTTTTCAAAAAATGCAGTTTTGCCGCCTTTTGATGGCGCACCCACATTAAATATAGTTTTTTACATGTTTATATGTTCAATTTGACAAAATAAAATTCTTCTTTTGAATCAGGATGTAAAATTTTACATTAGATAAAGTTTTGATATTTTTCCGATAACTTTCATATTTTAATGAATAGTAAAAACACGCTATATTTTAATTAAAAACAACTTTTTTCATCATAATATCTTCTGTGGTTAAATTATAATATTGAATGGTTTTAAAGTATAAATAGAATATATTTTTACCATTTAATATAATGTATGTCATTAGCATTGATTTTACCTCGAATTCATAGGTTAAATCAATTCAATCTTTTGCAATGTTTTAAACAAAAACCTGTTTTTCTTCGATAATGGGATTAATTTTAATTTAATTTCTGAAACTTCTGTGTATTGAATTTTAAAAAATGGATTCCATATTTGGAATCAGTGGGTCCAAATTATGTTAATAGGCTACTTTTTATTTTTGGGAATTATGAATAGTAACTACGGTAAATTTTATTTACCACAGTTAAAGGTAAATCGGGTAATTAAGGGTAAATATAATATTATTAAATTACCCTAACACATGACCAAATTATATATGATGGCTAAAAGTAAACCCATATCAACTAAGGGTCGGATTAGATTCGTTTTATGGAATTTTGACCATGAAAATAATTTAATTATTATTAAAACCAAAGAAAGTGACAACATGTCACTTTCTTAAATCTTATAAGTATAATAATTTTAAGTTAGTGATAAACATCATAAAACATCAAAAATGAATAGTATCCAAGAAAGCTAACAAAATTATCTACATCATGAGAATTTATTTAGAATTTTTTGGGATTAAATAGTTATCATTAATTGTGACACAATAGTGATGCAGAAATTATTTATCTAGTAAAAAATCAAGAATATAGTTTTTATTAAACTAATAGTGACCATAAAAGGCACAAAAACTTGAACAAAACTTATTGGTCATGTATATTGAAACTATAATCATCCAATGGTCTAATATTTGACCATTTGGAGTCTTATATAAGCAATTATGACACTTATATTATTTTATTTTAAATGATGAAAAATTTGTCACCTTCATAATTTAATAAATATAACAATTTAAATATTGTGATTTTAAGATGATAAATTCGAGTACAAGTATTATTGTGAAATTTAATATATTTATCTTAATCATAGGATTTTATTTTGAATTTTTATGCAAAAAATAAGTATATTAAATAATTATACTAAAATAATGTAGTAATTATTTTATTATGAGATAAACCAAATAAATGGTTTTAAAAATAATAAAATAAATATTATATGAACTATTTAATGTGATCCACTAATTTTAAAGATACATATGACCTTTTATTAATATATTAAAGCTTTTAGTTTGAACATATCTTCTGTATATATTTTATTTAAATTCAAATAATTGAATAGTGTCCAAATTGACACTATTGTTATTTTATAAAAATAACATATTATAAAATTGTATAAAAATCACAAAAATATTTAAAAATTATAAATTTAAATTTATATGGTCTATAATGTTATAAAGTAAACAATTATGGAAAATTCACAACAAATAAGTAATTATTTGTTATAATTTAAAATTTAGAATTTTATTACCACAAATAAACTTAAATAGATTAAATAAGGATAAATCAAAATGATAAGGTTTAAAATAAGATCCAAACATGTCTAAATTGATTGGTTGATGAGATTACAACCCTATCTCATCTAATCTCCGAATATGAGTCATTTTTGGAGGTTTTTATGTGGGGTTAGATTTATTATAAATTAATATTTTTAAGAATTCCAAAGGTGCCCCTCTCCTCCCTTATAAAAGGGAACCCCCTCCCTCTCTTCCTCACACAAATTTGATCCTTCAATCTCGTCCAAACCCTGACAAATTCTCTTCTACACTTTCCTAGAAACATTATAGAGTTTCTGGTCTTCCTCAAAGACCAATTTTAGTGCCCTAAGAGGAGGTCTCAAAAAGGCACTTGAAAGAAGAGGTAATTTCCGTTACCGATTATTTCACCTTTATTTCTTCTTCCACTTATTCTTCTTAGGTTTTTTCATTATGAAGTAATAACATAAGTATCACTCATATACTGATATGTTATTATAATTGTGAAACAATACTAATTCACCATCTATCCATCCTATGGAAAATGAAATCACCGCGCGTGCGTACGTACGGAATACCGTCTCCACGCCGTGGTGTAATCTATTTTTCCACCAACACCTTACATGGATGTGTATTATGGTGTAAAAAATAACTATATATAGTTATTATAACATCATAATTATTCTGATATATTGTATCATCCACTCCACTCCAATTCAATAATTATGGAAATGATATCATCGCTCGTGCGTACGTACGGACTACCGTCTCCACGACGCGATGAGATTCATTCTCCATGTTAACCATTTAAGAATGATTATAAAGTATATATAAGCAATAATAATGAAATATATGAAATTATAAAGCTACTGGATTTATGTGTATATATATGTATGTCATCTACTTAATTCCACTCAATTCAACAAGGAAACAAAAACATCGTTCATGCGTACGTACGGCCTACCGTCTCCATGAACGGTGTATTTCATTCCATTTATCGATCCATTATATATATGTATATTCTGAAAATATATTATATATAAATCATGTTTTATATTCTATAATTAAGTAATAATTATCTATGTAATCATATGAATAATTACAAGATAAAACACGAACGATAAATGAGACGATTTTACCCAAAACGCTACTTTAACATGAATTTACAAATGAACGGGTAATATAAAGTCATAAGTGAACCATATATGATATAATGACAATGAATATGATTCTGTAATAAGTCAATGACATTATTTCAATCATTATATAGGATTTTCAGACACTTACGAAGCAAATCAGACCTAATGTAAGGGAAATATCACAATCTCATTTTTATCCGAGATTGTTTATACTTTGGTATTTACTGGGGTGTATTTTATCATCCACATCCATGTTTCCTCAATATGTAATATTATTTCCATCCACCTATAATTTTTTAAATCCTATTTTACCCTTCGGTGAGTTTTTAGTAAAATATATGAAAGGAATCTTTTGTCATTTTTCATACGAGGTACTTTTTGACTTTTCCAACAAAAGTACGAGAAGAATGTTTTTTTAACGTATACGGCATGAATGGATTTTTAAAACATTATTTCCAAGAATCATCCTTTACATGTTTTCAAGTTTATTTTTAATCAACTTCTTTTAGTTTAGAATTGTATGACATGTTAAGAAAGGAAAACTATTTTTGAAGAAGAAAGGATATTTTCCTCAAGAATGGAGTTCAAGTGTTTTATCAAAATTATTTTCCATCTAAGATAATAAAGGGTTATGTTTTTGTCCCTATTATTACATTGAATTGATTTTGTTGTGATGGAATTGTTTTTATGAATTCCTTTATCTTATATGAATTGTTTTATGATGTCATGATGTTTAAGATTCCCATTTGTATTACATTGGTTATGCAATGATGTATGATTTATGATTTTGTGGCACACATAAGAATGGTATCATTATGAGATGGGTGGGACCTATATCTCCCTCAAATGAATAGGGTAAAGATTTTATATCTCATGAGATAGACATGGCTGGAATGGTAGGTTATACCGGTTCAGTGAAACAGGGCTGAAACGAGGGTGACTCGGTTCAGAAATGGACTTTGTCCACTAAGATAGTCTTGGCAATGAGTCTTGACTAATAAGATATGATTCTCAATGATAATGTGTGTATGCCACAACGTTTCATGTTTTAAGTTATGATTATTGGGATTTCATTTCACTACTATGATTTATCCCATGTTATGAAATTATGCTCTCTTTTGCTGGTTAATATTTCCAAAATGTTATGTTCTTATGAATATGATGTGATTGATATTTCTTTTTTTTACCCTTACTGAGCATTTGAGCTCACCCTTTTATGTTTTATTTTCCCCTGGATATAAAGAAAGGTTTTAGTTAAAAATAATGGAAGATCTTTATGGGAGATGTTGAAGATCTTTCACCACGATTAGAAGATTATATTCCGAGTTTCTAAAGACACTAAACTATTACGATCCTTGTGTGTGTCTTTTGTTATGTACTAGGTATTCCGCAAAAGTAATGTTATGTCCATGTAGGTCAAGCTTCAGGTCTCTACAGTTGGTATCAGAGGAAAGGTTTAGTCAACCTTTGGAAACTAGGACGCGAAAACGTTAGTGAGATCCCTAGAGATATTTCTAAGGTATGTATAGGGATGTCCCTAAGGATAAGTATACATATAGGATATAGTCCTAGTACTACGGTAACGATCTTAGGATTAAACCCATGATGTTAGATATTGAATTTAATTCCCCTTTATTATGTTGTTTTACCTATCATGATTTTTGTCACTCACACTATATTTTTTTGGGTTTTAGAAAACGACTGGAAACAAGATGATTCATGATAATAGAGGATATGGGGGACAATGGAATGATATTCTTCATGAGAAACCAAATGAAATGGGATTTGAAAGTCCAAAAATCATTATTATGCGGAATCAGCAATCTCATAATATGATCAATAAACTCAAATTTGGTAAGTTTCCTGACTCGGCTAATAAGAGAAAGATGGAGTTTCATGATGATCATAGAGGAAAGAAAGTTCAATTTCCCCTATGTAAATCATGTGGGAAGAGGCATCAAGGAGAATGTTTCAAAGGAACTGGATGATGCTTTGGGTGTGGAAAAGAAGGACACAAAGATAGTAAGTGCAATGGAAAAGTTTCAGTTAACACCATGGATGTGGTTAACAATATTGCTACGACATCAACAATGGTTAAATGTTTTAAATGTGGAATGTACGGGCATTATGAAAACCAATACCCTAAGGGAATGTCTCATGAAGAGAATCGGTATGGTCGTATGGGTAGTATTTTTGTTGATGATGATGAAGAGACTACACATGATATGTGAGATGAAAGAATTGTTGAAGCTCGGTCAATGGTTTAAGAAGGTAGTGGAATGATTACATGTTTATCAAGTGTAATGTTGTACTATAGAATAAAAAGACATCTAAGGATTGTTACACTGTTGTCTTTCGTTATGTTTTGAAAGTTTATGATGAATGGTATGACTAACAATGAATGGTTATTCAGATATTTTTTGGAAAGTGGATGATATGCGCATAATGAAGTGATAAAGAGAAAATGAAATGTTTGACAGTATTCATTAGCTCATGATTGATATAAGGACTAAGTATATAGAATTTTGAGGATTTTGGTATGTGGAAAGAGTTATCTTTTGACAGCACTCATGTTTTCACTAAGGTTCAATGGGTATTCAAGAGAATACCTGATTAAGGCCTTTTAATGCTTGGAATTTGACCAACAAGATATATCTTATGATATATGGGGGATAAATGATGGCATTCACGTGATTGTTCTATGACATTTCAAGTAATCATTTTCTTTATACTATGTCCTTGGACCGAAGTATTTTAGATAAGCCTAAAGATTGGAATGGATTATGTTGGACATAAGTTAGGATAAAACGTTTTTCGATATTATTGATGGGATGTTATAGTAATATAACATTAGAAAAAGGACAACCTGCAGGACGAGCGACAACCCATCACTTCGGACAAGGCTGTGGGAATCGAATCAACAACCGAAGTGCGACTGGACTTTATCGCCTACCACTGGCCTACAGGAAGTCCCTGGTTAGTAGAAACTAGTTTTATTTTATTAAGAGGTATGATATATGAAGTATAAGTTCAACCTCACAAAATACAGACTTATAAATATTTGATAACTATTGCTAACCTTTTGTTTGAAACAGATGGAATGACCCATCATTCTATCACATGATCTTTTAACACTTCATTTCTTTGAGAGATGAAGTGGAAACTGTTCAAAGCAGGAACAACAGTGAGATTGTATCAAAATCAAGTAAGTATTTCTTCTAATTAAAAAATTTCAACTTTAGGGAAATGATATTGAAAACCAAAAATGTTGTCCTAGTGATCTTATATCCGATGAATCAGATGGTACCCTAGATCATCACAAATTTATGGCTTTGTGATTGTTGGATTTTTCATAGCCATGTCCTCTACCACTCTCCATCAAAACATGATGGTTAGATTTCTCTTCCATGTCCATATTTTCACCTATATTCTCCTATGTGGATACCCAGTGATTAGTTAACATGGCTAGCCATTACGTTTTATACTTTAGTTTTTAAAGATAAGTTTTGGTATTCCTTTTTACGATGTGGGTTTCTATCAAAGAAACTTTCAAATAGTAAACCATTTATAACCCCGAAGAATTTCAAGGGCGAAATTCATTTTAAAGGGGGTAGAATGTAACACCCCGAGATTTTATGAAAAATATTATTTTAATTAATGTCTTGTGTTGTATTCTAAACCAAGATTACCTTGCGCTATACGCAACACCGTATTAGCTTGCAGTATACACAACACTATTCTTGGACCGTGTTACACACAATTTTGATAATAGTTATTCTACGCAACATTGAGTATATATATATATATATATGTTAAATGTATAAATGAAATATGGTTGGATTCTATTATACGAAACAACGATGAATTCTTTCACAACACGCAACCCTGACATGGCTTGCATTATACGCAATCGCGACCTTCCTCGATAGCCTGTGTTGTACGCAATACCGGGTTTTAATAAACAATGATATATTATTATAATATTGTCATGAACTAGCCGTTATGAATAGTACTAACTAAATTTTGAATTTAATAACATTATTATTCATCTTACACATTTTCTAGAACATGGTATAAGAACAAAATAAATTTTTCGGGTAAAATATGTATTTTTCAAAAAATACAGTTTTGCCGCCTTTTGATGGCGCACCCACATTAAATCTAGTTTTTGACATGTTTGTATGTTCAATTTGACAAAATAAAATTCTTCTTTTGAATCAGGATGTAAAAATATACATTAGATAAAGTTTTGATATTTTTCCGATAACTTTCATATTTTAATGAATAGTAAAAACATGCTATATTTTAATTAAAAACAACTTTTTTATCATAATATCTTATGTAGTTAAATTATAATATTGAATGGTTTTAAAGTATAAATAGAATATATTTTTACCATTTAATATAATTTATGTCATTATCATTGATTTTACCTTGAATTCGTAGGATAAATCAATTCAATCTTTTGCAATGTTTTAAACAAAAACCCGTTTTTATTCGACAACATGATTAATTTTAATTTAATTTCTGCAACTTCTGTGTATTGAATTTTAAAAAATGGATTCCATATTTGGAATCAGTGGGTCCAAATTATGTTAATAGGCTACTTTTTATTTTTGGGAATTATGAATAGTATCTACGGTAAATTTTATTTACCATAATTAAATGTAAATTGGGTAATTAGGGGTAAATATAATATTATAAAATTACCCTAACACATGCCAAAATTATATGTGATGGCTAAAATTAAACCCATATCAACTAAGGGTCGGATTAGATTCATTTTATGGAATTTTGACCATGAAAATAATTTAATTATTATTAAAACCAAAGAAAGTGACAACATGTCACTTTCTTAAATCATATAAGTATAACAATTTCAACATAGTGATAAACATCATAAAAATTCGAACATGAATAGTATCCAAGAAAGATAACAAAATTATCTACATCATGAGAATTTATTTATAATTTTTTGGGATTAAATAGTTATCATTAATTGTGACACGATAGTGATGCAGAAATTATTTATCTAGTGAAAAATCAAGAATATAGTTTTTATTAAACTAATAGTGACCATAAAAGTCACAAAACCCTGACCAAAACTTACTGGTCATGTAAAGTGAAACTATAATCATCCAATGGTCGAATATATGACCATTTGGAGTCTTATACAAGCAATTATGACACTTATATTATTTTATTTTAAATGATGCCAAAGTTGTCACATTCATAATTTAATAAATATAACAATTTAAATATTGTGATTTTAAGATGATAAATTCGAGTAAAAGTATTATTGTGAAAGGTAATATATTTATCTTATTCATAGGATTTTATTTTGAATTTTTATGCAAAAAATAAGTATATTAAATAATTATACAAAAATGAGGTAGTAATTATTTTATTAAGTGATAAACCAAATAAATGGTTTTAAAAATAATAAAATAAATATTATATGAAATATTTAATGTTATCCACTAATTTTATAGATACATATGACCATTTATTAATATATTAAATCTTTTAGTTTGAACATATCTTCTCTATATATTTTATTTAAATTCAAATAATTGAATAGTGTCAAAATTGACACTATTGTTATTTTATAAAAATAACATATTATAAAATTGTTTAAAAATCACAAAAATATTTAAAAATTATAAATTTAAATTTATATGGTATATAATGTTATAAAGTAAAAAATTATGGAAAATTCACAAGAAATAAGTAATTATTTATTATAATTTAAAATTTAGAATTTTATTACCACAAATAAACTTAAATAGATTAAATAAGGGTAAATCAAAATGATATGGTTTAAAATAAGATCCAAACATGTCTAAATTTGATTTGTTGATGAGATTACAACCCTATATCATCTAATCTACGAATATGAGTCATTTTTGGAGGTTTTTATGTGGGGTTAGATTTAATATAAATTAATATATTTAAGAATTCCAAAGGTGCCCCTCTCATCCCTTATAAAAGGGCACCCCCTCCCTCTTTTCCTCACACAACTTTGAGCCTTAATTCTCGGCCAACCCCTGCCAAATTCTCTTCTCCACTTCCCTAGAAACATCCTAGAGGTTCTGGTCTTCCTCAAAGACCAATTTTAGTGCCCTATGAGGAGGTCTCAAAAAGGCGCTTCAAAGAAGAGGTAATTTCCGTTACTGATTCTTTCACCTTTATTTCTTCTTCCACTTATTCTTATTAGGTTGTTTCATTATGAAGTAATGACATCAGTATCACTCATATACTGATATGTTATTATAGGTATTAAACAATCCTAATTCACCATCT
Organism: Viscum album; assembly: GCA_963277665.1. Lineage (NCBI taxonomy): Eukaryota > Viridiplantae > Streptophyta > Magnoliopsida > Santalales > Viscaceae > Viscum > Viscum album. The sequence goes on from OY728147.1 coordinate 9,271,067, forward strand.
ATCAATCCTACGGAAAACAAAATCACCGCGCGTGCGTACGTACGGAATACCATCTCCATGCCGTGGTGTAATCTGTTTTTCCACCAACACCATACATGGATGGGTATTATGGTGTAAAGAATAACTATACATAGTTATTATAACATCATAATGATTCTGATATATTGTATCATCCACTCCAATTCAATTCAATAATTATGGAAATGATATCATCGCTCGTGCGTACGTACGGACTACCGTCTCCACGACGCGATGAGATTCATTCTCCATATTAACCATTTAAGAATGATTATAAAGTACATATAAGCAATAATAATGAAATATATGACATTATAAAGCTTCTGGGTTTATGTGTATATATATGTATGCAATCTACTTAATTCCACTCAATTCAATAAGGAAACGAAAACAGCGTTCATGCGTACGTACGGCCTACCGTCTCCATGAACGGGGTATTTCTTTCCATTTATTGATCCATTATATATATGTATATTCTGAATATATATTATATATAAATCATGTTTTATATTCTATAATTAATTTATAATTATCTAAGTAATCATATGAATAATTACAAAATAAAACACGAACGACAAATGAGACGATTTTACACAAAACGCTACTTTAACATGAATTTTCAAAAGAACGGGTAATATAAAGTAATAAGTGAATCATATATGATATAAAAACAATTAATATGATTATTTAATAAGTCAATGACATTATTTAAATCATTATACAAGAGGTTCAGACACTTACGAATCAAATCGGATCTAAGGTAAGGGAAATATCACAATCTCATTTTTATCCGAGATTGTTTATACTTTGGTATTTATTGGGGTGTATTTTATCATCCACATCCATGTTTACTCAATATTTAATATTATTTACATCCACCTAAAATTGTTTAAATCCTATTTTACCCTTCGGTGAGTTTTTATTAAAAGATATGAAAGGAATCTTTTGTCGTTTTTCGTACGAGGTACTTTTTGACTTTTTCGACAAAAGTACGAGAAGAATGTTTTTTTTAACTTATACGGCATGAATGGATTTTTAAATCATTATTTCCAAGAAGCATCCTTTACAAGTTTTCAAGTTTATATTTAATCAACTTCTTTTAGTTTAGAATTGTATGACATGTTATGAAAGGAAAACTATTTTTGAAGAAGAAAGGATATTTTTCTCAAGAATGGAGTTCAAGTGTTTTATCAAAATTATTTTCCATCTAAGATAATAAAGGGTTTTGTTTTTGTCCCTATTATTACATTGACTTGATTATGTTGTGATGGAATTAGTTTTATGAATTCCTTTATCTTATATGAATTGTTTTATGATGTCATGATGTTTATGATTCCCATTTGTATTACATTGGTTATGCAATGATGTATGATTTATGATTTTGTGGCACAATAAGAATGGTATCATTATGAGATGGGTGGGAACTATATCTCCCTCCAATGCATTGGGTAATGATTTTATATCTCATGAGATAGACATGGCTGGAATGGTCGGTTATAACGGTTCCGTGAAACAGGACTGAAACGAGCGTGGCTCGGTTCAGAAATGGACTTTGTCCACTAAGATAGTCTTGGAAATGGGTCTTGACTAATAAGATATGATTCTCTATGATTATGTGTGTATGCCACAACGTTTCATGTTTTATGTTATGATTATTGGGATTTCATTTCACTACTATGATTTATCCCATGTTATGAAATTATTCTCTCTTTTTCAGGTTAAGATTTCCAAAATGTTATGTTCTTATGAATTTGATGTGATTGATATTTCTTTTGTTTACTCTTACTGAGCATTTGAGCTCACCCTTTTATGTTTTCTTTTCCCCAGGATATAAAGAAAGGTTTTAGGTAAAAAAATGGAAGATCTTTATGGGAGATGTTGAAGATCATTCACCACGATTAGAAGATTATATTCTGAGTTTCCAAAGACACTAAACCATTACGATCCTTGTGTGTGTCTTTTGTTATGTACTAAGTATTCCGCAAAAGTAATGTAATGTCCATGTACGTCAAGCTTCGGGTCTCTACATTATAAATATATTTATTTTTAATTATAAATATATATATATTATTATAAAATTATAATAAATATATTTAAATTTAGAATAGTCATCAAGTTCACATATTGTGTCATCCACATGGAATATGTAAATTTAAATAAATAATCTCAATTTCAAATTCATGAAGAATGAAAAAAATTCCCAAGCTAGATGGAGAAACACATGTGTTATCATATATTTTTTTAGTGATAATATTATATCAATAAATCACCTTTCTAGAGCCCTCTAATTAATGATTTTTATGGGAATAAATACTGACATGATTAGTATTTTCAAAATATTGATTAATTATTTCACATGTAATGACCGCCCTTAGAATCGAACCATTTCATACACAATAAATGGTTGAAAAAATAATTAACATGTGAGTACTTGTTTTGGAGGAAAATAATAACTAATATAAATGCATATGGATGGAATAAAATTTCATTATTATACTTCAAAATTTTTTCTCAAGGCTCCCTCACAATTTTTTTCATGGCAGTTTGGTCCTGTGGTAAAAACCACAACCCAAAATTAACGCACACCTTAAATAATCTTTCTGAGGTTATTTTCTAGTGAAATGTTACCATTTTACCCATTCAGAATTATCGAGACACATAATCTCAAAATTGAACTTAAATCTCATTCATGAAACATTCAGGTCTCTTCATCTACCCCACCTTAGTGAATTTTGATCTTCGAAAATAAAACTTCCCAAAAGGATCATCCGGAATCCCACAAAACCAAACTCACACCAAGAGATAATGGTTCCATTCATGATCACCTCTAAGTTAGTGAGGTCTATGGATCCAATAGGACCTATAACTAAGAATCTTTGGAACACATCACTTCTTAATAAGAAGATAAGGAACTTCAAATAATAGATTATTTTCCCACCATGAATTACACCCATCCTCAATTGACCACAAGGAATTATAAAAAACTCACCCAACTCAGGATTTATTAACCACATGAAGAATTCCCATCTCAAACTCTTCTCCTCCAAATATGGGATCCCCTTAGAATCTAGCACAAATCGATGCCACAAATAATTAATATCCCATAGTTAAGGTCTATATATGAAGGGTCTATTGAATGGGACATAAATATCACTACCTTTTAACTAGATTCCCCATTGACTGTCATATGGAAACTATCCAATCACACCAAATTCCACCACCATGCTTTATTACATGAGAATCAAACCAAACCAAATAGTCCTTCCATGATTCCACTAAACATCCACCACTAATGAATATGTACGTGGAAGTATCTATCTTAGGGTCCGAGTAAAACATAGATACTTTACTCCCCATATATTTACCATAATAAAGGGCTAAGAACATTCCCCACTGACCACTATGAGGTTATCATCCATAGAAGATGATCATGTTTTTATCTCTAGAACTATTATGAATCATCTATCCAAAAAAAATATAGGAAAGCATAATCTTGAGGAGTGATATTCTTCACCACATGACCCGAAATATCATAATGTATCTCCATAAAAACACTCATCACACTTCTATAGAAGCCATAATTTCATGACAATTGAATAACGATCATATAGATAATTACGATAGCTGATCTCATGTTGTCCAGAACATGATTGTCTAAAAAATAGTCTATCCCACCACCAAGGACACTAAATAACTATACACACATGAATCCATCCTCAAGAAAACACAATTCATGTGTATAACTAAATATATACTTCAAATCCCGACAAAACAATTATTCAGCTCTCTGAGATTGATCACATCACCATTTGGGAATGAACCATCCCCTCCACACATATTTTTTATTGATCATCTATAACAACCACAACACATGATTCATTTCCCTCCAACTAGTAAAATAAATGTTTATAACATTCTAGGGACTTCCTCCACTTTCCACATGGGACCCATTTTCCAATAAAAGTTGACCATAATCTATCTGATCAATTGAAAAGTAGTACACAATGATAATAAACCCAAAAAAATAAGTTTGCGAGTGATCATCTATAAAAAAAACAATATTACCATTAGGCCACACTCTACCATAGTAAAATCATATGAATTTCCTATCTATGAATTATTCCTCACACCGATAATAATATTTAAATAATATTGACTTCATGAGTAATCTATTTAAACATAAATTATATTAGGACTACAATATGATATTTTGAAACATGGAAAACCATTAATTAACAAAATAATAGGATTCAATAGTGGTAAAAATATAGTAGATAAGGAAATAGGTTGATGTTAACTATCCGGACTATATCTACCATTTTCTAGACAATACCATTTATATCTAGCACCAGTAGATAATATTCATTGTGATCCTCATTTGCATACTACTACTACCCCTGAGATAATGTATCCACACAAAGGATTCCCCACATGATTGAGTAGAACTATATCCTTTATCTAGGGATTAATATCATTGGTTTTAACTTGTTTTACACATTATCCTCAAACTTAAAGATCATTATTTAATACACTGACAACTTTTGATGTATCATCACAGGGATAAAATATCAATCTATATATCAATATGAAATGAAATTCATTATCTAAATTCATATAAATAAAATAAAAATGGAGAGGGAAAATATTTATACCAGAATAAAATCAGTCTAGGGAATAAAAAATATCTATAATCTATCATCAACATACCGCCAATTAGTCATCTAAAAAATAATTCCACAAAACATAGGTAATATCACATAAAATTGATGTGGCATACCCATGAATAATTTTGAGACACCTTTTTCTAAAGTGTAGCAATCCCAATAGAATAACTACACCCCATGAGATCTTAAATTAGGAAGTACCAACTCTACAGATAGATTTCATGTGCCCTAGGTGTGATGGTAGTGGGGGGGGGGGTATCCAACCTATTTATATATAGGATGTTTGGAAATTACACTATAGAATAACTATTCTTCTGGGATGTATCACCCCCAATATCACTTTGAATATCATTCCTAAATATCATAGATAATTATTTGGAAAAAAATATACAAGGAACCAAAGTACCTTGAATATCAAGAGATCACCATGTAGGAAGGTCACGTGACATCATGTAGTCTAATTGTACTGTCATTCAATCAATGTGGAAAATATTTTCTGGATAATAAGGGGGATAAATGGCCTGATACTATAGAAATCAAGTATCTCAACCAACTCTTGGAATAGATATATCATTTTTCTCTAATTGGTCATGAGATTCTCGAGGACAGGCACATGGTAATCTTGACCCAACATCTATACAAAAGAAAATTATCATCATGAACCACCCTGAATTTAATGGGTTTGACCCATGATAATTATAGAATATATACATGAAATAACACATGAAGGACATAAACAATAAAAAATGGTCACTATATAATTGATGAAACTACCCAATTATACATTATTAATAATTAAATTAACAGTCATCTTATTCAATAGATTATAAGATTCCCAGAAAAGAAATCAATGAGACACCACATCATTGTCATGTTAATTTTTATTAAACCAATCCTAATAACATTCTATAATTTCTGTACAACTATCCTAGAACCAATCCTCAGGAGGCTCTAATCCATCCCTATAACCAATATAACTTTGGTACCACTCTAAAATAACCCGACTCAATTAATACACACCCAGCCTAGTAGTTAGTCATGTGTGATACCCAACCCCACCATTATCGTGCGAAGGGATTAGGACCGACACAATGTAGGCATAACGAATAATTTAGGAGGCTATATGATATATCAACTTATAATGGATACAGCAATCAAATTCAAAAAATTACATGATAAATATATATACTATCTACAACACATGCGACTTATTTCAACTAAGATCAAAATAGATAACTAGTTTATAAACAATAATGTAAATGTGGAAGATACACTTCGAACAACTAAAAATAGAATCCTATTTATGTGGATAGAAAAATATGCATTCACTCTATGTGGGAACAAATAAAACAGCTCGATACCATTATAGAGGATACACCGTTCACAAAATCATGATCATTATTCAATCGGTATACCAATTAACATCATTCATAACCATAGATACTATTATGATAATTCAATAATCAACATAGAACACAATCCTTGACCAATAATATTTTTTTTCTTATGTGAGTACTGACACATACCATTGTATCCACTTGGGTATATTCTAAGTGAGAAATATAGAGAAATAGGTGTGAGTATCTCTATGATGAACCCAACTATAGTTTAGATCAACATAGAACACCAAGGATCCAAATACCCCAAAATGAAACTGACATTAAATCTTTGTTATAGTGGCAGAATTATAAAAAAAGATATATTGGTAGTGGATTATTATCCTCATTTGTAGAAACTACTGATAAAGAAAGTTTATTTTTTATTATTTAAAAAATAGAAGCAGATTGGTATAAACACACCAATATTTATTAATTATTTATTTTTTATTTTTATCTGGTTTTGCTAAAACTATTGCGAAATATTAAAACAAATCATTAATAAAACACCACACCCTTTATCCCCATGGCCTTGCTCCCCCAACCTACACCGTCCCTTATCCCCATGTTGGAAACTGCCGATAGTGGCCTCTCATCTCAAGTCCATGGTGAGTGTGACCCCATACCCATGCTCCCTCTACCCTGACCTAATTTTTGATACCTCTATAAGAATTTGATTCACATTTCACTACCATCATCTACCCAAACACCAAACTGTTTGTTTCCATCTCCTCACCTTAGTGAAATTCTTCCATGCCATCTAACCTTATCATTATGTTGGGTAATATCTATTAATTAATTTTGTTTTTGTTGTCACGTCAAAATGTATAATTTTTATGTTGAATTTTTTATTTCTTAGAATAAGGAAACTAAACTAGTTTATGAATAAAATTAATTTTTTATAAAAATTTGTTGTACTTTTTTGAATAAATAGTAATCAAATAATATATGAATCTATAGGGAAAAGAGTGTAAATACTACACCTATGGATAAAATTTTATTTAATTTACCACAATACACAATTCAGTATGTCAAAGTATTGAACGAATATTTATTGAATGCTATTATAGTCCAACCCAGAGGATAATTGCGTAAAATAAATATTTTTTAATTGTGATATCATGTTGTGGTTGAATAGAAATGATGTATATGATCACTTGATATTGAAAATGTCACCTAATTTATATTTATGATGGATTTAGCATGGAAAAACAAATATTATGAAAATTCAAAATAGGACTATACTGTCAACAAAACAAATAGAGATCTTCCAAAGTAGAATTACTTTTGGTATATGATAAATAATTAATTTGGATTTTCTTACAATATCTAGGATTACAATAGATCAAAAGAACCATCAATTGGTCATGATAAGTTCAATAATTATTAGAAAATTATTGAAAAAAGAGTTTTAATAATTAGTTAATGATGAAAAAGAAGAACTATATGAATGGTGTGCAATGGAATCATAGTTATATTTTCTAATTATGTGTCATCAAACCAGGTTTCATTGTGAAAGAACTAAAAAATCATTTTCTAAGATGTTAGAGTTTATTCAGGATGAATTAAGTGAATATAATTCACCTTTATCATTATTTGAGAGGATGAAAATCATCAACAAAAATGGATTTGATTATACAATGATATATGAATTCCATAATGATTTTATTTTTTTCAAAGAATATTTTGATAAATAAGAATATATAAGATGACGTACAAGTTCATGGATGTAAATGAGAAAATATGGGGTGGTACAAATCAATGTAACACAAGGAATATCCATAAGAAGAAAACTCTTATAATGTTAATTTGTTCATTTCCTTTGTATCCACGCAAAAAAATATTACTATAATATAAGACTACATATTAATTTAAGTGGAATGATCATTACTACAATAATAATATATTAATGTGCTATATAAAATATCCAACACCATAGAAATATTTTGATTCATTTTATATGTATTTTGCATCATAAATTAGGAATTATATATGGAATTTCATTCTATGGGTTTTAAACTGATTAGTACAATAATTACTAAATATAGAATATGGATATTTGTTTTCATTCCATATAATCTATCTCTATATATTCAAATGGATAAAACATATTCTATTATTTTGGTGATTATTATTGGAAGGAAAATCACTAGAAATGAAAATGATTTATACCATAAAACAAAAATCAAAGCATTACAAGAATTATAGATTGATGTAATGGAATAATATTGATGACTAGATATGATAACTATTCAAAATGATTTCTTATTTAACATGCATAGTTAGAGAGTTTTCTTGAATAATAATTTTATCCCTTTAGCAACACATAATGTTATGTTAGTTCATGTTTGTAATTTTAATTTGTAATAAAAATGATTACCACAATGTAGAATTTTTTTTATCATCATCAGTTATATTATTATTCTTATAAATATAGGTTAATACATACACCTATCAGAGGATACATTCAATTGATAATGTAACTGATGTTATTTTGTATTTTATATATAATAGTACAATTAATAAATTTCTTTATAGAATTTGGAAAATTTAATTAGCTTAATGAATGTTTCAAAATGTTATGAGGTATAAATTTGTAAGTATATAGAACAAAATTGTGGAATAAAATTAGTATAAATTTCAATCATTAATTTTAATTTGATTCATCATAACTGTGAAACCATAGATATTGAGAATAATGATTGTGAAAATGTAATTTTTTACATTACATAATTAGTTGGGTAAATAAAAGGTTCATCTAAATTTTTATAAGGATTTATAATCAGTGAATAATAAGTGTGGTTTTTGGGAATAATGGAATGGATAATAATCTTCAATAAAACCGTTATATTTTATAATACAAAACTATGCTCGATAGCATATTCGACATGCAACACCGAATATAAAAAAACTACTATACATATAATAATTATAAAATATCATTTAATTTAGTGGAAATGAATTTTATTAACTAATTAAATATATATATATATATATATATATATATTACAGAATATAAAATTTTGAATATTTTTTAAATAATAAATCATTATTCAGTATTGTAAATTTATTATTGAGAAATATGTCTTCTTCAAAATTGTTTTTTATTGACCTTAATGAAAAAAGTCATATTTTTCAAAAAAAATTGAGAAAATTTATTTAATAAAAATAAATGAGTTTTTTAAAAACTAATTTAAATATTTAATTTCAATAAAATATTGTGATCTTTTGGAAAATACATTTTTCAGTGAATCTTGAAAAATGAATATTTAAAAAAAAATGTTATATATTTTCTATAATTTAAGACAACCAAAAGTCTTATTATGCTTTTAATATGATTCAGAGTAATATAAGTAGAATTTATTTATATATAATCCACTTAATTTATTTTTAATCAACGTTATATTTTAGTTTAGTATATGTTTTGTTTCGGTTTAAAATGAGATTTATCTTAAAATTGTTTTAAAGTGCATAATATTTTTAATTTTTAAATTAATAACATAATATATAAAGAATAATGTATTAAATTTAATATATTTAGTATGAATCAGTAAAAATAATTTTAAAATAACAAAATAATTATTATGTTTAAGATAGTTAATATAAAATCATATTTTATTTGACAAATACTCATATTGAAAACCATCTTTTTTTCATATCCACAGGATTAAAATTATATTAATTTTTTTTACATTTATTTATTTTTTACTATTAATTACATATATTTTAATCTAAATAATTTATAATATATTATATTTTCAAATTAGTTTATTTACCATAATGAATTGAGAAAATGTAAAATATAAATTAGAGCATTTATAGTGAAAACTGGTTTTCTGGGTGGTTAAACTATAAATATCAGGGTCATGATGACCTAAAAACTTGTTTACAAATAATTTATGTTAATATTTAAAACATATAATCTATAATTATCCAAAATAAACTTTTTTTGATCCCTTTGGATTGTGAAAAATGTGGGTACTTTTTATTCTTTAAAAAATGACAAATGTGCCACTTACCTCACTTACAAAAGTTCACCCCATGTCCTCTATTATTAAAACCATTTGGAAACATAATTTAACTAAAAAAAATAAATCCAAACATCCCTCCCCTCACACAATATTCCTTGGTTTGGTAATAAATCCATTCTAGGATATCTTAGGTATTATCACAAAGAGGTGGTCTGAGAAGAGGTAAAATTCATAATTATGAGATTTTTATTTATTCTTACACCACCATAAAATATTATTCAACTATTGTCGTATGATAAAATATTATATCATTTATGTATAATTATTATTATATTAATTTAAAAACATAAATTCATCTCTTATTTTATCAAACATTTTATGAGATCATTATTTTTGTGTACAAAAGACTACTACCTTGTGATCTGATATAATTCATTTTCCAAAATCTACATTTATATCCTATTGAAATGATGGATTAGAAAATTGATTTTATTTAGAAAAAATTTATACCTCTGTAGTTATGATATCACATAAAACATCTTACATTACACTCTTTGGGTCATACGATAACATCACCTATATTTATGATGGATGACTACATTGCTATGTGATGAATTTTTTTTTTCAAAAACACTTTTCATGGAACATAAAAAAGGAAAATTTTAAAAATATATTTGATAAAAATAATATAATATGGATGTTAATGGAAAATTTATCAATCATAAAATTTAATATATCATTTTCGTTCTTACACTAAAAAATGATAACGATGTTCAGAGTACATGTGGAGTACTGCCTGAATGATGCGATGTGATTCATTTTTACTCACCAAATCCAAATAATGATATATATAAGATTATTTGAAGATAAAATATCATATTTATAATATTATTATAATTAAATAATTTTAATATTATTCATAAATTATTTCCATAATGATTTTTGAAAAATATAATCATTACTCATGCATATGTACGCCCATTCATCTCCATAATCATAACACATTACATTTTTCAAAACAATTTACCATTATAGGGTTTAAAAGTATAATTTATAAATAAGTATTATAATTATTTTATTATTTTTATTCTATTTATGTTGAAACAATCATCTCTTTGACAACGTACAGCACAAAAAATCAATTATGATTATGAAAACAAGTATCCTCAAAACACTCGACATCGACTTGACTAATTAAGTATTTGAATATTTCAATATGTAAAAATAAAATAAAATATATAAGTATAAGTAATTAAAAATAGAAAATGGTATTAAGAAATAAAATAATTTATACAATCTTATAAGATAGGATTTAAAAAGGACATTTTATGAAATCCTAGAAGTGAGGAAATGGGTTTTCTCATGTCCCTTTTACATCTATGATACATATGCTTTATTCAAAAATAATTTATATTTATTCATCTATATACTCCCTATTTTACATGTAATATCATTAATCAATCTTACAACACAGTATTTTATTTTTTAATTTGAATTTTTTCATCCAAGGTGTTTTCACATGAAACATAGAAAGTGGTAGTGAATTTCATAACTCAATATCATGTTAGTGGGTAATATTATTTATAATTTGTATTTGGTATTATATAATTATATTCGTTAATTAATATTTAATATGTTATGTTTTATTTCTTATTTCGATATAAATTTGATACAAATTATTGGTTCATTTATTAAATCTAATATTTAATGATATGATTTTATTAAGGGTTATTCGTATAAAAGTATCTTGCTTTGAGACATACGATTATAATATAAACCTATATAAATTTATGATGTGTATATACTACCCAATGTCATTTTATATCATAGAACTCTTTATCTTCCTGATATTTAAAGTATTATTATATTATATTATTTCATTTTCCTTATTATTTATGTGTTTCAAAGGAGGAAAATGATTTATGATACAATATCATTCCTTTAGAGATTGTTTATGATTAAGTTTCATTTGGAAGAAATAACGTGGTATGATTTTCTCATACTCTATATATTTTATTCTCATTTTTAATGAATGTGGTTCATATGTTTAATTCCCATATCCCAAATTATTTATTTATCAAATATAAATAATATAATTTCTTATTGATATTTATCCTGAATATATTTTTTAGATTACATATCATTCTCTTCCATAACCATGACCAATAATTTTTTTCATGAAATTTTATAAAAAATATTATTTTCTAAATAAAATTTACATTATATTTTACCTTGTTTTAAAATGTTTTAAAAATTAATATCTTCATTTTTTACCAAATTATTCAATTAGGACACCATTTTTTTAAAAAAAACTACTAGAATGTTTATTTTAATAGCTTATATCTTAAATGGATTTTCCTGCTATAATTTTCATTATTTCAATGCTATTTTCTCTATATGTTTCCTTATTTTTTCACATGACCGGAGTTTCTAATTCCTAGTTGATTTTTTTAAATATATTATCAATGTAAGAAAAATTAAAAAAATTATCTTCAGTGACCTATTAATGGTTTTTTAGAATCATCAAAATCTATAAAACTTCATGTTAATTATTCTCCATTGAAGATATTTTGTAATGATCCCATAATAAATCATTCTATTAAAATATTGTTATTGATTGAAATTGATTATTATAGAACTCGTTTATTTTCTATGGTTTTATCATGTTCTGTATATATAGTTATAGAACCAATTTTGTTTCATGGGATAATCATGTTTCAATGATCTTGTTATCGAACTCAGTTCATTTCCCTAGGTTAATCTTGTTTAAAATAGATTCCTATATAACCCATTCCATTTCGCTTATTAAATAATGTAATAAATGGATTACAAATCTTTTCGGTTTTTTATTATTTATACGAGCTCTATGTACTTTATTTATTGTCTGTGGACTATGATAAATGATGGGTGAAACCAGATAGCCCAGGGTGAGCTTGATATAGCTTATAAAATTGGTGAAAACATATAGTTCTCCATTACATTTTATTTAGTAGTCAATTGTATTTATATTAAAATTTTATGTTTTCTATATGGATTTTTATGTGATATATGAATATGATGTACAAATATACTAATAAGTTTTATCTATTCTTTATATAGGTTTATACTTTTTTTTATGATCATGATTGATACAAAAAGGATCATGATTATTGAATTTGATGACTCTTACTATTGTTAAATTATCATTCCATGTTTTATTCTTTTATATTCTATGTATTAATGGGTATTAATATTATAATGTTTTTTCCATGCATTTTTATTATGGCATTATACCCATATAATTTACATATTATCCACAATGAAATTCAATTGTTGATTCTTAAGATTACCATTACTAAGAATTTGAGCTCATCCTTCACAGGTTTTCATTTTCCTAATGTTATAAATATTGATAATTAATTAATTTTTCATATATGGGTTACATATGAATGATTATGGTTATAAAATAATGTGTAATATTAAAGGATGAGTATAGTGTGATATGATGTTTGTATTTATGAACATGTTTTTTGTAAATCCACGATGTTGTGAAATTTTCCTAATTCTACAAACCACTAAAAACAAATGATCTATGGTAATGTATATTATTATATGTTATCATTTTGATGATTTATATTTGAGATGGTGAAAAATTTCCCACCTTAATTTGAATTTTTTATGATGAAAATATTGCACCTTATGACTAATTATAGTGGTTGAATCTGTTGATGAATCAATCACATCAGGTTCACGAATTTTTATGAAATTTTTTTGGCCTTTAATGATTTACTATAAGGGATGAACATGTTGCATAATTATTCTTGTCAGGTAAACCATTATTTTCATGACCTACAATGGGTCAGTTTCCAATGGGTTGTTTTTGTGGAATTGAAAATACCCAATGGATCCCACATGTGTTATGACTCATGTACCTTCTTTCCAAAGTAATAAATTCATCCGAGAATTTGGAAAACAATACATAATAACTCAAATTTGTTGAGAGTATGGGTGGTTATGATCAACAGACCATTTTGGATGGAATTATTTCATACTCTGAGAATCTCTTGTTGATTTTATTTTATACAACTTAATGAATCGTTTATTAAATACAAAATATAAATGAAATGTTTACCTTTTGATAATGAATAGTATTTAGTATGCATTGAATATTGAATCATCTATATCTGTATGTGGATATTCATTGATGAAGAAATTTATATGTATCCATGGTTCTAAATATATTATACCTTTTTTTATATGATTAGAAAATCATTTTTCAATTTATTGTTTTGATGATCGTTTTAAGCCACAAAGTGGAGCACTCTGGAATTTATTGACACTATGGTGATATGAAAATTTTAAATTTTTGAATAAGTACACTTAATTTGGATTCCTAAATGTCCTTGTGAAATGAATGAAAACTCATATAGTAATGTTCCACATAATGGGATAAATTATACCTTTTAAATTAATGTTACAAGGAATAAACAATTTTCATTAATGGCATGCAAGAATGTCATATAATCAAATGATGACTTGTTAAAATGGGTGTGAGGTTACAATGATGAGGAAAAAAGGATCTAAAAGGGATATGGCCTCCTAGGTGGGAGACATGATAAATCATGAAATGTAGCCCAAAAAGGTTGGATTTCAAAAAGAACTGAATGGAAAATATTCCTATAGGTTGGATATGAACCTATGAGGGATATGTCCCTAAGAGTATTATGGTGGATTTGGGGTGTTGGGTATAGATAAAAGGGAGGATTCTTGTGTATCCCATTTATACATGAATCAATGGTGACATACTTAAAAAGGGTTAGTGATTAGACATATGAAGTAGGCTAAAGGAATTTTATCTGGGATATTCCCATTTAAAGGATTATCCCACATGGAATATGTGCCTTTGGTGGTGGGGATACCATGTTTGGGGATTTTACCAAGTAAAAGGACCATGAGTTTTCGATACATGATTTTGAGGAACCACGCCTATAGAGGACAACTGAATGAGGGAGTTTAGAATATCCATAAATGGATTCTCTACCAAAACATAAAACTGCTTGTGAAGATGTAATGATCATGACTAGCCTATGAAAATAAGTTAGTCATTCTCAGTGTGAGAAAAAAGTTGAATATGAAGATCTAATAAATCACACAACCACCTTCATCAATCGGTGGATGAGGATGTGGATATAGAGGAGATAATAGGATCTGTTACCCATATACTATCTTTTTCAAAATCGATGAAAATTATGGGGAGGAGGATGTGGACTCCGGTTTGGTTTCTACTCCAAGAGGGTTTGCCTTCTTCTGATTTCATAGAGTATGAGATAAGAATCCAGAAATATCCCTCACCAAGGGGAAGGAAAGTGTCATCCCCCACTTCACAATATGAAATAGGGAAAAATATGGATACATCAAATTTCATAAGCCTCATTAAAGTGGAAATATACAATGGATAACATTTTGATGACCCACCTTGATAAAGAGGCTTATAATTGGACCTCATTTACCATTAGAATGTATGATCTAGGGGGCATAAATGTGGGATCTGTACTCGGATCATTTGTACCTGGAATATTTGGAAGAGGCCTTGTCATGGTGTATTGTGAATGAGGTGCACATGTGGCTTACCAATTTGGGAGAGATGCATCCTAAAGATATCAATTTAAGGACTAGAGCTTTACAGAAACTACGTTTCCATATAAGTCCTCCAGAATAGTTCATGTAGGGGAAATGTGTGGCCAAACACAACACTATAGTATTGCACTAAAAGTGAGAAAGCAGAACACCCTAGGATGCACCATTATTCATATAAATTTTCTACATGGTATAAGGTTCCCTATGTAAAGATACATAATATATGGGATGGGGTTCCGACCATATAACCTTATTCTATGTGAGATGTGGTTCCCTCCATGTCAAATTTTTCTACATGGGGTGATAACTTGCTAGGAGTTATCTTCTTTTGTTTCTCAGAATGGTATCCAAAAAGGATTTTATGTATTCTGTTGGTTGAGTAACATCTCTTTCTGACATAGCATTATATGATAAATTTACGTAAATAAATTCAATTTCTCCCACACCTTTTAGCTAATTCTCCATCATCTCTCCCTACATTTCCTTGTTTGATTTTAATAGATAGATAGATGTAACTGAATTATGGTATATCGGGAATTTAAAATTGTTCATTTTTGGTATCCCAAAAATGATTTCCCATTTTAAAAAATGATTTTTTATTTTTTGGGATACATAAGGGAACATCATGACCAATAAACTATTTCTTTTTATTTTTGGAGATGGAAATGGATGTCATTAGCCCTTATAATATTTTCCATTTGTTGGATCCAGAATAGAATGTTATTATTTTTTATTTTCGATATTCAATATAGAGTTGTGGTCATCATCACAATAATACTGTTTTGAAATTAGCTTCTCGCATAACATTTTCAATTTCCATCTTTACAGCCACAAATTTTTTTAACTATATATTCATTTTTTGATTCTTCCATTATCAAATCCCTAATGACAATACATTTCATTCAGAGTTTTATGAACCCAATAAATTCCTCCCATCAAAATAAACTCATATCAAGATGAATTGGATGTTTTTTTGATGAAGAATATGTTCCTATTTGAATCACATAACAAAATTAATATCAATTCATAGTAGGGAATACAACTATAAATAGGGTCTTTGTATCATTTAACATCCACCAAAACAAAACTAATGCATTTCAGACCATCCTTTAGCATAAAAAATATGACTCTCTTCGTGCAAAATTTTAATTTTCAAATGTACTTTCACACGTAGAAATCAATATCTTCATCAATGTTGTATTCCTCATAAATGTATATTATATTTTCAAGAAAATTCTTCGCATGTAGTAATATATTGTAAAATATAGAAGTTTCAAGCACTTCAAAGTCCACATTATTATTAATGAGATTCTCTATCGACCTTGTTTCTTCTTTTATGTTTTTATGAATATATATTCTCATATTTTTTATTTCATAGGGATTAAATGGATTTCATAAAATAATATTTTTATAATTTGGTGACAACTTCTTAATAAGTTGGGGTAATGATTTCTATTATTGATAATGTTAAAATAGATAATTTAAATCATATATTTCCTTGGGATGGTATTCTGATGTGTCTCCTTTATCTAGATATTTTGGATTATCAGTTGTCTAAAAAATACCCATGTATAACATTGAGCTTAAATATAATACTAAAATTCCACCACCTAATGAAAATCTTCCATCTATATGGTTTGAGGTGTTCCTAGATCATGTTCAAGTGAAAAATTTTTCCATGGTACACATCATTTCAGAATTGGATCAAGTGAAGGTTCCTAATCTGAATGGTTCCTCATAGACTCAATGTAACATGTATATTGATCACATATCCATATAGTTTCTCATTAAACATTACCCATCTATTATTATACACTCATGAGGTAATCCCAATAGAGGGATGAAATATAATTTATATTTCTGGTATGGTGGGATTTTTTCTAACTAATGATGTAGAGAATTTTTGTTATATTAGAATAGTGAGAAATTTCATGATTAATAGGATGATTTTTTCTTATACTAGGATATATAGACTTCTTATATGGTGTTTTATTTTCTAACTGAGATCCTACCTATATTGAAAATTCATTGGTGTTCATGAACCATCCCATTCCATTTAATGCATGTTGAAGAAAGGATAATCATATGAGATATCTACAAATTAAGAGGAATTTCCTTTCTTCATTACATGTTTGATGAATTCCTTCACATATCTATCAACCAAGAAATCACTGAATGAGTTTATTTATTAGAATGATTCATACTAGTCACATCATAGAAATCACTAGGTCATCATCTTCGCATCTATTAAATTCTTAAATTCAATGATTGGATAATGATGTTTCTACAAGATAGTGGAAAATGGTATAAATTTTGAAACACCATGGATCATAAAAATCAATAATATTGAGGTGATATGTGTTCATGTTGGGCCACTCTGGAGGAAGCCCCATATGATACTCAAGGTTACCGAATCTAGCCATGAGTATCTCCAAAATATGGGTTTGTGGGATTATTCACAATGTTTCTAAGTAGATTCTTTTTCATATCTAATGATACATATATCGGTGTTAGGTTCTATAACAGGATGATGGAAGCCATGTTGGCAAAGAAACAAACCATTAATCGCACTATAACCACTCTCTATTGTATTTATTAAATAATAGATCATATGTATGAAGAAATATCTCCATATCACCTTTACAGACCATCTCATATTCTGTATGGGTTAGTGGAGGAACACATTTGATGTTTAGAATATCAATACCATGAAAAAATATTACATTCAAATTTCTTCACACTCTACTTATCATTTATGTATTTCAATTAAAATATATGGTTGTAGATGATGCTATTGAGTTGTTAAAGGATATTTCCAATTTTTAATTCCATTATTCTTCATCACCTTCTAAAGAGGTGGTAGATAATGGTAGATGGACTTTAGAGGAGTTCTCTTACGTTATCTCATTATGAGATGTAATTATAGTAGTATTTGTAAAATAAGTGTCTATTTTTTAGCCTTATTATCCCAACATGGTTTCCAAAAAATTTGGAGGTTTTTAATAGGTTTCATAGTTACTACTCACGTCATTAAAAAAGAATCAAAACCAGAAATCCTTCATTAACTATAGATAATGATGATTCATGGGGATTCTAGCATCTAATTTTCACAACCTAACATAAATGATCTAAGTAAGTTTTCATGGGGTTATTTTAAAATGGTTATGGAATAATATCCTAATGGGGTGTTGGGGAAAGCTGTTTGATTGCAGCATAAAATACAAGATTCTTTGAGTCCCATTATAGTCATGTTATTTTCTATATCTTCTAAATGAGCTAAACAGTATTCCTAACACTATAAGAATTTTAGGGAAGTTTCATCAATCTCTCTTTTATTGGTAGTAGTGTATATCAAATATCCCTGACTATAAAAAATGGAATCCTTATGGATATTTGGACTAATGGAATAATATTAGACATCCCTTCGATCAAAATGAAACCTACCAGCATAATTCCAAAGATTAAACAGGTGGCAATAAAGATGGATTTTACACCTTCAACATTTCCATTTAGAGGAATCCTAACTATTGAGAATGTGTTCCTAGATTATATACTTGTAGTTACACGTAATCATGACCAAGACACCATTTAGGTCATCAAAGATAAATCCATACAAACAAGGGTTTGGATCCAAGTCCAAACCACCATAATAGAGACTCTAGATAATATTGTTAATAAAATGGGAAGCCTTCATCTATTTTTTAATCATACGAACATGTGAATTTTATTACCGATTTTTTGTCCTTATTCATCAATTCCACATATATCCATATGGGTTTTCTTCTCATGAATGTGACTCATATATCATAATCTTTACAATCATGATGTGTATCCATTAATGGATACTAATACTGAGTTTCGTTACATAACTAATGAGCATTTGGAATTTTACAATTGGATTATTGGGTATACCATGACCTTTTGAGAATATGAGTCCTATGTGGATAGAATAAAGGAATAGTTTTTATTAAAAAATGGGTCTCGATGAATTATAACTGAAAGGGAACAAGATAAATTCCATTGTAAAGAAAATTCAACCCTTATCCAAAGCTTAAGCGACATAATGAACAAGTCTTTCACATGTCTGGAATTTTCTACGTTAGGAATTATAAGATCAGTTGAATATTTAAGGTAAAACTGCATTATAGTCAATTTATTTTATTATAATATCCTAATAATTCCACATAGAGAATATATGGAGTGGATTTTCTTCCAAATTTTATTCCTATGAAGGGAAATATTGATTTTCTCACTCAAATGTCTATTTGATTCATATTTTCATTGTAATTTTGATAATAATAATATTGTTGACTTATTTAATTACCAAAATTTAAAAATTTTATTATATCTAAATTTCAATAATGGGAGTAAGAAAAAATTACATATATAAGAGAATCCCAACATATACTAGACTCATGTGATGGGGTATATTAATTTTACTCATAGCATGTGACCAAGGCCTATGGAACATATTTCAAAATATTCTATGCATGATCAAACTAATACACCTGAAATGGTGTTATAATGATCTGGGGAACTAATGGTTTCTATTAAAAAGACATATACATGGATTTATCTCTCATGTTGGTGGGAAAGAGGTCAAAATAAATGTGGCATTAGTTAATACATTCTCTTAATCAAAATGAATATCATATCATCTAATCACACATTAGTCATGTATTAGCATGTTAAAGAAAATAAAATTGGGGAAATCTTCTAATTTCACTATAAATTGATCTTAAGGAACATGTTGTAGCATTTTTTCCTCAATAGGGTCTTATGATTTATAATAATAAAAACACTTGGTTGGGAATGATTACCATTACCTATGAATTATTGAGAAATGATATGACCCCTATATAGATCAATATATTTTATATAGGAAGGGAGTTTTCCTATTTCAAATTGTAATGGTATTTGAATAATGTGAGTCATTCATGAAAATATTGTACCATTTCATGGATCCATATCTTTTTATGCAAAGGGTCATATAAAATAGACCATTCGTCAAATGGTTTAATGGATTGCTACAAGGGCTGAGAAAATCGACTATTTAAGGTCATTTGAAGAAGAAATTTATATATATTTTAATATTGTTAGTCTTGGTTGAGATTCATATAGAATAACATAATTCTGGCAAGGACATGATTCATATAGTTTAATGTCTTATTATGGGTATGTATGATAGTTTATCTTAAGGTCTCACGGATTTGACCTAATGATTAAGGATTTCCCATTCCACAATTATTTAACTATTAATGTCTAATCATTTTCTTGCATGGCGTGATTTAATGTTTGGTATATTTCATGGGTATTTATTATCAGATAAGAGATATGGGACATTTATTGATGGAATGAAAACATACAAGGTTTATGGGACATGTATTTATTGAATGAAAACATACCAGGTTTGAAAATAATCACATATTATAATGTTTTATAGAAATTATTAAGATATAATTGGCCTCTCTTGAGGAAAAATGTTCATTTGGATGATATGACCATTTTTTTTGGAAACCAAACAAAATAATAAAGGGTTATAATAATTAACAGTCCATAAATTTAGTCCATAGAGATTTTAATATTATATTACCTATGGATGAAAAAATGATTATTTTGGTTTGGATTGTTCTAGATATTGAGTTTGGACAGTTGAAGGAATGTGCCTGAATACCAAAGAAGTATTTATTTCCAAAATTATCCAATAATGAGGAGACATCATTCCCTACAATGTTCTAACCCATATAAATTAAATGTGTTTTTATAATTATAATGTTGTTAGGTATATGATAATGAAACTTGTAGAAGGATTTTCTCGAAGTAGTTCTAGAAGGATTCTTACTATGTAAAATATTATTATGTCGATACTTGGATTTTTTTGTATAAGATCCCATGAATGAGGTGATAACCTATATTAGACCTTATTATATAGATCTAACATTTAAATATTCTAGTGAATGGTATTTTTATTATTATTTCACTATGATTTTAGATTCATTAGTAACTACATATCCCAATAGGGAAAAATCAATAATCTGGTAGTTCTGCGAAAGGATGTATTATATTATCATACGAAAATGATGATGTTTTCTTACTACATTGATTTATATATCTAAGGCCATACAATATTAAAATTGCGAGTGTTATGATTCTGACTCAGCTGAAATTTTATCATGTTCTGCAAATGTGAAGAGGGAAATCATAAACCTTGATATTTTAGGTTCCCATATCAAGAGAAATAATATGGGGAAACAAATAGAATGACCAGTAACCATATTTGAATTTTTATTTATTGGACGATATTTTCATGGCTAATGGATTTAAAATATATCTCTATCGAGGAAGAATGTGAAATTTTTTTAAAGAAAATTTTTGTTGGAAACATAGAGAAATATAAACTAGGGCGTGCCAATTTATTTTCAAACAAATGTGTCATCAATATTTTGACATTCTATTACCAATTATTAAAATTTTTATGGAGATATGAAATTTCCTAGTTAAAAGAGTATGATATGGGTAACAAATTTTTTGAGAAGACAAAAAGAATTCAGATCGGAATTGGCCATGGAGTATGGAGTTCCTTTCATAGATCTAGATTAAATATAGGGAAGGATACATTTTTTGTAAAATATAATTGAGAATAGAGAAATTATCTGAGTATAACTATATATCCAATATGGATAGTAATCAACTGACATGTAATTATAAATGATTTCATAGTAGTTGATCAATGCTAGAAATATGGGCATCCTCTCTTGTGAGGATATTGTGGAATCCCACAAATGATTGGGGGAATCATTTATTTTTTTTATTTGTTAAGCATAACAATTAATGGAGGGTTCTAATCATGTATTCATTTCTTCCACTCATACTCAGTAACATTAGGAATCCCTAATATTCCATGGGTAATAAGAAAATTTATCATCTTGAATATTTGACGATGATATGATAATAATTTCTTAATAGGGATTCTGTGGTAAGAAAGTAATGAAGAACAAATTATAATGTTTCTACTAAGGGATCCTTTCTTCACAAACTCTCAATACATATTACACATGGGCCAACATCATGATTATAAAGGGAACATACATTATATTGAGTTGATGATGAGGATGAACCTAGTATAAGGTACACCAGAATCACTACATATCTTGTGGGGAAGAGAATAATTCCATATGTATATGTGGAGGAATTCATGGTAAATGGAAGATTCAATTGGTTGTGTCATATCAAGAGAGGATATTGAAACATCTCTCATTCTCAACATAAGGCACCCCATGATCATTATATTGGCAAGGATATAGTTTTAAATCATGTGATAAGAATGTTTTCTATAATGTTTAAGTTCATTCAATCATGATGTTTTCCTACATATTATCATCTTATGATTCGGATGTTATGTAACCTTAAATGAAAGAAAATCTATTAAATTCCAAGAAAACTTTCCAGGCATTTAGAAAATAATATAACAATATGCATCCGATTTTTGTTACAGGAGGCTTCCTGATATAATTTTCCAATTCATCCTATAACTAGCATAGATTGTAGGACTACACATTAATTATTATTATGATGAATTTTTCCTTATATTAACGGTCCTGCAACAATGACCTAGTTGTTTAGTTTATCACCATCAATTAAGGATGATATGATACATAGTTTAATGTATTATAGCATGAAGTAAAGTTTCTAATTAAAGAAATTATTTATTTAGAATTATTTCCATGGTAGAGGTAATATGAATATCTCCAACAATCTAGATTACCTAATAAACTTCATTACAGTCAACCTTGTGTATGAAATAATGTACTTCCCAATTGGGATAATTATTTGGAAGATTCCTTTTAAAATTGATGTTTAGAGGGACAATTCTTGATATTCTTGGAAGAATGAGATGAGATAAACCATCATGTTAAAATAATGTGTTACTTTATTTTTCATAGACTTACATGTGTAGAAAGGTATACAATATTTCTAATCCAATCACTGCAATTAATCAATCAAAATTTGTGACCGGTCACTTGTGTGCAATGTTGGATGTTCTGATTTAAGAAAAAAGGAATCCTGGATCTTTTATCCGCAATTTATTTTTATCAATATATATAATATGTTTGTATTATATTTTATATGGTATAATTTTAGTCCTCTACGTTTCCATTAAACTCTTCATTATAATTAGATAATGGTGGGACATGATTTTTTACTCTAGATACATCATTCATAATTCATTAGAGCGTATTTTGGTTCAATTAATTATCATTATCATATGAGGGAATCCAAACGTAGTGATGATATTACCTCTCATAATGTTTACAATATTCCTCACCCAACTTCTTTGAGGGGTACAATGCCATCCATGATAGAGAAGATTTTGGTTGAGTGATAGTATAATTGAAATAATTTTTTTTGGTTAGAGGATATGGTCCCACAAAATTAATTACCCATTAATAAAATTGTGAGGAGTATTTGGAAATATGCAGCAATAATGGGGTTGTATGAATTAAGATTTTGTTTACCTAGTATTAATGACACATTATGATGAATTTCAATAAATCATACATCATTTTGGGAGCGTATTACCCAAGAAATAGGATTTGATGTGGGATTTTGAACCATGACTAGCAGGAACCGTAGGCTTCTGTGTGAAACTTCTTTCTTTATTGCGGTACTCTCTTACCCATGAATTCCAATGATAAGGGACCCATAAATGTCTCACATATAAAGCACACCATGGTTATTTTCACATCACAATGATTAATGATAATTGAAAATCATTGGACTTTATCTTTCTCAGCTCTATTAGATGGGGTCACTCCATTTTTATTGTTGTCCAATATTTGATTCATTCAACCAGACACAAGAACCTCCAATTTGGGGATGAGATTGACCTTATTGATATCCCATATCCTGTTTTGAACCAAATATGCCACTATTAGATGTTCAAAAATGAGGAAAACTAATAAATAAAAATCTATATATTCCCAATGTGTAACAATATTTTCTATGCAATTTTGTTGGGTATTCAGGGAGCATGGTATGTGAACCAATTTCATATTCCAGGGAAATTATACCATAAATCAATAGTCATAGAAAATATTGGAATCAAATATTATTTTATGATAACATATTATCCACTGACCTACTTGATGAGAAATTTTAAATGGACCTTTATCATAAATAGATTTATTGGAACCATAACTTCTAGATATATCCCTATGATGAGGGAAAAATTCTCTACATCATTATTCGTACACCCTTCTGATAATAAGAATGATTAGGGTTTAATTCCCTTTGTGGGTGAAATGAGCATGAATCCTAAACCAACATTGTGGTGTGTGCATTATTATATCCCATTTTTTGTGGGGATTATTGATTCACTATAAAAATACATCTCTTATATCTGGGGGCCCTCTTTAATATAGTTTTTATATTCATCAGATACTTCAGTATCCATTTATGTAATTCATGAGGTGAGATGTTATTCAAATAAGTATTCCAAAACCTGAACTTTTATCACTATGTATGAAATAAAATAAATATTAGAATAATGTAGGATGACTTCCTATAATGAAATTCATATGGTCAGCATAGGGCAACTGAGAATGTATTTTAGTGGGTTTCAATGAGAGACATAACATAATTCGTTTTGATTTACATAATTCCTTGGATTTTAAACCATCAAGGACTGAACTAGACACGTCTTCTCGATATTTTTTTATTGATTAAAATTATTGATCATTGTTTGGATAAGGTAATTATGGTTTTTCCAATCCTGATTTTTTTTTCAAGGGTGGAATTATATGACCATTAAAAGGTTTTCATATTGAAAATGAATGGTCATTATTAAATATTAAATATCAGCACTAGTGGTAATAGAAGATATTATTTGTGTATTTTGAATTATTCATTATGTTCATCAATCTACATATATGATACCCTATTTCTCATCAACATATAGAAGGGAACAAAATACATGGAATGTTATATACAAATAACTGAATGTAGAGCCAGACTACATGAATTTATCTCAACTCATTTAGGTTTCATGGATGTGAAATGTTAATGATAGAATTTTTTTACGGTCAACTTCATTGCCAATATGATATACCATAATTTTTATAAAATTCCAAATGAAAATTCCATATGATATTTTCAAGGGGTTCATTTTAATGTTTTAATATGTCTATTTACCCATGATCGTTTGAATGATAGTGATTTGGTTGGTCAATTCATTCAATTTATCCACCATATTTCCAATATATTAATAAAAAATTCAAAAAATTGATTTATGATGCGATGTGTGGAACACTGCTATGTAGTGACAACATTCACCAAACCATGAGGAATTAACGGATACAAATATAATCCTTGAGGTGACATAAATATGATGTATTCATCATTTTAAGAATCTATAATAATTGTTTTAAATCCTTAGTATCAATCATTGAAGGAATGAGATTGATCACCAATTTTTGAATCAAATAGACCTACTATAATCAGAACATGGAAGTCATGTTTTGGAAAATAATGATTAAGACCTTTAAAGTATATAAAACTTTAATTTTCCCACTATTCTTCTATAAAAAGAATATATTTTATATCCATTTCAAAAATTGGTCCCCCAAAACTATTTTGGACTATATTATATTCTCAAATTCAGCTTCAACTTTTGTAAAGTGAGATGAATGTGACCATCTAGCTTCTTTTTTATTGCCACAATGGATCTCTAGAAATCCTAGGTGGTGGGAATCCCCCTCACGATTGAGGCCAAACATTTATGTATACATAAAAATGAACATTTCATAAGTTTTCATCAACTTGGAGATATATACCTTTTTTTATTTTAAATACAAGTATTCCCTAATCAAAGTTGATTGTGGGCCCTCTTATATACCTATAATTATCTCTTTGAGTTCATAAATTTTTGTAGAAACACCATAACCAAATGTTTGAGGGGATTCCCGGAGATCCTTTTCCTATTTATCTTCCTCACCTCCATATTATTAAATAATCTTAGAGGATGTAGTTAATTAATGAGTCTATGTATAGATATGATAGGAGTATTTTTTTTACATTCAGAAGATGAAGATGATTATTTCGAGATAGCTAATAATGTTTAGTATTTTTGAAGCATCAGAGGGGAAAGAGTGAAGGATGAATAAGGAGTATCATTACTATCTCTTGGGGACATGACAAACACATATGTATCAGCAAAAGAAGTAGGGTGTTTTCAATAGTTATGGGATTGAATAAAGGTATTTTCATTGAGGATTTTATCGTGTCTGGTGAGGTAATGACCTTTTCAATGTTTTTAGGATTGGTTATCATGTTTTATATCATGAATGTTATGAATATACACCTAAATATGGACTCATTCTGTCATTCTCATTGATGGGTATCACTTTTAATTTTTCTCATTAAAAGGATTTAATGTGGTCATTTCTAGATCATTTAGGTCTATGACCCTAGTGAAACCATTAACCATGGTAATGAGATTATCTCAAAATATGTTGTCAACGAATGTCCGTTAGACATTAATACCATTAATCATGATTGAAATATAAAAGTGTAGGATGCATCCCCATATACGAACCTATTTTTCAATATATATAATGGTGACAGTTGTCTAAAATTATGCAAGATTGATCCCTACGTTATAAAATAAAATAGTAGAAACCATAGCTTCAAAATCTTACGGGCTCAAAAAATCCACTATTAGGGATTCCATGAGTCCTTGTGATAAAATTAGGACATCCGTGATTGAAAAAAAGGGACAATAATAGGGATAATTTCATCATGATTTCATACTTTTGGGCTTGAGGCATGCACTTCCTAACATAAGGATAATTTTTCATAAGAACTTTGTAGTTGATGTACTTCAAATAGGTGGATCAATCCTTGAAACATGAGTTGAAGGTGCTCATTTCTACTATGGTTTATGATGAACATGTCTTTCTACCTGCCACGAGAGATCATATACTTATTCCCCCTCCAATTGATATTCTAGAATGATCTAGTAAGGGAATATATTTTCATATGTAAGTGGATTTACATGATCTTATTGTACTCTATGAGGGTCTATTCAATCATGTTCCATAAAACTGATAGACTGAGTTGGGACATTGCTAGAATTTATTTTTTATGATGACCATAACTTTCCCAACACAATTCTCTCATGGAAACTCCTAATCTACTTCCCCAAAATGGTGTGAGGAACATGGGTTCATAGAGATAATCATCATTGGAGAATAAATCCACTAATTTAATGACATTAACACAACCAAAGATCAATTTCTCATTTGATAAAGATTATATCTAGCTGACCAATTTTAATTGTTCCATTTTTTAGGGCAACAACCATAGTTTTGAAACTAATGGAATAAATCCACAGAGACTCAAATCCTAAATTGGACATTAAACATGTTTATATTCCTACATTTTCTCCCAACCCTTCTGACCAGGTCATTTTTAGAAGAATGGAATTTTGATGACACTATGTCGACATAATAGGATTTTCCACCCTGAATATGGCACAAGGTATGATGGATTGTATCAAATATTCTTAGAGGATGACATAGGTTCAGTTGATTATCATTTGAGTAATCAAATTTCCAAAATTATATGCACCTTTTCAAGAAAATAATTTCCACCAACTTCCATCATATAGAGAAGTAGCAGAAACATACGCTCTTTTGTTAATGGTTTCCCCAACATTAAAATCCCAAATCTTACCGTTTTATGTAATGAATTTGAAAATGAAGAGGTCTTATATAGTGTACCACGACATTGATGATATATTCAAAAATATGATTAAACATCGATACCTACATATTCAAGCCTCTTGGGGTATGAAAATAAGAGAATATCATTATCCATTGTTGTTATAATGTATTCATGTACTTTTTTCCATTTAATGAATACAACATATTCTTTTTCTCCACTAATTAATTTTTCCATGGAACCCTACAATATAACACATATGGAGGGAATTTTTGTCAAAACTTATGAGGTGAATCATAATATTGTTAGTGTTTTGGAGGTGGAGCTAGTTTAGAGACTATATTATGTGTGACAGTTGAAGCCACATCATGTCATGTTATCTTGCATGGGGATGATTACATCATTAATGACTTGATCTCGAAACACTATAGGGAATATTTATTTCTTTTAGGAACTATGGCATGATCTATAAAATCTTACGTATATATTTCCATGACACGAAGTGTTCATAACATATCATAGAAGTTTTATATACAGAGATAAATCAAATATTATTCAGTAATGATGTATTTTCAGGGTGTAGGTCATCGCATTTTACCTTCAATTAAAATTCAATACCCTCTTATTCTACTTATTTTTATATAATTAAATGTCAAGGATCCATTTTCATAGCATTAATCTAACACGAATGATAGACTACCAAAAGAGATCTTCTAATCCTGAAATTTAGAAAGCCAAAAAATGGTTTACCATATGAATGGTGACACTTGTAATGTTGGAAAAACTAATAATTGTTTCATTGATTCTTTTTGAGAAGGTGATTCCATCTTGGGATCACAACTGGACACAATTTGTTGTAGATGATTGTCCAGGTCTCCAATGACATTGAAAATTGAAAACATAGGGCTCCAAAAATTTGACAGGGGAAGGATCATTATCATGCATTAATGTTATGGAACCTGTTATGGATTATAAAGTGCACATCATTTCTCCACTACTTCCAAATGAGACTCTGATGACCTAATTTCATTGATATGTCCTTGAGACGAATGTTTGATTGAATAAGAGCTTGAAAACGCATTGTAATATTTATGACATTTCATGTTGGATCTTTCAAAAATTATAATAGACATTACGAAAGTCTATCAAATGTGGGTTCACCCAAATTATTTCGTATTGTTTCCTAATTATAAATAATTAATGATGTCCTTCCTTGGTTGAGTATTTTAAAATGGATGGCCTTTGAACATGGTTGAGTGAATTTTTTGGTCCTACACACATTGGTATCATGAGCCACTCTAGAAGAGGGGTGTTAACTAAGAGGGTGAGATGAGGTTCTTCTTTAAGGACATACCCAGGGGGAATATTTTCCTTGAGTAGTTAAATATATAAATTCCTCAGCTTCCTAATTTCCAGATAAAATCACGAAATTATTTATTCTAATATAACTGATTTAATTCATCCTAATAAATTCTAGTGTGAAGTCAGGCCTCATCTCTTTTTAATTCACCAAAACTGATTTAGTGGGTATTGGTGGAAGATTAACTATACCACCCATGTTTTTGGAGAGTCTCTAATTATGAGTGCACAAATTTTCTATATTTATATAAGTGTGGACCAATTTTTTTATTGAATCATCTTTTTTGTTCTCCTCTATAATGACATCATCTTTGATTCCATCATCCAGATTGATTCACATGATATCCACCAACGAAAAAATCATTATAAGTGTTTTAATAGATATAAAGTGATATGAGGGCAGTTCTTCCAATTAATAGGTCTCATTCATAATTTCTAAAATCTACCACAATCCCATGGAGAAGTGACACTCCGAGTTACCTACCACCCAACATGATCATATATACCCCTTCTGAGGGAGGCGGGTCATGATATATGATAAACTAGGATATAACATTTCTTAGTGTTCACAGAAAATAATAAAATGAATATTACCATTGAATTGACGGTTTTATGAAAAATTACCTCATCCTTGTGGGATGGTGTTTCCCCTGAATTTGTTTTGGTTGGAATTGGAAAAAATTTACAGATTTTTTGGGAACTTTGTATCAATTGTTTTTCAAAACATTGGGAATGGTATGATCTAAAACATCAGAGGATACTTTTAATTTCACCACTCCCTTTATCATTTGAATATTTTTATAATCTTGATTTAAGTGAAGTGAATGATTCTCATGTGAACCCCTCTTTCTGAGGGTATAAATAGTGCATAATTATTTTATTTCCGTAAGAGAGAAGACTATTTAATGTTCTCTATTTTATAAATCAATAGATTATCGAGGTCATTCTATCATTGGTCCTGATTATTTTTAGACATATTAAAGCCTTATTACTTCGATTTATCTCATTTTTCTTGATTGGTGGTATTTTCCAATTTCCTTCCTAGATCATTGACATTATATGATGTATCCTATGGTGGATTTTACTATCAGGGAGTGAGGTAAAACTAAAATATCTATGTTATGCCCATCCATGAATATGAACATCAAGTGGGTAATATATGATTAGGTGATTTAATTAATGAAATGAATTTTGGAATTCTAGTTAACAATATGTTTTTTTCCCACGTTAAGGTTGGAATAAATATGGATGTGCTTACAAGTGAATGCGAGGAAAAACAACTTCTAGTACATTAAAACGGTATTAATAACAATCATAAACCAATAACATGTCTTCAAGGAAAAATAAATTTGATTAGGGGTTCTTTCAGAAGTCATGTATACTCCCTTTTGATAATACCACTAGATTATAGAACCGTTAAGTGGTTGGTGAAAAAAATTTTGGGCTATATTATGCATATCCAATTGACTTTTCCCAAGTAAAAATTTTCTTTGTTCTTTTCTAGAGATTCCATGAGTTGTTAAGCCAAATATGGGATCTTCCGAGTTGTTTTATCACAAGAAATAGGTCTAGGAGGGGAATCATTCTAATTTAAATGATAAAATGTTATTTAAAAGGATGACTGTTTTCTTAGACTATATCTCAATTACGAAAGAAATTCTCCATCCATTGATAGGGTGTCAAGCACGGCTGACCCCATCAACCCAATAAAATCATAATATAAGGTATTTTTTCATTTTGTATCATTCAATGTGAATGTGTTCATGTTGTTTATTATATTTTCCTATCTAATAATGATTCAGTACTCATCAGTAGATATGGAATAATGATCAATTTGTTTGTTCCCCTAAAAAATGTCTTCATGGTAAATATTCTGGGGATGATCTCCAAAGCTACTAGTAAAAATTCTATGGGGAGGACCTTCATGACTAATTCATCCAATTTTTTAATTTTTTAATATGTTTTATGGATCATAATTTACAAATTATAAATAATTTATGACCATAATAACTATATCCTTTGAGAAATTAGGGTGGTGATTCTGTTCATAAATGTTGAACTCCTCCAGGTGGGATTCTTTTTTTATTCTCACATAAGTGATGTGGGAATATCATGTTGTAAATGATGATTCCCATGAACAAGAGTGGGTTTGGGAAAATTCTATGTATGCTCATAAGTGACCCTCCTATTGTATGGGTGAGAAAATATTCTTGAGCAGGTGGGATAGTTTGCTTGTCTCCTAGATTTTTTTGTTAATGGAATCACATATTGGTATTTTTTTAGGATGTGGTCATGAATTTATCTCCGAATATTCATCATTTAAATGATATTCTATGAAAAATCATTAACATTAACAGTTATATATACCCATTTTGGGATTTAATAAAAAAATATGATCCTTTCCATAGTTCATAGTTGATGTATTACAACTACCAGTTGACATCTTATTTGACTAGACGACTTGATATGTATGAAAAAGGGTTTTTAACTGCTGATAGTTTATCCCCATATTTGATTGGTGGGATTGATATTAATGCATAGGGATTTGAATATGATAATATATTCCAACATTATATGACTAGAGTACATGTTATTATTGAATATGGATTTGCATCTACTCATAGATTTCAACTAAATTTGATGAGAAGTCTTTATAAGCATGAGAATTGATTTTTATCTACCCATATAATGACCCTATATTTGAGAAGAGGAGTTTATAAGAGTGATAACATATTTTTATCAGTTCATTGATTTCCATTGTAATTTAATCTATATTTTGATATGTCTATGTATGTATTTGTAACTACTCATTTTTGCCTCCATATTTGATGGGATGGTATTATATTCAGTTGCATATATTTCCATATTCCCATTATTTGTTTCTGTATTTGACAGGAATGATTCTTCATACGGAATGATAACATTGGAATCTCCTTGTTTGTTCAACTATTTTGCACGTTTTTCCTCATTTGGGTCTGAATCTGAATTAAATGGGATGGAACCTAGGGTTTGGTGACCTCTTCATGTCTATGATGCTGGGTTGCGTTGCATTGGCCGCAAAGACTGATGGTAGGGGCCCTCAAGTTGGACCCATGTTAAAATAAGATGAACTCATTAAAACCTACTAGTCATCCCCTCAATGTTAGTGGAGGAATATGTTATTAATTTGTTGGGTTAGTATGAATAAAAATCATTAGATGGATACTAGTGTGGTCAACTTCTAGACCTCTAGTCAATACTATGATAGGGATTTACGGTTCCCCATGATCATGATGTCCTGTTGTGATACCTCCATTTTCAAGAGAGTACCATTTAGATTTTATATTTGATTCAACATATTTGAAGCATTGAGATGAAAAATCTGTGTTGATGATAATTTTTTTTATTGGTTATAGATATTACTTTGGAAACTGTCGAAGAATATGTGTACATGAACTAGTGAAACAAAATTCTGATAGAAGAGATTTATGGTTAATGTTACATCATGATATGTAAAACAAGAATAAAAAACCCCACAAAAGGATAATATTTATAAATGAACATAGTCTTAATCGATTTTTTTATCCATTTTTGTCTCTCTTTCATTTTTTGAGAGCAAGAATGGATCCTGAAATACGGGTGAAATAATCATCATGGTAAGGGATTCCCATTGTGTTCACCATTTTTGTTTTCGATGATTATATAGAGCCCTATTATTGATTGTGTGGGGGGGGGGGGATTTATGTGTTGGAAAAATCATCACATTAGGTTCACTATTTTTGATTCATACAAACACTTGGTTCTATTTCGTTGATTATGGGGGGGGGGGGGGTTCATGTGTATCACGATTCTACACATAATTTTCACTATTTTTGTTTTATGCACATTTACGACTAGTTAGATTCCCATGAGATTTTTTATTGGAACTGGAAACACCCAATGGAACACATATACATGATAAATCATGAACCCAATTTCCAATTGAAGGATTTCATTGGAAAACATGGACAAAAATGCATAAGAAGTCAAATTGGTTGAGAATATGGAAGGACATCCAATTGGGGGGATTATTTCATACATTATGAATCTCTTACCTATATTATTTTAACAATGTTTATGAATATTTTATTAAACCCCAAATATAAATGATATATCAACCATATTTTAGAAATTGTCCATTAGTATTTATTGAATTTAGAATCACCTCTCTGTATTTGAGTTTGTTAATCAATGGTGATAACAACATGTGACTATAGTTATCCATCATATGATACATTGTTTTGATCATATTAGAGTTTCTTTTGATAATTATTTATTATGATACAACTTTTAAGCCACTAAATTTATATTCTATAATTTATCATCATCCATAATTAATAGAGTTATTCTATTCTATGATAAAACCCCACAAATTTCCTTTCTACATATTATTGTGAAAGGAATCATAACCCACATATTTTTGTGCCACATAATCGTTTAAATAATACTTTTTATGGTCACTTGATGAGGAGTAAATTTTTTGTTCAATAAAATGTGGAAAATATGACTAGAAGAAATAATCCTAGTCAATAGCTTGTGTGGGAGTTAAGAAGAAGGGTCCCAAAGGACCCAGAAGGGATATATCCACCCATGTGGGGGGAATGATATTAACAAAAATTTATCCCAATAAGGATTTTAATGAAAATTATCCTAAAGGAAAATAGATTCCCGTGTTGGATATGAACCTACATAGGATTTGGACCAGAAAAAAATTGGGAGTATTTGGGATGATGTGTTTGGGCCATTGGGTGGCTTCTTACGTATCCCATTTAGAAATGAACAAAACCCAACATAGTTCATAGGGGTTGAGGATTAAACTAATAGAGGATGGTTGATGGTGCTTTATCCGGGATATGTCCCTTCAAAGGATTGTATCATAGGTAACATGACCCTTTTAGGTGGTGATAACTTGATTGGAGATTATACCGAGTAGGAGTTCCATGAGAGTAGGATATATGAACATGAGGACCCAGAACTATTGAGGCCTTCTAATGAATGGTGAGTGGAAAATCCCGAAATGTGTTCCCTAAAAAACATACATATGATCATAAAAATTTCATGATTATAACTAGCCTCTAATCCAACCTGATTCAAGATCGTTGTGATAAATAACAGGAAGAAGATTATCTATCAAACCACATAATCTCCATAATCTATTGGTGGACGATGCTAGGGGTACAGAAGGGAGAAAGTGATAAGGAATTCATTTTATCTCTTTATTACATAACATGGGATGATGAAGAGGAAGAGGGGTGTGACATACTATTTAGGGATTACTTTAGGAGGGATTACCTTCTCTTTATTTCAGAAGGGATGATAAAAGGATCGAACACTAGCCCCGAAAAAATGGTAGAGGAATGTGTGATCCCCCTTATGACTGTCTAAAATGGGGAGGTCCTTTTCTCTTCCAATAAGGTCAAAATAATCATTATATTGGCAATGTACGATCAATATCATTTTTATGATCTATCTTTTAAATATTGTTACTAATAGGGACTCAATTACTACTATAATATTTGATCAAGAGGCCAATATTGTGTTTCATGTACTCTAGTCAAATGTATCTAGGGTCTATGGAAGAGGCCTTGTCATGGTGGCTCATATAGGGGTGGTCATGAGGGATTCACTTTTCAAGAGATTCTTTGTGATGGGGCCAATTTAGAAATTTTGTATTTATAGAAAAAAAGTTGATAGGGATGAAAATAAGGATAGTTTGTGAAGGTTCCTAGGTGGGAATAATCAATACAGCATAGTAAATAAATAAAAGAAGAAAAATGGGACTCATTTAGAATCCTAATTCCATATAGTTATTTTATACATGGGATGGGGTTTCCTCAGTGGCACATTTTTCTATGTGTGATGCGTTTCCCTCTGTATAGAGTTTTTCAAAGTGGGATGATAGCGTATAAAGAGGTTGTCCATCTATGGTGTGCAGAATGGAATCCAAAAAATATTTTGGACATGCCAAAAGTCTTGTCATTTTCCTTTATGAATTAGTGTTATGTGATACATTTAACTACTAAAAATCAATTTCTCCCACCCATTTTTTCAATGTCTCTTCCATTTTCTCTACCCCTAACTCTTGCAATGTGGTTTTTGTAGATCAACATATTTCACCACCATCTAGGTTAGCCAGTCTTCTACATCGACTATGGGGATTTATCATTTGTTAGAGCCCAAAATATACATCACAGGTAAGGATAAGATTTTTTAGGGGGATGTGGATATGGAATTTTTTTTTTCAAAATTATTATTTTCTATGTGAAGCAATGGTCCACATAGAGATATTTCTATGTAAAAAATGAGCTCTTCGGAAAAAAAATTCTCTTTTCAATATCACTACCTTTTACATATTTCAACATCTTTCTCTTGGGTTGATTCTACACTTAATAGATCAAAAAAATAATTTGTATATTCCATGCAATGTTTTTAGGACCCAATAGGTATCAAAAGAAGAAATTAATTTTTTATTATTTCAACATTAGATATAGGAGTTCTATTTTTGGGCAATAACAGTTTTTATCAATGATATGGTTTAGATAACATTGTAGATTATGATGTCTTCATCTGCTGTTATTTGATAATTTTTAGGTACCATCATAGGTATATATGTTTCGGTGGATCACAATTTTAATGTATTAGACACCCATTTTGGAGATTTAACTGATGAAAATGTAAAAATATTAATGTCACATTAGGAGATGCTTTATTAGGTTTATTTATATATAATGATCTTGTTTAATGTGATGTATTTATTTAAATGATTTGTACATAAAAATTAGTTTATTGATATCCTTTAGTGTTTTTATAATCATGTATATTGAGGTAAATTTGGGAATATAATTTTTAACATATAAATAACCATGGGATTTAAAATTTATTCAGTGAGTAAGGGATTGATGTTATTTTAAAAGGAAATATCCCTAATTTAATTATTATAGAATTAATTGTATGAGATAACCTTTTAGTTTAAAAAACTTTATTTTTTTTTATTTTTTTTGATATAGGTTTATTCATTAATTGAATGATTTAGTTTCAAATTTTTGTTTTACTATTTAATTTTGATGATTAATATATCATATAAAGGTTCATTAATTTTGGTAATTATGATACCATGTTCTAAAATTTTTATCTCAATGTCTAATGAAAGGTGGAAAGTATTATTAACATTTATAATGTCATTTGGTCATTTAAAATCTGTTTTTTTTTCTTTTGGCTTGAAAAGATCAACTCCAAGAGTAATAATTGGGAGAAAATATAAGATTATGGTGTAAAATGAAAATAGGATGAAATTATACTCATCATATAAATATATTTACTTATAAAATTAGATTATGGAAATGTAATTCCTCAACACTAGAAAATGACATTAAAAGAAATTTTTTTCTTATTACCAAAATTTCTGATGAAATCAATTAAACTTTTCACATATTCTTAAGAAGATTTTTTTTGTTTGTTATATTTTTCTTGATAATTCACTTTTATATGATCAATGATATCTTCCACTCTATATAACTATTTTGAAATTATTTTTTTCTTCTATATCCTAATTTATAATTCCTGCCTATGTTATACATTTTGTAAACATGGTGCGTATTACTCTAGATTCCCTTTATACTTACGTTTCTCTTTTATCAATAAGATCTTTTGTTAACGCTTTTTCTAATGTGGTTTTATGGAAAAAGTATTTTTAAATATCCATCCTTTTATTACCATGATGAAGTTAAAATTTGGAGAATGATAATTATTAAATGTGGCAAGAATGTGACAACCTAATATTTTATAAATTAAAACTATGTTCGATAGCTTATTCGATACAACATATCAAGATAAAATGAGTTGTGATATATTTAACTATTATAACTCAACTATTAAATCAGTTGATTTGAATACTATGAACTATTGTTAGTAATATATTATTTTTATAAACAATATAAATTATTAATAAATTTTTAGTAAATAACCAAGCATTTTTTACTATTGTAATTTTATTCAACAAAAAAATGTTTTATTAAAAATGATTTTTATTAATTTTGAAGAAAAAATATTATAATTAATATTTAAAATAGCTTAAAAATATATTTATTAAACTTAATTTAGTTTTTATATATAATTAATAAAATTTAATTTTGGTGAATAGTTGTTATTTTCAGAAAATATGGATTTTTCATTAAGTAGAGATAAATACCTACTTTGTAAAAAAATTACTGTTTAACAAAATAAGAAATTTAAAGGTTCGCATAATTTTTTTAAAATAAATAAAATTAATATATAAATATTTTTTTTATAATTAATAATCATAATTATTTTTACTAGACGTAATGTGGACCTTGTAGTGACTACCCCAATTCTATCTCCACAAGGCCAAGGGCTGGCAACCAAAGACGAGTACGTTTGTCAATATCACAGGAGGCCTTAGATTAATGTACCTAGACACACACACACATAAAATCAAACACACAGACACACACAATCACACAAAATTATAAGTAAATTCAGTATTATCTTTTAAAATAACTGATAACCATGCATGGATAAATCTAAAAGCTCAACATTTGAGTCCACCAACATGTACTAAAAATAAAAAAGTCCCAATAAAATCCAAGCACAAATAAAATTAAAACATGTCCTACCAATAAAGTGGGTTAATAATTTTATAAATATATCTAATGTAATGCACCTTGTTCTATCCATCTTAATAAGGTTCACCTAGTCTTTGTCCCAACAGAACATCATCAAAATGTCAGTCATTTTGAGAAGACATGGCATGTACGAGAAAATCACATGATGGTATGAGTATAAAAATACCATGTAGGACTCCCCAAAATCTCATATAATATTACATCTTGACTAATAATAATCTCATCATGGTTTTATGTAAATATAATATAACCAGAACATAAAAATATACTCATAGTGGACAAACAATCTGAAGGTAAGATCACAAAATTACTTCCAACCATGGATTTCATCTTGAAGGGTACATATAACAATAATATAGGAGAACAAAATCCAGGATCCAGATTGTATGGATGGTTTCATAATGAGATTCGTGCACTTTAGGACACTCCATATGAACTAAACACTTGATTTATAAAGATAACGATACACAAATAAGGATCACACCCAATCCCATGGGGTATACCGACAACCCAATACAAATTTACATACTATGAATGGGATTGACATGTTAGATTTTTTTGTCTCAAAGACAAAAAGAACCCCATATTGGGTAAATATGATGATTTAGATCTAACTATGGTCCCCATGTAGGGGTTCCCATAACTATATCCAATATTGATGTTCCTTAGAAGGTATAACTATCATATGTATCTGAAGCAACCACATAATAAATATTCCGTGAAATGGATAATGGGAGCATACCCTAATAAAACATGTACAAGATGAAATGGAATATTGATATAATATATATTTATATCAATATAAAGCATGTACTGAATGTACATGGTGTTCCCCATCATCATCAGATCCCACCCACGTATCATCACCCATTCCCATTTCCGAGTTCATGGGGTTTCTAAGCCAATTTACCCCTGATTATTTATATGTAAGACTGGAAATTTTCATTTATGCCTAGACTTTCCGTTGTTTATGTACATCCCTTGGTATACATTGATCCATCAGACAAGGCCCACAAGGTGTGTGATACTTATCTCTATGGCCAAAATCGAGTCCGAAATAGGGAGTCCCACATAGAGTTTACTTCTGGATTATATGTTGTGTAACATGGTATTTGAAAAAATACCAAATATTCTTCTATCATTTTCATCTACACTATCTCTTCCACACATCTCACAAAAAATTAAAATTTTAGTTTAGATGAACGTTTCCATAACAAATCAATGAGTTCTCTCCCCAAATCAATTCAAAAAGCATCCATATGCACCATCTGTTGTTGCACTATAATTCTAGGATGAATGAAAATATACAACCCATTTTTCATTACCTATATCCATTTTAAGTGATCATTATTCCCCGATTTCATTTTTGATCTCAACCTGCACATAATTTATTAATCTGTTGCACCATTGAATTGTTAAAAAATGATAAAAAGGGTTATTTTTTAATTTTTTTCCAAATAGTATACTGATGATGAATGTATTAAGAAATGTAGGATAAATCCGTAAACCATAAGATGTGTGGAATTAAACCTATCCTTTTTCAGTTCATCCTCTATCCATTTTCTATTAAATAGACATATGAAGTGGGCTATAATGAATTAACAACCTAAATTGATCAAAAATAAATCTATAATCTTTGAATGAATCAATTCTATTTGTAGAATTGATCCTTGTTCAGCAAAACTAAATTAAATGGGTAAAATTTCAAAAGTAAATCATCATAAATATACTATTGATCGATTTCTATCAATGACCAATCCTATGTTGATCTCATTGGATAGATCTACCAACTCTATTGGTGCACGATCCTCTATCAAATCCCGATCTCATGGTGTCTTCTTAATGATCCTCTAATTTCGCATATCCAAGAGATGATATCAATATCTCTGTTTTGCAACTACTCATAGTGATTGTTGAAATATATATGTATTTATATATATTGTAGGACATGAAAATTTAATAAAACAAATTACACTCATTTAACTAATTTTATTAATAATTATCCTACAACTATGCTCAAATTGACCGTCCAACACACTCATTGATAATGTTATTCATAGGGTAAAACCTATACTCTAAACTTAACAATGACAACATATTTCTAATATAAAACTCAATATTCCACTTTATTTAGAAAACTATGCATGTTTGATAGTTATCATATAATATATATTTCAAAAATTAATTCTACAGTCACTAGGCCTCAGAATCTCATGTTGTCTCAAGAGCTAGTTTCGAGAATTATCAATATAATATCCAAATGTAATTAATGAAATAATAATTTTAATTAATTTCTCCCATCTTTAGGTATTTACATCATAGAAAGACAAAATGAATGGGAACACAGAGAGATGTGGATACTGATCATGCATCTGGGTCTCTCGCTCCTAGGTGATCATATAATGAATCATGTGCTACCCATAAACACACAATAAAGAAGTCGTATACATGTATGATATTTTTCCAATCCTCAATCTCAACTAGGTACTCAATAAATGTAGATTAATCATCGATATATAGATGACCCCAATCGATATTATTGGATGGTTTATTGGCATACAACCTCAACTGCAACATGTTAAAGATTTCATGTACTCATTCTTATTGAGATAATATTGTAATCTAGTATGCCAACATGGAAAATCTAAAAAATATCTAAAAATGGACAATGAATTCTCTATATAGATTTCTGTCCAAGGAAAGTCTTCAAAATCCATGCTAAGGTGAGACCCTAAGGAACACATGGTCTCTTTCCTCAAACATCATAGGACTCTATCATCTTTCCATATATATATTAGGATGATTTTACGTAGTCATCATATAATCCGGCATGATCTACACATTCATGGTCATGGATATCACCAAAAATGGTACCATAAGTAATGACTCTCCTAGGTTGGTACTGTATAATGATGACCTTCATGTGTTCTCATACAAGAAATTATATAGTTCCATAAAAGTTATTGAATGGTATATGTTGTTTAATGAAAGATCTAAAAATGGGCGGTGATCCTCCCAACTACACCCAAATTTTAATATGTAAGATTTTTGTATAACTTTATAGACTTGAATGGTATTCTTAGTCCAGATGTTAGTCTTTGGGTGGAATGTTGTAATCAAATTCAACTGAATCCCAATGTTCTTCTATAGTTACTTTCATAATCAAGATGTGATGTGAGAATTAATGAAAAAAATGATTTTATGGTAAACTCTATAGAGTCCGACTATCTCTTATATATACTAGAATTCTATAATCACTACTGAACTCTTCTCCCAAATAGATAAGAAGTGGTATATCTTGGGGAGTAATTCTACAATCATCAAGATGGAGTCATACTCCTTGTATATACGTGATAACCCCTTCATGATGTCCATGGTTATTCCATCCCACTTCGACACTAGAACCTAAAGGCGTTATGATATAATATAATGAACCTCGTTGTCAACCTTCACATACTAATAAGTAAGGAATTAAGATAGAGACTCTAAAAAATCTCTTAATCCCTGACAAAAACAAATTCATTTGAAGGTCATAGTACATCATTTCCACACATTTATGTACCACTAAGTGTTAATTATGAAATTAACTTAAAACATCATAACTCATCACAAATGGTACCATCATGAACACTCTTAATAGGATGACAAGATACCCATATTCATAAAATTCATCACAATCATGTGAAATAGATATCTCAGTATGTAGGGTCCCACAGTCACATTCCCCAAGACGTGCTTCCATGAATCATTATAATAGAGGAGGGGTAATAACCATGGTCTAGTGGTAATAGTATCCATCTCCACCCAAAAAGGATAACTTCAATGAGCCCAACATCTATGAATCCTCGATAAATAACTAAAAACATGATCTAATACTGATAGAATCTACTTCCATGTTCCCCTTTCCAGGGTTATAGAAAATATCAGTTTCATACTCTCAGAGGAACACTAGTCATTTCCTCTATCTAATGACATGATCATTCTAGCATATGATATACTAGAGAATTGTGTAGATAGAATAGATGTTAAAGTTATATAATGAAAAAAAGTGTCACTACTATATTTATCATAATGACTTTAGATGATAACATAAGAGAATGAGATTAAAATTTCTTCTCATGCAGTCTGAACTAATGGGATTCAAATAAAATCACCACCTTCCTCTGCATTAGAATAAAACAAATCACATTCCAAAATTAATCAAAGAATAAAACGTACTCAATATCTTATTATATAAATCTCAAGATGGTAGGTATCATCAATTTCTTCCTCAACACCCAGAATGATTAATTAAAACCATCCTTTTGAGAAATGGAATAATATATTATGTCAAATATATAAGGGGCAATGAAAACCAAGATAAATCTTGTACAAATATCCAATAGAATCCTGCCAACACAAGGGAGCTCCGTACCTCTACCACACATCATTGTTTCTCATAATCTAACACTACATCAATCATCACTGCGTCCAATACTAATTTTTTTTTGATGATAACATGTTACATGATGGTGAAAAAATAAATCCAAAACAAGAACTTCCATTGTATCTCTTAATTTTGGTGCCCTTAGATTACATCTAGAACCACCCATAAGTGTCTCATGTGATCCTCCTCAAACATGGAGTATACTAGGTCATCATCTAGGAAGACTACATCAAATAGGTCAGAGAAATGATAAAATATCTATTTGAGGAGTCCCATGAACACTTAAGTGTTGTTTATTTTGATGAAGGGGGTTACCATGTAATCCTAGTGACTCTAGTGAAATGAAATTTACATTTTTGATATATCTTTATCCCATAATCCCAACATTTGATATCCAGATCTGAGGTAAATCTTCAGGAATCAACATGACCTCAGAATTTCTCAAATTGGTCATCCATCGATGGTAATGGATAATTTTTCATTATAATCTCTAGGTTTATTAGATATTAATACAAACATAACCTCATAATCGTGTACACTTTCTTGGTGAACAATATTGAGGGTTCCAAGCGTGAAATAAGCGGTCTGGAAAATCCCTTCTTGTGAAAGACCTCTAACAATACACTCCACTTGTGTAGCTCTAGAGGAGCCATGAGATATGATATTTTAGATATTCAGGATCTATTAGGGTTTATATCAATGTTTATTTTAATCACTTCATGGGGGGGAAATTATAACATGTCCTTATGAAATATATCCTCAAAATCCACCACCACAAAAGGAAATTAAAAACACTTTGCAGTCACTACACCAATAGTTATGTTTATCCAATTAATGATTAATCGAATAAATCATCCTAATAATGAGTTAATAATAATATTTAATGATATTTAACCCCTAAATCAAAACATCATCCCATAATTGTTTACATAGTGATTCCTCTACCTAAAAATTTCTACCTTGATAGAAACTGTAGATAACCAGTCCATTCATATGATTTTCTCATATGGATCCATCTCAAATAAAATGTGATCATAAAAGTATATTTTCAATCCAAGAGTAATGTTATACCATCGACAAATGTGTGTGTTCCCCAACTCATCTCTAGTTGGAGTCTCCATGCCCATGTTTTTAGCCAAAGGATTAACCAAAATATCTCTGTCTCATACCAAATAAGTTGAAAAAAGAAATTAATCACACATGTGTATTTATATTGAAGATAAGGAATAAGATTAACAGATAATACATCATATCAAACCTAGATCCATTTGTTGATAAGACATGACTACCTTCAGTTGGCCTTGTCTTTGTCCACTAAATCCCTGAGCCTAGAGGGCACCACCCGATGGTGGTGGTGTTAAAAAATATTAATGTCTACAACCTCCACCAACTCTCCATAAACATCTACTATATCCTCTATCCTACATAAATACAAGATATTATAGTTTATTTTTTGTAGTAATCCTATCCACTGTATCTCTATCAGTCATACGGTGGGTTATAAAATCTAATGCGAGATGTCCCCAGTCATTCCATGAGTATCATAATCTCTAAATAGGATGAATAGATTCATATTGT
Source organism: Viscum album (assembly GCA_963277665.1). Taxonomy (NCBI): domain Eukaryota; kingdom Viridiplantae; phylum Streptophyta; class Magnoliopsida; order Santalales; family Viscaceae; genus Viscum; species Viscum album. The sequence continues at coordinate 9,315,455 of OY728147.1, forward strand.
GATCCTTGAAAAACAAAACCTCAATCTTAGGATCACCACATGAAAATTATTACATGTATTTGCTCTTGTTTTTAATGTATTTTCACACACACAATGTATCATCTCATGTGTGCCGACTATAAGCAATAAGTATTGTTGTCTACTCTGCACAAAATCATTAAACCACCAATACATGTTGAAACACCCCATAATTGTCATGGAATATTATATATGTAACGTGATAGCTCATATGTATGTACATATTATTTGTATGATGGTCTAAAACTAAACTAAATGATCTCATACTATATCCATCATGTTCTAAGAGAGGATGTTGATCCTTGATTAATACTCAGGCACAATCATACTGCCAAACTGAAGCTATAGAATCACATATAAGTGAAAATCACTCAGAATTGATAGATAAAACTCATCTATAAATAGACTCTTGAACTCTAACCATTATAGTGTAACCCAATCATACGAATGGGTCACTAAGCCCCCTTATAATCTTGTAGAGCCCTAGATAATTCTCACTTATAAAACCACAATCTAGTCTATCAGTTTTGTGACAATATAGAAGACTCACATAACTACCTTAATACATTATTTATCCACTAATTGTCTTGATATATCCATGAAACATGAGGGCTAGCAATAATTGATACTTGTAAATAACCCTCATGTAGTGCTACTCATTTTTTTGGTATAATTGATAAAATAATTTTCTCGACTGGTTGTGGTAAGATAGGTGCAATAGAATTAGGTAAAATAACATTTCTAGGCCCATGAATCAATGATTTATTACAAAGGGGATCATCCATATGATCTTTATGCTAAATACTAGATAAAAAAAATAATTTATTCATCTTGAAATAGAAAATATTTAATGCATTCAATGTATATATCTAGAAAAATAACTCAATAAGGACATGGAAAAAACAATTTATTAATATATGATGCATGTACCAATGTTTTCCCACCAACATGCTTATATATGTTCTAATACAACCATAAGGTTTTTAGAGGCCTAGTGTATGGATACGACAACTGCCATACCAACATTGGAGTCCCAAACAGGAAACCTAAACTTTAAACATATACACTATTTCCCTAAATAAATCTCAAAAAATCTGGTACTTTGGTAGAATCAACTAATAATACAACTAATTCATGACCCATCCCAATATGGAAAATTCCATGACCACCATATTATTCCTCTATAGGCCATGGGATGGATACTCCCACAAATTAGGAACATCACACAAATGGAGGAATTATTATAATATATTAGTTTAAATGCACAATCCTACAATCTCATACAATGATGAAATGTAAAACAACTAATTACCATGCATTTATGAAACTAAAATCCCATCATTAGAGTAAAACAACAAGTAATTTAAAAAAATTCCAAATACAAACCTACCATAAGGAAACTAAAAAAAAAGTCCACCAAAAATATGATGGAGGACTAATATCAATGTATCCATAGAAAAACACCATGTTCTGTTAGGATCCCTATTCTCTTCCTAGTCCAAATCCCTTTTGGAATCTATAAAAATTTCGGTCGTCTATATAAGAAATTCTATATTAGAGAAAATACCTTGCATGGGTGAGTCTATAAATAACCAGCATGGCACCCTGAAATCACTTTGTACATGACATTAGGAAAAATAATTATCTTATAAGATATATATTTCCATGGTATTTAACAAGAAAATCGATGCATAATCATAGTTTACAGACATTATCAAGGTATGTCCATAACAAAATTTCATTCCTAGTATCCATATCGATGGTTTTATATAAAAACATCCATGATAACATGCTCCATGAGCATCATAGCACAAATGGAGTCTATAATAGATTTCATGCTCATCAGGACTCTCTTTAAGAAGTACATGTTGGATTTCTGGTGAAAATAATATATAGAAGGAGATTACTCCTATGACAGTGAATTAAAATAAAAACCCAATAAGAATTAACCCTCTTAGAAGGGGGTTGATGCTCGGATAATGTTGGTCACAAAATGAAAACAACCCCACCTTGATTAAATGTGATAATAGAGGATCTCACTCGGGGAACTATATAGGGATTACCACAACTCAAGAAATGATGGATGTTCCTTAGAGGGTATCACCATACTATTAGTACGAACTATCTTCATACTAAACCATAATGTTAATGGATACCATTATGATACACGTAAAATATTAAGATGAAAAGGGGTCCAATTATTCTTTATATGACTACAAAACATGCGCTGGTAGAACATTCTGTGTCCCTTCTATACAAGGGCATACCAATGTATCACACCTCAGGAACATGTGTGTGTCTATGTACATGGAATGTCTGATGCCATGTTATGATGACATTGTCAATGTATGGATTTCTATGTCTATGTATGACTAGTCATTTCTATGTTTATATTCCACTCCATGTACATGTCGAGACACCAAGAAAGGGATATAGGGTGTGTTACTGAGTCACATGGTGTGGATACTTATCTATATTCCAACAAATAGTTCCATATACGGGGATGGAAAAAAGTTTTTATTTATAGATTAAAAATAATGTGACATATAATATCAAATAATCATATATTGTCTTCATATATCTTCATCCATTCCATCACCAATTCATGTATCTCTTGGAAATTTGAATATGTGGTCGCCTAACACTTGTTGTAATTGATCACCATGTCCTGGCTATGGAATCTATTAAAATGTCATCCACACTCATCGTCCATAGTTGGGACATCAAACCTAGATGAATGGTAATCACCAACTGATTCAGTTCCACCATTGATTGAAAGTTGTCATAATCAAAAATTTATGACATCCTCTATCTTGAAACGCTATCACATTATCTATCTATTGCACTAATGAAGGGTAAAAAATGATTGAATATCATATATTCATTAATGCATTATCCAAAAATATCGATAATTAATGTGAGAAGAAAACATGTATAAATACATAAACCACATGATGTGAGGAATGAACCTTGAACATTGTTTATCCAGTAACAGTCCATTATCAACCAAATAGATGAACGAAGAAGGATATAACCAATGAACCAAATATACTCATCAAAAATAAATAATCCACTGATACGTTAACCATTTATTTTCATAAAATTGATCGATTTTTGACTGGGATAAAAGAACAGTATGGAATTTAACTAATCAATCATCTTACCTTCAATTTGTAATGATCATTGAAAAATAAAGGTCTTCTATTTTAATGGTTGCGGAGATCCACAAACTCTGTTGGTGCATGATCCTCAATCTGATCACCATATGATATCTATTGAAATGATCTTAAAATTAACCCTCTCTATTGGATGCTATAAATCTCTAGAATTTTCATGTAACCTTAGGGACTTAGGCATAGATGTTTACTTATAAAGTATTCTAGTTCATGAAAAATTAATAAAATTGGAGAAAATAATTTATAAAATTTATTTAAAAAATATCCAACTATTTAGCCCAACCAGAGCATCTACCTCTCTCCACAATTATACCATGAAAAGGGTAAAACCCATGATCCTAAAAAAAATTACAAATTCTATTTTAAATTCTAACCCTCTATTCTGGATATTTTTTTAAATTTTTAGGAAAATTTTATGCCTGTGAAATTCAACTTATTTCAAAAACTAATTGTTGGACTACCAGGCCTTATAATCTCATGCCATCATATGCACAGATACAATAAAAATTCATATATTATATTTATATAATAATTTAATTTTTTATCTATTTTATTAATTTATTTTGAATCAACTTTATATTATATTTATTATATGACTTTTTGTGATTAATGTTTTTCTTAAAATTGTTAAAAAATTAATAATGTTATCTCATTTTAATTAATCATGATAACTCATAATTAATATTTTAGAAGTATATTTTATATATTATTTATAATAAAATATTAATTTTAATTCATTTTAATAATTATTATTTTTATTATAATTATTATAATGTAATATTTTCCAGGAAAAAAAATTTTCTTAGAAACCCACATTATCTCCCTGTCAGTAGGTTTAATTTTAAATTAAATTTGGTAAAATGGATTCAATATTTTGAATAATCATAATTTGTGTTCTTTATAATGAATAATTAATTTTTTACTGTAATGAAAATTGAAAATAATTTAAATAAATTACCACAGTTTATGTGAAATTTGGTTTATTAGGTGTTAAACTAAAAAGATTAGAATCTAAATGACCTAAAAACAAAAATAAATAATATTTTATGTACATATATAGAATTTATAATGTATTATAATAGATAAAAATACATTTTTGAGCCATTTGGATTGCGAAAAAGTTTGGAACACCTTTTTTTATAAAACAATTACAGCTATGCCGCTCACCTCACCTATAAAAGGCCACACACTGTCCACTTTTATTCAAACATAGTATCCATTTGGACTTTCCCAATGCCTATAAAAATAAATTCCAAACATCTCTACCCTCTTCCTAAATTAAAATTTTTATTTTGAAATATATTTTACGAATACTTTAGGTACAATCCTAAAGAGTTGGTCCGACAAGTGTAGGAATTCGACTCAATTGATTTTTTATTTCTTCTTCTAACGACGTAAAATATTATTTTTAGAAGAGCATGTGAAAAAAATTATCTAATATATACTAATATTTTATTATATTTATTTTGTAACCTAAATCCATCTCCCCTTCTATTAAATAATATATGAAATCATAATTTATTTGTATATTGGACTACAACCTTCTAAACCGATGTCATTCATTTTCCATCATTGCCACTCAAAAATTTTGAAAATGATGTATTTAAAGTATATATATGATATCTATTAAATATTTATACCTATTGAGTAATTAGATAAAATATAACTTCTTAATTTACATTCTTTGGGAGATACTATAACATCGCTCATGCGTACAACACAACAGTGTCCTATGAAACAATGTGATTCATTTTTCACCAAATAATTACATGGATGATAATAAGGAAAATTTTAATCAAAATATGTTGTATAAATTAAATAATAATTATATTCATGATATATTTTTCATTCTTAAACGAAAACATGTCATTTTATATCTTACATTGAAAATGATAACACTGTTCATATACATATGGACTACTGCCTCCATGAAGCATTATGATTCTTTTTTAATTACCACATGAAACAAAAGATATACATATAGGTATGGTTAAATAAATAATTTTGTATTTATTATTTTTATATAATTATTTAAATAAATAATAATACATACTATCTTTTCACAATGATTATTAAAACATGGAAATATTATTCATGCAAAAGTAAGACCTACAGTCTCCATGATCGCAAAATAGTTCCTTTTTCATGTTTGGATTTAAAATAATTATTTAAACACAATTATGGTAAATATTTACTTATTATTATTCTATATATATTTAAACAATTTCCAATTTCTTCCATGGTCAACTCAACAAATATGTTTTGAGATAATGAAATGAATTTATTAAAAACAACCGATGTGGACATAACAAATTATGTATTTGAATATTTAATTAAAAGGAAATAAAATTAAAAGATTTATGTATTAAATAGTGAACATTTAAAATTTTCATAAAAAAATAAAATAATGTATATAATTTTATTAAAGAGGATTTCATGGAAATTTAGGGAATGAACATACTTGAGGTAAGGGGTTTTGTCATATCGATTTTACTTATGTGGGGCATAAGCTATATTCATCACTTCTTAAAATTGGATCTGTTTATAATTAACCTTTAACTTATAATATAATTAATCCAACATTAATGATGATATTTTATTTTTCAATTTTAATTATTTCATCGATGTTCATTTCACTAGAATGTTACTTAGTAGAATATAATTTCTAACTCAATTTATATTCATTTGGTTATATTACTTATTCATTGTCTTTGATATTATATTGTTATGTGTGTAATGAATTTATATTATATTATATAATATTTACTATTTTTTTATTTGGATTTACATTTTATTAACATCTTAAATTCTTCTAATATTTCAAAAATTAAATTGTTTGAATTTCATAAGGGTTATTCATCTTATATTCTCTATCATTAAGACATAAATTTATGATATAAACCAATATTCATTTTATAGGTTTATATAAATACCTTTTAAATGTTATATTAATAAACTACTTATTTCTATGATATTTATATTATAATTTGCTGTTATTCATTCATGGGACTTCCATTTTAAGTGTTTCCGATGTGGAAAATTCTTTTTATTAAAATCACTTTTATTTAAGGATTATATATCTTCATTTATCTTTTAGAAGAAGTAATGAGAAATTATTTTCTTAAACCACATTTTATTTATTCTCCTATATATATGAATGTGGTTCGCTTGTTTAATTTATATTTCATAGATTATTTATTTAATAAAACAATAAATTAATTAGTATGTGATACCAAGCTTGTATGTTTTTAGATTAATTTTTTTTCTATTCAAAATCTATATTTTATACAAAATCGTAGAAAAATCCATTTACAATTTTTTTTCAAGTTAATCATTTTTAAAAGATATGTTTATGTAACCCATTTATGTTCAAATAATTATCCATGTATCCATGAAATTGATATGGAATAGATTTAATTTTTATGGGTCATTATTTTTTAAAATATATTTTAATGGAAACAATTTGTTTTCCCTGGTTTATAATGTTATGAAATAAATAATAATTATTTTTATGTGTTTTATGATCTAATGAATGATCTATGTAATTTACATATACTTCTTGGAAATTGATATATGATGGTAGTTACAAAATAGTGTTGAGTGATCCTCATATAGCTTAAATGAGGGGTGTGCCCAAATAACACTTCAATTCATTGGGTATTGATGTCAACCATGTTTTCATTCCATTTGTAAGGGTACTATAAGTGTTCTATGAAGATGATGTCCCAAAATATCAATATGTTTTAACTATTCTTGATATAAATTTATAATGATCCATATGATCATGTTTTATATCACGCGTCTCATAATTATTCATTCTTATAACCATTTACTTTATTAAACAATTATGATATTTTTTTTTATGTTCTTGGTATTTAAGGGTATCAATATTCTTCTTTTATACACGAGATCATTTATTATGTTATCATACCATTATGATCTTATTAGGCACCCTGAGGAAATTAAAATTTTTAGGAATTTTTTAATTCATACTGATCATTTGATGTAGCACTTATTATGTTTCATTTTTCCCATGTTATAAAAACTGATGTTCAAAAAATTATGAATATATGGGTTACAAATAGATGATGATGATGAATTAATGCAGAATATTAAATGATTGTTATAATGGGAGATGTTTTTAATTTTTTTTAATTAGTTTTTTTTGAATCCATGATGTGAATATTTTTTCATAGTTTTATAAAATAATAAAATTAAAAGGTCCTTTACAATGAAAGTTATTCAAAATATATCATTTGATGTTTTATGTTTTGGATGTATTAAATTGTGATACCTTTGTCAATATCAAATACAAAAATGTAATTTTTATGATTTTTACACCAGATCCATGTGTTCATGTTTGGGGATGTAATTGATTCATCTTTTGTTTACCAAGAAAAATCGAGATAAATATTTATTCCTTCAAAAATTAAATATTTAAAATGTTCTATAAATATAGTGAAGTAATATATTATATTGATTTGACTTAAAACATCAAAATATACATGGATTAATTTTTTTAAATCACAAATCCTTATGGATTAATTTTCATTCCTTGTAATTTTGTAACACTTTACCTATGAATGTAAGTGCAATTATAATTCAGTTGTGTACTTTCTTCAGAATTGTTTTTTGAAAAAATATAAATCTAATTAGACATGATTAAAATTATAAATGAATATTTTTGAAATATTTTTATCTAGATATTTTTCCCATTCATTTTTCATAATCATTTTTCATTTGACTGATTATTTTGTTGAATAATAAAAACATGGTGTATCGGTACTCTATCATGGGATGTATCTAATTGAGAGGTTTTTTATATTATTATATTTTATATTATCAAAATATTTTTTTACATTGTTGTGAACTTTTTTAATATGTTTTATAATTTTTTTATCAGGTACATTAGTTATATGTTATCATGTGTGAGAATTAATGCTCAACAGGAATGATTTACTACCAAATATTGGATGACTAGTTTGAAATGGGTCAAATATTACACTAATTGAATTGGAATTACTATATGAATGAAGATATGTTTCACTCAATCATATTTTTTTTCATATCCATGTATTAGAGAGTTGAGATTATAAATAATGAGAGGATTAAGCATTTTAACTCATAATGAGATTTAATTAAAACAATTTATTTGTGATGAGATGATAACATTATTTGAATGTCATGTTTGTATATACATATATTCATATTATTGGTGTGTAAATATTTTCTCTATTTTAAATTTATACATTATATCTACTTTTATTGACAATAGACATGTTCCTATCATGGGGTGTGTCAAAATTAATTTATTTTCCCCTAAGAGATTTGTATTAGTAGTATCCAAATTCATCTTTGAAGATATGTGTTTAAATATAGATTTCACAAATTAAAAAATAGATTTATATGATTGAAATTACTAAAATGAAATGAAATTTGAATATGAAATTAAAATGAGAGAAATGTTATGGGGTTTAGATTTGGATCCCTTTTTTCCTATATTTATCACTTTCCTAATGGAATAAATCTTTTTTCACTATATATTTGTTAAATTAATTAATTAACTACCTTAATTACTTTTCACACTTGATTATGATTGAATTTTATTTGAATAATTTTTAATAGTTTCCTTGTTTGGGTCTATCTACTTCCATTGCGTGAAAGTCACAACATGTCTTACTTTAATTTTTTATGAAAAACCAAATCTATTATTTAATTTCCCAAACATTAAAATTAGTCAACAACTTCTTCCTAACATATTTATAAATTTCTAAATACATATCCAATTGATTTTAGAACAACCTATAGGTGATGAAAAATCCAAAAAGATGGAGTTAAAAAATTACAATCGAAGGAAATATAAAATCACATAATTAAATAAAAAAAAATCAAATTCTACAGAATTTTTAAAATTAATAAATATGATGATCATTCAACAAACAAAATAGGTTTAAAATTTCATTAGTACAAGACTTAATTATGACAACATTTTTGGGGTCACCTAACCCTAACCTAATGATATATTCTTCTAACCCACAATTAAATGGGGTCATTGAAGATTGTGTAGTACAAGAATGCATGATAATAATGAATATTTAGATATTAGACAGGGACACAAAAAAGGTAGGGGGAATCAAGCCTTCCACCATTTTCAGTGTGTATGGACTCTCTAATTGGTGTGTTTTCTTCTCCAATGAATCATGGAAATATATTTTCTACAAGTTTTTCCCTTATTTCATCTCTTCCTCACCTTATATACATTATCAGGGAATTAAATGACTCACCACTATTGATTCCTTTTATATGCTTAAATATTATAGGATTTAAGATTGAAAAACACATGATATATCCCCCCAAAACCTGAAAGGGTCATTTTTATAGAAGGAAACACAAATATTATTTGGGTGTGAAAAAATATCCCCCATGGTGGCTTTAGTATGAATTTTCTACATGATAATAGGATAGGTTTGGTTCCACATTGATCATAGAATTAGATTATTGTGATTGTTAGTGGGAACAATGTAAATTAAATCAATGGTAGAGGAAATAATTGGTTGAGCATGACAACAATGAGGTTTTCTTTATCAGGTGTTCTATGAGGATGGATTAACCTCAAAATGTTATTAATTTTGTCTTCCAAGTGTGCCATGAAAATAACAATCAATATTCTGTTTTGATGGAGGCTATAACGCATTATATGTGTTTTAGGTGGTGACCATAATGTATTTTCTTAGTGGTGCAAATAGTGTCCAGTGATCCTAAGCGGTGGTAGTGACAAAAATGGGCAGCGAGAAATATCTATGTATGGAGAGAGAAAGATAATGGAGAAGGTAAATCACATTGGTAATAAGTGAACACTGAGTAGTTTCATTTGTACCATATTAGAATGAATCAATAGGGCATGAATGTATATATTATAAGGAATGTGACCACTGATTTAGATTCTCACATTGTGGTGGTCTCCTAAAAATCCTTCACCCACATACATATATGATATACCACATGTGGACCAAGTGGTCCCAATTTCAAGTGCTAGTCCATATGGGATTAATAACCCATATATTACATTTTAACAGGACTGATGTCCTCATGTATATGTTGTCTGACTTCAGCTATCTCTCAGATAGATGATTGTATGGATAGACCTCATGGGCTGGCCTATATAGTGAGCATCCATGGTCTATGGGGTGAGATGATTTTGGAATATTCTTTTAGTAACAAGAATTATATGACCAAAAAATAAAATTAAATCCATCTGAATGCTCAAATAAAAACTAAAATTCAACATCTGATCACATTTATTCATATTAAATCATTTTAATTCCATAATTATGAATTCTAATTTTTCTGTAAAACATTAAAATATATGATAATTTACATTAAAAAACCATAGAAAATAAATATAAAACATTAAAAAATATGGATGATATTTTTATTTGTAATATACCCCTATAATTATACAATTATTTTTCTCAAAAATAAATATCAACATTGAAAATCACCGAGTACTAATGTTACTAAAATTAAAATTTCAATGCAATGAAAAAAATCAATATTAAATAAAAATCTCATATGTCACATAAAATATCATTTTAATTCATCAAATTTGAAAGGGCCAATTAACTCAAGTATTTTACCTTTCCCATTTTGGAAATTATTGTACTTCTATTCTAATTCACTAAGGTTTATAAATTCATTATAAATAATCATCCCAAATTTTGATCTACTACACTTTTGAATCATTAAAATCATCACTAATGATATAATTTATATATAGTAATTCATGTATCATGAGAACATTATTCAAATCTATAGGCTAGTGAAGGAACTAGTTTCTCCACCTTATATAATTAGAAGACCCACAAAATTATGAGTAATTTTCAATCAATGTTGTAATGTCCTCGAGTCATTTGGTTAGTCATAATTTATGTTTAAAAATTAAGGCTGAGGGAGTAGATTTATCTCTTTTGTAAAATTCATGATATCAATATAAAAAATTATAGTGACAGTCTCCCCAAAAAATTATCTACTCCCATTTCCCCCAATCTCAATGTAATGTTATGATGACAATATTACATAATGAATGATTTGTTCACCTTATTGAATTTTCTATTATTTTATACATTTTAAAGTACATTTTAAAATTTTTGTTAATTTTTACAAATTTAATATTTATAATTTTTCTCACATCCACCACCAATCCACATATAATAAAATCCATCTATTCATTAGTACCGAATTTTTATTCTTCTATGTCATAACGTATTCCTATTTTTGACATTTCTATCCAATATGAAACTTAATTACGTATAATGAATGATTCTAAAACCATTCTAATTACCAAAAATGGAACCCCATCACTTTTTCATAAAAATTCATTTCAACTCTTCCACTTTGAATCCTTTAACCCCATAATTCAATTTTATAATATCATTTAAATACCTAGAAGATGGTATGAATGGAAAAAAATAGCTAGAAATGTGTCTCATATTTAAAAATGTCATTCACGGTTTATATTGTTATGCAAGGATTGATGTAAAGGTTGTATATAAGAATAATTTAATTTCAAAATAGTAATAAATCATTTAAAATGTTTTTTGTAGTGTCATTAGATTGGAGAAATTCTTATTCATGTTTTATTAGGTGGCATGTCTCATTATAACTCAAAAAATATCCTCAAGATAAAATAGGAATTACATAGTCTGGAAATCCTCTCCGGAATGAGATATTTTATATTATATAATATCTCATGTAATTTATAATAAAAATAAAAATAAAATTCACATATATTTATAAATTCAATGTGAAAAATATAGAAACATTTAATTTAAATTTATCAAATAAGTCCCTCAATCCATGAGTAATATATATTAAAATCAATGCTTCAAATAAATTATTCAATTATTGGTTTTACACATTAAATCTCATTCCCATTGAAATATAAAACTGATAATCACATGATTCTCTAGAAAAAATTTCTCCAATATAATTCATTTAATGAATTTATTCAATAATATGCATGATATTATAATTTATGAAAAAATAGGTTCCAGTAGATAAAAAATGGAGTTTAAAAGGTAAAAATTTAAAGTGAACTTCCTTTTTAAAAATGTTTTTATCCTTTTGCACTACTAATTCTATCTACATATGAAATCATTCCATGATAATCCTATAACATATAAACTAATCTTAAAAGTGTAAGAACAACTCCATTAATGCTCAAATGGGTAAAGGGGGAGGAATATAAACCCCAAACATAATAATTACTAGGAAAATAGTAAAACTCATCATCCTTCCAAAAATATATTTTTTAAATTTTGATTTCCAAACATAAACTCATTAAAAACAAATGAATAATTTGGTTAGAGACGATTGATCTCATAAACTTGTTCTTATGGTAGACTTCCATGTAATTGTTTTTGGCCTTTTCCCATTTATAGTGAATGAGTTTCCATCCTATTTTTTTAATCCAAAATGAACCAAAAGGATAAAGAATATTAACATTTATATGTCATTACATCCTAGAAAAAAACATACCCAACAATAAAATCAAATATATAATTCTATAGTATGGCTTGTAGTCCAGGATGAATGGTCTCTAGTTGAGTCATTTTTTCATTTCCCGTTTATGTTCATTCTCATTAAATTATTTAATTATCAAAAAAATCTCTTATGATTTCTTGCAACTCCTGAAACTGATGAATTCTATCTTTCCCATTACTCTATAAATCAAAATTCCCCATTTTTAAAGCCAAATTTTCTTGATTTTCTAACTCCAATAATACATGATATGTTTTTTATAAATTAACCAATAGGAAATCATTTTATAGGTTTTCTTAATTAATTTAGAAATATATTTTAGTTTTTTTAACTTTTTTCCAAAAAAACAATAACTTCCATGTTGGATTCTTCAACATTTCAATTTTTGGGGAAGGAATGGTGTTGAAGTCTTGTATTTCACCCCATAATGCTTATAAAACAATATATTTTTTATTGAGAAAATGTTTCCCTCGACCAATAATGATGTCCATTTTAATTTCAAACTTATAAATTATTCTTTCCAAGACGAAGACAATGAAAACTATAGAATAAATTTTTTTGGTGTCCTTGGATTCCAAAAATTTAGATACATAATAAAAATAAAGTAATAAATAGGATTTTCTTCTAGACAAGGGAGAGGTACACACCAAAACATTTCCCCATACATTAATTATGTAACAAAAAATGATAGATTTATTGAGGAATCTATTGTCTTTATGAAATATTTTCAGAAAGATCACACTTGTATCATTTTTTATAGTACTCATGAGCATATTTAAAAAATATAGGTTAATAAATACAAGATTATTATACTTTTCTAACTATACAGTGAGGTCCAAATGGGAATTCACATGAAAGTGTATCAAAAAATGATTTTTTTTTTCTATTTCACTTTTTTGTAAGAATATTCATATAACCAGGCCATTGAAAATTTCCTGTGATAATGATCATTCAATATTTAGAATCATGATTCATCCTTGTGTTTATAATTTTGGTGAGATTTTAAATAATAATATACCTTAGAAGTTTCCTAGTAATTTACTATGATAGAATACCATGGTATATCATCTTAAATTATTAATATTTTCTCTCAAGTTATATGATCATTTTGTGGAATCGAGTTTGGAATTAATATTTTAGTAGTATTAGGTGGCCTATTGAGGATATCTTGTACATTGTATTCAACTCCCATTTGGTTCTTATTATCAAAATTATGTTCCTTTAAGTTTATTATAAATATCACCGTAATAATATTTGAAGCATCTTTATTTATCATTTAGTTAATTGCTGCATGATAGTAAAATAAAACAACATTAGTTCAAGGTAAATATGACCTCAATTTTATAATAAAAATTAAATAGAATGAAAAACCAGTTGGGTGGTTTTGTAATTTATCTGAGTGGAATCTAAAATTCTTAAGTCATATATTTTGACATGGGGGTTTCCTTCAAATATTTGGGAATGAACATCTCTTACAACTTGGTTTGATGAATCAAAAATAAAATGAAATGAATATTCCTAATTTAGTAGTTCAATTATGTGTTGGATAATAAAATTCTATTTTATCACATCAAAAACCTTCATACAATTAAAATTAATAACAAATCTGGAATATTTTAGATGTAATATTTAATTAGGAAGACAAATGTATTTAATGTCCTAGAAGAATATGATATAAAATCCCATATGTCCCAAAAATGATCCAATGTACCTCAGACATGTGGGATATGTAGAAGAATTGGTCTATTAAACTACCTACTTATCCACCGCCATACCATTATGTGAATTTATATATCTTATAATTATAACCTTTTAAACCAAAAAGTTACATATTCAATGTTCAAAATCAGATATTTCACATTGATCAATAACTACAGAAAATATCTTATACTGATAGAATCTACTGCCACATTCAACTTACAAGGGCAATAGAAAATATCAATATCATACTCTCAGTGCAACTATATTAATTGCCTCAGTCACAAGTTATGATCATTCTATTATATGATATACAAGAGAGTTTTTATAATAGACTAGATGATAAACTTCTCTACCAACTAGATGTGTCACCACGCATTTATCATTAATACTACATATCATAACATATGATAATGAGTTTCATATTTCAACAATTGATTTCCAAACTGATGTGATTTGTAAGAAATCACCACCTTCCACTGCATCAGAACATAAAAATCCCATTCCAAAATTCTTCATAGAATACAACATACTCAATATCCTCCTCTAGAAATTTCAAGATTGTAGAAATCTATAATTTCCACCTCAACATGTATAATATTTGATGAAAAATATTCTTCTTCACAAATGGAATCCTATTTTAGGTCAAATATTTCATGGGCCTTGATAACATAGAGAAATATTGTACAAATATCCAATAGAATCCTACCAACCAAAGCAAGCACCGTACCCCTTCCACAACACATAGTATCTCATAATAAACCACCACATCGAGAATCACTATCTACACTAATGCACGGGTTTCTAAGATTAAATGTTCCAGGATGGTGACCAACTAAATACAGAACTAGAACACACATAGTTTATCATAATTCTGGTACCCTCGGATTTCATCTAGAACAATACTTAGGTGACTCATGTGATCCTCCTTAATATTCAGTAAACTAGGACATCATCAATGAAGACTACCTCAAATAGGTCACATAAAGGATAAAATATATATTTGAGGAGTCCCACGAACACTTCTATGGTTATTATCATGATGACAGACATCAACATGTAATCATAGTGACTCTCGTGAGATAAAATTTACATTTTGAATATAACCTTGTATGGTAATCCCAACTGTTGATAGCTAGATCTGAGGTCAAATGTAAAGAATCATGGTGGCCCTCAAAACTGATAAAAGTTATCATCCATCCATGGTAGTGGATAATTTTCGATTATAGTCACCTGGTTAATTATATAGTAATCCAAACATAACCTCATGATCATGTACCCCTTCTGGGTGAATAACATTTATGGTGCCAAGGGTAAAACATGGGGTCTGACATATCCATTCCTGTGAAAGACCTTCAACAATACACTCCACTTGTGAAGCTCAACAAGAGCCATGAGATATGTTGTTTTTAATATTGAGTATTTATTAAAGATTATATCAATATATATTTTAATTACATCATGGGGTGGAAGTGTAGACATGTTTATATGAAAGATATCCTTACAATCTTTCACCACATCATGAAATTTAAATACCATTGCATCCACTACACCAAAATTTATGTTATCCAATTTATTTTTAATCAAATACACCATCCCAATAAAGGGTTAATAATACTCTTTCTAGTATTCTTATCCCCACATGGAAAATAACATCCCATCATTGTGGACACAGGGAATCCTCTACCTCAAACATCCTACCTTTGCAAAAACTATAGATAACTAGTCCATAACTTTTACTGGCTAAAAATTATGCATCACTAATACCAATTGGTCTTAAAGATATGCTACACCTCCATGAGTGAGGTCACACAATCGACAAAAGTGTGTGATCACTGACTCACCTTTAGTAGGTGTCTCTAATCCCAAGATTTTCGTTAGAGGCACAACCAAAATCTATAATACTCAAACCACATAAGTGGGAAAAAGTAATGAATTGCACATGTGTCTATAGATATAAATGATAAGTTATAAAAGAACTATGTAATACATCAGATCATACCTAGAGCCTTTTGGTCATAATCCATGATTGCCAGCAGTTGGCCTTGTCTTTGTCCACCGGATCCCTAAGCTTGGAGGGGACCACCTGAGGGCGGTGGTGGTGAAAAATTTATAATGTCTATCATCACCACCATCCCTCCAAGCACATATCCCACAGCCTTCATCCCACAAATCACATTCTCTGTTAGTATCCTCTTTGTAGGAAGCATATCCACTGTATCTCTATCAGATGTACGGTGGGTTAGAAAATCGAATGTGAGATGTCCCATGTTGTTCCAAGAGTTTCATAACCTCTACATAGGATGACTATATCCATCATGTTATACCTAAAACACAAAAAATCAATCCTACGATCACCACATGAAACTTATCACATGTTTATGCAACTATTTGTGATGTATTCTCCATACTCGTAATGTCCCAGATCATGTGTTCCCACTACCAACACTGACTATATTTTTCTTCTCTATAAGGAATCACTCAACCAAAAATACATGTTGGAACAACCAATCACTATTGTGGGATATTATATTTGTATCATGATAGCTCAGATATATCAGCATATTATTGGGAAGATGTTATAAACCATAATGAAATGATCTCATACTATATCCCTCAAGTTCTAAGGGAGGTTGGTGAACCTTGATTAATATTCAAAAACATTCATACTACCAAAATGATGTTATATAAACAAATATATGTGAAAATCACTTAACATTGATAGATAGATCTCAAATTTATAAATACTATTGAACTCTAACCATGCTAGAGTCACCAATCAAACGACTGGGTCACTAATCCCCTCTATCATCTTGTAGATACCTAGATAAGTCTCACTTATATAACCCCCATCTAGTCTGTAGGTTTATTGACAAGACAGAAGACTCATTTCACTCCCTCAAGACAATATTTATCCACATATAGTCTGATATCTCCTAGAATACTAAGGTGTAACTATCATTGATACTCATGAATCACACTTATCTATTCCTTCTCATTTGCTGATAAAACTGAAATATTATATTGCTCGACTGGTGTTGGTAAGATAGGTGAAACAAAATTTGGTAGAACCTCATGAACATTCCCATGGATCAAACCATCATAACAATGTGGATTATCCACATTATCCTGATGCTAAATACTAAACAAATAAATTAAATTTAGTCATCATGAAATATAAAATATTTACCACTTTAACGGAATATATCTAGAAAACTATCTCAATAAGGACATAGAAAAAAACCCATTTATTTATGATTCATGTACTAATGTTTTTATTATAACATTTTTATATATATAATAGGAAAACAAGATGGTTTTTAGAGGCTTAGTGTATGGATATGATAACATCTATAACAACATTGGAGTCCCTAGTATGAAATCGGAACAATAAACAATGAAACCTATTTCCCTAAACTAATATCACAAGCTCTTGTACTATGGTAGAACCTCCCTCTAATACTACTCATTAATTAACCATCTCAATAGGTAAAATTCCCTGACTATCATATCCATCCACCAATAGGCCAGTGGATGGAAATTCACACCTTTTAGGAAGATCACACACATGAGAGGACTTATTGTAATGTATTTTTTTACATGAAGACATATACAATCCCATTCAATGATGAAATGTAAAACAAATTATAACCATGTATTCATGGATAATAAATGACACCATCAGATAAAACCAACATGTACTATAAATAAAAATAACAAAATAAAGTTTTACAACAAATAAACTGAAACAATTCCACATATATTATGGTGGAGGACTAATATCAACGTATCTAAAAAAACAACCTATACTATTTAGCTCACTATGCCCTTCTTAGTACTAGTACCTTTAGGAATCCATAAAAGGCCATTCATACACATAAGAAAAGATACTTTGGAGAAAATAAATTGCATGGGTGAGTATATAAATTGTAATGCCCCAACCCTAGAAGACCAAAGTAGGTGCATTATTTTAATACATTGGCATGACTACAAGGAATCAAGTCCCAAAAGAATGATTAGTTTAGCAGTATTGGAAAATAGATTACATACATGAACATTACATTACACTTTTATCATACAACAAAATAATAATCCTTTGAGAATGCCATTGATCCCTTATCTTAACCCTATATCTCCAACATAAAACACTTCCTGGGATCATGGGAAAATAAAACATAAGAAAGGGGTGAGTTTAGATGCTCAACAAGGGTAAATAAGTTAGCGGAAGATAACATAAACAATAGGCATGGTGAATAATTGAAAATAGATTCCCTTAAAAATAACAAACATGAACACTTTATGGCAGAAATATGACCAGAGTAAACAATTCCATAGTAAAACATGGTCATGGGTATTCTACTAGTCTAATAACCACATGAACCATCAATATTATTTTCATAATGAGGGTATGTATAATGTCAGACATTCAGAAAAAAAATTCAAGGCCTCGACCAAGATGTCTAAAAATTATTAAGGCCTCGGCTAAAACCATATATAAAATTGGGAAATTCCTCTAGAAATTCCATGACTAATTTCCTCAAAAGACATATTGATGCATCAAGGAGCTATAGCGATCTCCACCCGTCACTTACTATGTCCAATTCATTTCTCATATTAAATGGTTGAAACATAACATAAACATTTATATTATAACTAGCATACTAAATGTTAATACTTTAACCATAAACAATGAAATGTATAAAAATAACACATCTACATTGAGACATATCAAAAAAATTCAATAAAATATGAAATATTTGTATCATAATATATCTACTTCAAAAAAGTTTTAAAATCTATCAAAGAATGTTGAAAAAGATTAAAATGATTTGTAAAACTCTTTGAGCGAAATATCCATTTTTCATGAAAAACATGTAAAAGTCAACAAATTTATAAAGTAAGACATTTAAAGACATTTTTTAATCAATGTGTCCCATACCACTTTGAAACTTTTGAATGAAATTAACATTTTAATAAAATTCATGACCATAGAAATAAATCTTTAAAAAACTATTTTAAAAACATGGACATTAATGATAGTGATTTAGAATAATAAATATTTAAAACATTTAAAATGATGTTTTAATAAATTATTCTCTTAAAACAATCCAATTTAGAATTATTTTATAAAACATGGAAGTGGATAATAAATATGTCCTAGTAAAAACATACCCAGAAACAATCTCGAATAATAATGAGATTGAAGAATTGACCCTTACATTGAACATTTATTTGGTCGAGGGTACATTTAACCTCATATATAATGACCATCATATGTTATTAAATTATTCTAGAACCATATTCATATTTATTATATCATACATGATTCATTTATGACATTATACTACCCATTTAATAATTATTTCCATGTTAAGTTAACATTTTGGGTAATAATCGCTTTCTTTATCATATGTGTTTTATCTGGTTATTCTTGATCGTATAAGTTAGATCATGAATTAATTATTCAAGAATATTAAAATGGATTTATATATCATATAAATTTAGAATATATATATTTATAATAGATGTATATATGAAATGGATGGAACCTTTTATGGAGACGGTAGGTCGTATGTACGCATACACGCTGTTTCCATTATCATATCATATTGAACGGAAGTAAGTGAATAAAATATATGTAAGTTAATACATACATAAATATAAATATTTATATATATATCCATTATCATTATTATTTCATATATTTCAAACTTATTAATAATATATTTTTTTATAATCATCATTGAATAGTGAACATGGAAATGAATCTCATCGCATCGTGGGGATGGTAATCTGTACATATGCACGAGCAACAATATCTTTCTTTTGATATTAATATCGTACAAAATTGGATGTTATATCATATATAAAGAATCATTAACATGTTATATTTATTATTTGCATCAATTAAACATCATTATTATACCCTTCCAAATAATATTGTGTTGAATAACAACTACACCATGACGTGTAGATGGTAAGACATACGTACCTGTACCCACATATGGTGACATGTCATTCATAGTATTGATTGAATAATGAATATGGTCGTACCATTTTTATAATAACATCACAGTATATAGAATATATTGGAGTAAATTTTTTATAATGGAAACAACAAAGAAATAGGATGTGGAAGAAGAAAATAACTTTAAAGAGGTGGTGAGATACATACTTATTCCTCAGGATATTCCAGTTAATTTGATCAAAATGGATCCTTAGGTTAGCTTTAGGACCAATATAAGGCCTCTATGAATAAGGGAGGATAGTTGAAAGGATATTTGGGCAGGGGTTGGCCGAGCCAAATGGCTTGAAGGTGTGAATTTGAGAGAAATAGGAGTACCTCTTAATAAGATGTGTGGGGGGAACCATAAGAAATGATTGAAATATTTTTTTATAATAAATTCATATTCAGTTTATAATTGGTACAAATTGATTTATTTAGAAGCTTTAGTGGGGATGGGTCGAAATCCTCTCAACCAATTGGTTTTAAACAAGTTTAGGTTACTATTTTATGAAAAATACCAAAAAATACCCCATGATAATTTTGATATTACAAATTAAAAAATGAAGTATATTTTTCCAAATTATAAACATAGAAGTTGAATTTATTAATTTAAAATTAATTTCCATTTTCAAAACCAAAAAAACATGTTTTTTAAAAAGTAAAAACCATCAATAGAATGACATGTGTTTATGTCATATTTCAATATGAAATTACTAATAATGACCAACATTGTATTAAATAATAAAAATATAATCTAATTATACTTTCAAACCATTCAAATGTTTAATTTAACACTATAAATTTTTTTGATTAAAAAAGTTGTTTTCAGTTAAAATTTAGTAATTTTTAGTATTCACCAAAATAAAAATGTTATCTGAAAGACACCAAAATTTTATGGAAACAAAATTTTTATGCCCTGGTTATAAAAAAGAAGTTTATTTTGTCAAATTTAATAGATAGAATTGTCAAATATTGTATTTAAAAATGGATCTCCATTAAAAGGCTGTAAAATTGAATTTTTTGACAAATAATTCTTTTATCTGAAAAAATGAATTTGTTCTTATATTATGTATAAGAAACACATAATATGGAGGTAAAAATTTAATATAGTATATATGATTCAAAATGTAGTTAATACTATTTATAACCGATTTTGAACAGTTAGTTTGGTAATGTTGTGGTGCGCTCAAACATGGTGTTGCATGTAGCGCAAGCTATTAAATTACGTTAATGAGATAGTGTACTATCAGATCTTGGGGTGTTACATTCTACTCTCCTTTAATAAATTGCGTCCTCAAAATTTGAAATTTTTCTATGAAAATAAAAGTTTAAAAATAGAGAAATAACTTTGTGGAAAACCCAAATCAGAAATTGGGTTAATAAAATATAGTCTTAATAAGAGGGAAAGGGAAATGAAAATGTTACCTCAAAATTATGATCTCAATTAAGAGAACTTTGGTGGAATTTAGAGACAAAAAATTGGAGCGAAAAATAAATTATTTATAGGGGGTGATTGAGGTCATCAATCACAATATACCATTTAAAAATATTGACATAAAAAATCCATTATCAAAACTATTTTCAATACCAAAATACATAAAAATAATATATGGTATTTATATTTTTTTTAATCATTTTGTCTTGTTAAGGAATCCGAAGATCAAATAAAACTCATGGAGGTGGAAAGTTCTTTGTCACTGCTTATGTTGAAAAAAAAATTCCTTTTTTTCATTTAATAAAACACTTCATAGAAAAATATTCCCCTTGAAATGAAAATTCAAAGGGTTTTATAAACCATATAAAACAAATTCGTTTAGAAATAAAAGAATGCCTCATTGAATAGAGATTGAGACTAAGTTCCTTAAACAATGTTTATGAATTAGTTTAGTCATACAATAAGAGGGAATATATATATATAGATATACAAGATAGGTAGAGTTACTTATTTTAACCAATTCCAACCACGAACACATATTTCACTCCAAAATATTTCAAAAAATATTCTATTTATCCTAACTATATATGGTTCGAAATATAATGAATTTATAATTCACCTATCAGACCATTTAAAAAAGAAACTAAAATATACAATCCAGGACATAACATAGGCCAGTGGAAGGTGATTCACCCTTGTCGCCCTTCTGTATCGGGTTCATGTTTTACAGCCCTTCCGGATGCGACTGGTTGTCACCCGACCCCTGGGTTGTCCTTTTTATGAAAATCCAAAAATAACCTTTACAATTTTATCCAATTTCAAACATAATCCATTCCAACCATTATACTTATCCAAAATAATTCTACCCATACTCACAATCCAAAATTTATAAGTTTGTTAAACACAATGAATATCCTTTTTTCCACATAATAACTTGTGAACACCTTCATCGTGTATTATTTTAACACAATGTAACACCCAAAAATACCATAAAACCTTCTTTATTACATTTATGCCCCCTTATTCTTTATAGAATACTAGATATATTCCTTATATCCAAAAATTTTGAATATTCAAACAATGATGAAGTAAACAAACAATTAATATATTCCAAGGAAGTCAAGAATATTCAATATAATTTATCCAAATCAACAATCTCTTATTCCAAAATCACTACCCCAATCTTAGGACCATACTACAGATTACCATTTCTCAACCATATATTTTACAAAAAGTGTATCTTACTATTAATTAACTTTTCATATAACCATATAATCTCAAATCCTAAATAAAATAGTATTGCAGTACAATCTTATTTATCTCCATAATTCATATAACTAGTATATTGTGATATAACACCCAAATGAAATAATTCGATAATTAAAACATAATAACACAATTCAGTCCTCTTCATCTGAGGTAGTATCACAACTTGATTGTTATCCAATATCATTATTTGTGTTATACTCTAATGAATGGGATATTGATTCACGTAGTGTCCCAATGCCTTGTATATGAAGAATTTTACTTTTGAAACCTTTTCTAACCCTTGCAATAACATAACATGTGTCCTTTTTTCCACACTTATAACAAACTCCCATTCCCTTCAATAATTTCCCAAGGTGATTATTTCCACATTAATCACATATGGAAAAATCCTTCTTTCACTTATTCTCTTTATCCATCTTTCTCTCTTCTATCCTTTTATTCTCTTGCTCCACTTCAAATCCTTAAGCCTCAGATAATTATTTACGTATCTTATTAACACATGATATTATTTCTTCATATGTTGAGAATACACGAGAGAATATTTCCCCTATAAATGTTGGCTTAATACCACTAAAGATATGATACTTTTTACTCAATGAATAATATTTATTGTTGGAGTTATCATTCCTTTTACTAGGTGACATTTCTAAACAATGGAATATACTAGGTCAGTTTCTGAATAGCAATGAATAATTCAAAACTTGTAAAATAACTAACATAAATTGAAAAATTTCTATATATAATCAATAATAATAAAAATGTTTTCCTTGAGGAAGTATTTATTCCTAAATCATTCATAATGGATTGTAAGGAAAATTTGAATTATCCTAAGCATATCCCCTTAAAGTGTCAAAACCAAAAGTGTAGCAAGGCCCATTTTCGTGCACCACTTCCCGTTTGAGTCTAGTTCAAAGTGGTGTTTTTGGGTTTTAACCCTAGGTACATCTATTCCCGAGCTTCCTCTACCTGCTCATATCCAGACATAGATGTATTGTTTGGAAAACTCACAAAATCACTAAATTAACAAAACTCTAGGAAGTTCTTCTATACTAATCTTCAAAGACTATCTTAGTGTAATGTTATCTAATTAGAGTTTATCTAAATATATTTCCATGGCTGTTTCAAAAACTCCCTCTAATACGAATTGTAATTCCCTTCCCCTAGAAGCTCAGTGTTGGTGCAATATTTTAATACATTGGCATGATTAAAAGGAATCAAGTCCCAAAATACTGATCAGTTTAGAATTCTTGGAAAATAGATTACATAAATGAACATTAAAATATAGTTTCTAACGTAGAAAAAATCATTTCATTTATAATTCCATTGTTCCCTTATCTTAACCATGCATCTCAAACATAAAACACTTCTTGGGATCCTAGGAAAATAAAACATAAGAGAGTGGTTAGCTCAGATGATCAGTAAGGGTAAATAATTTAGCGAAGGATTACATAAACAATAAGAATGGTGAATAACGGAAACTCATGGCTTTAAAAGTAATAAACATGAACACATTATGCCAGAAATATGAGATGAATAAATAATTCCATAATAAAAATAGTTATGGATATTCTACTAGTCAAATAACCACATGAGCCATTTATATTATTTTAAAAATTATGGAATGTATAATGCCAGACATTCTGAAACATTTTATCAAGGTCGTGACCAAGACATCTAAAAATGATAAAGGCCTCAGCCAAAACCATATATCAAATTGGGAAAGGCCTCATCCAATTCCATGTATAATTTCATTAAGAGACATACTAATGCATTGAGGAG
Organism: Viscum album; assembly: GCA_963277665.1. Lineage (NCBI taxonomy): Eukaryota > Viridiplantae > Streptophyta > Magnoliopsida > Santalales > Viscaceae > Viscum > Viscum album. Next base: position 9,340,377 of record OY728147.1, read on the forward strand.
CTTTTACGGGCTCCACCTATCACTTACTATGTCCAATAGATTACACATATGAGAAGTTTGAAACATAACATAAACATTAGTATTAGAACTAGCATATGAAATGTCCATACATTAACCAAAAAACATGAATGGTATAAAAATAACACATCCATAGTCAAGCATATCACAAAACCTTCAATAAAATATGAAAAAATTTATAATAAAACATCAACTTCAAACATGTTTTAAAATCCATCAAAGGATGTTGAAATATATGAATATGATTGGTAAAACTCTATGAGTGAAATATCCCTTTTTCACAAAACATTTAAAAGTCAGAAAATTTAAAAAGGAAAACATTTAATTTTTTTTGGAATCAATGTGCCCCATACCACTTTGAAACTTTTGAAAGGAATTAACATTTTATAAACATTCATGTCTATATAAATTAATTGTTAAAATCCCATTTTGGAAACATGGACATAAATGAGAATAATTTAGATGAATAAATATTAAAAACATTTAAAATGAATTTTTAATAAAATATTCCCTTAAAAGAATCAAATTGAAAACTATTTTATGAAACAAGGAAATGGATAAGAAATATGTACCAGTAAAAACAAACCCATAAAAAATCTTGAATAATAATGAGATAGAGGAATTGGCCCTTCCCTTACACTTTCTATTGGTCGAGGGTACATTAAACATTTTGTATAATGATCATAGTTTGTTATTAAATTATAATAGAACCAGATTCATATTTATTATATCATGCATTATTATTTTATGACTTTATACTGCCCATTTAATAATTATTTCAATGTTAAATTAACATTTTGGGTAATAATTGCTTTCTTTATCGTATCTGTTTTAACTTGTTATTTTTAATCATATCATTTAGATAATGATTTAAATGATTTCAGAGTATTAAACTAAATTTATATATCATATATATTTAGAATATATATATTTATAATAGATGTATATATGAAATGGAAGGCACCATTTATGGAGATGGTAGGCCGTACGTACGCATAAACGCTGTTTCCGTTTTCATATCTTATTGAACGAAAGTAAGTGAATACGATTTATGAAAGTACATACATACATACATACATACATACATACATACATACATACATACATACATACATACATACATACATACATACATACATACATACATACATACAGACAGACACACACACACACACACACACACACACATCTCCTGTAGCATTATAATGTCATATATTACAAACTTATTAATAATATATATTTTTATAATCATCGTTGAATGGTGAACATGGAAATGAATCTCTTTGCGTTGTGGAGATGATAATATGTATGTACGCTCAAGCAACACTATCATTATTTTGATATTAAAATCGTATATAATTGTATGTTATATCATATATAAATAATCTTTAACATGTTATATTTATTATTCAATTCAATTATACATCATTATTATACCCATCCAAATAATAATGTATTGAATAACAACTACACCACGACGTGGAGACGGTAAGCCGTACGTACACACGTTTGGTGACATGTCATTCATAGGATGGATAAAATAATGAATATTGTTGTATAATTTTTATAATAAAATCACTGTATATAGATGATACTATATTTATTATTTAATATTAGAAACAAAAAATAACGAGGACATGGAATAAGAAAATAACTTGAAAGTGGTGGTGAGATATTTACCTCTTCTTCAGGTTCTTCCTTTAGATTTGATCAAAAGGGCTCCTTAGGTTATTTTTCTGTCCAATGGAAGGCCTCTAGAAAGAAGGGTGGATAATTTAGAGGATATTTGTGTAGGGTTTGGCAGAGCCAAATGGATTTGAATAAGTGAATTTGAGAGAAGTGGGAGTGCCCTTTTATAAGAGGGATGAGGGGAACCTTAAGAAAAATTGAAATATTATCTTATAATAAAATCATATTCGGTTTATAGTGGATAATAATTGATTTATTTCGAAGAAAAAGTGGAGATAGTTTGAAATCCTCTAAACTAATAGGTTTTAGAAATGTTTAGGTTACCATTTTCACCATATTTGTTTATTTAACTCTAAGTTAAATAATTTAACTTTTATCTTGTCTTCTTGTATTCCTACATTATATGGATAATAAACTTACTATAAACATCAACGAAAAACTAAAGAGGTTAATTAATGACATATATAATATTATTTAAGCCATTTTCTTGAACCTTATATTTTTTAGAATTTAATATCAACCAATAATATAGTATTTGTTTTAAAAATTGATTTATGTTAATTTTGACACTATTTGGTATTTTGTTTTTGTGAAAGTCATAACAACCTTATCACATCAAAAATAATTTATATAATCAGCAATAACATGTAATATTAACCTAGAAAATTAGTTTAATTCATCAAAAGACTCAAATTATATTTATTTGGATATTTATAATATGAATTATTTTAATCTTTCATTAATATGGTAATTACTGTATCATCATTGTGTCATAATAAATTAAATTATTTAATGTCTAAAAATTATAAATAAAATACCATTATGTAGGAAACCTTTTTATATATCTAATAAATATTTATAGTTCAATTTATCGTATGTATAACCCTATATTAAAATGGTTTGGTTATAAAAACTTTAATTTAACACTTTTTACTCTTCTTTAAATTAAATAATAATAAATGTCCAAATTTAATTCAAGTTGACATAAAGGGTCATATTTTATTCCTAAGGTTGTTTTTGGTCGAATTTTACTTATCCAATAGAATTATGACATGTTTTAGGGTAAGGATACTATCATTTTTACCTATAATTATCCTATTTATTTTTAACCGTGGTAAATAATATTCAAAAGTTTCTATTCACCAGAAATTATTTTTTTCTTATTTAACCACATTTTACATACTGATATTAAAAGTGTCTCTCAGATTTTTTAAATTAAATTCACAGAAGCAGTAAAAGTAAGTTTTATATATATTTGCACATGCTCTAAGGAGGTGGGTTAAAGACGGTACAAAGTTCAATAACATTTTTATATATATAAACTTATTATAAAACGACTCCAATGAAATAAATTTAAAAATATATAGGTATTGTATATCTATTTTGACCTAAAATAAATTTAAATAAAATAAATAATTATTTAAATAAAACGTCATTTTTTGAACAACAACTCAGTGTTTTTCACTATTCATCAAAAATTTAATGTTTTCAGAAAAATACCCAAAAATAACCCTACGGTAAATTTGATATTAAAAATTTTAAAAAGGAGTCTATTTTACCAAATTTAAAACATATAAGTTGCATTTATAAATTTAAAATTAATTCCCGTTGTTAAAACAAAAAAACGGATTTTTAAAAAAGTAAAAACTATCAAACGATTGACATGTGTTTATGTCAAATTTAAATGTGAAATTACATATACTGACCAAAATTGTATTAAATTATAAAAATTTAATCTAATTATACTTCAAAACCATTCAAATTTATAATTGAACACTATAAATTATTTTGATTAAAAAAGTTGTTTTCAGTTAAAATTAAGTAATTTTCAGTATTCACCAAAATATGAATGTTATCATAAAAACACCAAAAAAATTTCAAAACTAAATTTTTATTTCTCAATTCTATAGAATAAGTTTATTTTGTCAAATTGAAAATATAAAAGTGTAAATTATTGGATTTAAAAAAGGTTCTTTATTAAAAGGTGGTAAGATTGTATATATTTTTTAAAATACTTCTTTTATATGAAAAAAATGAATTTTTTATTATATTATGTCCAATAAACATATAATATTGATGTCAATATTATATAGAGTATATATGATTGATAATGTAGTTAATACTATTTTAATCGCTTTTTGAACGGCTAGTTTGGTAAAGTTGTGGTGCGCTCGAACTCAGTGTTGCGTGTAGTGCAAGCTGTTAAATTATTTTAATGAGATAACATACTTTTTGATCTTTGGGTGTTACAGAAATAACCAATATGACACCCTAAAATCACTAATTACATGTCATGAACAACAATAATGATCTCATAAAGGGTATATTTCCATGGTATATAACCTGAACATCTATGTATAATCGTCGTAGACACAAATTATCAATGTAAGGTCATTTCCATATTTCCTTACTAGGATCTGTCTCGATAGTTCCATGTCAAATCATCCATGATAACACTCTCTATGAGTGACATTGCACAGATGGAGTATATAAGATATTTCCTGCTCATCAGGTCTTTCTATAAGAAGTACATGTGGGATGTATAAAGAGAACTATAAATAAAAGGGTATTACACCCAAGGCTGTGAATTAGAGTAAAAACGAAATGTGTATAAACCATCTTAGTTAGGGGTTGATTCATGTATAGTGTAGGTCACAAAATTGAAAATAACCCCACCTAGATCAAAGCGGATAATAGAGGACCTAACTCTTGGAACTATAGATAGATTACCACAACTCAAGAAATTATTGATGTCACTAAGATGGGATGGACAACCTATTAGAAAGAACTAAATCCATACTAATCCATCATGGAAATGGATTAGTGAAACATACAATAATGAATCATGTCTAAGATTATGATGAAATGTTATCCAATACTTTTTTGTAGGAGTACACAACGTGCACCGGTATTACATATGGTGTCCCTTCTATACCTGGCCCTACCCATATATCACACCTTAGGCTCATGTCTGTGTCTAAGTACATGGAATGTACAAGGCCATGTACTAATGACTGTGTTAATGTATCGAAAAACATGACTATGTATGACTTGTTGTTTCTATATCTATATAAATGTAATGCCCCGACCCTAGTTACTCAGAGTCGGTGCATTATTACGTAAAATTTTCATGACCACAAAAGATCAAGTCTTGAATGAATGATTAGTTTAGTAGACTTGAAATCACTAGATACATAAATAAGGTTTACATTACATCATAAAGTGAAAAACTACAGTAATGTAGTCTCCATAGTCCACACTCATATTCCATTCAGACAATTCATGTAGGTCCGTCATAAATTATTTCTTCACATCCTGGGAAAAATAAAACATAAAAAGGGGTGACCTCAGATGCTCAGTAAGGATAATAATATAGCAGAAGCATTCATAAATAATCATAATAATTTAAGGCAATGTATATCTAAAAAAAGCCTTAAAAACTTGAACTTTAGAATAATATGGCAATGATAAATGAAATAATGCCATTTACTTATTCACATGGATATTCTACTAGTAGAATAATCGCATGAAATATCACTGACAACATTCATAATGATTAAAATGCATAATGCCGAAATTTAATTTCTGTGTCAAGGCCTCATGCCAAGACCTAAGGGATAATGGTAACCGGAACCCAAACCGGAGAGCCTCTGTAACCAGACTCCATCCCAGAGAGCCTCTGTAACTGGACTCCAACCTAGAGTGCCTCTAATAACTAGACACCAACGTGGAGTGCCTCTAATAACCGGACACCAACCCAAAGTTCCTCTAATAACTGGACACCATCCCGGAGGGCTTACTTTTACCAGTCCCCATCCCGGAACATACTAGTCCAACACATTCATCTTAAGAAAAAGTTGATATATATAACATAAACATTCATATTAAAACTAACTTACTAAATGTACATACATTCACCATAAACCATAAATGACATAATAATAACTCATCCACAGTCAAACATATCACAAAAGATTCAATACAATATGGAATTTTTGTATCATAATAAATCGACATCAAATAAGCTTAAAATCCATCAAACGATGTTGACATATATGAAATCAAAACTATTTGAGAGAAATATATCTTTTTTTAAATCATTTAAAAGTCACATAATTTTAAAATAACACATTTACTTTGAAAATATATTTATAATCTTGTAAGGGAATCTTTGACGATTTTATAATGGTGGAAAATAGCCGCACCCACCATATAAGTTAAAAAAAGACATTCTTTACCATAATTTTTTCAAAAAGGTTAAAAAGGACCTTGTTTGGAAAACGATAGAAGGATTCCTTTATAAAATTCTTATAAAAAGTAAAAAAAGGGTATAAATTACATTAACCCATATTTTAGTAAATAGTAAAAATGTTTTTAAATACAATTGTATGAAACATGGATGTGGATGATAAAGAAGTCCCAGTAGATAATTACATATAAAAAACCTCGGATAAGGAAGAGATTGTGGAATAAAACCTTACCAACTTGGTAACTTAAGAAACATACACCCCATGATAGAGGATTCATACCATTAATATGTAAATACACATAAATTAATGTGTATTACATAGAGAATACAATTATGGGCATTACATACACCACACAAAATGTAATAGTGGAAATATGACATGAATCTCAAGAAAATAAGGGGTGAGATGAAAACCCCTTACCTTGTACATTTCCTTGGTTGATGGTAGGATAAAGTCTTTTATAATGGTGAAATAATTGTTATTAAATTATACACGAATCATATACATTAATATGATATCATATATGATCTTTTAACATTGCTTTGTTAATAATATCTTAGTATTATTGTCGTTTCAGGTGTTATCTTATTTGTTTTCTTTTATATGTTTTGTTACATAATCCATGTTTGTTATTGATAGGTGGTATCTTATTCATATCCATAATGGTATAAAGTCCTTAAAAATTATTTTTAACCATCAAATAAGAATTATACTTGAATGGATACGATGGGGAATGAATCTCATCGTGTTCGTGCAGACGGTAGTCCGTACATACTCACGAGTGACAATATCACACTTTTGATATTAAAATAATATATAATTGGATAGTATATCATATATACATAATCATTATCATGTTATATTTGTTATTTACATGAATTTAACATCATTATTATACCCATCCAATAATAATGTTTTGAATAACAATTACACCACGACGTGGAGACAGTAAGCCGCACGTACGCACATATGGTGACATGTCATTCAAAGGATGGATAGAATACTGAATATGGTTATACCATATTTAAAATAACATCACAGTATATAGAGGATACTAGAGTTATTATTTTATAATGGGAATAACAAAGAAAGAAGATGTTGAATAAGAAAGGAACTTGAAAGAGGGTGGTGAAAACATTACCTCTTCTTCGGGTCTTCCTTTTGATTTATCAAAAGGGCTCATTAGGTTGGCTTTCTGATCAAAATAAGGCCTCTAAGTTGAAGTGAGGGAAGTTGAGAGGATATTTGAGTAGGGTTTTTCCAAGACAAAAGGCCTTGAATGTGTGAATTTGGGAGAATTGGGAGTGCCCTTTTATAAGAGGGTTGAGGGACACCTTTGGGAAAGCTAGAAATATTATTTTATATTAAATTCATATTCGGTTTCTAATGGCTCCAAAGTTTATTATTAAACGTTTAAGGTTGGTATGGGTCGAAACACATTAAACAAATATATATTAGACAGGTTTGGGTAATTATATTAACAATATTTTTTTTGTTTTAACTCTTAGTTAATTAGTTTGACATTTACTATGTCACTTTGAATTTTTATATTATATAGTTAATAAACATAAAATATACATCCAAGAAACCCCTAAGGGGTCCATTAATGATACAAATATCATAATAAAATTCCTTTTTCCTATCCTTATATTTTTAGGAATATAATATCAATTAATAATATAATATTTTTTTTAAAAACTCATTTATGTCAATTTTGACACTATTCAATAATTGATTTTAGTTAAACTATTAACCACTTTATTAATTCCAAACAAATTCATTTAAGAAACAATATTATGTCATATTAACCAATAAAATTCATGGATGTCATCAAAATTTTCATATTATATTTATTTTAACATTTATAATACCAATTATTTGATTGTTTCATTAATAAGGAAAATACTACATCATTATTGTGTCATAAATAATATTAAATTTTAAATGTCTAAAAATTATAAATAAAATACAATTATATAGGAAATATTTTTATATTTCTAATGAATATTTATTGTCGAATATCCAACATATATAATCCTATGTAAAATTTTGTTTCTAAAAGATATATGCTTATGTCATTTTTTTATTTATTTTAATATAATTAATATAAAGTGTCCTTATCACCTACAAGTGGCTCCTTGGGGTCCCAAAATCGACCCAAATATGTCCATGGTCGTACATGTATCAACCAATAAGTATAGGACACATTTTAGTGTAATTTATTATTATTATAATATTTTTTTACCATTTTTTACTAGATTTACCCTTTAACCATGGTAAATAAAATATTTACCGAAGTAATTATTCAAAATGTCTAAACATAAAAGTTTACTATTTTCACAATTTTGACATCCTGATTCCAAAATATGAAATCCATTTTTCCAAATTCAAAATACAGAAGTGGCAGAAATTAATTTAAAATTAATTCCAGCTGTTAAAACAAAAAGCGTGTTTTTAAGAGATAATAACAATCAAAAGATTGACACTTGTTTATGTCCGGTATAAATATGAAATTATTTCCAATTAAAAACATTGTATTAAATGGTAAAAATATATTCTAAATATACTTTAAAACCACTAAAATTCAAAATTTATCACAGATAATTATTTTGATTAAAAACGTTGTTTTTAATTAAAATTTTGTAATTTTCACTATTCATCAAAAATATAAAAGTTATTTGAAAAGTACCAAAATATCACCCTAGGATAATTTCGATATTACTAATACAAAACATAAGTCCATTTTGAAATATAAAATTTATAATATTTCAAAATGTGGGTATTACTATTTATAACAGCTAGTTTGATTGGTTGTGGTGTGTGTTAGAAGTCGAAGTTGCGTACAACACACGCTACCGTATTATTCAAAGAGAAGTGTACCAGAGAGGCTTGGGGTGTTACATTCTCACCTATTTCAATAAATTGATTCCTCATAATTTGAAATTTTTATTCGAAAATAAAAGGTTGAAAGTATAAAATACCTTTGTGGAAAACCCACATTGGAAATAAGGTTCATAAAATTTAGCCTTAAATAAGAGTGAAAGGGAAATGAAAAAGTCACCACCAAATTATAATCTCCATTATAAGAACATTGGTGGAAATTAGAGACACATAATTGGAGGAAAAACTTAAATATTTGTAGGGAGTGATTGAGGTCATCAATCACAAACATGTGTAAAATTGAGGGCCTCAAAGCCTTCAATCTATGGTGATTTAAAATATCATCAGTTAAACAAAACATAAGTTATTAGGATAACACATTTTTTTATATACCTTTCCTAATGTTTACGAATTAATTTATAAGAGATAGGTATATATATATATATATACGTGACAAGTAGAGTTTCACCCTTCAACTAATTTCTCCCTCAAACTCATATTTCACTCAAAAAGATAATAGAACTAAAAAATATTATATTTATCCTAATCGTACAAGTTTACAAATATTATCACTTACCATTTAGATTGGAAAAAATATTTTGTAATAACCAGGGACTTCCTGTAGGCTAGTGGTAGGTAATAAAGGTCTGTCGCACAATGGTTGTAGGTTCGATTCCTGTAGCTTTGTCTGACGCGATGGGTTATCCCCTGAACTACAGGTTGTCCTTTTACTAAAAATACAGTATTATAATATCCCAAAAATAATCTTCAGAAATGATTTAACATTAAGCCATACTATCCAAGGTTCAACATTTTCCATTCCAACCTTTATAGTTATCCAAAATACTTCTTTTCAAAATCTCTCTCTTAAAGGTTTATAAATTCCAAAATCAGTTGTAACGTCAGATTCCCCAAACAAAGTAATGATTCTTATTGTCACATACTAAAAATATGATTAACTTCATCATATTAAATCCCTAATTAAAACAATAAGTACTGAAGTACAATCCTTATATATATCAAATTATTCTTATAACCAGAATATAATCCTTGAGTCCAAAAACACAAATACATTAATTTTTCAACTTCATCTGTAGTAACAACATAAGATTGGCCTTTCTCCCTTGGCCTTTTCTGAATTACGTTTCTTTGATGCTTAGTGAATTCATTTGCATAATGCCCTATTTCTCTACAATTGTAGCATTCATCCTTGACAACCTCTTTATTTCCCTTGCAATCACGAGTCTGGTGACATTTTTCTCCACATTTGTAACAAACTCCCATTCCTTTTAGGCAAGTACCAGGGTGTTTCATACCACAAATATCACATAATAGAAAATCCTTCTTTCCCTTTTCCCATTATTTGTCTCTTGGTCCACCATTATCTTCTTCTCTTGCTTTAAATTATTGTCATAAGACATAGTGAATTATTTTTGTGTCTTGATAGCACACGAGCCAATATCTTCGTACGATGAGAAGGATTGTGATACTAAAGATCGATAGAGAAATTGTTTTAACCCATCAAAGAAATGATCAATCTTACTTCTTGGGTTATGTATATAATCTACAGCATGCCTCGCTAACCTTGTAAAGTTAGACTCATACTTTTCAGCATTTTCATTATCCTTTTGCCTCAGACTCAGAAATTGCCTTCCCATATCTGCTCAATGGTCACATTGAATGTATTTTCCCAATAAATGCTCTTTGAACTCTCTCCATTCAATATTTGATACTTCATCATCTTCCTTTTTGTTTTGTATCAATGACCACCATTGATCAACATCTCTAGTGAGGTGATAAACTACCAAGATAACTTTCTACCTTTCGCTACTCCCCAAAGCCTGGAAATTTTTTTCCAGGGAACTTATCCATTGCTCAGCTACCAATGGGTTTGTACTCCCATTGAACATTGGTGGTTGTTTCCTCATTAAGCAATTTAACATTGATCCTCCACGCTATGAATCAAGGTGATCCATACTGGTAAGGTTATTATTCATAACCTGAGTGAGTTCTCCCAGTATGGTGATTAACTGATCAGCACCAGTTGCATCACCAGATCCATTATAAATATCTTAAGTAGGAGGGAAATCCCTACAGGGAGTGCTTGCATTGATACAGTTTACATTCCTTCCACTAGGTGCCATTTCTAAAAAATGGCATAAACTAAATCAGTTTCTGAATCAAAATACATAATTCCATACTTGTAAAACACTTTACTAAAATTGAACTATTTATGGATATAATCCATAATCATAAAAAAAATGTTTTCTTTGAGGAAGTTTATACTCATAAACCCAACATAATAGTTTGTAAAGAAAATTAGAATTATCTTAAGCATATCCCCCGAGAGTGTTGTAACCAAAATTGCCGCAAGGCCCATTATTTTGCACTAGTTCCCATTCGTGTCTAGATCAAAGAGTTGTTTTCGGGTTTTACCCCTACGTACATTTGTGCCAGAGCCGCCTCTATCTCCCTGTATCCAGACATGGATATGTTGTTTGAAAAACTCACAAAATCTCCACAATACCAAAATTCATGGAAGCTCTTCTATACTAATCCTCAAAGTCCATCTTAGTTCTATGTGATCTAATCAGAGTTTGTCTAAATATAGATTCCATGGATCGTACAAAAATTCCTCTGATACCAACTGTAATGCCCCGACCCTAGTTACCCAGAGTCGGTGCATTATTAAGTAACATTAACATCATTAAAAAAAGATTAATTCTTGAATGACTGATTAGTTTAGTAGCCTTGGAATCACTAGATACATTCATACGGTTTACATTACATAATAAAGTGAAAAACTACAGTAATATAGTCTCCATAGTCTACACTCATATCCCCTTCAGAATATCCCTGTATGTCGGCCATAAAATATTTCTTCATATCCAGGGAAAAATAAAACATAGAAAGGTGTGAGCTCAGATGCTCAGTAAGGATAACAATATAGCGGAAGCTTTCATAAATAAGCATAAACATTTGAGGCAATGTATAACTAAAACCAAAGATTTTAAAACATGAACATCAGAATAATATGGCAACGATAAAATGAAATAATACCATTTAATTTTTCACATAGATATTCTACTAGTCGAATAATCGTATGCAATATCACTGACCACTTTCATAATGATGGAAATGCATAGTGCCAAACTTCAATTTCTGTTTCAAGGCATCGTGCCAAGACCTAAGGAATAACTATAACCGGAACCCAACCCAGAGAGCCTCTGTAACCGGACTCCATCCCGAAGAGCCTCTATAACCAGACTCCAACCCGCAGTGCCTCTAATAAATGGACACCAACCCGGAGTACATCTAATAACCGAACACCAACTTGGATTGCCTCTAATAATCAGACAATAACAGGGAGGGATTACTTTTACTGGTCCCCAAACCGGAACATACTAGTCCAACACATTCATCTTAAGAAAAGTTTGATATATAACATAAACATTCTTACTAAAACTAACTTACTAAATGTCAATACTTTAACCATAAACCTTTAATGACATAAAAATAACTCATCCACAGTCAAACATATCACAAAACCTTCAATAAAATATGGATGTTTTTTATCATAATAAATCGAGTTCAAATAAGCTTAAAATCCATCAAAGGATGTTTACATAGATGAAATCAAAACTATTTGAGAGAAATATTTTTTTAAATCATTGAAAAGTCACATAATTTAAAAACAAAACATTTACATTGAAAATATCTTTATATGCTTTTATGGGAAGATTCTAAGATTTTATAATGGCAGAAAATAGCCACACCCGTCGTATAAGTTAACAAAAGACATTCTTACCTTAATTCTGTCGAAAAGGTTAAAAGGACCATGTTTGGAAAATGACGGAAATATTCCTCTATAAACCTATTATAAAAAGAAAAAAAGGGTATAAATGAACTTAACCCATATTCTAGTAAATATTAAAAATGTTTTCAAATACATTTTTAAGAAACATTGATGTGGATTATAAAGAAGTCCCCTTAGATAATTACGTATAAACATCTCAGATAATGAATATATTGTGAAATAAACCCTTACCAATTTGGTAACGTACAAAACATACAACCCATGAAAGAGGTATCATACAATGAATATTTAAATACACATAAATTAAATTTTATTACATAATGAATACAATTATGGGCAGTACATACACCACACAAAAGGTAGTAGTGGCAATATGGCATGAATCTCATGGGAATAATGAGTGAGATAAAAACCCCTTACCTTTTATTTTCCTTGGTTAAAGGTAGTATAAACTCCTATATAATGGTGAAATAATTGATATTAAATTATAAACTTATCATATACATTAATATTATATCATGTATGATCTTTTAACATTTCTTTGTAAATAATATCTTAGTATTATAGTCGTTTCGGGGGTTAACTTACTCATTTTATTTTATATGTTTTGTTACATAAGACATGTTTGTTATGGATAGGTTGTATCTTATTCATATCCAGAAAGATATCTAGTCTGTAAAAATTATTTTTTATCATCAAATGAGAATTATACTTGAATGCATATGATGGAGAATGAATCTCATCGTGTTCGTAGAGACGATAGTCCGTACGTACGCACGAGCGAAAATATCACTCTTTTGATATTAAAATAATATATAATTGGATGGTATATCATATATACAGAATCATTATCATGTTATATTTATTATTTACATGAATTACACATCATTATTATACCCATCCAAATAATAATGTTTTGAATAACAATTACACCACGACGTGGAGACGGTAAGTCATACGTAGGCACATGTGGTGACATGTCATTCAAAGGATGGATAGAATACTGAATATGGTTTTACCATATTTAAAACAACATCATAGTATATAGAGGATACTTGAGTTATTATTTTAGAATGGTAATAAAAAAAGAAAGAAAAATTTGAAGAAGAATGGAACTTGAATGAGGGTGGTGAAAACATTAACTCTTCTTCAGGTCTTCCTTTTGATTTGATCAAAAGGGATCCTTAAGTTGTCTTTATGATCAAACTAATTCCTATAGGGTAAATTTAGGGAAGCTGAGAGGATATTTGGGCAGGGGTAGGCCCAGCAAAAAGGATTTGAATGTGTGAATTAGGGAGAAGGGGGAGTTCCCGTTTATAAGCGGGGTGAGGGGTACCATTGGAAAAGCTAGAAATATTTTATTATAATAAATTAATATTCGGATTTTAATGGCTCCAAAGTGGATTATTAAAAGTATAAGGTGAGTATGGGTCGAAATAATTTCAACCGATTGATTTAATATAGGTCTGGGTCATTATATTAACCATATCTTTTAGTTTTAACTCTTAGTTAATTAGTTTGACATTTACCATGTCACTTTGTATTTTTATATTATATAGTAAATAAACATACTATATACATCCAATTGACCTCAAAGTGGTCCATTAATGATACACCTATCATGACATAAGTCCTTTTTCCAAACCATAGATTTTTAGGAATATAATATCAATTAATAATATAATATTTTTTTAAAAAACTCATTTATGTCAATTTTGACACAATTCAATAATTCATTTTTGTTAAACTATTAAAAACATTATTAATTCAAACCAAATTCATTTAAGCAATCCTATGATGTCATATTAACCAATAAAAATCATGTATGTCATCAAAACGTTCAAATTATATTTATTTTAACATTTATTATACCAATATTTGATTCTTTCATTAATAAGGAATATACTGCATCATTATTGTTTCATAAATAATAATAATTATTAAATGTCGAAAAATTATAAATAAAATACCATTATGTATGAAATATTTTTTTCTTTAAAATGAATATTTATAGTCTAAAACATGAAATATATAACCTTATGTAAAACTTGTTTTTCTAAAAGATATATGCTTTTGTCATTTTTGTATTTATTTTTACTTAATTAAAGGTCTCCTTATCACATACAAGTGGATCCATGGGATCAAAAATCAACCCAAAGATTCCCATGGTTGGACATATATCAACAAATAAAGTTAGGACACATTTGAGGGCAATTTATTATTATTATAATATTATTTTTTACCCTTATTTACCGGATTTACCCTTTAACCATGGTAAATAAAATATTTACCGAAGTAATTATTCAAAATTTCTAAAAATAAAAGTTCATATTTAAACAATTTATAAATCCTGATTCCAAATATGGAATCCATTTTTCAAAATTCAAAACACAGAAGTGACAAAAATTATTTTTAAATTAATTTCAATTGTTAAAACAAAAAGCGTGTTTTTAAGAAATAATAACTTTCAAAAGATTGACACTTGTTTATGTCCGGCATAATTATAAAATTATGTCCAATGACAAACATTGTATTAAATAGTAAAAATATATTCTAAATATTCATTAAAACCACTAAAATTAATAATTTATCACTATTAATTATTTCAATTAAAAAGTTGTTTTTAATTAAAATTTAGTAATTTTCACTATTCATCATAATATAAAAGTTACCTGAAAAGTACCAAAATTTCACCCTAGGCTAATTTCAATATTCCGAATCCAAAAATGAAGTCCGTTTTGAATGATAAAATTTATAAAATTTCAAAATGTGGGTATTACTATTCATAATGGCTAGTTTGATTGGTTGTGATGTGTGTTAAAACTCGAAGTTGCGTACAACACACTCTACTGTATTATTCAAAGAGAAGCGTACCATAGAATCTTGGGGTCTTAAAATAAATATCCACATACATGTTGAGACAGGAAGAAAGATTTATAGGGTGATTGACCAAGTCACAAGGTTTGGATACTTATCTCTATGCCAAAAAATAGTTCCATATAGGGGAATCCCACATAGTGTCTAATTATAGATTAAATTGTATGTGCCTTATAATATCTTATAATATTATATATTTTCCGTGAATCTGTATCAATTCCATCCCCAATGAATATATCACTAGGAAATATGAATATGTGGTCACCTAAACCTTGTTGTCATTTATCACTATGTACTTGCCTTAGAATCTCTAAAAAGGCAATCCACACATATTGTCCTTAGTTAAGCCATCAATCCTGGAGAAATGGAAACCACCAACCTATTTTGATCCACCATTGACCGTATTATTTCATCATCACACATTGATCACATCCTCAATATGAAAACACAACCACTGAATCTACCTATTGCACTGATGATTGGTAAAATAATGATTGATTATATGGTATTCAATGAATTTTTTTCCCAAAAATAACAATGACTAATGTTAGAAGAAAAGAGGGATAAATACATAAAACACATGATGTGAGGAATGATCTTAAACGTTTTTTATCTAGTCTAAGTCCATTTTTAGTGAAATAGATAAACAAAGAGGGATATAACCAATGATCCAAATTAATTAATTTAAAACAAATACACCACTGTTAATTGAATCATTTATGTTCATAAAATTGATCCATTTTTGATTGGGGTAAATGAACGGTATGGAATTTCACCAATAAAAAATCATATATAGAGTTTGGATTTATCATTAAAAAATAATGGTCTTGTGTTTATTGTTTGTGAGATCCACAAACTCTATTGGTGTATGTTCCTCAATATGATCATGATATGATGTCTCTTCCAATGATCCTAAATTATACCCTCTCTATTAGATCCTCTAAATGTAACACCCCGAGCTTCCACGATACCCTTCACTTTCAGTAATGTAATAGCTTGCATTGTACGCAAGTTCTAGATTCTAACACACCGAGACCAATCAAAATAGCCACTATGAATAGTAATACCCACCTTTTGAAATTATATATATTTTATATTTCAAAATGGACTTCATTTTTGGATTCGGAATCTCTAAATTATCCTATGTTGAATTTTTGTAATTTTCTGAGAATTTTGAATTTTTTTATGAATAGTGAAAAATAAATAAAAACAACTATTTTAATCAAAATAAGTTATAGTGATAAATTATACTATTGAGTGGTTTTAAAGTATAATTATAATATATTTTTACCATTTTATCCAATGGTGTTCATTAGAATTAATTTCACTATGAAATTAGACATAAACAATTGTCAATCTTTTGATATATATTGTTTCTTAAAAACACACTATTTGTTGTGACAACGAGAATTAGTTATAAAATTAATTAATGAAACTTATATGTTTGGAATTTTGTAAAAATTACATCATTTTTGATTTTGGAATATCAATTATAGCTTAGGGTGAAATTTTGGCAGTGTTTCGAAAAACTTCAATTTTTGATGAATAGTGAAACCACTATGTGATAGTTAAAAAACTGATTTTTTCATTTACATGAAACGTTACCACTTCTGTGATTTGATTTTAAAAAATCTGGCATACATGGTTGTAATTAATAACTAAAATTTGGTTCAATGGGATAAAATTAAATTTTTGGTGAATAATAACTTTTAAGTTTAATTAATCGCGATTAAAGGTAATTAGTGAAATTTAAGGTAAAAATGGTATTATAAAAATATAAAAATACCTATACACTTGTCCTAACCCTATTGGATGAGTCATGTCCGACCATGAAAATCCATGGGTCAACTTGCTGACCCCATGGAGCCACATTGGTAGGAAAATGACATTAAAAACATTTTATTTAATGTTAAAATAAAAATGTCACAAACATGAGTTGTTTTACATAAACAATTTTTAAATGGGGTTATATGATGAAGATCACATTTTCATATATTTTATACTGTAAAACATTGTTTATAATCCCACAAAAGTGTTATTTAATGGGTAATTATCATGTTTTTAGTGTTTAGTGCTATTTTGAACCCAAATGTGAAAAACGACTAATTCTAAATTTTTGACAGAATTTTACGTCAGGGGTATTTTGGTCATTTCAGGAAAAATAAAATTCCAAATTTTCTGATTAAAATTTCGTTAGAATCCTTATTTTATTTCCTTCATTTTTGTCTTCTGGACCAGGAGCTGATTCGGTCATCTAAAGGGTCTCAAAAATCATTGCAGATTGGAGTTTTTCCGGGCGGACAACATGGACCCACCCAAAGTAACGGACATCAAACGCGGCCTAAACATATCCAAATGATGTGTTTCCACCTGGGATACCTTGGGGACAGATAGGGGCGTCTCTACAATAAATTTGGAGGATTTTGGAGATCCTTAACGAGGCTATTTAACGAAATTATTTTGGAGGAACCTTCCTGGATGGTTCGTCCAGAAACAGCAACCGAGAATGAAAAATTAATAACTCCTAGATACGGTTTCCAAATCAGCTGAAAGTTTGAGAGGAGACGGCCAAGACATTTATGAACAACATTTATGAAGGGTGGAACGCGTGAATATGTCATTAAAGGGGTATACAATTCGTCGACATTTGAGAGACAAATTCTGCCTATAAAAGGAGGCCCTCACCTCCTTCCCAAATCATCCATTCTCCGTCCATTCCTTCAAGGCACCAAGGAGGAGATCTCCACCGAGGGAGGCCGACCAGAAATATTCACCATTTCATTTATTTTCTTTATTTTAGTTTTAGTTTGTAATTCAGATTTCTAATAAAATTCATGCATTGTTTTTATTTTTGTGTCCACCCTTCCTCCCTGTTTTCTTCTTCATCTTTTCTCTTTCTTTTCTTCTTTTATTATTCTCATATTATCCACCGTGACCTATTACCCTCAAATATGAGGGGTTATCCCAAGACTTGGCCCGGGGGAGGTATGTGGAAATTTCATTAATTCGATGCTTAAATTCCTATGTTTTATTAAGTTTGTGATGAGTAAGAGTGATGTGCACGGGTGTGGCGATCGTCCACCACGACACTGATCTCAAACTCATTTCTATTCTTTTATTAAATATTTTCCCTCCCTTCTACTGGATACAAGCTCTTCATACGATGGAGTTGAGCCATTGAGTGGTTGAAATGGTATACGATGGAGCCAGGTCTTGGAAGATGACACACTCTCGATCGAGGTGTGCCATCAACCTTGATTATAGGAGGAGGTGAAGTTAAGATTGCAAAATGCATTCAAGATTTCACACCAATAAATAAAATAATAGTAATTCATGAATGAGATCTCATAATTGAATTATCAAACTTAATTTAAATATCAACAAGGATAATGATGAAACCCACATACCAACCCATAAAGGCCAAGTTCTTTCTCAATTAATTGCATTTTTTCGTTGCATGTTAGTTTTATCTTTTATTAAATTACATTTATTTCATAAAATATTAAACAACAAAAAAGAATTAGATTAGGTGGAATAGAATTAGTGATTTATTAACCACAAAAACTCCTCAAGAGAACGACCTAGGTCAGCCCATGTGCTGCACTTAGCTATAAATATTTTTGAGAGCGTGCACGACAACGCTTCGTCAAATTGGCGCCGTTGCCGGGGAACCAAGTGGTTTTCATTCACTATTTTTATTCACACTGTGTAAATAATTTTCCTTTCATTAAAAAAACAACAAAAATATTCATAAATTTCAAAAACTAAAAAAAATCTTCTTTGTTCATGATGTATTCAAATTATGATTATTATGCATGGACTGATCAATCTCATGTGCAAGGAAATTTTCACAATGAACTAGATGCACAATTTCATAGGATTAGTGATAAAGTGAAAAACTTGGAGGGCCAAATAGAATTGATTGCAAAATATGTACGCGCATCCCAAGAACAACCGAAACCTGAACTGGAACCTAAACCAGAACGAGTGGTGGAAGAGATTTCACCCATCATTTTGTATGCTAAAGAACCTGAGGAGGGTGAGAAGGATCTACTAAAAGAATTAATCACATCATCCCGCACTCAACCATTGCTCGAGGAGGTCCCAGAAGTAAACATTCCAACTGATGCACTGATGGGAGGTCAACATTTTTTGGAAGAATCTTGGAATAACTTTGTTGAAGATAACTTGAAACATGATCTTCCCATACTTAATAATGAAACATCAGACACTTTATACCTCTCCCTTGCTTTGGAAGATAAGGAAGAAGACGCACCTGCTGAGATTGAGTTTCCAATGGTCATGCCTGAAGAGATCAATTACCATGCTGAATTACATGAAAGGGAAGATTTCTTTATTAATTCTTCATGTTTTAATATTATTCAAGCTAAATTGTTTTCTGACATCTCTTCCTTTGAAATTTCTGATACATCACAAATGGAGCAGACCATGGATGATATGAAAGATACCACTAAATTAGTGGTGATCATGGAAGAAGATCTGGAGAAGGTGGCGGTGGTGCGACTACCTCCTCAACCAAAATTTTCATACCATATGGAGGAGGACACCACCGAAGTTAACAGGGAGAATCCTTATCTTTTATTCCCACCCACTTCGAACCTCAAATTTCTTCTTTATTCTTTCTCGGTGGTTGGGAAAATTCTTATCTTATTTGGGGTTCTCTACATTCAGTGTTTAATCATGGACATCGGGAAAACTCACATGTGGTGGTTCATCTCAAAGAAACCACATCCACCTTCTGATCGAGGATAATCCACTGAAACTGCCTGACTAGGGGCAGTAAAAACCTAGCACCTGCTTGGGGGTCTAAACCAAGCATTATCTCTTTTCTTTTCCTTTTCTCATTCTTTTTATTTATTTTTTTCTTATTTATTTTTATTACATTCTTGTAGTCTTAATGTGGTTGCTTCTAGGAGCTTAACTCAAGGCATCCACTTCTAAAATAATGTCAGGTTGTATCTTTCCTTCCCTTTTATTTTTTACCTTTATATTTATATTTTGTTGAGTTGAAATAAGGGGTAGTTAAATTTAGGTGCGGGGGAGTGTTAACCTGCTTAGTACTTCTTGTGTGCTTTTCATTTTTTTTGGATTTTTGAGCTTCAATGAATATTCTTATCACTTTTCACACATCAATTGATTATAAAGAGTTGAAATGATTTTTGAAATAATGGATTTTACATGATTGTTGATGTGAAAACATTTTCTTGAATTGGATTATCAATCATTTTTATGAGTTTGACTGATTTTTGAAATCCATGACCATGAAACAACTGACTCAAAATATTCTTTTTTCCAATCCTGTGAGGTATTCTAAACCACTTTTACATATTCTTCTTAATACCCACACATTCTTGAGGGAAACTTGAATTTTGTGTGAGAACCAGAATTTGTGAATAATTCTCTTTTAAAGCTTTGGATTTCATGAAATGTATTTGAAATGATTGAGGCATCTCTTTGGCTAGCCACATTTTATCTTGAGACCCACCTTTACATTTATCCTTCGTAATCCCTAAGATTCCATGAATTGCCTTATAGGTTTAAGCCATATTACAAGCCAATTTTTCCATACCTACCCGCACTTTTAGTATTTTTGCATGGATATTTCAAGTTTGAGTATGGGGGAAGGGCCTTTCGTGTGAGTTCATTGGGATGTGTATCATTTATCGGTAGTGTGAAGTGTGTGTCAATACTTTGGGCAGTGGATAACAAGAGAATTGGGCATGTGTCGTCATTTCGTTGTGCTTTATTTGGTTCATCCATTTCTCCTAAAAAAAAGAAAAAATGGAGATGAGCTTGAATTCCTAATTATAAATTCTTTTATGACTCATGTCCCTCCCAAAAATCAAGGGCATGAATTGTCATTCATTCATTGTATTCAATTTTTCAGCTCATCCTCTATGAAAAAAAGAAAGAAAAAAAAAGAATAAAAGAAAAAAAATAAAGCTGTGCCTTTCTGGAGCTTTGAAAAAAAGAGGAGAACTTAGATGATATCATCACTTATTGGCTCATGTACCATGTCATAAAGATGGGTGGGGTTGTTTTTCACATTTACAAGCTGTATTGAGTGAGTAATTTCATGTGTTTTCACTTGATTTAATCATGCATTGTACTTAAAAGTTCAACCTCCTCTTTCTAGCTTGGAACATTTTTCAATCATTCTACCACCGACCCTAAGCCACAGAATCATTTGAACCTTTAATTAAAGCCCTCATGATTAAATTCATTTTCATGTTTCACGCTGTGGAGAAATGATAATTTTCACAAACCTATGGTGATACATGCGATTTTCAAGTATGAGTATAACTCTAGATTCAATTTCTCTTGAGTGAAGAGTGACATAAAAATCAATGTGAGGTAGGTTGTGATTGGGCCATGGATTGATTTATGAGGTTGAAAAAATTTTATTGATTGAAATGAAAATGAGAGAATTATTATTCATAAATGAGACATGATGGAATTCTATTTTGGATAAAATCATTGATATTTTCTCATTTTTGATTGTTGTGTGGATTTTGATTTGGATGTAAGTTTATTGCCCAGGAGTGCAATGTTTAAGTGTGGGGGAGTGATGAAGCTCACATTTTCATATATTTTATAATGTAAAACATTGTTTATAATCCCACAAAAGTGTTATTGAATGGGTAATTATCATGTTTTTAGGTTTTAGTGCTATTTTGAACCCAAATGTGAAAAACGACTAATTCTGGATTTTTGACAGAATTTTACATCAGGGGTATTTTGGTCATTTCAGGAAAAATAAAATTCCAAATTATCTGATTAAAATTTTGTTAGAATCCTTATTTTATTTCCTTCATTTTTGTCTTCTAGACCAGGAGCTGATTCGGTCATCTAAAGGGTCTAAAAAATCATTGAAGATTGGAGTGTTTCCGGGCGGACAGCATGGACCCACCCAAAGTAACGGACATCAAACACGGCCTAAACATATCCAAATGATGTGTTCCCACCTAGGATACCTTGAGGACAGATAGGGGAGTCTCTACAATAAATTTGGAGGATTTTGGAGATCCTTAACGAGGCTATTGAACGACATTATTTTGGAGGAACCTTCCTGGATGGTTCGTCCAGAAACAGCAACCGAGAATGAAAAATTAATAAATCCTACATACGGTTTCCAAATCAGCTGAAATTTTGAGAGGAGACGGCCAAGACATTTATGAACAACATTTTATGAAGGGTGGAACACGTGAATATGTCATTAAAGGGGTATACAATGCGTCGACATTTGAGAGACAAATTCTGCCTATAAAAGGAGGCCCTCACCTCCTTCCCAAATCATCCATTCTCCGTCCATTCCTTCAAGGCACCAAGGAGGAGATCTCCACCGAGGGAGGCCGACCAGAAATCTTCCCCATTTCATTTATTTTCTTTATTTTAGTTTTAGTTTGTAATTCAGATTTCTAATAAAATTCATGCATTGTTTTTATTTTTGTGTCCACCCTTCCTCCCTGTTTTCTTCTTCATCTTTTCTCCTTCTTTTCTTCTTTTATTATTCTCATTTTATCCACCGTGACCTCTTACCCTCAAATATGAGGGGTTAACCCAAGACTTGGCCCCGGGGAGGTATGTGGAAATTTCATTAATTCAGTGCTTAAATTCCTATGTTTTATTAAGTTTGTGATGAGTAAGAGTGATGTGCACGGGTGTGGCGATCGTCCACCACGACACTGATCTCAAACTAATTTCTATTCTTTTATTAAATATTTTCCCTCCCTTCTACTGGATACAAGCTCTTAATACGATGGAGTTGAGCCATTCAGTGGTTGAAAGGGCATACGATGGAGCCAGGTCTTGGAAGATGACACACTCTCGATCGAGGTGTGCCATCAACCTTGATTATAGGAGGAGGTGAAGTTAAGATTGCAAAATGCATTCAAGATTTCACACCAATAAATAAAAGAATAGTAATTCATGAATGAGATCTCATAATTTAATTATCAAACTTAATTTAAATATCAACAAGGAGAATGATGAAACCCACATACCAACCCATAAAGGCCAAGTTCTTTCTCAATTAATTGCATTTTTTCATTGCATGTTAGTTTTATCTTTTATTAAATTACATTTATTTCATAAAATATTAAACAACAAAAAAGAATTAGATTAGGTGGAATAGAATTAGTGATTTATTAACCACAAAAGCTCCTCAAGAGAACGACCTAGGTCAGCCCCTATGCTGCACTTAGCTATAAATATTTTTGAGAGCGTGCACGACAACGCTTCGTCATTATACAAGTAATATTTTTTACTATAAATATTAATTATAAATATAAAAAGATTTCCTACATCATGGTAATTTTTTTATAATTTTTAGACATTAAATAAATTAAATTTTTAATGACACCATGATGATGCAGCGATTATCTCATTAATTAACGATTTTAATAAAATGAAAAGATAATGTAAAATCTAATAATTACACATGTCAAAAACCTATTGGATGAGTAGATTTCGAACCCTTATCACCTTATTCTAGAAATATATATGTTTGGGACCTTAAAATCCGAAACTCATTATATAATAAAGTAACATTTCATGACTTTCAAAGAGTGCCCCTCCTCTCCTCTTATAAAAGTCCCCCACCACTACCAATTTATTCACACCATCAAGCCATTTGGATCAGCCAACCTCTGCCCAAATACTCTCTAAAATTCTCTCTCTTACTCCTAGAATCCTCAATTTGTGAAGAAGTCTTCTTGAGGAATCCTTTGGCTCAAATCAAAAAGAGTTACCCGATTTTTAGGTAATGTCTTCTGTTATGTTATTTTTTTTTCTTCTCCAACCCCTTAAACTCTTTTTATTCCTTTATTTTGTAACAAAAACAGTATATTAAATATACTTGGATGTTTTTATTAGAAAATTTTATTTACACTTACACACACCTTCGTCTAATGGCTAAAGAACATAATGTTTGTGTGGGTGGTGAATTACTGCCTCACGAAACGATGATTGTTCAATCTTCTTTTAACACCTATCATGATGGCCATTTTGATGAAACAATTTTTATATATGATATATATTATGTTTTTGTTTTCCTTATTCTTCTGTATCTCTCATTTATGACATACCTTTATGATTTCCATTATGGGTAAACGCGATAATTTCATTTTAGGAAGTGCGGACTACCACCCCCTCAAAGTGATTTGAATCGTTAATGCCATATGTGGGATGAATAAAGGATGGAGTAAATGGTATTATACATTATATTATACTGGAATTATAGTATAACTTTATATAATTATAATTTCATTCCATTAAATACGAAATAGAAATGAAAGTAGCATTCATGCCTACGTACGACTTACCGTCTCCATGAATGGTGCATTTTATTTATTATCTCTAAATGTTATGTAAATATTATAAATGAATGTATATACTGGATATATGTTATATATATGATATCTAAATAATGAATATAATTATGGATATAATGGATATTTCACCACAAGAACAACTTGTAATTATAAGAAGTTTATTTTTGACTCAAGTACCAAAGATCGGCAAAACGACCGTTATTAAGTTAAATAATTACATAATGTTCATAACATGGTAATAAGTGATATAAAGGGAATAATAAATCTGAAAAAGGTTCTTAAGCAAGTATAAAGTTACTCTAGTTTATTATCCAGGAGGTTAAAGAACGATCGAGTCAAGTTGGACACGATGTAAGGGAATTTCCTAACCTAATTTCCATTATTTGGGATAATCTCCTACTTTCAAATTATGTCATGACATTATTATGCCCTATCTTGTATTTGTACTTTTTTTATGAGTAATTATAGTGAATACACATAATATATTTATTTTATTTAAAAAAATTGTTTTTTGTAAGGGACTTCATCTCAATCACCTTTCATTGAGGCATATTTTGTTTTATACACAACTTTATTTTATATGGTGTATAAACCCCTTTGAATATTAAGTTTATTAAAAAAGATTTATTTTATAATTATGTGATTTTTAAATGATTTCAAAAAAGAAATATATTTCTCTCAAATATATGAAAATCCAGTGCAAATGTATACGTATTTAATGCAAGCTTAAAAATGTTTTCAGAAAACCCGACTCTCGGGTGTGGTATATAGGAAGGGATTGGGAGTGGAACCATCATGGCCTGTAATTAGTTGAGAGGTATCAGAATTAGTTATTTTGTTTTCAGAAGCTTGCATAAAGTTTTCAGAAAAACACTGGAGTATATTTGAGAAATTTTAAATGTAAGTATCTTCTAAAAAAAATTGCATCGGTAGGTCTCATGATATAAACTAGTGTCTTGGCACGAGTCCTTGACCAAATAAAATTTGTGGTCTTGGAATGAGGCCTTGGCTACGTGGTTATGATAGTATGGAATTATGAATTCCATCATTATGAAAGTGCTTATTGATATTTAATGTGATTATTCGTCTAGTAGAATATCCATGTGAGTATGTAAATAGAATTATTTAATTTTATTTTTGCCATATTATGCTGTCGTTCATGTTTAAAAAGGATTTTGTTTTAGTTATACATTGACTTAAATGTTAATGTTTATTTATGAAAGCGTCCACAATATTGTTATCCTTACTGATCATCTGAGCTCACCCCTTTTAATGTTTTAATATTTTCTAGGATGTGAAGAAGTATTTTATGAATGACCTGCAGGGATAGTCAGAAGAGGATATGAGTGTGGACTATGGAGACTTTGTTATTGTAGTTTTTTACTTTATGATGTAATTTTACATTTATGAATATATCTAGTGTTTTCAAGGCTACTAAACTAATAGTCCTTTCGATACTGGATCTTTTTTGATCATGCAAATGTTACGCAGTAATGCATGGACTCTGGGTAGCTGTGGTCTGGGCGTTACAGTTGGTATCATAGGCAGTTTAGTACTAACCTTGGAAGCTAGATTTAGATAAACTCTGATTAGAGGACATAGCCCTAAGATATAATTTGAGGATTAATATAGAAGAACTTTCTAGAATTTTGGTATTATAGATATTTTGGGAGTTTTCCGAGCAATACATCCCTATCTGGATACGAGAAGATAGAGGCAGATCTGGCACAGATGTACCTAGGGGTAAAACCCAAAAACACCGCTTTGAGCTAGACTCGAATGGGAACTGGTGCACGACAACGGGCTTGCTGGACTCTTGGTTACGGCAGTCCCGGGGGATATGCTTAGGATAAATCTTGTTTTCATTACAAACCACTATGAAGGGTTATGAGTATATACTTCCACAAAGAAATCATTTATTATGATTATGTATTATATCTATAAATAGTTCAATTTATGTTAGGTGTTTTGCAAGTTTGTTAAACAATAGCACCTAGTGGGAGGAATGGAAACTGTATAAATGCACGAACTCCATGTAGGGATTTCCCTCCTGCTCAAGATAATTATTGTGGAGCTGGACATACAACTGGTGCTGATCACCTTATCACCATACTGGGACAACTCACTCAGGTTATGAATAATAACCTTACTCGTATGGAGAACACTAACCCACAATGTGGAGGATCAATGTTAGATCGTTTCATGAGGCATTAACCGCCAACATTTAATGGGGGTACAAATCCATTAGTATGTGAGAAATGGATAAAATCCTTAGAGAAAATATTCCACACCTTCGGGAGTAGTGAAAGGGAAAAGGTTATCATGGAAGTTTACCGCCTCACTGGAGATGTTGATCAATGGTGGTCATTGATTCAAAATACAAAGGAAGATGATGAAGTATCAAATATGGAATGGAGGGAGTTCAAATAGATTTTCTTAGAAAAATATTTTCCTCGTGACCATCGAGCAGATATGGAAAGGCAATTTCTGAGTCCGAGACAAAAGGAGGATGTGTATGTCGCAAAGTATGAGGCTAACATTACAAGGATAGTGAGGCATGCTACATATTATATACGTAACCCAAGAAGAAAGATCGATCGTTTCCTTGATGGGTTAAAACTGTGTTTTTGTCGAGCATTAGTCTCAAAAACCATCTCGTCGTACGAAGATATTGTCTCAAGTGCTATCAAGATAGAAAAGTAATTCTCTAAATCTTATGACAATAAATTAAAGCAAGAGAATAAGAGAACGATGGAACAAGAGATAGATAAAGGGAAAAAGTGAAAGAATGATTTTCCATTATGCGATAATTGTGGGAAGAACCACCCCGGTACTTGCCTAAAAGGAATGGGAGTTTGTTATAAATGTGGAGAAAAAGGCCACCAAGCTCGTGATTGTAAGGGAAAGAAAGATGCTATCAATGTTGAATGCTACAATTGTAGGGAAATGGGGAAATATGCAAATGAATGTCCTAAGCGTTAGGGAAACTCACCTCAGAAAATGCCAAGGGATCAAGGACAATCTTATGCTGTTACTATAGTTGAAGCTGAATAAATAATGTATTGGTGCTTTTGGACTCAAGGATAATATTCTGGTTATAAGGATAATGTGATATATATAAGTATTGTACTGAAGTACTTGTTGTTTTCATTAATGATTTAATATGATGAAGGTAATCATATTTTTAATATGTGATAATAAGAGAATTATTACTTTGTTTGGGGAATCTGATGTTACAATTGATTTTGGAATTTAGAGACCTTTTAGAGAATGTCTGGATAGAGGTATTTTGGGTAACTATAATGGTTGGAATGTATTAAGTTTAACCTTTGATAGTAATGTTTAAGGTTAAAACATTTCTGAAGATTATTTTTGGAATATTATAATACTATAGTTTTAGGAAAAGGACAACCTGCAGGTCGGGGGATAACCTGTCGTGTCGGACAAAGCTGTAGGAATCGAACCCACAACCATAGTGCGATAGGCCTTTTTACCTACCACTAGCCTATAGGAAGTCTCTGGTTATAACAAAATAGTTTTCCTTATCTAAATGGTATGTGGTAATATTTGGAACCTTATACAATTAGGATAAATAGAATATTTTGGAGTTCTGTTATCATTTGGAGTGAAAGATGGGTTCGTGGTAAACATTTATTAAAGAATGAAAGCCTACATGAAAAGTATGTATATTCCCTTACGTTCTAATTAAATATCCTAAATAAATTCTTCAACTTTATAAAAGGTAACTTGAAACAAAATCGTTGTCGGTTAACTTTTCCAACTGGGGATTCAATGACCGTTTAACCAATCACATGTTTGTGATTTTCTTGTGGTAAACTTTCTCCTAATCATGTTTTCTACAACTCTCAATCCGAACATGATGGTTTATTTTTCCTCCATATCCATATTTTCATAGAATCCTAGTATGGGCTATCTCGGGTGACCTTTGTACTTCTGTTTCTTTCTTTTAATGTTATATTTTTATTAACCCTATTTTCGATGTGGGTTTTCCAAAAAGGTATCTTCTATTTTCAACCTTTTATTTTCAAAGAAAAATTTCAAATTGCGAGGACGTAATTTATTGAACGAGGGGAGAATGTAACACCCCGAGCTTCCACGATACGCTTCTCTTTCAATAATGTAATAGCTTCAATTGTAGGCATGTTCGAGATTCTAACACACCGCGACCAATAAAAATAGCCATTATGAATATTAATACCCACGTTTTGAAATTATATATATTTTATATTTCAAAATGGTCTTCATTTTTGGATTCGAAATATCAAAATTATCCTAAGTTGAATATTTGTAATTTTCTGAGAATTTCCAATTTTTTTATGAATTGTGAAAATACTTAAAAAAAATTTTATAATAAAAATAATTTATAGTGATAAATTATACTATTGAGTGGGTTTAAAGTATAATTATAATATATTTTTTCCATTTTATCCAATGGTGTTCATTAGAATTAATTTCACTTGGAAATTGGACATAAATAATTGTCAATCTTTTGATATATATTGTTTCATAAAATCACGTTATTTGTTGTGACAACGAGAATTAGTTATAAAATTAATTAATGAAACTTATATGATTGTAATTTTTTAAAAAAGTCATCATTTTTTAATTTGGAGTATCAATTATATCTTAGGGTGAAATTTTGGCATTGTTCTGAAAAACATCATTTTTGATGAATAGTGAAACCACTAAGTGATAGTTAAAAAAGTGATTTTTCGTTTAAATGAAACAATACCACTTCTGTGATTTTATTTTCAAAAATATGACATACATGGTTGTCATTAGGAAGTAAAATGTGGTTCAATGGGATAAAAATAATTTTTGGTGAATAGTAACTTTTATGTTTAATTAATCGCGATTAAATGTAATTAGTGAAATTTAAGGAAAAAATGGTATCATAAAAATATGAAAATACCCTTACACTTGTCATACCCCTATTGGAAGAGTCATGGCCGACCAAGACAATCCATGGGTCAACTTGGGGATCCCATGGAGCCACTTTGGTAGGAAATGACATTAAAAACGTTTTATTTAATGTTAAAATAAAAATGTCACAAACATGAGTTGTCTTACTAAAAAAGATTTTAAATGGGGTTATACAACTAATATTTTTTACTATAAATATTCATTTGAAAGATAAAACGATTTCCTACATCATGGTAATTTTTTTATAATTTTTAGCCATTAAATCAAGTAAATTTTTAATGACACCATGATGATGCAGCGATTACCTCATTAATTAACGATTTTAATAAAATGAAAAGATAATGAAAAATATAAGACTTACACACGTCAAAAACCTATTGGATGAGTATATTTAGAACCATTATCACCTTAGCCTCGAAATATATAAGTGTGGGGCCATTAAACTCCGAAACTCACTATATAATAAAGTATCATTTCATGACTTTCCAAGAGTACCACTCCTCTCCTCTTATAAAAGGCCCCCAATACTACCACCTTATTCACACCTTCAAGCCAGTTAGATCGGCCAACCTTGGCCCAAATACTATCTAAACATTCTTATCTTACTCTTAGAAGCCTCACTTTGGGCATATTTCTTCCCAAGGAAGCCTTTGCCTCAAATCCAAAAGAGTTACCCGATTTTAAGGTAATGTCTTCTTTTATGTTATTTTGTTTTATTTTGCTTCTCCAACCCCTTAAACTATTTTTATTCATTTATTTTGTAAAAAAACCAGTATCTTCAATATACATTGTTGTTTTTATGAGAATAATTTTATTTACACTTACACACACCTTCGTGTAATGGCTAATGAACATACTGTTTCTGTGGGTGGCGAATTACTGCCTCACGGAACGATGATTGTTCAATCTTCTTTTAACACCTCTCATGGTGGCCATTTTGATGACACTATTTTTATATATGATATATATTATGTTTTTGTTTTCCTTATTCTTCTGTATTTCTCATTTATGGCATAAATTTATGATTTCTATTATGGGTAAATGCGATAATTTAATTTTAGGAAGTGCGGACTACCGCCCCCTCAAAGTGATTTGAATCGTTAATGCCTTATGTGGGATGTATAAAGGATGGAGTAAATGGTATTATACATTATATTATACTTTAATGACAGTATACCTTTATATAATTATAATTTCATTCCATTAAATATGAAATAGAAATAAAAGTAGTGTTCATGCGTACGTACGACTTACCGTCTCCATGAATGGTGCATTTCATTTCTTATCTCTAAATGTTATGTAATATTACAAATGCTTGTATATACTGGATATATATGATATATATTATATCTAAATCATGAATATAATTCTGGATATAATTGATATTTCACCACAAGAATAACTTGTAATTATAAGAAATTTATTTTTGACTCAAGTACCAAAGATCGACAAAACGACCGTTATTAACTTAAATAATTACATAATGTTCATAACATGGTAATAAGAGATATAAAGGGAATAATGAACTTGAAAAAGGGTTTTAAGAAATTATAAATTACCTCTAGTTTATTATCTATGAGGTTAAAGAACGATCTAGTTTAGTCGG
Organism: Viscum album; assembly: GCA_963277665.1. NCBI lineage: Eukaryota > Viridiplantae > Streptophyta > Magnoliopsida > Santalales > Viscaceae > Viscum > Viscum album. The sequence continues at coordinate 9,371,811 of OY728147.1, forward strand.
ACACGAGGTAAGAGAATTTATTAACCTAATTTCCATTCTTTGTGTTAATCTCCTACTTTCAAATTATGTCATGATATTATTATGTCCTATTTTGTATTTGTAATTTTTTTATGTGTACTTATAGTGAATACACATAATAGATTTATTTTATTTTAAAAAAATGATCTTTGTAAGGGACTTCATCTCAATCTCCTTTCATTGTGTCATATTTTTTTATACACAACTTTCTTTTATATGGTGTATAAATCTCTTTGACTGTTACGTTTGTTCAAAAGATTTTCTTTTATAATTATGTGATTTTTAAATTATTTCAAAAAAGTGATATTTCACTCAAATATATGAAAATCTAGTGCAAATGTATACGTATTTAACGCAAGCTTAAAAATGTTTTCAGTTAACCCGACTCTCGAGTGTGGTAGACAGGAAGGGATTGGGAGTGGACCCATCATAGCCTGTAATTAGTCGAGAAGTTTCAGAATTAGTTATTATGTTTTTATAAGCATGCATAATGTTTTCAGAAAACACTGGAGTATATTTGAGCAATTTTAAATGTATGTATCTTCTAAAACAAATTGCATCGGTAGGTTTCATGAGACAAACTAGTGTCTTGGCACGAGGCCTTGACAAAATCTTATTTGTGGTCTTGGCACGAGGCCTTGGCAACGTGGTTATGATAGACTGGCATTATGCATTCCATCATTATGAAAGTGGTTATTGATATTGTATGTGATTATTCGACTAATAGAATATCCATGTGAGTAAGAAAATAGCATTATTTTATTTTATTTTTGCCATATTATGCTGAAGTTCTTGTTTAAAAATGCTTTTGTTTTAGTTATACATTTCCTTAAATGTTAATGTTTATTTATGAAAGCTTTCACAATATTGTTATCCTTACTGACCATCTAAGCTCACCCCTTTCAATGTTTTAATATTTTCCAGGATGTGAAAAAGTATTTTATGAATGACTTGCCGGGATAGTCAGAAGAGGATATGAGTGTGGACTATGGAGACTTTGTTATTGTAGTTTTTCAGTTTATGATGTAATGTAACATTTGTGATTTTATCTAGTGTTTCCAAGGATACTAAACTAATCGGTATTTCGAGACTTGATCTTTTGTGATCATTCAAATGTTACGTAGTAATGCACCGACTTGGGGTAGTTGGTGTTGGGTCGTTACACTAAATCTCTAAGATTTGAAAATAACTCTAATTATTTAGTATTACATATTTATTTATATAGGATTCCAGTTCACAAAAAATTAATAAAATAAATAAAATAATTTAATTAATTTAACTATAAATTATCCCATGAGTAAGACTAACCAGAGAATAGTCCTATCTCCAAGGTTATCACATTATTTGGGTAAAACCCCTGATCTGAACAAAATAACATACTCATATTTAAAATATAACCCTCGATTTTGGATATATTTATATTTTTTATGAATTTTTTTTGCGCATGAAATTCATGTTATTTCAACCATTAATTTTGGGCTTACCAGGCCTTAGAATATCAAGACATCATAGTTCATAGATAAAATTAAAATCCTTACAATATTATATTATAATAAATGAAAAAATTATATCTATTTCATTAATTTATTTTAATCAACTCCATATTTGATTTATTGTATGTCTTTATAGGTTTAATTTTTTTCTCCTAAAAAATATTTTAAAATTTTTAAGGTTTTTTCATTTAAATTAAATATTATAATACATAATTATGATGTTAAAAATGATAAATTCATATATTAATTATAAATTAAGATAAATTTAAATTAATTTTAATAATTATTACTTTTCATATAGTTATTATAAAACTATCTTTTCCCGAAAAATAATCTCCTTTGAAACCCACATTTTTTCCTCGTCTGTAGGTTTAATTTTAATGTAAATTTTGTCAAATGGATTTAATAATTTTAATAATCATAATTAATATTCTATAATAATTTCAAATTAATTTTGTACCATAATGAAAATTTAAAACTGTATAAATAAATTACCATAATTAAGGTGAAATTGGGTTTATCAGGGGTTAAACTAAAAAGATAAGAATAAAAATGACAAAAACAATTACTAAATAATATTTTAACTATATATTTATACGTTATAACTTATAATAATCAAAAATAATAATAATTTTAGAACCCTTCGCATTGTCGAATATTTTGGTACAAATTTTTCTAAAAAAAATTAAAACATTATCGCTCACATCACCTATAAACGGCCACAACCTATCCTCTATTATTCACATCTAATAGAAATGTTCAATTTCCCAATACCTATTCAAATAAATTACAATAACCTATACCCTATTCCAAAATTACATGGTTTTTTTTGGAAATACATTTTATGAATACTTTAGGTACAATCATAAAGTGGTGGTCCAATATGTGTTACAATTCTAAACTATGCATTTTATATTTTCTCTTCTATGTATATTAAATATAATTTAAATATGAACATATGAAAAAAATTCATATAATAATATTTTTTATATTAATTTTTTAACCTAAATACATATTCCCTTCCATAAAATAGTATATAAAATCATCATTCGTGTGTACAGTGGACTACTGCCTTTTAAAGCGATGTCATTAATTTTCCATCATTGTCACTCATGAATTGTGGTAATGATGTATTTAAAGTATATATACGGTAAATGTTACAAATTTATACATATTTTATAATTATATCAAATATAACTTCTTATTTTACATTCTATGGGGGATATTATATCATCTCTCCTACATACGACACACTACCAACTCATGAAGCAATGTGATTCATTTTTCACTAAAAGATTACATGGATGATAATAAAGATACATTTAATAAATATATGTCATATAAATGAAATAATAATTATACTCATGATATATTTATCATTCTTAAATTATAATATATCATTTTATTTCTTATGCTTAAAATGATAATGTTGGTCATATACGTATGGGCTACTGCCACCAAGAAGCAATGTAATTATTTTTCCATCACCACATCACAAGAATGATATATATAAGTAGGATTAAAGAAATAATTAGTTATTTATTATATTTATATCATTCTTTAAAGAAAGAATAATATATAATATCTTTCTATAATGATCATTAAAACATGGATATGTTATTCATGCGTACGTTTGACCTATAGTCTCCATGATTGAAACATAGTTCATTTTTCATGATTGGATTTCAATGTAATATTTATAGATAAATATGATAAATATTTCATGATTATTTTTATAGATATTTTTAATTAATTACCAATTTTTCCTCTATATCACACCGAATTAGTTTTGAGACAATGAATTGAATGTCTTGAAAATAACTAATGTGGATATAATAGATTATGCATATGAAAATGCAATTAAAAAGAAATGAAATAAAAAGATATATGTATATATTATTAAAAATTAAAAATTTTAATTATAAATAAAATAATTTATATAATTTTATTAATGTGGATTAAAATGAAATGCATAGAAATCACAGATTTGAGGTAAGGGGTTTTTTCATATCACATTTACTAATGTGGGGAATATGCTATATTCCTTAATTAATAAATTTGTATGGTGTATATACTTACAGTTTAACTTATAATATAATGAATCCAACATTAATAATGATATTTAATTTTAAAATTTAATTATATCATCAATGTTTATTTGACAATAGTGTAACTTAGTGGACTGGAATTTCATGACCCCATTTATATTAATTGGGTTATATTACTTCTTCCTTGTCATTGATATTCTATTATTAAGTGTGTAATTAATTTCTATTCTACTATATAATATATTCAATTTTTTTAATTTTTATTTAAATTTGATAAACATTATTTATTCATTTAATAATTTGAAAATTATGTTGTATGATTTTCATAAGGTATATTAATATCAAATTACATATCATTGAGACATAAATTTCTTATATAAAACAATAGTCATTTTATAGGTGTACATACTTCCCTTTTACATGTAATATTGGGAATCTTCTTATTTTTACGATATTTAAATTATCATTTGATGTTATTTAATCGTGGGACTTACATTTTATGCGTTTCCAATGTGGGAAATTCATTATGTGAGAATCTATTTTATTTTAATATTATTTATATTCATTTATATTTTAGAGGAAATAATGAAAAATTAATTTTCTAAACCCTATTTTATTTATTCTCTTATATATATGAATGTGCTTTAAGAGATTAATTTATATATCATCAATTATTTATTTTAAAAAATTAGTTAATTCATTTATATGTGAAACCAAGCTTGTATTTGTTTAGATCTACTCTCTTTCTCTTTCAAATCTGTATTTGATACAACATCATTGAAAATAAAATTATAAATAAAACTTATATATTTCTCATGTAAATAATTTTTTGGAAAATTGTTTTTTAAAACCCATTTTTTTTAATCAAGTAACCATGTTTCTGTAAGATTGTTGTGGAAAGGATTTAATTTCCATGGGGTATTGTTTTTTCAAATATATTTTCATAGAAGCTATTTATTTTCCATGGGATTATAATTTTATGAAATAAATAATTTTTATTTTAATGTGTCTTATGATCTAATAAATGATGTATATAATATTAATGTGTTTTTAAAACTAGTTTTTTATGAATCCATGAAGTGATTATTTTTTATTATTCGTCAAAAACTATAAAATTAAAAGGTCATTTATAGTTCATTTTATTCATAATAAATAATATAGTGTTGTTAGTTTTTTATGGAAAAAACTGACACACCAATGTAGATACCAAAGACAAAAATGTAATTTTTATGATTTCAACACGAGATCAAGGAGTTCATGTTTTGGGATGTTATAGATCCATATATTTTTATAATGAAAAATCCGGAGAAATATGTATTCCTTAAAATGATAATGATTTTAAATGTTCTACATATATATTGTTGTAATATCATATGGTGAGTTAAATTAAAACATCATAATTTATATGGATTATATTTTTTTGACTCACTTATTCAAATGTATTAGTTATTGTCCTTGGCAATTGGAAACAAATTACCTGAGAAAGTACTAATGTTATAGTTGATTTAAATTATCAATTAATATTATCTAGCACATTTTTGGATATTTTTCTCATTCATATTTAATAATTATTTTTCATTCAACTGTTCATTTGGTTGAATAAGATAAACATGGTGTACCGGTATACTATAATGAGATATATCCAATTTAGAGATATTTTTAAATTTTTTTGACAAAATATATATTTATACACTACTGTGAAATTTTTTTAAAATGTTTTATAATTTTTTATGAGGTTCATGGTTATTAGGTATCATTTTGGAGGAATAAATCTCAACCCAAATGCTCTATTACTTAAGGTTGCATAGTTGAAGATAATATGAAATTAGATTGTAGGTATTTTGATGGGATTAAGACTATATTCAATGTTTTTACACATAATGATGATATACCCACTAATTATAAGTTTGAAAAAAAATCATAAATATTACCAAGTATTGGATTACTAGTTTGAAGGGGGTAAAATATTACACTAATTGAATTGTAGTTACTGTATGAACTCATATATGTTTCACCCAATTTTCATATTTCAATTCAACGTATTGAAGAATTTAAATTATAAAAAATAGAGGACTAAGGGATTCAGCTCTTAAAGTGTATTAATAAAAAAAATTTATTGATGATCATATTTTAACGTTATTTCAAATTATTGTATATATAAACACTAATTCATATTATTTTAATGTTGATATTTTTTCTATTTTATAATTTTTAACTTATGTATATTTTTCTGGATAATTGAAATTTCCATATCATGGGGTGTGACAAAATGAATTTATTTTCCCCATAGTGGTTTAGTATTAATAGAAACCATATTAATATTGAAAGATAAGTTCTTAAATTTATATTTCACATATTCAAAAAAAATTAACAAGATTGAAATGACAAAAATGAAATGGAATTTTAATATGAAATTATAATGAGAAAGATGTTATAGTGTTTAGATTTGGACCCCATTTTTCAATATTTATCACCTTCGTAATGGAATGAATCTAATATCATTATAGATTTGTTAAATGAATGGATTAAAAACCCTTATTACATTTCATAGATGATTATGATTTTATATTATGAGAATTATTTTAAATAATTTTTTGGTTGGGTCAATCTCATCCAATTCCATGAACGTCCCTAGGTGACATACTTTACATTTTAATGGAAAACCAAATCTTTTATTGAATCCCACAACCATAAAAATTAATCCACAAATTCTTCCAAAAATATTTATATATTAATAAATACATATCATCTTTATTTTTGATCAACCTATCAGTGAAAACAAAATCCAAACTATGGGAGATACAAAATTATGAACCAAGGTAATTTATAATCTCATAATTAAATCAATAAAAAAAATTCTTCTTAATTTTTAAAATTAATAAATATAAATATTATTTAATAAATAAATAGATTTAAATTTTCATTAATAACAAAACTCAAGTGTCACAACAGTTTTTTTGTCACCTCTCTCTCACCCATTGATATAGGCTTCTAACACCCAAGTAAAGGGGGTCATTGAATTGTACATTGTAGAAGAATTGATGATAATAAATATAAATTGGATATTAGACTGCGAATTCAAAAAATGGGAGGGGGGATCAAGTCTTAATCACTTTTCAATGTGTATTGATTCTTCAGTTATTGTGTGTTCATCTCCAAAGAATCATGTTGTCCTATTTTCTCTAAGTTTCACGCCCCCTAATTTATTGTCCTCCTCACCTTATATACATTGTGAGTGTACTGCATGCCTCACATCCCATTATTGACTTTAGATTCATATATCATAGGTAATTAAAATTTGAAAAATCCATTATATTTTCCCCATGACAAACAAGGGACATTTTAATGTATGGAAACACCATTATACATTGTGTGTTTACAAATATCCTCCATGGAGGCTTTGGTTTGTATTTTCTACTTGATAATGGAATTTTTTTGGTTCCTTGTGGCTCATGGAATTACAACATAGTGATTTTTAGTGGGAAGGGTGTAAATGACATCAAAGGAAGATAAAACTGTGGGTTGGGCATGTCAGCGGAGAGGATTACACCATCAAGCCTTCAATGTGGATGGATGAACAACAAAATTATTGTCCAATAGTCTTATAAGAGTATAAATAAAATCACTAATTATTTTTTATTTAAATGGTGGGTCTAATGAATTATATGAGTTTTGGGTGGTGGCCATAATGGATTTTTTCTAGTGGTGATAGTGGTGGGATGTTATCTTGAGTATTGGTAGTGACAAAAATTGGTGGAGCGAGATATATGAGTGAGGGGAGAAAATGATAGTTGAAAAAGTAAATCACTTTGATAAAGATGGAACAATGTCTAGATTCATTTGTCCCACACCAGAATGAATTAATGATGCATGATATTATATAATATAACTCTTGTGGAACCTAACTTAGATTCATACATCGAGATGGGATCCTAAACATCCTCAACCAACATACAATTGGGATTGACCACATATGCCCTATATGGTCTTCAGCACAAGAGATACTCCCCATGGGTTTAATACCCCATAGAAAACCTCTTAACATTATTGATGTCATCATGCACATGTTGTCCGACTTTAGCCTCCTCACTCACGATGTCTTGGCAAGATAGCCCTCATGGGCTTGAATATATGGATAGAATCCATGGTCGATGGTTTAACATGAGTTTAGAATATTCATTTAGTAATCATACTTATATGTTGAACAAATAAAAATAATTCCATCTGAATTATCAAATAATAACTAAAATTCATCTTCTGAAAAAAATTATTCCTTTTACATCTACTTAATTATATAATTATGAATTCAAAAAATTTAGTATAACATTAAAATATATAGAAATATAAATTAAAAATAATAATAAAATAAATATTAAACATATAAAAATATGAATGATATGTTTTTGTGTCAAATACCCCTATAATTATACCATTAGTTTCCTCATGAATTAAATATCAGCATTGAAAATCATTGCATACTAATGGAAACATTATTGAAATTTCAAATTAATGAAATAAAAAATTTATAAATGTTAAAAAAATCCTCATATTTAAAATAAAATATCAATATAATTTCTCAATTTTAAATTAATCAATTATCTCATGTATTTTTCCTTTCCCCTTCTGGAAATGTCGATACTTCTCTTATCAATCAATAAGGATCCTTAATTCATTATAAATATTCATCCCAAATATTGATCTTCCACACTATTGAATTATTTAAACCAACACTAATGGTATAATTCATTTAAAGAAAGGATCATATAATGAGAACATGAACCATATCGATAGTCCTGTGGAAAAATTCATTTCTCTACATTGTAAATTTAAAAGACCCACAAAATTATAAGGACTTTTTCAATCAAGGTTTTAATGTCATTAACTCATAAGGTTGGTCGTAATTGATTTTTAAAAATTATGGCTATTGGAGTAGATTTAACTCTTTTGTAAATTTCATTATAACAATATAAAAAATTAAAATGACATTCTCCCCACCAAATTATCAACTCCCATTTCCCCCAATTTAAATGTAATGTTATTATCAAAATATGGAATAATTTAAAAAAAATTCACCTTATTGATTTTTTCTATGATTGTATACATTTTTGATGTGTATATTATCATTTTTGTTTATTTTTATAAATTTAATATTTATAAATTATCTTAAATCCATCACTGAATAACATATAATAAAATTCATCATTTCATTAGAAGAGATTTTTTATTCTTTAATTTCATAACCAATTCATATTTTTTCCTTTCATTCAAAAAGGTAAATTATTAATGTATAATGACTGATTCAAAAAACATTCTAAATACCAAAAAATGAAACCCCCTCACTTTTTCATAATTATTCATTTCATCACATTCACTACGAATCCTTTTAACCAACAATTCATTTTTATAATATCATTTAAATACCAAGATGATGGTCAGAATGGAAGAAATGGCTTGATATGAGGCTCATATTTAAAATTTTCATTCATGGGTTCTATATATTATAAATTATTGATGTAAAGGTTGTATATAAGGATAATGTATTTTCAAAATATTACGTAATCAATTTAAATGGGTTTTTTTAGTGTCAGTACCATTGAAAATATTGAATTCATGTTTTAGTAGGTGTCTTATCCAAATATCACAAAGAACATATCCTCAAGATAAAATATGAAGTACATGTTCTATAAATCCTATCAGGAATGAGATATTTTATATTTAAAAAAATCTCAAGAAATGTCTAATAAAAAAATAATATTACCATATTTTTATAAATTAAATGTGTAAAAATATAGGGACCATTAATTTACATTTATCAACTAATTCCTTCTAATAATGTGTCCAAAATTTTAATATAAATGTTTAGATAAATTATTTAATTATTATTTTTACCCATGAAGACTTATTTCAATTGAAATAAAAAACATTAAATCACAAGATTCTTCAAAAACTCATTTCTTCTATGTATTCAACTAAAGAAATAATTCAAGCATATGCCTGATGTTACAATTTATTAAAAAATGGGCATTAGTAGAAAATCACGAGATTTTAAAAGGTAAAAATTTAAATTGAACTCCCATTTAAATTAAAGCTTCAATCCTCTTCCATTACTAATTATGGATACCTATGAAATCCTTAGATGATAATCCTATAAAATCAAAATAAATATTACAAGTTTAAGAACCACTCAATTAAAGCTCAAAGGGGTAAATGGAGAGGAATGTAAACCCCAAACACAATAATTACTATGAAAATAGTAAAACTCAAGTTTCTTACAATAAGATACTTTTTTAATTTTGATATATGAACTTAAAATAATTAAAATAAATAAATAATAAGTTTGTGGATGATAGAGCTCGTAATCTACTTCTTCTGGTAGACTTACATGTAATTTTTTTACCTATTCCCTTTTATAGTGAATGAGTTTCCTTCCTCTTTTTTTTAATCCAAATGGAACCATAGGATAATGAATAGTAAAAATTAAATTTCATTCCCTCATAGCAAAAATCTTACCCAATAGTAAATTCAAATATTTTATTTTATATTTGGGATTGGTCTTTAGACTCGATGGTCTCTGCTTGAATGATTTTCTCATGTGCCACTCAGGTTCGTTCTTTGTAAATTATTGAATTATGAAAACATTCTCTGATGATTTCTTTGAAATCCATAAATGGACTTATATTAACTTTCCCCTAACTCTCTAAATTAAAAATCACCATTTTCAAAGCCCAAATTTCATGAATTTCCATATCCACTTGTAAATGATAATTTTTTAAAGAAAATTAACCAGTAAGGGATCATTCCATAGGGTGTCATCATGAATTTGGATATATATTTCCGATTTTTTATTACAATTTTCACTAAAAATCATTAATTTCAAGGTCGGATTCTTTATAATGTAAATTTTTTGGAAAATCGTGGTGTTTATGTCCTATATTTCATCCCCTAATTTTTAAGAAAACAATATATTTTTTATTGAGAAGATGATTCCCCCAGCAACATTGATTTCCCTTTTAATTTTAAATTTATAAATTATTATAGCCATGACGGAATCATACACAACTGTGGAATCAATATTCATGGTGGCCTCAAATCCCACCCTTTTATAGGCATATTCAATATAAAGTAAAATATTGGATTTCTGAATTGAAAAGGGAAAGTGACCCAACAAATCAATTCCCCATTATTTAATGATGTAACATTAAAAGATGGGTTTATTGAGGAATCTTTGTTTTCATGAAATATTTCAAAAAAGATAACACTTGTCTCTTTTTGTACAGTACTCATGAGTATATTTAGACAAAGTAGGATTGTAAATTAAAAATTATAATACTTTTCTAGGCACACAGTGAGGTCCAAATGGAAATCCACAATAATGTGTATGATAAAAGTAAAAAAACTTATTCTATTTCGCTTTATTGTAAGAATTTTCATATAACTAGGTCATTGAAAATTTTTTCTAGTGAAATGGATTATTCCATACATATAATCTTAATTTATACTTGTGTTTATAATTTTGGTGAGATTAGTGATAATAATGTACCTGATAGGTGTCCATGTAATTTACTATGTTATAATATCATTGAATATCATCTTATATGATGTAAATATTCTCTCTAGTTATGTAAAGATTTTGTGGACTCGATTTTTGAATTTCTGTTTCAGTAGTGTTGGGTAGCCTACTGAAGAGATATTTTACATTGTATTGAACTCCATTTTTCTACTTAATCCTAGAAATAAACTTATATAATATAGTATAAATATCACAATGATTGTATTAGAATCATCCTTATTTATCATTTAGCTATGTGCTGCATGATTATAAAATACAGCCACTTTAGTTCTATGTAAATATAACTTCAATTTTAAAATAAAAATTAAATAGAAAGAAAACCCATTTTAGTGGTTTTGAAATTGAATTGATTGGAATTCAACATTCTCGAGTAATAGGTTATGATGTGGGGATTTCCTTTAAATATTTGTGAATGAACAAATCCTACAACTTATATTGATTAATCATAAATAAACTAAAATTAATATTCTTAATTTAGTGGTTCTTTTATCTGTAGGATAATCAAATTCTATTTTATCACATAATAATCATCCATATAATTAAAATTAAAAACAAATCTAATATATTTTAAAAGATATCATCAATTAGGATGGTAAATGTCATTAATGTCTTAGAAGAATCATCTATAAAATCCCACATGCCTAAAAAATTATCTAATGTTCCATATATAGGAGATATATAGAGGATAATTGATCTATTAAACATCATACTTGTCAACCTAAATCCAATTTGGTGAAATTATATATTCTATAATTATTACTTTTTCCCCAAAAAGTGACACTTTTCAATTTTCAAAATCAGATATTTCACGTTGATTTTTTTCCTAAAATTCCCCAAATTTTCTATGAAATGATCATTGGAGTTTCAAAATATAAACTATTAATTAAGAAATACCTCAAGGATTCCTTAAATATTATATGATATAACTATTACTACACACCAATGAAATTTAATTGGTGCATTGCATAATCTTAGAGGTATTCCAATTTAGGAAAAAATCATAAAGGGATAGGTGAATATTGTGTAATCATAGTCCTATTGGGAAATTGGGATTTAAAATTAATCATAAAACAATCTAATAATATAAATTTTCCCTAAGAACTACCCTTTCTATCATTTTAACAATTAAAGTTATTAGGATGTGTCATTTTATTGACTTAGATCGGCTTTAAATAATCTATTCATATATTTCAAAAATTTTATACTCTCATTGGAATTAATTCATTTTTACCATTTTCCAAAATGTTCATGAATTATTGTCTTAGGAAATATATGGTTGTTTGTGACCCACTACGAGTCATTAATGTATAAATGATTTGAGATTCTAATCGTTATTAAATTTCTTTTTTAACAACTTCAATGATGGTGAGGATAAGTCTTCTCTATGTTTTCTTAACAGATTAGAAGCCCTATTCTAAAAATATTCAATAAGATGATATATTGGGATTGATTGAGGTTATTTCTACAAACCTTACGATATGGATCATGCATTAATTTTTATAAGTTCAATCTAGGTTTATTCAAGGGTATCAAATTAATTATTATAAAGGATCACAATAATATTATATATCTTAATAAGATAAACATATTTTATCTCACATTAGAGGAGTACATATTCTATATTTTTGGATTTAAATATGGTTAAGAGTAGATATAAATTTCATACATTAAAGAATTGAATCTAACTTGTATAGAGTATAATATCATTTTCTTATAACAATTCATCAAATAATTCGTAGTTTATTTATTTGTTAAAATTAATTGTATAATTTATATATTTTTCACAAATATTTTATTAACTAGTGTTTTAAATTTAAAGTTAATCTCTAATGTATAATAATTATAAAATAAAGCCAAAATGTTTTAACTTTATAAATTCTTTCATCCTGGAAAATTGAAAGAGTGATTGATTGTATGAATGGTTCTTGATGGATTTAATAACAATAAAGTTCACCTTGATGTGTCTCAAATACATGGTGAGGGATTTATCATGTAAATTGATGATCATTTTTCCAATAATTATGATTTGTATTATCAAATATAATAGTGGAATTACATTGTTTTTATCTGCTTTCTTGGTTAGTACAAAAAATCATTTGAAAAAAATAATCCATTAAATCACACTTTCACATCCTCTACAACATTAGCTAGAAAAATAGTGGATTAGTTTACCAGTTTAAAAAACATCGTGAAATTCAGTTTAACTATTTATAAATATGAGAAAAAAATTATATATTTAATTAATGGATTCAATAAGATCACCAAATGAATCATAATTTTTTAGTGAAATAATAGTGCATGGAAAATATAATGTCCTTAGATGTTGGAATTTTTGTTGTATCGATGGTGTGATGAGGGATGGGATGCTTCTATCCAATCAGAATCGTTAATTTCCATAGAGTAAACACAATTAGGTTTGTTTTACCTTAAAAAAATTACACATACAAGGATCTATTGGATTTATAATAAGAGATGGATTATGATAAAACAATTTGAATAACCTTTGAATTTTATTGTTTCAATTGCATATCATCAAACATTGATGGATGAATTTAAGAATAAGATAATGGTTCCAGATTAAACTTATTTTCTTTCTTCATTAATTTTATATATTTTTTCACCTTCTCATTTAGATCCATGTTCTGGACACTTCATTGTCCTGGTTCCCCTATATTGGATGGATGGGTTGAGTTTCATAAGGATTATTAATATCATATATCATACTCTGTTCAGGTGGGGAAGAAAAATAACCTTGGGATTAAGAATGGTATATACAATTAATTTGCATTGAACTTTGAAAAAATGATCAAAACCATTTAACTTAACTTATGAAATAATGAATAAAATCTTATAACCCATTAACATTCGTCTATAGAAGATGTTCAGTTGATGGTTCACTATTAGAAGTATGCTCATAATTCATTCACTAGAATGGTGGTAGGTATAACTATTGTTGTTTCTGGAAGAGTTATTTTATATTTGTGGGAATGTTGATGGGTTTTGATATTAATGTTGGAAAGGTAGATGATGTGAAGAAGGGTTTGTGGCTTAGTTTTATTGACATAAAAATCCTTAATGTGCTATCAATTCTCCTTATTTTTGATTCATTATAAATTTAAATGGATTAAATTAATCTATTAAACAATCCATACCCTGTAGCTCAAGAAAATTATCATTGTAATGTTTTTTTAATGAACAAACACCACATACCTGAGGTGGGGGGAAATGATCCTCTTACACGATTTAATATAATATTTTATATAATGTAGGTAATATAACAAGGTTTTGATATAACTAGATGCAATGAATCATATGTTTTTACCACATGAATACCTATTCTTCCTTCTCCTCATATTTCCAAATTGCTGTGAGTTGTGAGGAATATTTTCAATCGAACATCTAGCATCTGTTGGTGACTTATTAATTCATACCCCTCAAAATGAGGCATAAAGTTTATTTTAATCATTATCGATTAGTCTATGGAATGAGAACACAATGAATTGATTATCCTACATTCCATAGTATGGGTATCATATAATGAGTTTCAGGAATCATTTCTAGAAATAACAGAGCATCTCTCCTATTTATTCTAATATTACTTTAATATCATTATTTATTTTTGTTATCATATATGTGGAGAAAAATAATTTAAATAAGTGACTTCTTAGATCCTCCCAATCACTGATCTCCCCTAGTTATTTATTTTAAAAAAATTATGTTGATTCTTCTTCAATTTTTAAAAGGAAATACTTAAACTAAATGGGTCTTCAGGTCCTCCTCTCTACAGAGAGCTAGAGTAGAGGTGAAAAAATTCAGGAATATGACATTTTTGACATTCAACTATAAGGCCATAGAATTTAGGTCGGTTAGGAATATATTTTCAATGTAATTGAAACTGAATTTTTGTTTCATTCACGGTTAACCATTTTTTTGGTTGGAAAATCATTGGGCACAATGGTCCCTTAATATATGTTGTGGATTAATTTCCCTGTTTAGTGGCTTGGAGTGATCACATGATGATTTAATTGATTAATCTATATTGATTTCACCCAATTTTTTTTAATGATTTATACTAATATTCCAATTTATAAATTTAATTTCAATAATAAGGTTAGAAACTAATATTTCCTCTTTGGTAGTCATAGTCATGAAATTTTTAGTGTCACACTAACACTTCATCCCTGAAAATAGTACCAGTTTTTATAAATGAATGACATGGGGTGTAGAAAAAACATATTTATTTCCCCCATATGAGTGTAGTATTAGTGGTATCCAAAAGTTGTTTTTATAGAAAACTGATTAAATCTATTTTTCACGGATATGAAAAATAAAATAATTATAATGAAATGAATAAAAAACAAATAACATGGATTGTGAAATTCAAATGTGAGTGATTTTAATTGTTTTAGGTATGAATTCAATTTTTTATCCCTATCACCTACTTTTTGTAATGAATATATTATCCTTATTGATTTTTAAATGAAATTTTTAACAATATTTTTTACTTTTCCACATAAGATTATGTTTTAATATAATGATAAAAACATTAAACGATATAGTTGTTTGGGTTAATCTCCTTTTATGGTTTGAAAGAAAAAAATGTGTCTTCCATGAATTATTTTGGGAATATCAAATCATGTTTTTAATTCACCAAACAACGATATTAGTCAACTTCTTCTACCTCACGTCCATAAAAATCACTAAAATCAAATCCCCATGATTTTTGAACACCCTATCAATGTAATATAAATCCATCTAGAGGGAGAAAAAATATATTAATAGAGGGAAATTAAAATATCATAAATAAATTAAAATAATTATATTTAAAATCAATAAGTGTTAATAAATTGAAATATAGTTAAAAAAATTCATTTAAAAATTCATCAAAAAGACTCAATCATCCGAAATTGTTTTTGGGTTACCTCTCTCTCGCCCAACCTCAAAAGAGGTTACCTCTCCATTGAAGGGGTAAGGGATCACTGAAGGGTAATGTGTAGAATAATTCAAGCTAATAATGTTAAAATGCAGAGTATAATAGGATGTAACAAGAATAGGAGGGGGAAGTGGGACTGCCTATCCTTTTACCATTTCTGTATTTTCCTATATATACGCGTTCTTCTAAAAAGTGGAAAGTGGTTTAGTTTTTTCTCCGTGTTTTTAATCCATATTCTACCAATCATAACACACCTATATTGTTGTTTAGGTAATCATGCACATTGGCCTCACCTTATTCTCCAAATCATCACGAATTTATGTTTTTTTTTTAAATTTTAAAGACCCAAAATATCTCTCATAGGACTCAGGGGGTTGTATTTAAAAAGGGAACACCAATATATATTTCGATTAAGAAAATATACTATATGTTTTAGTTTTTATGGAATTTATAAACATTCATGGGAATTGCATATTTTTGACATATATCATAGAATTTCTTCTCTAGTCCTGGGACATGAAAGTGCCGTAATGGAACCAGAATTAGTGACAATGGTTTGTAGAGTATGGATGTATGGTAGCTTCCATTATCCAGAAATACATGTGGGTGAATGATCCTTGAAATGATATTCACATTTTGATATGAGGTTTAATAGATCATTCTTAGAAATTCGTGGTGTCAGTGGTGATTCTATATCTTGATCATAGATTTAGATGTTGGAAGAAATGAATTTTATCTTGTGATAAAAATAGTGGCTGATGATCTTGAGAGGGGGCCACGATAGAGATGGGAGATGTTATTTTTCTGACCGAGGTTAGAACATGATTAATAGGTAATGAAATCAATTTGGTAAAACTTGAACAGTGACAAGAGTCAATTTTCCAACATCAGAATAGAATGATGGGGTGAATAGGTTTGTCAAATAAGGTGTGGGTCCATTACTTTAGATGTTCAAACCAATGTTGGATCCTTGAAACGATGCACCCACATAAATACGTGATACACCACACATGTAACAACTTGACAATGTAGTCCCCATGCCGTTACTCCTAAAGTCTTACTCTAATACTCCATGAGATGGTGACTAGCACTGAGTAAGCATATCACTAACATGAGAGGCATTTTCTGTGTATCTAAACAAACACAGACATCTCTAATCCCACAAAATGATGAAATGTAATAAAACCACATAGAACCAAATGAATGTGTATTTATATATCCTAACTATTGTATTACAAGAATGTAATGTGAATTAAAGTAAATATGGATAGATCAGAATCCCACCCAAAGAAAGAGTCTCTATACTAAAAATTCCAACCTATAAAAAATATGTAATGGTATTTCTACAAGTAGAAACACCACATCCTTTCTGAACACACAATGATTCATCAGGTCCTATTCAACCATGTACTCTGTAAAAATTTCAATTGTCTTTATAAGACATGAAACATATATGAAAACCCCATGTAGTGGTGTGTATAACAGTACTCATTAGGACCCCCCAAAACAACAAAGAAATACATAAAATGAGAGGTACAATGATATCTATTGAGAATATGACTACAACACATATAACAATGATATCAAGATATACTCAATCCAAAAAATGTGGTCTATATGTATGCCATATCTACTAAAGACCACTATGGACTCTGTATAAATATAACAAGAAGCACCCATCCAGGAGAACACACTCCTAAGACTGATAGCACCGATTATGTCTGTCTGAGAAGTATTGTTTGTCAAGAATCAGCATAAGGAAGATACATTGATATATCTTAAGAGACATATTATACTAAGATGAGGACCATAACCATTGAAATGGAGTGATACCAATAACTCCAACTATATTAACATAATAAATTAGGATTATCCCAGGTATAGTGTTGGTCATGTCTATACCAAGAACTCTACCTAGGTCACAAAGAATAAATTGTGGTTCTTGCTTCGGGTTTCTTAGAGGGGATTCATAAAACTATATGTAGGAAGTTCTATTAAAGGGGATAGACTCATATGAGTAGGAAGTGATACAAAATAAACATCTGGAAAAGGATATGGGAATGAAACCGTGACAATAATTATCCATGATATGGTGGAAAAGTGGAACAATACATGCAAAATAGAGTGCATGTCGTGTAGTAGGGTAATATGATGTGTCCCTTGACCCTGGGTACTTCCCATGCACAACAACCCATTTTGAAAGAATATATCATGAGATAAGATAACACGAAATATATAAAGGCTTGTACATCATGCCCTTATATATGGGGCCATGCCTCGAATCCTGGCCATGTGCTAGTACATGATGTCAACACGTGTTCACCCACCTGTGTACTTGTACATGGGGTAACCCCTATATCTATATCAGGTCTGGTTATGTTGTGGAATACACGTCATGTTGGAATCCCATATACTCCACTAGTGAACGTGTACTCGTGAAGTACACGTTGAGTGGTTCATTGATGAACACACACCATGTATATGAGACTACACGCCATGTGTTCTAGAATTTCTAGAATAATCATCCCTTTTTCAAGTGCCTCACCCAATAATTTGAGTTCTGATTTCATGATCTGTTCATCTTGAAATTCATCATGTTTTCTTTTTTTATTCAACCAAACACTGATTCGTGGTGCATCAGGCCTTCGATCTCTCAAGGAAACAACATTAAAATCATCTATTGAAAACCATCCAAAATAGATTACTCTCTAATTGCATTGATTCATCTTTCACCATCCCAATTTCACCTCAACTACCTCATACCAATTCTAGATATCTAATTTTAGATCATTGGGCCTATAAATGGACGCACAATGATTATTCATTCATAGCACCATGATGAATGAAGAATGCATAGGTAAAATGGGAGAAATAAATCAAACTGAACAAACTCAATTAATGGAATTCAACTTTTTTCATTCCGATCTTGATCCATTTCCATAAGAATTATCAACAAACTAACTAATATAATAATCAACCATGATAATTCCTATAATCAAGTCCACCTTGAAAAAATGATTGACGTGTGTGTCAACCTATTCATTGGTTGACCATCATCCATCGTTGAATCTATGAATGAGAAAATTAGTAATCTACAATAACAAATCCTTACCCATGAAAAGGATTATCCACTTTTGAGGATTGTTTTTTGGAGACCCTTAAAGAATGATCTCCAATCAATTATCCCATTAACATCCTCTATGAGAATTTTCCAATGTTTCTCTCTAGAGCTTTCATGGATCTTACAGGTTTACGTGTCTAAACCTAGGTACCACCCAAAATTCTTATTTAAAAAGGTTAAATTCATCACTGTGATTCTGTAATGTAAAATAAATTGAATGTTTAATTTATTTTATTCTTTAAAACATCCAAAAAACAAACATTCATAGCCAACATGCATGTCCTGATGTTAGGCCTCACCAAGGGTAAAGTTGTTACTCTGAATATAGTAGTGACCTCAAATATTTGATATGGTAACCCATTTTTAAATTATTTCACTCTATATGGATGGCTACATGTGAATTATATTTAACATTTTAATATTTTCTAATAATTATTTTGGGCACATCATGCATCATAATCGCACGTTTTCTTAGTGCATAGTCCTGAAATAATTCCCTATAATATTTTAAATAAAAAATAAAAAAATATGCGTCACATAATTCTACCCACCATGCGGATTTCCTTCTATGATATTCTAAAAACATAGTCTATGGAAAAATATATTGGTATTGATTAGTTTTTTGAGCTTCCTGCACCCATGTTCTCTCATGTAGAATCCGATGCAACCATTGGACAACCACAAAAGGAATTTCTCACTCAAGATTTATCTTCTCCTAGTGATCCATGGTATACTTTGGGTACTTAGAAAAATAAATCCCATCCCCAACATCCATCTCTCCCGATTCAATGACATGTTAAAGACCATGAATATATATCCTCAGCTAAAACACATGGAATTCATCATGCACCAAGTCCAACTATGTGGGTAGTGCCAAGTGGTACACTACCTCTCCAACTATTCAATGTATCTGAAAAGGGCTGAAAATCCTATGAGATAACTAGCTTCCTAGAACAAATCTTTATAATCCCCATTGATTTAAAACCTGATGTAGAATATAGGCTATTTATTTTAACATCAGGGCCTCTATCATCTCCCAAAATAATATTTCTAATGGCTTTGCATAGTCATTATCCACTCTTATATTATCTTCACCTTATCTATAATATCACACAACAACTCCAACCCATGATTGATGGCACTTCTATAAAATTCCACAAATGTGGTACCCAGTACGGTTACCCATACAAGGCCCCTAATGGTATAAAACCAATTGTGTAATGATAGTTTTTGTTGTAAATGAACCACACTTGAGGTAGATGATCCTCCCAAATATGGAAGATGTCCAACATGAAAGCTCAAAAAATTACTTCCAAACCAGATTGATCCGCTCTATTTAGTCATCCATTTCTGGGAGAAATATTGATCTCAAGTGTAGTCGGGTCCCAAATATCACATGCAATCCCATACACTACTAGGATGTGAGTCAATGATAATTATTTTGAACTATCCTTGAATTAACTCAATGGGTTCAAACAATCTACAGAACATAGATTCTTCTCATGCTCTCTATTAAATTCTGATCTCAAATACCTAAGAATTGTGATGACATGGTGAGTCAGTCAATGGTCACCCAGATAGAATCATAGCCTGTGAATTAATGTTGTTAACCTATCATGATTTCCATTGATATTACTTCCCACTTCAATTCTGGAAACTCAATTTGTCAATAAAAACATTCCAGAACCTGGTGCTCGGCCATCACCTAATAGAATGTAAGGAATCAAGAAACAATATGTTCCATTTCCTTCTTCATCCGAATGCACTAGAATTGATTTCAATGATCCTGATACATTTTTTCCACCCTAGGATGTACCACCAAAGGGGATGTATGAATGTCCCTCAGAACCTCCTCTTTCTACACCACTGATACTACCGTGATCCCCGAAAAAGGAAAACACATTCTCCCCACATTGTAAATATCCATCAGGTGCATGTTATGTAGACATCTATGCATTTAGGGTCTCATATTTGGTATCCCCAAGTGGTCCCTTCCTTGTTGTATGTGTAGAGGGTTAACAACCTTCGACTAGATGTATGATTACCCATCTACTTCCATGAAGGATAACTATAATAAGGGAAAATGCCTTGATGCCTAGTTTATCAAATCCAAACTAGATCTCTTACTAAGAGAATCATATACCATGTTCCCCTTCCTCGAAGTATAGATAATCTTTGTGTCATATTTTTGGAGGGACTCTAAACACCACCTATGTCTCATGATAAAAAACTTATAAGAGAATATATAACTGATAATCTTGAGATCAGAGTAGAAAATAAATTTCACGACCATCAGGTTGTGTCACCACATCATCATTAAAAAGACTAACATTTACAACAGAAGATCATGGGATAAAGTGTTCTCCTAATATGTTCACAACTGGAATTAATTATAGGAAATTTCGGATTTTATATGCATTTGGACACAAACATGTCTGGTACATGATGCATCACAAAACACTATTTACTTAACACCTACCTCTAAAAAATAACATAGTCAGAGCACATGTCAAAATCTAACTCAACTACACAATAGAATGATATAATTTCAATATATCTTTGAATGGTCACCCATTTTAATTTAATAATATCATAGGTGTCAGTATCAGGGAGATATCATGTATGAATAACTAGTAATATCTTTCTAGCCCAAGGAATCTCCACACCTCCGTCACACTCATAGGTGGAACCCATGCTAACTATGCCTCCACCTTTTTCTGTTCGAAACCCACTCCATACATTGAGATAACATGTCCCATAATATGGAGAACTTTATTGTAAAATTGTAACATCAAGAGTTTACAATAATTTCAATTATTTTGAATTGCGTCCAGAACTATCCTTAGGTGTCTCGTATGCCCCTCTTTGGGAATCGAGTACAAAAGGTAATCCATGATAATGACTACCATGAACTAGAATAAATATGTCTGAATGATTGAGTTCATGAGTCTCGTTAACACTAATAGGTCATTTCCACACCAAATGGATTCTCTAATAACTCATTATAACTGTAGTTGCATCTGAAATTCATCATCGTTTTATCCTCGTACCGTACTCAAAACTGGTCATAGCCTGATATAATGTCAACCATTAGGAACCATCTTACATCTATCAAATTATCAAAGAGTTCATCGATCCTTTTTAATAGATAATTTTTCATCATGGCCACCTAGTTCAATTCTCATAGTCTATACATAAACCCAATATTTCTTCTACCTTTTTGGAAAACCAAAACGGGCCACGTATAGTGAAACAATATGTCTCAATGAATCCCCTCCTCTGCAATTACTATGATAATGCCCTCATATAGATAATCTCTATGAGATCTATGTGATATGTAGGTTCAAATATCAATTTAATCTAGGGTGTATGTCAATAAATAACTATATATCTTGATGGGTAGGTTATCATCAAGCATCATAGGGTAGAATTCCATTTATCTTCTACTACTACTTGGAACTAAAAACACCTGAAATATGACTCTCCAAGAATAATTCTAACTAACTAATTTGTACTATAATTCACCATCATATCAATGAATCCATATCATGCTTCCTGGGGCTCCTTTTCTCCGAAAAAGGAAAACCTCTTTCCATCTATGTTGACACATTACACCCTTATACTAAAATAGTCAATCTGTAAATTATCTAAAGATATATAATCCATTCCAATAATGAATCCCTTTAGCCTCAATGATTCCACCAAGAGTATCAAACTTAACCTCTTACATCAGATGGTTAGGTTACAATTCTAGCATAGATGTGTGATGATTGACCCTCCTCTAGTAGGTGTCAACAAACATAAGGGCCAATTGAATAGAAATATTGGAATCTCTAGGTCTATTACAAAGTATTAGGTGGGATTGGAATGACTGGAACCTATTTATATCAGTACAGAAACTATAGTAGAAAAGACATAGATCATTCCATGAATCATTTATAGAGCCCCTGGGTTATACGGAACGACCAGATGCAGATGTCCCTGCCTCTAATATTCAGATCAATGAGCCTCGAATGGACCTCTGAGGGGAGGTGGTGGTAATATGTTTAAACATCTACCGCTTTCCATTTATCTTCCAACACTTATTCTACATCCATTGCCTTACGGATCTACTTGATCCTAACATCGTCTCTTACTCGATGGGTTGGAAAATCTTGATCGAAATGTCCCCAATCATCACATGTATACAGTCACATATCCGTAGGATGATTGGATCCATTATGAGATCCTCGAACCACATATCCACTATCCCAGGACCTCCTAAAATTACTCCCCTATTCAGATCTCTGGGACTGATGGTTGATCTCTACTACCGAGGTCTCTACACCTGCCAACCCACTATGGAATATCACTAGTTTCATCTTCAAATCCATGAAGCTTTCGAAAACCAATGACAACTCATGAAATCCAGCTTATCATTGCATCTATAGAGGTATAAACCGACACTGATACAAATCTTTCACAACCCGTGCCTGTGGCTCACATTCCCCAACACCCCAATTCCACCCCCATAGTGAAGGGGCTGATGAGTATCACCCAGTGAGCATATCATGATCATGGGAGGAATTTAATATGCACATATACAGATGAAAACATCTATATGCCCAAAAAATTATGAAATGTAGGAAACCAATAAGAACCAAATTCATGCATACTGCTATATTTCAAAAAGAGTATGATATGAATGTGAAGTTCAGTAAAGAAAAATGGACAAGAGTATATTCCCACTAATAGAAGGATTCTATATTGTAAAATGTCTACCTAGTAAAAAATAGGTAATAATTAAATTTCTTGAATCCATAGGAACACCTCAACCTATCTTTTCTCTCAACGCTCTGTCCATTCCTGATCCTCCCCAGACTCCATCAAAAGGTCTCTCCTCTAAATAAGACAAAAAACATGTGGGATAATCATGTGTCGGGGATAGTATAATGAAACTCAATAAGAAACAAAAAAAAAAAAATAAATACAAAAAAAGAGGCTCAATCATCTATAAATAGAATATTTCTACACTACATAAAACAAGAATATCAAGATATACTTAAACCAAGACACCCATTCAAGAGGTAATTCATAACTAACACATCCCACACTAGGTACTTAGTCTGGTGATTCATGAAGTAGTCATATAAGGGAATAAACTCTTTTGTCTTATAGAACCGATGATGCTTATTTGATAAGTACTCTTCGTCAAGAACCATCTTGAATGAGATAAACAAATAGTTATGAAGAGACATACGATACCTATATGCAGATCAATTAAAGGTCAATTGTATGATATGAATTACTCCATCTGGATTAACCTACTATGTAGACTATCAGCACTCATGTAATGCTGGTCAAGTAAATACATTTAACAATACCCAGGCCTTAAAGAATGAATAGAGGAGTCCACTATGGGTCTCTCAAAATTTATTCCAACAACAAGATCTTGGATGTACTGCTGATGGGATCATACTCGTATGAATAAGAAATGATACCAATTAAATTATAAAAAATGATATTGGTACAAACCGATTGTGAAACCTATCCAAGATACAGTGGAATGCTGGCTCAAGCAATGCAAAATAGAGTACATGATGGTTAGTATGGTAACTTCTTGTATCCCTTGACATCAGGCACTGCCTATGTACAAGGGAATTTTCCAAATGAATATGTTATGAAAGAATGAGTACACATTATAAAAAAAGGATTACAGGTTCTTAACTTATATCAAGGTTCCACTTGTGTTTCCAATCCATGTTTCAGTACATGGATTCAACCCGTGTTCGCATTCCTGTGTACCCGAAAATGATGTAACCCATGGATTTGGTCACAGTTTTTTCATTTAGTGGAGTATACACAATAGAGGAAACCTGTGTACTCCACCCATTCTTGTGTACTCTTGGAGTACACGCCGAGTTTTTCATCGATAAACACAATCTGTGTAACACATACTACCTGATTTGCATTCTGGAATTCCCCAAACCACATATTCATCCTCTATGCACCTCTTCCAATCATTTGCATGAAAATACAATCATCCATTCATCTCAAAACTCATGAGTATGTCTCCCTTCATCACCCACATAATGATTTAGGGTGTTTAGGTCTTTTTAATGACTCATGAAACAACATTAAAATCATTCTACAAAAACCACAAATAATCAGTAACTCCAAGATTGCTTTGACACCCTAAGGGCCTTCTCTTCATGGGCTCGATGCCCTTATGAAAATTATTGATGGCTTAAGCTACCCATGAAAATGTAGAATGGCTACCAACAACTCATAGACTATGCTATATGGCATGCTTCCCTTGTTGGTAGACTGGCTTGAGTTATGTATTTTTTTAGTAACCTAAAATATATGTTCACTTGATTAAAATAATTCCATTAGAATGGTCTAATAAATAATAAATTACAACATCTAAAAAAATTCAGTCAATTTACATCCTCATGATTATATTATTAATAATTTTAAATTTTTTAAAAACATCTCAATATAAGAGCATTTCAATTGAAAAATACACTAATCATTTGAAATCATTTTATAAAATGAAGATATTTATGTGTGTCAATAGATAATGATTAAAATTTAACTAAAATATCCAATGATTTCATGTTTTTGGTTTATGTTCTGCTATCTAAGTATAAGATATTCGATGCATATAATATGTAAGTTCTCATGTTCCATTCAATTTGTCATGGAAAAGGCATGAAAAGACATCACATTGGCTCATTTATCTATTCATAGGTGGGATACTATGGAAAAAATATTACTATAATAAAATTAATCAATTATAATAAAAAGTATCTGTTGTATTATTCAAATGTCTTTTTGTCAAAATTGATAGGGATATAATGAATGATTCCATAAATTTTACTTTTTTCAACCCTTTTCGCTTGAACTATATCGATTAGCATGTAGAGAAAGATCCATTCAACATGTCTTTAGGTTAAATGATGGTTTATTATCTAGATGATGAAATAAGAATAGGATGATGTGCTTTTATACACATAAAATATAGATACATGTATTATATGGGAGATGAATGGAAATTTTATACATTGTGATAGTTAACCTCTTCAACTATAAAACATTCAACAGTTTTTACCTCCCTATATTGAAATAATTAAATTTGTGAGGGAGGGAGAAAATGAAGAACATGTCACAAATTGTGGGATATAATTATGAAAAAATGAAGACAATTATAATTGAATATAAGAATTGGTAAAGAAACCTTTTTATAATTTCTCATTAATAAGTGCTTTTTACATATATACATTATTCTCTTTTATCGTATTGGTAGAACTACTTTACATATTAATTTTTACACACTGAATATATTCTAAACCATCTTAATTTCATATATTACATGAAAAAAATTATAGATCCTATATAATAATTATCTTGGAGCACACTACCACTAATGTTTGTCTTAGTGGATTTGACTAAATACACTATAACATAGAATTATAGTGAGCTAATGACTCCGCTAGATAATTTTTGTGGCCCGCCATCTATCTCACCTCATGGTATGGAGTAATTGGTCAACCCCTTCATCATAGAGATATGGTGAGTTACCATTACTAGTATATATGTCATTATACAATAAACTATATACGTTCATAAATTTTTGAAGCATTTTTCAAATACATAAAGACAATAGAAGAATATATAAATATATGATCATGATATAGGTCTAGTACATGACGTAATTAAAAATTATTGGTCAACATGATTAGTTTGTACTGCCTAATAGTGAGGTTTGAGGAATAAATGGATTGATTATTTAGTAGCATACTTGAGAGATGGTGAGATTTCCCATTAATTATAACGATTGGAGACATATTCCAACTTATGGAAAAAATTATTGTTTGATAACTATGTAAAGGAAATATTAATTAAATATTAATTTATAACTAATTTAAAGAGAATGGGTAAATTTTTTAATATAGCTATAAGGTGTTATAAAGTTTTTTTCTTGGGTTTTTTCATTTTAATGTCCCTACAACCATTTCACATACATGGACCCAAAAACATTTAATCAAAATATAAAGCGTCATTAATTGGATATTAGAACACCATTTTAATGACACATCTCTAATATCATGAACAATTTATGAGAAAGTGTCTGATGGAGTTTCTCATAAGTTGTAGAAATTTTTTTTGATATTAATATAAATGAATCCCATGAGTTAATTGTATATTTTTTACTATCTGAATATCACAGACAGAATAATATTATGTTTTATGTTAATGTATCAATTTTATTAATAATTATATATACAATATTTTGATTCAAGAATAATAAGTCATTTCTTATATCATTGGTTGACAATGTTTTTTTTATAAAATGGACAATTATTGTTGATTTTTATCAATTGTTATTTTTATTATATTATTATATATATGGTTATTTTCTAACACACACACACACAAACACAATCACACACACACACACTCACACACACATATATTATTAAGGTTAATTAACAAGGTCACCAAGTTGGTCAAAAAGAGATATGGCCTAATGTTCATAGGAAACCTAACCATAGATTTACAAATAATCATACAATATATTTTTGACTAATTACTTGCAATTACTACTTATTAGTATCTCATTATTACAAAAATAATAATCACAGAAATTAAATTACAAAACCAATAACCCTTAAAACAAACATATTGGGGTGTAAAAACATGGATCAAATGTTGTCAATTCGCTCTATTGGTGCCATTTAAACCATATACGCATCAAAAATTAATTGCATTTAAGGATAGTTTCCTGATATAATTTTCTTCACAATAATGTTCTTTTAATAATGAAATGATGTTAAGTATTAATTAAAAATTAATTAATTAAAAATATTATGATGTTTATATAATCTGAATTATTCATTGTTAATATTGGTGTATTACTATTTATTTTTGATATTTAGGGACCATCCCATTTCAATTGGGTTTATGGTTTTCCCAGGATACTTGTAAACACATTTTTGGTGGTTTTAAATGCTATAGAATTCATTTAATAGTTAAAACCATAGAAAATGAACTCAGGTGGATGTGGAATAATTGTAAAACATACTTTTAATTTTTGAAGATGTATATGATAAGAATATACTTAAATTAAATAATTGGTGATCATGGAATGAATAAATTAACATTTTGAAAAGACACCAATGTTATT
The DNA here is from genome assembly GCA_963277665.1 of Viscum album. Lineage (NCBI taxonomy): Eukaryota > Viridiplantae > Streptophyta > Magnoliopsida > Santalales > Viscaceae > Viscum > Viscum album. The sequence goes on from OY728147.1 coordinate 9,400,163, forward strand.
AAAAAACATGTCAAGATTTCAAAAACTAAGAAAAAAGATCATATGTTCATGAAATCATTTCACAATAACTATTGGTTTATTTCTGATATGTAGGAGTTTGAGCCACATCAATTTGATAATTGTTCCTATGAATCCAGAAAATATGTTTTAATTGTTTTAAAAAACTATATCCTGAGTGTGATAGTCCATACCAGAGAAACAACCATTGATTGAGTTAATATAATGGAAAACCCATGATTTAATTATTTTTGAAATGTATGAGTAAAAAATAATTTTATATGCTGTAAGGTGTTCACTGAAGGACTTGTAATGTTCTTTTAAAAGATACGATATTCTTTAAATACAATCATTAGGGGGTCAAGACCATGAAAATGGAATCTAATTGCCATGATATCCATAAAAAATTTCCATATATTTATTTCTGAAATATATGAACTTACTCCATTTTAATATGAGTTACAATATTTTTTAGATGTCTATAAATATGTTTCAATTATTTTAAAACAATAAAATGTGAATTTAATGGTACAATTTATAGAAAATAACCTCATATTGACATGAAATCATGGAAAACAGCTATTGAATTATTTTAAACAAATACAAAAGAACAAATTGTAATATGATGTGCAATGTTCTTGGAATGAATATATGTACATTTTAAAAATATAACATTGTCTTTAAAAATGTTCATCATGGGTTAATAAAAAAGAAAATTTCATTGGATATATATAATATTTTAGAATAAGGATATAATATTGATATTTTAAATACCTGAACCAAGATTGAGTCAATCCAAGTCATGGTTTTATTGGGATACCAAAAATTAATTTATAGTGTTTTAATGCACTAAAACTAGTGTGTAATGACCAAAACCATATAAATGTAATATTTTCATGAAATCATATTACAACCACAATTTAAATATTTTTAATTTGAAAAAGTAAGAAAAATGTCCAGCCGATGCGTTATGTGATATGAATGACTTAATAAGAATTTTTTGAAGACACAAAAGTGATAATAAACATTTTTCAGGGGATCAAAAAAAGATATCAATGTAATAATTTAGTGAAATCATAATATAATTATCACATATTGATTTTGAAAATTTAGTAACTGGAGATATTTCAATATGGGTTATGTTTTTTAAAGGATTATTATGAATGTGTCCTTATGCGTACGTATAGAAAACATTCCCATAAGACTTGTTGGGTGCTTGGAATTACTCAATAAATTTTTTTCAAAAACTAATGAATACATTAAAAATGTGTTTCAAGGGTTTAAAAACTAATAAAATGATGTTATATGGAAATAAAATCATATGAAAATGGTTGTAGAATTAGTTTTTTGTAATTTTGAAACTAACTTATTTTCAATATGAGTTAGAGTTTTCTTATGATGCTCAAAAAACTATTTTTAGTGATTTAAAACTTTTAAATGTCTGTGTAAGAGTCATAACTAAATTAAATGACCTTGGATTGATGTTGAAACATGGTAAAACTATGGTTGAATTAATTTTTATGTGTATGAGTAGAAAAAATATATCTGATATGTGGTTTTGTTCGAATGTCAGAATAAGTAGTTTGGAAAGATATTTTTGTCCTAAAAAGTATTCATCATGGGGTAAACTGAGATAAAATGGTGTTTAATGGATATAAAATAATTGGAAAATAATTGTAGATTGGTTTTTGAAATAATGGAACACATGATATGTCATTATGAGTCATGGTTTTCTTTGGATGCTCATAAATTTTTTATAGAGTATTAAAACACTAAAACATGAATGTATATTTATAAACTATATAAAACGACCTCAGATTGATGTGAAATTATGTGAAAACCACATTGGAATTATCTTTTGGATGAAAAAGTAGGCAATACCTCCATCAAACAGTACTGTTCTAATAATTACTAAATAAAAAAATTTAAAATATATCAAAGTATTTTAAAAAGTGCGTGAAGGGGTAAAAACATGTTTGAAAATTTTTGGTAGTCATGAAATCATAGAAACATGACCATATAATGTTTTTTGAACATTATTTTCTAATAAAATGTGAATTTCTTTTATGAACTTTTCAAAATGATTAGATATTAATTTTTTATGTTTTAAAATAATAAAACATGTTTGTAACAAAAAACATATAATACATTCACATATTGATGTAAATCTTGATAAAACCTTTATTGAGTTAGTTTTGAAATTTATTAGAAGATAACCAGTCCATATGATGTACAATGTTCTCAGAATTACTCAATAAGGAGTTTCAAAAAATATAAAACTATTAAAAGAATGTTTAATGGGGTCAAACCCAAGAAACATTCATCATATGGTTATGAAATCAGAATATAATGATTATTGTTTTTATTAGTTAAATATAAGAAGTAATATAAGGTAAATTCGAGTAACAGTTTTTTTGAGATACCCATAAACACATTATTTAAGTTTTAAAACACTAACACATACATGTAATTTTCAAAACCATTGAAAATGAAAAAAAAATTGAAGTAAAATAAGGAATAAAAATTAATAAATTTATTTTTAAATTTTAGAAGCTGTTTCGTATAAAAGTAATTATTTTTTATTGAGTAATTTTAAGCACACCACGTGTCAAATTATGAAATGATTATATTTTTATACACTTTTCCATTTTGAGTTCCGTGTGTTGAATCATATCTTATATAGGTAGGTATAACTTTTTATAGTTTCTTTGTAAGAAAAATAGCTTGTTTTATCTTAATATTAATATCATTTATTTTATTAAAAAACATCAAATGTTATGTTAAATAATCGGATTATATTTTGTTCATGTATTGTTAGATATTTATCTTCTTAAATGTTATGGCTTTTATTGTAGGTGAGATATGGTGGTAGTAGGTAAAAAGTTGACCCTTCTATTCCATGAAACACATTAGAAAGCATTTTTGAGGGATCAATGTTTTTTATGGTTACCTATTATCTATAAATATAATACAACTCTAATTTTTCATGTTTAAATTGAATTTATATCTTTTTGTATGTTTATGACATGATGTTTCTGATTTCCTGTATATTAAAAATGGTTATAGAGGCAGATGGATGTAGTTTAGGTGGTGGGATTGACATATTAGTCTTGGGTTGGTTGAAGTTGGACATATATATTATATATATATATATTATTGAGATTAATGTTGATTGATATTGTTGTATTTATTATTGTGGATTTATTTATGTATGTATGTATAGTGAGTATATTAAATAATTATTGTTTAGTTTATTGTATGACTATGTTTCCAGTATGCATATATTTTTCATTGAATATATTTTTTTATAAAAAAATATTTAATATGTTTAGAAGTTGTTATAAGAAACCATCACTAAAAATAACCGTAGTTAAATCTTTCTGTTGTGGTTAAGGTGGGTTCGATTATATTTTTCTTACAGGATGGTAAACTGATTCAGTATTATTTAATGGATGTTATGTTAGTTCACATACATTTTTTGGAAGAAAAACAACATCCATATGAATATATAACCTCTGATATGTACCTACAAATTACACAAATATCAATAAATGAAAAATTTAAAAATTCAATAAATGATTTCTAACCATGAAATAAATGAGTACTTAAATAAAATCCTCTAAAATATTTTGTTTATAGTTTGGGGGACTCATGTCATTCTTGAAGACACATAAGAAAAAGGAGTAATAGAATCCATTGGGGTACCCATTCCATATTTCTAGTTTTAGATGGAGGAGAAGAAACCTCATAGAAAAAATGTGGATGGATGATGTATACATGGGAGTACTGAACACTATAAATACTTTTTTGGGACACATTCACTCACATAAAGCATCATTAAAAATGTATATACCACTATAAAACTCCAAGAGTATTATATAAACCATGACCTGAACCCTATGAGATAATTATAAAATTCTTATATCATACATTAAGAATATAGTTGGATGGATGAACAAAACATTCTACTATCATTCAACTGGAAATATACTCAGGATATGATATTTACTTACATAAATAATAAAAAAAATTAAAACAGTTCATTTAATCATGTAATCATTGAGATGTGTTACATAAAAATTATTAGGGCCCATTTCATAATATGGAATTATATAACACATATTGACCATGAATTTTCCATCTAAATGTCTAGATCACAATGCATCGTGGTTCATCAATATTATGTCTTGGAATAATGATACAACATAAACAAGTGTTAATAATTATAATTTGATTAATAACAATATTGATAATGATAATAATAATAATAATAATAATAATAATAATAATATATTTGTTATCTTATATGTTGACATAGGGTTAGAGATTCACACACCCCTTCTCTATGTAGTCTCCTGCCACACGACACCCCTCTCCTTCATCAGGTTTATTTTATTTTCTAATATATTATTTATAAAAAAATATCTTGTTTTGTATATTTCCCATGGAAAACCCATTTTCTATCAAATATGACCTAACTCCTTTTTTTTAATTTATAATTTATAATTTATTCTTTATCACGTTCCCAAAGGATAAATATTTGTGCCACCACCTCTTCTCCCATCCATACTGCTGAAGCACCATGAAAAAACCAAGTCTGTCACCTACTCATGTCCTGGGACCTCACATGACATCATCCATCACAGGTGTCCCTCATACAATCTCTTCTATTTTCAGTATCATCAATCATCCAACTCCCAATGTCATTATTTCCATTAAACACATATAAGGTTGTTATAACTTTTTATTGATCAATTTCTTGATTTTGTTAAAAATAATTAACATGATTTTTTTGGGTTTTCATTTTTTTCTAGTAAAATAATTATAAGTGTTTTTTGGATTGTTTGATTTCCCAGTTCCACATGAATTACACTAGAATTTTTTTATGATCACCTCCACTACAATAATTTTATAATATTATGAAATATAAAATAAATATGAAAATATATTTGTTTATAATTAATATTATATTATTATATACCTATGATATTTATTTTTATTTTTAATTTTTAATGTTAGGGGTGAAAGCCAATTGAAGAGGAACTCACCACAAAAGGACAAATTTTAAAATATGTGGTGTAATAAAATCACATAATAATAGAGAAAAACTACAAGAGATATTTTATTAAAAAAGGAAATAATCTCACAAAAAAATATTTTTTGAATGTATAAATTTTATTTTAATCCCTATAAATAGTACATATAAGATAAATGTCATTTTTAGTATAATTAAGGATATTAAAGATTAAGAAATAGTTTTTAGCAGTTTCTCAGTTTTGATAGTGTAATATAGAGACAGTTCTCTATATTCACTGTTAATGGTTCATTGGGGAGCACAGATAAGAAAACATAGATCATAAGATTTTTATGGAGTGTGAAAATGAATTGATAATACATTGGTGTGACTCAAATAAATATATTTTCATAAATATTAACATGTATTGTGTATTTATAATAGGTTTTGTTTATTTGGATGTTTTTGAAAATAATATAACCTAAATACATCATTATTGTATTATAGAATAATTCATTTCATAAGATACACCAATCATATGTCAAAAAAGAACATCATTCATGAAAAAGTCATTATTTTATACAATGATATAGATATGTCATATATACATTTTTGGATAGATTTAATTTTTGATATAGTATATCATATAAATGCTTTATGGATATATCATACCGTATGATATTATCAAGGCGTAATTTTAAAAATTAAATGGTTTTGAACTCTTGAAACATCTATGATCAAAAAATCAATCTAAATGTTGTGATGTTAATATTTAATACTTACTACACATCAAATTTTATTAACAAGGGATGGGATACATATCGTTAAATTATATATATAGTGTATCTAAATATAATACCCATACATTTATGAAACATATGATTAAATTTATGGCCTAATTTCATGGTTATGGTGGAGTCCATATATCCCATATTAATGATTAATAGACAAGGGTATTGGGTTCTGTGATCCATCAACATTTCTAAGGTTGATACCAACATACTCCAAATATATACTTTGTTACCATTATTTGATTTCATTATACTATCATATAATGACGTTTGATGAATACCCCTAAAATAGTTTTTAGATTCTACGATATAAAGCAATACAACATAGTGGGAATAAGAATTCATTTATTATTTGATGATCATTTTAAAATGTAAATATAAGTCATCAGTGAAATCCATAAATGTTAAAATGTACTCATTATTCATTTTTGTAGGAATATTATATCTATTTTTCACACAAGTTGAACATTGGATTTAAGGATGATTTAAAATTTTTCTACTTTTTTATTGTGTACTCCATGATTATAAATCTATAAGTGGTAGTTGTGGAATTCCATAATGTTTGATTAATGAAACCATTTATAAAATGATGTTTTTTTTCAAATCATAATTATCATCATCTTCTATGTCATAAAATATAGTTAACAATTTGATATTTATAGATGAATATCATCATATAATATGAGATATAATAATTTGTGATTTAGTAAAAAACATTCCATTTTTTACATTATTTAATATATATTTCTGATAATTATATTTAATGATAACACTTCAATTATTTTTCTAAAATAGCTAGTGATGTATCACTTTTTTGATATCTATGAATGTTATAAAATAATTCTACCTTTTTTATTTCATGATTTGATAATTAGTGAAATAATATGAATGATAGTGTGTAATGAAATTATAATCCACTATCAAATAAATATTTAACTATGATTCTTTTTATATCATAACACACAATATAAGAAGGAAAAATAATTTTTAATTATATTTAGATATAAAATATATTTAAAAAATTTGCTAATTTTTTATTAATTATATTTATTCAATCATTTTTACAATCAATGAGTGGTGGTGATGATTAATTAATCAAATCACTACATAGAGTATGTTTCTCACATGTATGCACAAGTGTTACTTTTATTTCCCATTTGACATAAAACAGGTGGAAAATGATTTTCTATAGACCTAAAAAAATATCATAATATTGATTATGCTGAAGAAAATATTTTATGACAACTAATTTTTTTAATCACATGAAGAATAAGAAAAAAAAATTAATGTGTTGACTATGAAAATTAAATCTCTATTCAGATCCCTTTATTGGATTATGCACTGAACCTTATGAATATGGTCTTTATAGAATACCAGAGATCAATAAAAAATGGATTAATCAATGAATTATTTTAGTTCAGTTTTTTATGATATATATAAATTAATTGGTGTGAATAATAGAGGAGGAAAGTATCTTTTATAATCGAGGAAAGACATCCACTTGGAATTACTTAAATGTTTTAAATATAATATATATCATAATCATGTAATGTGGAACCATAACACCAAAAATTATTATATTATATGCGACAGTGTAAAAAATTACATAAGAAATAACATTTATACAAGTGTTATAGAAATTTTATGCCTTATATCCCAGTTAAAACCGCATGAAAACAATTTCAATCGTATCTCTGGTAGAATAACATTTTACCATGATAATGAAATCATATACTAAAAAATAAGAGGGAATTTTTATATAATATAATAAATAATGATTAAAAATTTTGAATGATTATTTTCATATTAAAAATATTTTTGAGGAATAAATTAATTTTAATATGGTTCACAATATTTGTCGAAAATATTTTTTAACAAAATACCCAATTTTTGTGTAAAGTAATCCCACCTTTATATAAATTTTGAAGATATTTTAAACATGTTTATTTTCGTTTTTTAATAAAAAATAAATTTTATAATATTTATGATTAATCCAAAACTGAATGGAGACATCCAACAACAATATTTAATGTATTGACCCAAAAATAATTTTAAATTATAATAAAATATAACTTATGTTCGCCAATGTTAAGATTGAGTTTCAAAATTCAAAATAATTTTCTCATGAAAATTTATTATACTCCTTAAATTTATATTTTCCGGACTGATTTTTTTTTAAAATTAATAATCCATGTTTATAACATAATAATTTCATAAAAATGAAAATATTTTGAAAATTTTGTATTTTAATCATTCACTAATAAATGAACAAATTTAAAAAAATATCAAAATTTAACTAGAAGTTAATTTATTATATATTAATTCACAAATTAAATTTATTTTATTAAACAATGTTTAAAAAAGTGTTTTAAAATTTTTATAAGATTTTTGCAAATGTCCTTCAAAACAATTCAATAAAAACTAGTCATGATTCAAATTTATTTTTGTATCACAAAATTTATTTATTCTAATTAGTTTTCTTGTAACAACAACTAGATTAATTTTATTATTTTTTATTGATTCATTATTGGTATTATGAAAAAAATGTCTTGCATATTTTATATTATTAGTATATTCTTCATCATATAATCTAATATGTAACACCTAGATTTTTTTATGAAATATTTCCATTAAATATTTTTTGTTCTTAAATGTTTTTCATTGCACACAATCATGATTTTAAATGAACTATGAGACACTAATAGTATAAAATGACAATTATAAACTATAAATTATCTTAGCAAGAGATAATATAAATAACATGTGAAACTGTATGGTGACTTAACTAGCTAATAGTAATTTATGAAAAAAATAAACCAATAAATTTAAATGAAAAATTTAATTTTTTGTATTAAGAAATACTGTGAATTAAATTTAGATAATAAAATTAATTTAATATATTTATATAATATTTAATAAAATATATTTGATATTCATCAAGTAAATTATTTAGTCATAGTGTATTAATAAACCCCATTTTATATATAAAAACAAATATTTTTCAAAGGGAAATTTTTCGAACATTTAACGGGGAACCCATATTAAAATTAAATTTTGATACATTAATATTATTTATATGTGAACAAAAAAATATTTTTTTATATGGGATGTAAAATTTAAATTTTAATGAATTTGTTATATTTTTTTAATAACATTAATGTTTCGTTGAATAATAAAACTATAAAAAAATAAATTAAAAAAATAATTTTTTATCAGAATAATTGATTTACTTAAATTATATTATTCCATGTTTTGATAGAATAAATATATTATAATATTTTTAGTAAATATAATGTAGGTCATTTTTATTAAATTTACATTGGATTTAAATCTAAAAATATTTTATTGTTTTTCAGCGATTTAACATTTATAAAATCATTTTCCCATTCTGAAAATGAGAATAATTTTATATTAATTTCTTACACATATTTGTTTTGAATTTAGAAAAATTAATTCCATATTTGAAATAAGTTGGTTCATATTATATTAAAATTTTTGTTTTATTTTTGGCATTAGGTGTAATGACCATTATATAATTATTCTTTTTCATAATTAACAATATTTATGAATAATATATTTATTTTATGTTAAAGAGGAAACTTTTTTAGATATATTATTCAATATGTAACAAGAAGTTTATTTGAAATCTTATGTTGCAAACAACATTGAGTTATACCGAAAAACAATATACTCATAATATTATTTTAAATGGTAGTTAACGCATTTCCATTATATTTCATTGAATGAACATAACTAACTACATTGTGATTAATATTTTTTAAATGTATTTACATTTATAAAATAAATTTTAAAGGCATTAAATAATAATAAATCTAATTTTAAGCATGAAATACTATAATATTCTTTAATAAGTCGATTTACCACCATTTGATGATGAACCCTTTTTAAATATAGTATTTTTCACTTTAATATGTTAAATTTTTAAAAATAAGAATCATATTTATAATATAGACATCACAATTTTCTTTTGGTAATTTTTTGAATTTTTTTTATAAAGTTCACTTTTTAATGAATCGTGAAAAATACTGCATTTTAAGTCAAAACTGACATTTCATATTGTTTATTTTTATAATTATATTGTTCTTTTTATTGGTTTTAATGTTTAATTAGATTATATTTTTATCATTTAATTCAATTTTGATCATTGAATGTAATTTCACATTAAAATTGGACATATAAACATGTCAATCCTTTGTTAGTTTTTACTTCTAAAAACACGCTGTTTGGTTTTGACAACATGAATTAATTTAATATTAATTTTTAAAACAACATTGTTTTGAATTTTGAAAAATTTATTCAATATTCAGAATCAGGATTTCAAAATTGTGTAAATATGAACCTTTTAGTTCTATACATTATGAATAGTAACTTCAGTAAATATTTATTTTACAATGGTTAAAGGTTAAATATGCTAAATAAGGGGAAAAAATAAGATAATAATAATATTAAATAACCTTAACACAAATCCTATACTTATTTAATGATATTTTTTGATATTGGGCGTGCTTTTCTTTATTTAAGGTCCCCATGGATCTACTTGTGTCTGAAAATGTCAATTAATTAATTTTTATTTAATGTTAAGGAAATTATAACCTAAACATGTATCATTTACTAAAATAATTTTATACGGGGTTATATAAGTGATCATCTAGACTATAAAAAGTCATTATAAATCAAAACATATTTCCTACATCATGGTATTTTATTTATAATTTTTATAAATTAAATTAAAAAATTTGTTTATGACCTAGTGGTGATGTAGTGATTGCCTTATTAATTAGTAATTTAGATAAATTAGATAAATAATATTAAAATAAATTTATTTTGAATATTTATATGAAATAGACATATTTTATGGATTTATATGACTTTTTTTTATAAATTAATAATGTTTATTGTAAATTAATCATGTTTTTATGGATTTTAAATTTTTTTGATATGAATAATATATAAATTGACATTAATGAGTTTTTAAATCAATTAATATTTTTTTAAATGATCTAGTATTCCTAAGAATATAAGATTCTAAAAAATGACATATATGATGATTAAAATATCATTACTTATACATTTTTGGTCTCTATGCATTTTATAGTAACTATAGTAAACATATATTATGAAAACACAAGAAGACATGGTAAGAGTTAATTTATTTAACTAAGGGTTAATGCAGAAATGTTAAGTTAGTTTTATGAAGTAATATGTATAAAACACATTTTCTGAGATTATTTATATCCTCCATCATATTATATTATTTGTATATCACCTTGGTGTTATTAAAAATAGAAAATCAGTTAATAATTAAATAACATTTAAAAACATTGCTAATGTTTCCCTCCTCCATATAATAGAAGGATACAACATAAAGCCAATTAAATACACCTCTCAAGCCCAATAGGTCATCAAAACTCTAATCTAGTAATCTCCCAACATTCTTCTATTCTTTCTGGAAGCCTTCCCCTAGGAAGAAGGTAATTTAAGAAATCTCTTTGGTCCCAATCAATAGAAGTTACCTGATTTGAGGTAATGTTATCTCTCAAGATCTATTCCATTATTTTACCATATCTAGTTCCTAAGGTCTTTTTATTATTTTTTACATTAAAATTTTATAATAAATATAATAAATTGTTGTTATGAGATGTATTCAAACTACACTTATGCACACCTCCGTCTAACGACAATACAACATATTGTTTTTGTGGATGGTGAATTAATGTCTCACGAAACGATGATTGTTCAATATTCTCCTACAACCTATCATGGTAAAAATTATGATGGAACTGTAATTATATATGATATATATGATTTTTTATTTTATCTATATTCTTCTTTAATTCTTATTTAGACCATACCTGTATTCTTTTCATGTTGTTTATATACGATACTTTCATTTAAAGAAGTGCGGACTACCACCACCTCAAAGTGAAATGACTCACTAAAGATATACATTGAACATATAAAGGATGGAATTAATGAACTTATGTAACATTTATAACATAGTTACTATACATAAATTATAATATACCTAGGTATCATATATGTTCTATTCCTTTAATTATGAAAAATAAATGAAAATATCTTTCTTGCGTACTTACGGCTTACCATCTCCCTGAATGGTTCATTTCATATCTTATATAAAAATTTTATGGACTGTTATAAATACATATATACTAGATATATATGATATATATGATATATAAATCACTAATATCATTCTAATGAAAATGTACTTTTTCCACATGGAAAATTTGTTATTATAATATGACCAGTTTTGACTCATGTACCGAGCATCGACACAATGAACGATATGAACATGAATAATTATATGTTTTTATAGAGACTTATTAAGTGATATAAAAGAAATAATCAAATGTAAAAAAGGTTCTTAAGAATGTATAAATTAACATATTTTTATTATTTAGGAATAACAGGGAACATACCTAACAATTCAGACTCAAGGTATGGGGCATCGTCTCAATCACCTTTTAATGAGGTATATTATAATATACACCTATGTTTTTTAATATTGTGTATAATAAATGACTTTTAAATTTAAATTCATTCAAATGGAATTTTTTTTTCAAAAAAGAGTTTTAATAATTGGAAAACAAAATATTTTTTATGTATTCAGTGACAATGACCTCTTTGTTGCCCTAATCATTATTTGGATTCCTCTATAAGCCTAAATGTTTTTAAAAGTAAAAATAAACCCATTATTACATTTTTGGGTATTTGGCACTAAAAATGTATTTGTAAATTTATTGAGTATTTCAATATCTTTAAATTATTTCTTTTTAGTTCAAATTAATTGTTATTATCAAAATTTTGATATTTTAAATATTTTATGTGCTATGATTATATAATGTTATATAGATATTTAGCAGGTTTTTATTTAATTAACCAATGACTTGTGCTTACATTATATATAAATTGATAGGTGATTCTTTGATAATCCAAGGATAGGTGGTTAGCTTATATCATCTAATGCATTGGGTATGAATGTCAGCTGAATGACTATCCAGTTTAGTGATATGTGTAGAAATCGACTGTATGGTTATTCCACGTAAGAAGGTTTATGCCCCAATCTAACATTATATTCAATACTTTGTTTTCTATGGGAATTATGGTAACAGATTTATTACAAAATTTTAAGCAATGAGATTATATTCAGTAAAGTGTTTTTGGTATTTTTTTGGGTTAAAAGTATTACTTTATGAAAAAGTATTCAGGATTTACCAATTGTTTTGAAAAACTAACAGTTTTCTTATTTTTATGTATCCCTTAATGATACATTTATTCTAATACCATGTTTTGAAGTGTTTTTCACATGAAAAAAACATGAATAGGGTCAAGGACTGGATCAATGAAAATTCAGGCTATCTAAAAGATGGAAGTAAACTTGTTTCATTTTTTAAGAGTTTTTTTTTGAAAAAATGGTTAGTGAGTATATGTTTATACTTTTAATATTCAAGTAGTTATGTATATTTTATAACATAGTTCTCTAAATCTATAAACCTAAAGATATTTTCAATGTGCATTATTAACTTAATTCATGATTATGTAATGTTTAAGGTTTTGGCCTTACATTTGGTATCAGAGGCTGGTGTAGACACCTTTTGAGGTTAGGGTGTTATTTAAACATAAGTGACATAACCATAATGTTTTGGATATTTTAAAGAGTCATAGTTATATTAGATAAATCAAAATATTTTATAATTACATGAATAAGTATATCTTAGTGTTTACCCTTATCATAAGAGAGTATATGATGATTTTACTGATATAATCACAATGAAATTTGGGTTTTAGTAAATGGACAGATCTATAGAACACCAAAGTAAAAATTAATGTGAAAGAAACTGAGGTAGTTTTATTAATGAGAAACTAGACCAAATGAGATCTAAAATGAGAAATCTTGTGGTTATTCTTAAACAAGTATCTAGTGTAATTATTGATAACATATTCCTTGGTGATATTTCATATACATCAGATATGGGAGAAACGAACCCCAAGGGATGTTCAGGTAATAATTATAAGGGTATGTATATTCAATAACATATGTGTCAATGATGTGGAAAGAAACACCTAGTAAAATTCATAAATGGGATGGGTAGATGTTTTAGATTTGGTAATGAATTCCATAAAGCAATAACAGTCTATGGAAAAAGGAAGGGTTCAGTTGACTCTTGGAAAGGGGAAGAATATGTTTCTGAATGATCAATTTATTTTTTTAGATGTGGCATGTATGGTTATTTTACAAATAGATGTGCTAAAAATAAATACTTGGAATGATATCATTAGGATCGTACAAATATATGTTTACCAATTCTTAGTGCCATTCCAATTGAAGATGAGGATACTGGAAATGATGTATAGATGTAATGGATTATTTATTTTCTCATGTTTTGATACTACTGAAATATAAGGAAATTATTGATTATTATTTTTAGATTGAATTATAAAAGAATAATATGAAAAAACATGAATAAAAGATCATGAATAATGATCAATGACTATGATGTCTATGAATGGAAGAGTTATGACAGATCTATGGATGATGATATGATTAAATGTATTATTGATAGGATTACATTGGAATAATTTTTCAATTATCTATAGCCCTAATGTTTGACATGTGAGAACTATATTCAAGGGAGAATTATCTTTTCATGTTTGGATATAATGGATATATTTAGGGGTTCTTGCGATCTTCCATTTTTGAAGATATTATGTGTTGTGAGTTTTTTAGATGGAAAATGTGATGTATGAAATAACCAGTGAGATTAAAAAATGTTACAAATATTTTAAAGGATTTTATCTAAATTTTTAATGATATTATAATTATACAGTTTTGAAAAAAAGACAACATGCAAACCATGTGACAACCAATTTGTCAGAAAAAGTTGTGGGGATCAAACCCACAACTAAAGTGCGACTATGATTTATCACCTAACACTGGACTACGTGAATTCCATGTTTTTTATGAATAATGTTATTATTTCAATGGTTTTATAGATCAAGAATAAGATCATTTTGGGAACTTATGTTTTTTTAAATATATATCCTTAGTACAGGAAAATGATATAGTGATTAAATGAAAAAGGTTATTTTGTAAGATGTTCTCTTTTTAGAGAACACTATATTCCTTTGGACAGTAGAATACTATGGGATTTAATTTATCGAGTAATGGTTGTAATTTTATTTTCAAAGAATCTAAGCTTTTATTGTAGACATATGGATATCTGTGTTATTTATGGAAATGGTTAACCTATAATAGAATATATATGATTAAGATTGTTAGAATTCAATAGGATACTTTAAGTGTATTTTTGTTTTTAGACATAATTGTTACTATTTACTATGGAAGTATATGTGATTAAATTATTATGAGTTTTGGGTTTCAATATTATTTTGGATTATATTGATAATTTTTAAGAACAATTGTGTATTGAATAAACATTTTTACGTTTTCGGTATTGTTTGTTCAATTTTGGAGATTAAGAGTAGTATTTCTTTTTATAAAAGATTATCCTTTTGTTGGATTATCTGATCTTGTACTAAAAATTTAGGTTTTGGTTAATTCCTAGAGATGGGAAATAAATGGTTCAATTTTTGGATTATTTTATTCTCTAGATGTTATTCTATCGCTTCCTGTGTGACCAAGTCATCTTGAATACTCAACTTTTAGAGAAAAGAGGTTTTTTTGGTTTAAACATATTCAAGGATGAAACTCTACTTGAAAAGTAGGTATATTTACTTATGTTATTAGTGAATCTCATAAATAAATTATATAACATTATATAAGGGAACATAAAAATAAAAAAGTTATCCATTTAATTTTTCTACTATGGAATCAAATACCATTTAAAAAATTATATGTTTATGATTTTATGGTGTTTAAATTTCTCATAGTATTATTTTCTATTATCCACAATCAGAAACTAATGGTTATATTCTCTTCCATATCCATGATTTCCTACATGGAATCCCAGTATGGGTTATCTCGGGTGACCTTTATACTTCTCTTTATATCTTTTAAAGTTATTGTTTTATTTAATATTTTTCCAATTTGGTAATTTCAATGAAGTTTCCACAACCAATTATAAATATGTGAGGACACAATTTCAAAACCGGAGGAAGGATGTAATTTTTTTTAAGATGGTGACAGGGAATTTATTAAAATCAAAATGTAGCATTACAAACATGAGGTGTAAAGAACTTACACCAGCGGGGAGTTATCGGGAATACAAGGAAGGTAGATCAAACATACCAAATTCAATAATTAAAGACTGCCAAAAAAGAGGCAGCAAGACCTTCCATCAAACAAGCAGGTGTGCCATCCAGCTCCATCTTTCCTCAGCCCTCAAATCTAGAGGATGGCCTTCTTTGAGAACCTCACCAAATTCCTCAGCAAGTCAGAGAAGACATCAGCAAACAGATTGTAAAAACAAATATCAATCCATGTAAACAGATTATAGAGTAGTTAAATAGCACTACTCATCATAGAGAAAAGTCCAGCAGCAAGTCCAGAAATCAGCAATACAAGAGCGAAGCAGCTGATGTAGAAAAAAGGTCTGAAAACAGCATGAAATGCAACCGTGCGGAGCAGGGAAAAAAGTAGAAAGAGGTCATCTTGATTCTATAGTATCCTTTCCATAGCCGTCAAAAATACAAAAGGCATACTGATCAAACCAGGAAATCAGAATACTTAATTCCCGCACTATAAGCAGATAGAGAAAATCTTCAAAATCAACTAGTGTCCAGGCAAGAACAAGCTAGAGGTTCAGAAAATCCAGACCTTGTGGAGTGTTAACAGTAGGATAGGGAGAGGTTTTTAGGACCTCACTTCTCAAAATTTCTTGAGAGCAGACAGGTCCCAAAATCATCAAACCAAGCAGGAAAAGCATCTAATATTCTGAGAAAAAACCAAACCAGCAAACAGTTTGAAATCCAAGCAGCAAGTGCAAACCAGCCGAGCCAAACCATATTGTAAAAGTCACTAATCTACAGCAGAAACCATACAAGAGCCCATCCTTGAAGCAATCATCAGCAAGCAACAAGATAAACCAGGTAGAGAGTGCACTTTCCAAACCAAAATGCAGCATTATAAAGTTGTCAACCATAAAATAAAAATCACCAATCTGCAACAGAAACCAGAAAATAGCCCAGCCTTGAAGCAATCATCAGCAAAGCAGCAACAACCGCATCAAGGATAGATAATCAGCTTTAGAGGAACACAGATCAGCTAGAACAGCAGGAATTTGTGACCAGTAAACCAGAAACAAAGACCACACAGAAAGTCTACAAACAAACATCAAGAAAGTGGTGCTTTCAACTTCAATCTCTCATAGTAAATGAATTTCATAGCATTCTCGAATTGATCCTCATTGATAATCCCTTTTTGTTTATCCTGTTTCAACAAATCTTGTTGCTTACTCGTATGAGCAAGCCACCCTTGCTTTTCCTCTTCCGTGAATTGAAATGAGAAGTAATATAAAACAACGCTGGATTTCTCGCAAATTAATTCTCTTTGCTCTTTTCCAGGGTAAACCATTTTATTAGCTTCAGTCAACCTAGTGTTGATGGTTCTTTCCACTTGTGAATAATCCTTACGTCTTCTAGTCTTTTTTGGGTTCGGGGTGATGAAACCATCAGCATCTACCACTGATTTTTTTCCTTTCCTAGCCATGGTTTTCAGGTATTCTTCTTCTAATTGTCCAGGCTTATCCGCCTCTTCATATGATGATCCACTACAAAAGGATCCATCTTTTTGAACATTTTCAGCAACCTCTTGATCTGTGTTGACAGAGACAGGGTTCTCTTGCTGTTTGTTGACATCAAGACCATCCTGAACGAATTCTGAAGGTTGACATTCAGGTGCTTGCAACTTCAAACCAATTTTATCTACATCCTCTTCGTCCTTACAAACATCTTTAGAGGGCTCAGACACAACTATTTGCTTTCCTTTATCCTTTTCTATCCACAATGAATGTGGTTCACCCATGCCAATAGGAGGATGGGCAGTGAGAGCCTCATGCGCAAAATCTGAAAGCTGACATCCAGGTGCTTGAGAATTCAAACCCCTTTTATCCTCATCTTCTCTTTCCATGCAAACACCTTCAGAGGTCTCAGCCACAACATTTTGCTTACCTCTATCTTTTTCTATCCATTTTGAAGTTGAATTTTTTGGGAAAATATTAGTTTTTCCACAGCTACTTGAATTATGCCCTAACCTGCAACATAAATGACAGTAGTCCGGGACACATTCATAAATCACCTCTTGAGAAAAACCAAATTCTCCACTTTGAATCCAAATAGCTGAGGGTAATTGTTGGGAGACATCAACTTCGACACATGCTCTTGCAATAGAGGGTCTAGAAAGTGTTTTTGTGGCATAATCAAGTCTCATCGGGGAGCCAATGAGTGATGAAATAGAAAACAAAGCACTTTGCTTGAATAAGTGTAAAGGTAATCTAGGAAATCCAACCCAAATAGGTACAATTGGAGATTCAGCAAGAGGATCAAAATCGGGGGTCCATTTAAGAATTCTCATTTGGCAGCCCCCATAGGACCATGTACGTTTGGCCCAAAGTCTATAATAGCTCCCAACGGAATCAAATCGTAGCACAATGTGCGAGGAAGTGAGGAGACCGAGTTGAAATCCCGTAAATCCAATGATTTCCAAAGCAGATCGAAGAAATTTCAACGATGGCCTTCTATATTGAAACTTCCCAACCAAGACAAATCGGAGATCCGAGGAGAGTAAACTAACCTCATCGGTTGAGAAGGCGATGGCGAGTTGACCACGATGCCGATAGGTCTTTGGTTTGATCTGAATGTTCTGGACCGCATCAGCATACGCAGTAGAGTCTACGGACGATTTACCGGCAACAACTTCAGCGAAAGTGCGAAGATCTGCGTTAGGGTTTGCATCTCGCGGCGACGGGTTCGTTCTTGGTTCACGACGGGCCTCCCCCATCTTCCCTCACTCAAACGTGTTGTATGGGTAACGCGGTATAGGGCTGGCCTGCCCACCTACGCGCCGCACGCCCCCAGCTAGGCCCAAGGTGGCCAACCCTTGGGCTTGGGCCAGTTCCCACGGAGTCGAGGGGACGAGAGGTTCGTTGACAAATGGTGCGCGTTGCCTTTGTGAGGACTCGAACCCAGAACCTCAGCGACGGGTCGCCACCGCCTTGAACCAACTCACCCAGCCCCCGCGGGCACCAGAGGAAGGATGTAATGACCTAGGTATTTATAGAATAATTATTTTTCACGTCAATTAATATTTATGAATAATGAGTTAATTTTATGTTAAAGTGGAGTCTTTTTCAATAGGGTACTAAACATGAAACAACGAGTTTCTTTCAAATCTTATTTTTCACAAAGTGTATAGTTATACTAAAGAATATTATAATAATATTATTAGTTGAAATGGTAGTTAATGCATATCCATTGTGTTGCTGGTAATGAACATAACTAACTAAATTATAATGAAAAACGTTTGTTAATTTTTTTTTCAATTATCCCGAAAAATGATAGAGGCTTAAAAGAAGAATGAATACAATTTTAATAATAAATTTTTTAAATATTCTTTAAAAGGTCAATTTAACAACTTTTGATGGGGAACCATTTTTAATCCATCTATTGGTACTTTTATGTGTTCCATTTGAAAAAATAAACATATTATTTAGAAACTGGTCATCAAAAAAATATTTTGAAAGCTTTTGGTATTTTTATGATAATGTTCATTATTAATATATAGTGAAAAATACTGTATTTTATGTCAAAACTGTCTTTTTGCCTAATTTATTTATATACATATATTATTTATTTAATTGGTTTTAAAGTTTAATTAGATTATATTTTTATTATTTAATAAAATTTTGTTCATTGGATGTAATATCACTTTGAAATTACACATAAACACATGTCAATATTTTGCTAGTTTTTTCATCTTAAAAACCCGATTTTAGTTTTTTAAAGAGGAATTGATTTTAAATTAATTTATACAACTTCTCTGTTTTGAATATAGAAAAAAGGGATTCCATATTTGTAATCAGTATGACCTTTTTTTGTACAATTTTAACTTTTATTTTTAAACATTATGAATTGTATCTTATGTAAATATTCTATTTACCATGGTTAATGGGTATTAGGAAAACAATGGTAAAAAATAATATTATAGTAACATTAATTTACCCTAAAAAATTTCATATCCCTATTGGAGGAGATATTTCTGACCATAGTAATCCATGGGTATATTTTAAGACCCCATGGAGAAACTTTTGTACGAAAATGACATTTAATAAATTTTAATTTAATGTTAAGGAAAATATAACCTAAACATGTATCTAGTATAAAAAAGGATTATATTGGGGTATAAAAGAGATTTAGTTAAAAATAAATAATCTCCAGAAAGATAAAAATATTTCAAAAATTAGGGGTTTTTTAATTTTTAGGCATCATATAAATAAATTTATTTGCCGCACAATGGTGATGTAGTTATTACAATATAGATGAATGATTAAATTAAATGAGATTATAAATATAAAAAAAATATTTTAAATATTTTATGCCATCATAGAATTTTATGAATGATTATGAATTTTTATGTGTCAATTTATGATGTTTTATAAAATTAATAAAGGTGTTATGGATTTTTTAAGTCATGATATGAATATTATTGAAATTGACATAAATTAGTTTTTAAATTAATTAATATTTTATTAAATTATATAATAGTCCTAAAAATCTATTATTTGGAAAAATATAATATATGATGTTATAAATGTCATTAATGATCAGTTTTCAGTCCCTTGGTGTTTTATTGTAACTATAGTAACCATATATTATGAAAATATAATAAGGCATGGTAAGTGTGAATTTATTTTACTAAGGGTTAAAGACCAAATATAAGATTAATTTTATAAAATAATTTTGTCTGAAACCCATTATATATGAGGATTGATACCCATACTCATATGATACTCTAAATATATCACATTACTGTTATTATAATTCTATGATCAATTAATAGTAAAATAATTTTTCAAAACATTCCTAAAGAGCCCCTCCTCACTTTTATAAAAGGTCCAAACTTATAACCCATTAATTACACCTATAATGCCTCATTGGATCACCGATAATCTACTAAAATAATAACCCAACATTCCTCTCTTCTTCCACGAAGACTTCCTTTAGGAATAAGGCAATTAATGAAATCTCTTTGGCTCAATTCAAAAGTAGTTACACGATTTGTTTTTATCCCTTCTCTCAAGTTCCCTTCTAATTTTTCTTCTACACTATTTATGATCTTATTATACTTTGATTATATAGCAGCATCAATATCTTTATTATACATGTCTTTTTTTATGATATGTATTCGAACTAAACATACACACACCACCATACAATCGGTATAGAACATAATGTTTCTGTGGACAATGAAGTACTGTCTAACGAAACGATGATTGTTAAATATTCTCCTACCACCTCCCATAGTGGACATTATGATGGACCTGTAAGTATATATGATATATATATATATGATTTTTATTTTATCTCTATTTTTCTTTAATTCTTATTTATAATATACTTTTATGCTTTTCATGTTGTATAAATATGATAATCTCATTTGAGGAAGTGTTGACTACCGCCCCGCGAAAATGATATGACTCGTTCATGTTATACATGGTATCACAACTCCCTCCCCGCAAAGTGTAACCCTCCTAGGCCGACAATGTGAGAAGGGAGATAATAACCCTCGAGTCCCACCTCCAGTAGGCCCCGGGTTGGTGACTAGCATCGAGGGTATAATAAACACACAAATGGGAGGCATTACCCTCTAATAGAAAACATGCGAAAGAGAGATAAGATAGACACCAATCAACTCCAACTCAGATTGCAATATAAAAGAAACCCAAGTACATATATGAAATGCCATGAAACATTACTACAACTGATAGGGGAAAACTACAATACCCAAAGGAAAGGAAAAACATATCCGACCAGAAGCCCGAACAGGTCCTGCAACCACAACCAAGTTGTAACAAGCATGATCTCCAACCTGATCCAAGTGACATGAAAAACAGTTTATATATTTGTAGGGTGAGTATAACAGTATAATCAGTAGGATCCTCCCCAAAGCCTCTCGTGCAAAAGTAAAGAAAGGATGCTAAATCACATTGAACAACAAGTGAAACTAACTCGTCACCTAAATAGGTATAAAAAGTTCCCAACCTCACTATGGCTACTCTCACCAAGAAACGCATACAAGAATATATCAGATATTAAATAAGATCAAGGGTACCCCGCTACTACTTTCTGACTAGAATTCCGCTTTTCCCCAACGATATACGTCATGTGAATCTCTCTCCAAAATCTTTCACATATAAACTTGGGCTAAGCTCCACAATCTGCACCACGTGCACCACAAAGGCTTTCCCGGAGACACCTGGGTTAAGCACCACAACATCCTCACAACCAAAAGTAACTAGGTAGTTTCTCGGATCCACTACAACTCGCATAACGTGTATCATACATCGGGTATTACACCTCAAGGCATCAAAACCCATACGCCGAGTAAGGATCCTCAAGCCATCACAGCCTATACACATTACACCTATATTAGTCCATAGGATACTATATCCAGAATATATGTGTGTGAAATAAACACAATCCATTATAGCCCTCTACACACATATATGGGAAAAACTAACCACTGTGGCAAAGCCACTAGTATCTACCAAGAAAATAGAGTGGGGATAAAGGGGGTAGTCATCCATTCAAACTCCCATCAGAATGTTGGGGAAAACACCCCCAGGGCTCAGAATCCCCGGGGTGTCAGTTGCCCTTACCGACAGGGTGGAGTAGCGTATAGAAACACAAAAAGTACATAATATATAATACTCACAACCACACTATGGGCATAACCTAGTCTTAGACACAACTGTAGCTAACTTCTCTCGGACTCCGGGCTGCCACTTCTAAGACTAGGCATCCTATAAGCATTGAACCATTTAAGGGATTTATTAAATTACTTCATTCCAATTTTATCAGTTTAGCTATATGTTGATTAATTCTTCAAACATTAATTAACCATGAAAACAACCTCAAAAAACTGAATTGGCATCATATTCAAAAACAACTGCTCCTTTTAAAAGTTACAGCCTCATCATTATGTTCGAGCATCTCCAACCCCATGGGTTAACATCATTTATTCAAACATTCATTATAGAATTAATTTCCCATATTCCCAAGATTTCTAAAAAATAAACCTATGCTACTAAACACAAGGGGGCTCAACACGGTGAGTAGTTATACTATCCGTTGAGTCGTTGCCACCTATGGCAAGAGTGTAGACCTATTCTCCCTAGAGATGCAAAACATGGAAAGCACGTGGCATTCCCCGCATGTCTTCACCTCTTTCAGAAGAAGGGTATGCAAAACCAGCTGCCTTGAGTAGTGGGGAAAAGTAAAGTAGATAAATAACCAATCAAACCACTAAACATCCAACAACCACATCCGTCCCATTCCATCATCTCTGGTGTCCTTCCGGACACCCTCATACATAAATCGATGCATCTCGCCACTCTAGGCGTCATCCGCTGCCACAACCACAAGGCCTCACTACCTCCACATATGAAAAAACCATCTAGGCTCACATCACAGAACAAGAAACAGGAAAATAAACATCACAACAAATTGGCTCTTGGACCTTTATCAAGGAATCCAACCTTCATACAAAATGAGCACTCATGGCTCTAAAGCACAAGGCACTTGGCCTTACGAACAAGAGGGTAACTAAGAACCTGACCAGGCATTAACTTTTATCAACCAACCAGTTATTTAATCCCTCTTGAATTAACAGGTTCAATTTGTAGGTTCCAATTCTGGGAAAACTAATTGGTAAGCTATCACAAAAGATTTAACATTCTTAATATTCCAATCTCATTAACATCAAATTTAGAACAAATATGACAACGGAAACAACTAGATTCATTTACATGCCTCTTTATCTTTATCCAATTAATTATCAATTAATTTCGTCTTTACGTTCTTTATCAATTTCCATCAAGAAGAAACAGCTAAGAAAAGAAAGCATAGATATCACACTATCTAGAAAAACATGAGGCAGTAACATATGAGCAATAACAATTTATTTATCCGGCTCAAATATTTAATTAATTCAATTTCACTGTGATCCCAAGGGATAAAACATGCTAATGATATAGTTGCACGTAAATGAAAAGAGAATCAATTAATCCCCTACCTGAACAACTCTTGACGTTCTTTATCCACAAAATGGGTCACAATCCTCCTCTCCGGACAACTACATCCACTGGAGGCTGCCACGGTACGACAACACCAAGCAACGCCAAGAAAATCCCATTATAATCATGGAGATTACATCGTATAATATGGAAGGGAGAAACAGGAGAAGATGATCCCCAAAAGAACATCGATAAAACATAAATTATATGGAAGATTGACCGACACAACTTAGTTGCATCCAAAACAGAACTGAACCAATTAGAGGAGTAGGGTTAGATTGTGAAACTCCAATGGAAAGGAGTGAAAGGTTCTAGAATTTTCTAGTTGAAAAAAAATGGATGAACAAGGAAGGATGATATCTTGTCCCTTTTGATGATCTATTGGGGTGACTGTTTAAGATACACTTAATTCTCCATCGAAAACGGATCACATTAACCCACAAAGTTTCACCAAGTAAAAACATCTCGTCCATAGTTATAATTAATATAAAATTTATGGCCTTTGAATCACCCATAGATTCCTTAAAATAAGTCTTTAAATGCATTTTACGTCAAAGGAAATGTCAAAAGGGGAAAAACTGTAGGATGCTGGAAACACTGTTCACATACTCAAAATTTGGAAATGGCAAGTCTACTGATCTGAAAACACTGTACAGGTCTACAGATAGAAGGTCACCGATAGAACCTCACTGATAGAAACACTGCTAAAGTTTGCTGATAGAAGGTCACCGATAGAAGCACACTGATAGAAACACTGTTCAAGTCTACCGATAGAAGGTCACCGATAGAACCTCACCAATAGAAACATTGTTCAAGTCTACCGATAGAAGGTCACCGATAGAACCTCACCAATAGAAACACTATTCATGTCTACCGATAGAAGGTCACCGATAGAAACACTATTCACTGAACCTCACCGATAGAAACACTGTTCACCTAACGATACTGTTCATAAAACCGGAAACACTGTTCACAGAACTAGAAATTTGGAAAAGTGTTGGGGATAAGTCACCATGCCCTCCCGAAACACCTCCAACACCACATTTTCACAAAGTAATGGTCCGGAGAGGTCTGAGCCATTACATCAGATACCTCTCAAAACATTCTCATCCTTGAGAATTCAAAACCAACATAAATAGAAAAAAAATAAATGGGACCCGAACAACCACTCATCGAGATACCTCTCAAAAGAGAGAAAGCCACAAAAAGGAACAAAAGAAGTTCATAAATAAAACATGAAGGGTCAAACCATGAAAAAAACATCAGTGCATGAAAATATTTAAACATTAAACAAATCTGGGTACTGAGCACGTATCTGGGACTCACGCTCCCAGGTACTCTCCTCCATGCCACCGTGTCGCCACAAGACACGAACTAAGGGGATAGAATTCCCACACAACACCTTCTCCTTGCGGTCATGGATCTCCACAAGTCGCTCCTTGATGGTTGCATCATCATCAATATTAATCTCTCCCCAATCGATAACATGAGATTCATCATGAAGATAATGATAGAGCTATGATACATGGAAAAAATCATGTATCCGACTCATTTGAGGGGGAAGTGCTACTCGATATGCCACAGCTCCAACACGAGCTAACACCTCGAAAGGCCCAACAAAACTGGGAGAAAGCTTACTTGCACAACCAAGCCTTCACTGATCATGATGGGGAGTCACCTTCAGAAACATATGTTCCCCAACATTAAACTCTACGGGTCTCCTTTTTTGATCATTATATGATTTCTGATGATCTTGCGCTGTCTTCATCCTCTCACGAATCACCTGATCCATCTTTGTTGTATTCGGCACAAGTTCCGGTCCGAGAATTTATGACTCTCCGACCCCAGTCCAGCACAATGGATAACAGAAAGGCCAACCATACAAGGCTTCAAATGGAACCATACCAATGGTGGAGTGAAAACTATTATTGTAAGCGAACTCCACCAAGGGTTGGTGCCTCATCCATGATCCTCCAAAATCAGGAACATAGGAGGGCAACATGTCTTCAAGATTCTGGATGGTTCGCTCTGTCTGACCATCCGTTTGAGGATGAAAAGCAGTGCTAAGGCATAGATGAGAACCGAAAGCATGTTGGAGACCCCTCCATACCCTAGGGGTAAAACGAGGATCTAGCTCAGAAATGATCATCCCAGGGACTCCCTAAAGTCTCACCACCTCTTCTAGATACTACCTCGACAAAACATCCACTGAGCTCAACTCCTTGATCGCTATGAAGTGGGAAGATTTTTTCAAAAGATCCACTACCACCCAAATAGAATCATGTACTCCCGTGGCTCAAGTTAAACCTGTAACAAAGTCCATTGAAATGTCCTCCCACTTCCACTGAGGAATCTCTAATTGCTGGAGAAGACCACCCAGAACACGGTGTTCAACATTCACCTTCTAGCACACTAAACATCAAGTCATAAAATCCACAACTGAACACTTCAGCCCAGGACACCAAAACTGACTCCTCAAGGATCGGTACATCTTTGTCACCCCAAGATGTACTGCTAAAGGAGAACTGTGGAACTCTCTGAGAACCATCTCATGTATCTCAAAGGGAACAAAAATCCTGCCATGATACAACACTCAGTGTTGTTCATCCTCCGTCCAACCGTCAGGGGCCCCACCACAAACAACTCGGTCTCTCCAAACATCCACCTCTAGATAACCCAACAGAGACTCTTCCTCCTTCTGCATGAGGGATGACTGCACCATCATCTGGAAAAGGATTCCTCTACCCCAACTTCTCCCATATCAAGATGCAAAGCTGATAGCTCTTCCATCACTCTCCTGGAATCACCAAATTCACACACAACATCATTACGTGACTTTCAGCTTAGTGCATCAGCTATTATATTACCTTTTGCAAGTGTATATTATATTTCAAAGTCGTGTTCCTCCATGAACTCCATCCATCGATGCTTCCACATATTCAGGTCGCGTTGGGAGAAAACATTCATCAAACTCTTATGATCGGTGAAAATCAAAAAGTTCTCACCAATGAGGTAATGTATTTACAAATTCAGAGAAAAAACCACAACTACCAACTCAAGATCAGGGGTGGAATAGTTGCATTAATGGGGACACAACTGCAGAGACCCATAAGAAACAACTGACCTCTACTACATGAGAACACAACCTAGCCCCAGATGTGAAGCATCACAGAAAACATTAAACTGGACTCCCTCCACTGGAAGACAAAATATTGGATCACTTACCAAATTCTCTTTTAGTTATTCGAATGCTACCTAACACTGATCAGTCCATATGATCGCTTGACCCATCCTAGTCAAAGCTATCAGAGGAGTCGCAACTCAGGAGAAATCGACTACGGACCTCCGGTAATATCCTGGGAGATGAAGGAAAATTCGCACCTCTTACACGGTCTTGGGGGCTGCCCAAGACACCACAGCTTCTATCTTCGACGGATCCATAGCTACTACTGGTTGGGACACAACATGCCCCAAGAAAAGAACTTCTCGTGCCCAAAACTCACACTTCAACAACTTCCCAAACAACTGATGATAGAGAAGAACTCCCAAAACGGCTCGTAGATGATCTTCATGCTCCTCTTCAGATGTGGAGTACACAAGGATATTGTTGATGAAAACCACCACAAAATTATATAGGAATTCACGAAACACATCATTCATCAAACCCATGAAAAAACCGGAGCATTCTTCATGCCAAACGACATTACAATGAACACATAATTCCCATGACAAGAACGGAAAGAAGTCTTTGTAATATCCTCATCCTTCACACGCATTTGATGATATCCTGACTGCAGGTCGAGCTTTGAGAAACAACATGCACCCTTATGTTGATTGAACAAATCAACAATCTATGGAAGGGGATAGAAGTTCATTATTGTCACATTGTTTAAGCGACGATAATCGACACACAACTGCAAACATCCATCAGCCTTCTTCACGAACAAGACTGGTGCACCCCATGGTGACACACTTGGCTGGACAAAACCACACTGCAACAGACCATGAAGCTGAATACGTAGATCTCGTAACACAGAAGGGGCCATCCCATAAAGAGATATAGAGATAGGAGAAGCTTTTGGTTGTAACTCGATCCCAAACTCAATCTCTCATCGAGGGGGTAATGCTACAACCATTTCGAGAAATTCATCCGGGTACTCCTCTACGACTGTAGGAAATGCCAACTGCTTAAACTATAAAGAAATCATCATCAACTCAGCCATCTTAGATGATAAGGATGGAATGCACCTATGACCTATCCCAGGATCTCGCTCACCAACAAACACCACTTGCTCTCCATCTACACTAATGAAGTTGACCTTATTCTTGAAGCAATCCACGATAGCCTACACTGAATACAACCAATCCATGTTGAGGATGACATCATATGGTTGTATTAGTAAATATAGGAAATCTCACCAGGAGTGGTGTTTCCCCAACACTATCTCACAATCTCTACATACTTCAAACAAGTTGGCTCGACCTCCAACTAGAATAGTCAATGCAAAGGGCATTGGAAGCCTCTCTACCTCAAGTCCCAAAGCATGGACAAGGGTAGGTGATATGAAGGAATGTGTCGCTCCTATGTCAAAAAAGGAATATACCACGGTATAAAACAAGCAAAGGGTACCTCGAATGACGTCTGGCTTGCCTGGTGCTGCCAACGCTAGAGCATGAAGCTAACCATGACCTCCTCCACGGCCTATCTGACCCTGATGAAGACTACCACCATGGACACGCTCTGCTCTATGAGGATGGGGAGAATCATGGGGTTGTCCTCTGCCTACCCCATCTACCCTATAGTGATATAATGCTGGTGAACCCTGTTGCTACTGCCTTGGCAGGAACTGCCTCAACAGATGAACCTGGAGCGGAGCGCCTAGTGCACGATGACTGCTCTAAAAATTTGGGCACTCCCGCTTCTGATGACCATGAACACCACATGAAAACAAACACCTGATCCACTTGCATAGGCCTAAGAGTTTCTTCCTCCGGAGAAACGAGATGGGAAGGGCTGGGACCTACCCCCAGGTGAACGAAAACTCTTCTGCCCTGAAAACCAGGATCCCTGGACCACAGATCTGCTTCGTGAGGAATCATGATGATTACCCACTCGTGACGATCCGGTCCTAGACAAAGTATTCTCAGCAACCTCTGCAATCGCCAGCACCTCAAGATATGTCTTCATCATAAATGGGGTGACCTGGCACTGGATATCTGGACGCAAAGACTCCTCAAAATGCCTTGCCCTGTCTCCTCATCGGGTAACAGGTCTAAAGAATATTGTAGAAGGTTTCTGAAACGGATTCCAAACTCTCGAACACTGGATCTCTCTTATCGAAGGGTAAGAACCTCCTGACGACTAGACGCCATCATAGTCGAATAGAGGAACTCAACTCTGAACTTGTCTCGAAACTCCTCCCATGAGATCACTGACTCCTCACGGTCCCCGAGGAACAAGAGCCACTACAGCCTCGCTGCTCCACATAACATCATCACCACTAAGGACACCCAATGCTCCTTATGAGAATAAATCGAACTGAAGACGATCTCGACCTCCTCCAACCTGTCTTCCATGAATGCATCTGAAACATTTCCCTCATACTTTTGCAGACTATGGTGCTGAAACTCTGAAAGTGTCTTCCTCCATGTATCGTCGTCGTCAACCTATACCCTGCGGCGCTCTGCTGGAACAACCTACTGGACATTTTCTATGAAAACCTGATGAGGATGTCGACCTGGATCCATACCTGTAAAATAAAAAACTGTTAGAGATACTAAACCAAGAATATGGAAGACTCATCCTTAATTAATTAATTGTTTTCTTTTATTCATTTTAGATTAACCTATGCCAAGGTCTACCCATTCAAACACAATCACAAAGAAGAATGATGCCTGATCCTTTCCTAGGTCTCTATCATGCAACCAGTATCACCTTATTTAGTAACCATTGTAAACTTAATGGTCCATGCAACAGATCATAGGGGGCCCTAAACGCCTATGTCTCTGCCGATCTCCAGTGTTTACCCCACTTGATAGACATGAATGAAACTGTTTCCCTACCATCCCATGAAACCTCACCTGTTCCTAAATCCAAACTCCATCTTATCCCTCAAACAGACATCTGATACCACTCTATCATGACCCCCTCTCCACAATGTGTTCCCCTTCGGGGTAGGAAATGTGAGAAGGGAGATAATGACCCCCAAGTCCCGCCTCCAGTAGGCCCCGGGTTGGCGACTAGCACTGAGGGTATAATAAAAACACAAATGGTAGGCATTACCCTCTAAGAGAACACTTGCAAAAGAGAGATAAGATAGAAACCAATCAACTCCAACTCAGAGAACAATACAAAAGAAACCCAAGTACATATATGAAATGCCATGAAAAAGTACTACAACTGAATGGTAAAAACTACAAGTACCCAAAAGAAAGGAAAAACAGCTGCGACCACAAGCCCAAAAAGCTCCTAAAACCACAAGCTATTAGTACCCAACTTGATCTCCAACCAGCTCCAAGTGACTTAAAAAAAGTTTATATATACGTAGGGTGAGTATAGCAGTATACTTAGTAGGATCCTCCCCAAATCCTCTCATGAAAATGTAAAGAAAGGATGCTAAAGCAAAGTGAAAAACAATTGAAACTAACTCGTCACCTAAACAGGTATGCTAAGTTCCCAACCTCACTATGGCTACTCTCACCATGTAACACATACAAGAATATATCATATAGTAATGAAGATCAAGGGTACCCCGCTACTACTTCCCCACTGGTTTTCCGATTTTCCCCAATGACATACATCCTGTGCATCTCTCTCTAAAGGCTTGCGCAAATAAAATTGGGCTATGCTCCACAATCTGTACCACATGCACCACAAAGGCTTGCCCACATACACCTGGGCTAATCCCCAGACCATCCTCACCACCAAAAGTAACCATGTAGTTTCCAGGAGCCACCACAGCTCATGTAACGTGTATCATACGTCGGGTATTATACCTCAAGCCATCACAGCCCATAAACCGAGTAAGGATCCTCAAGGCATCACAACCTATACATGTTACCCCTAGAGTAGTCCATAAGATACTATATCCAGAATATATGTGTGTGAAATAACCAGAAGAAATTGCATCCCTCTACACACATATATAGGGAAAACTAACTGTTGTTCCAAAGGCACTAGTATTTACCAAGAGAAGAGAGTGTGGCTAAAGGGGGTAGTCATCCATTTAACCTCCCATCAGAATGTTGGGGAAAAACACCCCCCAGGGCTCAGAATGTCCGAGGTGTGAGTTTCCCATAACAACAGGGTGGAGTAGCATATAGAAACACAAAAAGTACAGAATATATAATACTCACAACCCCACTATTTTCATAACCTACTCCTAGACCCATCTGCAGCTAACTTCTCTCAGACTCTGGGCTTCCACTTCTAAGACTAGGTATCCTATAAGCATACAACCATTTAAGGGATTTATTAGATTTCTTCATTCCCATTTTATTGGTTTCACTGTATGTTAATTAATTCTTCAAAAATTAATTATCCATGAACACAACCTCAAAAAACTGAATTGGCATCATATTCAAATACAACATCTCCTTTTAAAAGTTACAACCTCATCATTATGTTCCAGCATCTCCAACCCCGTGGGTTAACATCATTTATTCAAAAATTCATTATAAAATTACTTTCCCATATTCCCAGGAAATCTAGAAAAGGAACCTATGCTACTAAACACAATGGGGCTCAACATGGTGAGTAGTTATACTACCCATAAAGTCTTTGCTGCCAATGGAAAGAGTGTAGACCCATTCTACCTCGAGAGGCTAAACATGGAAAGCACGTGGCATACGCCGTGTGTCATCACCTATTTCGAAATAAGGGTAAGAAAAACCAGCTTCCTTGAGTAGTGGGGAAAAGTAAAGTAGATAAATAACCAATCAAACTACCAAACATCCAACAACCACATCCATCCCATTCCAACATCATTGGTGTCCTCCCTAACACCCGCATGCATAAATCGATGCATCTCGACACTCTAGGCGTCATCCGCAGCCACAACGACAAGGCCTCCATACCTCCACATATCATAATATCCATCATGGCTCACATCACAACACTAGCATCAGAAAAAAAAAACATCACAACAAATGGGCTCTTAAAATTTTATGAAGGCATCCAACCTTCATACAAAATGAGCACTCATGGATCTAAAGCACAAGGCAGTCGGTCTTACGAACAAATGGGTAACTAAGAACCCTACTAAGCATTATCATTAATCAACCAACCGGTTCTCTAATACCACTGGAATTAACAGATTCAATTTGTAGGTTTCAATTTTAGGAAAACTAATCAGTAATCTATCACAAAAGATTTGACATGCTTACTATGACAATCTGATTAACATCAAATTTAAAAAAACTACGACAATGGAAACAATTGGATTCATTTACATGACTTTTTATCTTTAGACAATTAATTATCAATTAATTTTAGAGTTATGTTCTATATCAATTTCCATCAAGAACAAACAGCTATGAAAGACAAGCATAGATATCACACTATCTAGCAAAACATGAGGCAGTAACATATGAGCGATAAAAATTTCTTTATCTGGTTCAAATGTTTTATTAGGTCAATTTAATTATGATCCAAAGGGCTAAAACATGTTAACGATACAGTTGCGCATAAAAGAAAAGAAAATCCATGAATCCCCTACCTCAACAACTCTTGATGTTGTTTATCCCCACAACGGGTCACAATCCTCCTCTCCGGACAACTGCATCCACCGGAGGATGCCACCGTACGACATCACCAACCAACCCCAAGTAAAACCCATTATAATCATGGACATTACATGGTATAATATGGAAGGGAGAAACAAGAAAATTTGATCCCCAAAGGATCATCGATAAAACATACCTTATATAGATGATTGACTGACAGAGATTGGTTGCATCCAAAACAGAGCGGAACCAATCAGAGGAGTAAGGTTTGATTGTGAATCTCCTACAGAAATGATTGAAAGGTTTTAGCTTCTTTTAGTTGAGAACAAAGTGGAAGAACATGGGAGGATGATATGTTGTCCCTTTTGAAGATTTATTGGGGTGACAGTTTAAGATACATTTAATTCTCTATTGAAAACGAATCACATTAACCCATGCGATTTGAGAAAGTAAAAATATCTCGGCCTTAGGTATAATTAATATAATATTTATGGCCTTTGAATCGGCCTTAGAGTATATAAAATAAGTCTTGAAATGTATTTTACATCAAAGGAAACATCAAAAGGGGAAAACTGTAGGAAGCTAGAAACACTATTCACATACTCAAAATTTGGCAAAGGTAAGTCTACCGATCTGGAAACACTATACAAGTCTACCGATAGAATGTCACCGATAGAAACACTTTTCATGTCTACCGATAGAAGGTCACTGATAGAAGCTCACCGATTGAAACGCTGTTCATGTCTACCAATAGAAGGTCACCGATAGAACCTCACCGATAGAAACACTGTTCAAGTATACCGATAGAAGGTCACCGATAGAAGGTCACCGATAGAAACATTGTTCAAGTCTACCGATAGAAGGTCACCGATAGAACCTCACCTATAGAAACACTGTTCACTTAACCTCACCGATAAAAACACTGTTCACCAACATATACTGTTCATAAAACTGGAAACAATGTTCACAGAACTGGAAATTTGGCAAAGTGTTGGGGATTAGTCACCTTGACCTCCCGGAACAGCTCCAACACCACATTTTCACAATTTAATGGGCCGGAGAGGTATGGGCCATTACACATGGAATGTGTAAAGGGGGGAATTAATGAACTTATGTAACATATATAACATAGATATTATACTATATTTATAATATAACTTTTTATCATTTTGTTTTATTCCCTTTAAATATCAAAATTAAATGAATGTATCATTTATAATATGTACAACTTAATATCTCCATGAACAATGCATTTCATTTCTTATATAAAAATGATATGGACAACTAAAAATACATTTATATGGTATATATATGATATATGTGATATCTAAATCATGAATATAATTCTATAGTTAATGTACTTTTGACCAAATTGACAATTTTTAATTATAAAAAGTTTATTTTTTACTCAAGTATCGAGCATTGGAAAAATGACTGATATGAACATTAATGATTATATGTTTGTTTTTTCAAGGTAATAAGTGATATAAGAGGACTAATAAACTTGAAAAAGGTTCTTAAGAATGAATAAAATAACTTAATATTATTATTTAGGAATTTCAAGGAACATATGTGATGATTCGGACTCAAGGTGAGGGACTTCATCTCAATATCCTTCCATTGAGGCATATTATAATATACAATCATTTATTTTATATCATTTATAATAAACACCATTTACTTTTAATTACATTCAATGTTAATATTTTTTCTATGAAGAGTTTTACTAAATGAAAAAAGGAATGATTTTAACAAATGTGGTGATAATGACCTCTCTACCACCGTAATCATTATTTGGCTTCCTCTATAAGCCTAAATGTTTATAAAATTAAAAAATAAACCCCAAATTATTTTTTTTGGGTGTTTTTGTTTTAAAAATTGTATTAAAATAGATTGAGTATTTCAATACCTAGAAAGTATTGAAATTGAATTATTATATTTGAAATGTTGTTATTTGCAATATTTTCTTTGTTTTGATTATATAATGGTACAGGGGAATTTGATGTGTGGTTATATTGACCATATGTTTACTCCATTTATGTATGTTTTTATTACATTTTCTTTTATATTCTATTCATTATTTTCTATGTTCTTTATTGTAATAATTTTTTTTACAAAAATATTATTCAATGATCTTAAACTTAGTGAAGTGTTTTTTCTTAATTCTTTTAGGTGTAATGTATTACATTATGATAAAGTATTCATGTTCTAATGCTTTTTTTTATAAAAAATAACATTTTTTACTTCTTTATATACCCATTACTGAACTTTTTATGCTCATCCTAATATTTTAAAAGTTTCGCACATGACATAAATATGAATAGGGTCCTGGATAGGATCAAGGAAAATATTTGCAGTCTAAAACATGAAACTTGACCTGTTTCATTTTTCAGAAGTATTTATTTTATGAAAGAAATCGATATTGAGTAGAAGTGTCTACATGTAATATTAAAGTTGATATGTATATGTTATGACATGATTATTTAAATCTATAAACCTACAAAGAACCTAAATGTGTTTTATTAAAATAGATAAAGATTATATAATGTTTAAGGCTGGGGCCTTACATTATGAGTAGTTAAATTGGTAGTTTTTATTAATATGGTAAGATGGTAAATTAGGTAATTAATGATAAAAAATATAATAAAATTACCATAACACCTAACCTAATATTATTGTAAGCGTTTTTTTCGACCTAAATCATCATTGTGTCAGAATGGTGTCATTTGGAATCCACTTGGATGAGATTAGGACATTTAATTTGATGTATTTTAAACAATCTATATTAGTATTACTCAAATTTTGATAATTAAATTATTTTTAATATAAGAATACAAAGAAGATAACTTTGACAATAAAAAAACATTTAAAATATAAAAATTTATTATTTATCAGGGTATTTTATTTATAATTTTTATGAAATAAATAAATACCTTAATGGATTATACATTGATGTTGTGAAAATTATTTAATTGATTAAAAATCAAAAAAAAATTCAACATTTTATTAATCATTAAAATAAAAAAAACATGAATAAATATTATTTTTCGGGTATGTCATGACTATAATCATATAAGGGTTGAGTTACTGGCCATTTAAAGCAATATGGAAAATATTATGACAATTATATTATTTTATTTAATGTGGTGTTAAAGTTGTCACATTCATGTTTTAGTACATACAAAATTTTTAATATAGGAATTTTTGGAAGACTATAAGTATTATTATCGAATTTAGATGATCTATATTCATCATAATATTTTAAAATTTTTTATTCATCAGATAAGTATATAAAATAATTACTCAAAACTGATGTTGTGACTATTTTATTAAGGGAGTTAACAAATGAAATTTATTAAAAATATTAAAATAAATATAAATTTGGATGAGTAATTTATCCAATTACTTTTCTAGAAGACCCTTATGCCTTAAGAATATAATAAAATATTTTTTTCAGAGCTAACTAGTTATAATTATATTTTTAATAATAAATGAAATGAATAGTGAAAAAATTGAGAGTATTGGGTATTTATAGAAAAAATATTATCTAATTATTCAAAATATGTAAACATTTTTAAGAATATATAATATATGTTATATAGTATAAAATGATATAAATTATTAATTTATGTTCTAATTAACATCTAATAGGTAAATATTTCATCGTTTTAATATTGAAATATTTTTTACCATAGTTAAAATTAAAAAGATTAACAAAGGATTATTTAAATAGATAAGTATTAAATTATAAAAAGAAACAAATCTTACATTTATTGGTTGATTATATTAAATCCTCATGTAATATAATATTCAAAATTATTAACCTTTAGAGGTTTTTTTTGATTTGTTTTATGCTAAATTAATATTTTTGGAGATTCCAAAAGTGACTCTCAACTCAATTATAAAAGTGCATGCCCTCTCTCACTTCTTCACATCACATTGAGCCTTAAAACTCAGATATACCCTACCAATATCCTTTATAATCACCCCTAGTTACATTATATAGGTTATGGTATTCTCAAAAGACCATCTCTATTACATTAATGGGGATATCTAATGTCAGCTCATTGAAGAAGTGGTAACCTCATCTACTGATTCTTTTGAACATATTTTTTCTTCTACATATAATTCACGAGTTGATCAATTTATAAAGAAATTAATAAAGTATAAATTATATAATTAAATATCATTATGATTATGGAATAACCAAATTCCAAAAGTTATCTATCCCATGAAAAGGGAAATCACCACGTTTACATACTTGTGGCTCCCCGTCATAATGCCATATAGAAAACAATTATTCACAACCACCTTACATGAATGTGTATACTGATGAAAATAATAAGTATTTGTTATTATTATAAAAATATATATATTATAGAACAAAATATATAACATCCACTTCCAAACCATTTCCAAATTAGTGGAATGATATCGTCGCTCATACGCATGTACCACCTACATTCTCCACAATGTGATGTGATTCATTATACATGAAATCCATTAAAAATAATTATATAAAATTATAAAATGAATAAACATGATTTATATTGTTTAATTTTCAAAATGATATAACTATAATCCAAGAAGGATAAATTGAACTTATTCAGAAAAGCATGTATAAGACAATGAAGTAGTTTATACTTAAATAACGAGTAATAATGAAATGTTATTATTAATAGTGATGATAATATGATCCTATATGATAACCTAAAAATGGAAATGATTATGGAATAAGTAAATTAAATTATTTAAATAATTACAATCATGGTTTAGATACATATAAAATATGTGCTCCAATATATCGATTCTAGTCTTATAAATTTTTATATATTAAATTTTAAACATTGGTTAATTTTTATTAAATTTTATGAATTGATTATTTTTTTGAATTTGATATGAGGTATTTTTTGACTTATCCTCCAAAATTTCAAGAAGAATGTTTTATTTTAACATATATGAAATTAACGGATTTTTAAGTATTCATAATTCCTTTTTCCCATGAATCCTTCTTTATATTATTTTCAAGATATTTTCAAATAAAAAATTTTCAATTATAATTTCCTGACTTTTTGAGAATGGAAATTGTTTTTGAAGAAGAAAAAGATATTTTCTTCAAGAATTTATTTTAAATGTTCAATCAGAATTATTTTTCATCTATATCGAAAATTTTTATAGGAATTTTTCATGAATACTATTATTAATATTCATATGGGTGATTATTTTTGTGATTAAATTATTTTTTTTTTATTTTTTTACATAGATAAAGTAATTATAGAATTATGGTTAAGAAACCGAAATTATTCATTATGTTTTTATTTAATGAATGATTTATGTTTTTATAGCACATGAAAGAATAATTTCATTATGAGATCTGTGGGGCCTATATTTCCATCCAATGAATTGGGTAATAATTTATATCTAATTAGATAGAATTTTTTGAAATTGAAAAGGTCTTAGTTCAGTAATACGTGGATGGAATATGATTTAAACCCGATTTTGTAATACAAGGATGGAACAAGGAGTGAATTATGTACAATAATGTACTTTTTCAACTATGATGGTCTAGGAAATCATCACTAAATAATATGTAATTATATTCTATGGTAATTGGTATGACATAAATTCTATTTCTTATGTTATGAATTTTTTTAATATGTTAAATGATTATTTATGAACTTTTAAGATTTATCACATCACATGATCTCATGATATATTTTCGTATAATAAATTTTTCATATGTTATTTTCTTATATATTAATATTATGATATGGTAGATATATCCACAAATTAACCTTACTGGCCATTTGATCTCACATTTTATTATTATTCTCTCCCTAGGTTGTAATGTGGTGTATTATGTATGATTTTTCATGTAGGGGTATCATTATAAAGGAATGAGTCGGAAACAACATACTAGTCTTATGAACCAACAGTTTATATTTCCATGTTTGCAATGTCACTAAACCTATACTGTAATGCCCCAAACCCCAAATTCCAGATTCGGTGCATTATTTTAAGACATTTTCTTTATTACAAGGAATGAAGTCCTGAAAGACAGATTAGTTTAGTAGTATTGAAAAATAGATTACAGAAATGAATGTTACCTTACACATTAAAAGACAAAACAAAACATAAATGATCCTTTGAGAACACCATTAATCCTATTAATTAACCCTGCTTATCAATCATAATACACTTCATAGAATCCTGGGAAAAATAAAACCATGAAAGGGCTGAGATCAGATGCTCAGTATGTATAATAACATTGGGAAAACATTCATAAATAAACTTAAACATTTAAGGAAATGTATAAGACTAAAACAAATGAATTTTAAAATAAAACTTCATCATAATATAGAAATGATAAATCAAATTATTCCATTTACATATTCACATGGATATTCTACTCTTCGAATAATCACATGTAATGTAAATATCCAACATCATAATATTGGAATGCATAATGCTAGACTTCATAACCACATAGTCAAGGTCTTATTCCAAAACTACAAATAATATTTTTTTGAGGCCTTATCCCAATACACTAGTTTGTCTCATGAGACTTACTGATCCATCGAGGAGCTATAGCAAGCTCCACCCGTCACTTACTATGTCCAATGAATTACTCATATGAAAATTTGTAAACATAACATAAACATTAGTATTAAAACTAGCATAAGAAATGTCAATAAATTATGCATAAACCATGAATGGTATAAAAATAACACATCCACTTTCAAACATATCAAAAAACAATCGATAAAATATGGAGGATTTGTATCATAATAAATCCACATCAAACACGTTTAAAATCCATCAAAGTATACCGAACTAGCTGAAAAGGATTTTTAAAACTCTTTGAGAGAAATATCCCTTTTTCATAAAAACATTTAAAAGTCAAAAATTTCAAAAGGAACATATTTACAGACATTTTGAATCAATGTGTCTCATAGTACATTGATAATTTTGAAAGGAATTAACATTTTAGAAACATTCATGTCCATATAAATAAATTCTTAAAAACCATTTGAAAACATGGACATTAATTAGAATAATTTAGAAGATAAAATATTTAAACTATTTAAAATGATTATCTAGTTAAATAGTCCCTTCCATAAAACCTTAAAATATATATTTTGTATTATATTTTATGAAACAGAGTTGTGGATGTTAAAGGGGTCCCCGCAGATACTCCCATAAAAACAACCTTGGATAATGAAGAGATTGTAGAATTAACCATTACCTTGTACTTTGCTTTGGTAGAGGGTACATTTAACCTCTAGTATAATGACCATAGTAAGTAACTAAATTATACGAGAACTTTATTTAAATTTATTATATAATACATGATTCATTTATGACTTTATATTTCTCATTTAATAATGATTTCAATGTTAAATTAACATTTTAGGTAACAATCGCTTTCTTTATCATATGTGTTTTAACTTGTTTCATTTAGAACAAAAATTTAAATACATCCAGAATATAAAACTTGATTTATATATCATATATATTTATAATATATATATTTATAATAGATGGATATATGAAATGGAAGGCACCATTTATGGAGATGGTAAGTCGTATGTACGCATAAACGTTGTTTCCGTCTTCATATCATATTGAATGGGAATAAGTGAATAAGATAGATGTAAGTACATACATATATATATATATCTCCAGTAGAATTATTATTTCATATATTACATAATTATTAATAATATAAGTTTTTATAATCATCGTTGAATGGTAAACATGAGAATGAATCTCCACGTTTCATGGAGACGATAATCCGTATGTACGCACGAGCAACAATATCATTATATTGATGGTGAAATCTTATGTAATTGGATGGTATATCTTATATAAATAATAATTAAAATTTTTTATTTATTATTTACATCAGTTATACTCATTATTATAACCATCCAAATAATGAAGTGTTTGAATGAAAAACTACACCATGACGTGGAGACGGTAAATTGTACATACGCACGTATGGTGACATTGTCATTTATAGGATATATAAAATAACGAATATAGTTGTAATATATTTATATTAATATAAAAATATGTAATAGGTACTGGAGTTATTATTTTGGTATGGAAACAACAATTAAAGAGGAAGTGGAAGAAGAAAATAACATGAAAGCGGGTGGTGAAATTATTACCTCTATTTCAGATGTTTCCTTTTGAGTTGATCAAAAGGGATCCATAGGATTGATTTATGGTCAATTTAAGGACTATAAGATCAATTGAGGGATGTTTGGAGGATATTTGGTCAGGGTTTGGAGGAGAAAAAAGGAATTGGAGGTTTGAAATTAAGTGATGGGGAAGAGCCTTTTTATAAGAGAGATGATGATCACTCTAGGAAAAGCTTGAAATATTATTTTATCATTAAATATATTTTTTTCTAATGGCTCTAAAATTAATTATTTCGAGGATAAGGTGGATAGGGGTCGAAAATCTCTCAAAAAATCAGTTTTGGAAATGTTTAGGTCATCATATTAACCTTATCTTTTAGATTTAACTCTTAGATAAATAGTTTGATATTTACCATGTCTCTTTGTATTTTTATGTTGTATGGTTAATAAACATACTATAACAAGCCTAGATAACCCCATGTTGTTAATTATTAATATATATAACCTTATATAATTATTAATATCGAACCGTATATTTATAAGAATATTATATCAGTTAATAATATAGTATTTGTTTTAGAAACTCAATTATGTCATTTTTGACACTATTTAGTATTTGATTTTTTAAAAGACATAAAAACTTTATCACATCAAATAAAATTTATTAAACCAACTGTAAAATGTAATAGTATCCTATAAAATTTGTGGAATTCCTCATATGTCTCAATTTACATTTAGTTGGATTTTTATAATATCAATTTTTTTTAATATTTCCTTAGTAAGGTAATTACTAAATCATCATTGTGTAATAAATAAATAAAAATATATAGTGTCGAAAATTTATAAATAAAATACCATTTTGTATGAAATATTTTTTTCTTTATAATTAATATTTATAGTCAAATTTTTATTGTGTGGAACCCAATATTAAAAATGGTTTAGTTATTAAACATTGAATTTAACTCTTTTAACTCTTCTTTAAATAAAATAATAATAAATGTCCTAATTTAATCCAATTGGACCTAAAGGTTCATATTTAATTTATAAGGTTGTTTTGGGTCGAACTATACATGTAAAATAGAATTTAGACATGTGTTAGGGTAATTATGACATCATTTTTACATTTAATTACCATATTAACTTTTAACTCTAGAAAATATAATAAAATATTACTATTCACCAACAATTATTTTTTCATCTTATTGAATAAAATCATACATACTTATTCAATTTTTTTCTCTCATAATTTTTAAATTATACTCAAAAAAGCGGTAAAATTATGTTTTATAAAAATTTGCTAACTTGCCTTAAATGTGGTTAAATGACGTTAAAAAAATTCAATAAAATTTTATAAATTTAATTTTATTATAAAATGACTCCAATGAATTACATTGAACATATATAGGTTATATATATCTATTTGGAATAAAATTTTTTTAAAATAAAATAAATAATTATTAAAAAAATCGATTTTAAATAGTAAAAGTGTTTTTCGCTATTCATAAAAAATTGAATGTTTTCAGAAAAAATACCAAAATTTCACCCTAAGATAATTTTGATACTAGTAATTCAAAAATGATTTCTATTTTAAAAAATTAAAATCATATAAGGTTCATTAATTAATTTAAAATTGATTCCCGTTGTCAAAACCCAAAAATCATGTTTTTAAAAGTAAAAAGTATCAAAAGATTGACATGTGTTTATGTAAAATTTAAATTTAAATTACTTAAAATGACCAGAATGTAATTTAATTATAAAAATATAATCTAGTTATACATAAAAATCATTAAAATTCTTAATTTTACACTATAAATTAATTTTATTAAAAAAGTTGTCTTTAATTTAAATTTAGTATTTTTCATTATTCCTCAAAATATGAATGTTATCAGAAAAGAAACATAAAATTATCAAAACTAATTTTTTATGTCCCAATTTTAAAGAATAATTTAATTTCATTAAATATAATATATTAATATGTAAAATATAAGTTTTAAAAATAGGTTCTCCATTAAAAGGTAGTAAAATTGTATTTTTTGAAAATACTTCTTTAATTTGAAGAAAATGAATTTGTTCATATATTATGTCTAATAAATTAATTATATTGATTGTAAAATTATAGGGAGTATATTAAATTCAATATTAAGTTAATATTATTTATTACTGATTTTTGAACGGCTAGTTTGGTAAGTCGTGGTGCGCTCGAAATCAGTGTTGCATGTAGCAAAAGTTATCGAATTACTTTGATGAGACAACGTACTTTGAAATTTTGGGGTGTTACATTGTCCCCTCCTTCAAAAAATTGAGTCTTCGCAATTTGAAAATTTTCATTGAAGATAAATGTTAAAAAATAGAAAAATACGTTTGGGGAAAACCAATCTCAGTAATTGGGTTAATAAATTTAGTATTAATAAGAGGGAAAGAAAATGGAAAAGTCACCACCAAATTGTGTTCATGATTAAGAGAACATTGGTGGAAATTAAAGACACATAATTTGAGAAAAAATGTAAATATGTATAGGGAGTGATTGAGGTTATCAATAAAAAAAAGTAAAAAAATTTAGGGCCTCAATGACATCAATCTTTGTCGATTTAAAATATCATCAGTTAAAAAACATAAGTTATTAGAATAACAAATTTTTTGTATTTATATCACTTCCCTAATGTTTAATTATTAATTTATTCATATAATAAGATGAAAAATATACTTGACCAGTAGAGTTTAATCCTTTAAATAATTCCTACAAAAAAATCATAATTCACTCCAATGGTAATAGAATTCAAAAAAATCTATTTATTGTAATCATATATGGTTATGAAAACAATGAATTTGTAATTTATTAGTTAGAATATTTCTAAAAAAATTTATTATAAAAACTAGGACATCATGTACGCCAGTGTTAGGTGATCCACCATTGTCACCCTTCAGTTACGGGTTCATGTCTCACAGCCTTGCTGGATTCGACGAGTTGACACCCGACTTCCAGGTTGTCCAATTTATAATAATCCCAAAATAATCATAAGAAATTATTTATCCTTAATAATAGTATATGATGTCAAACATAATCCATTCGAATCTTTAGACATCCCCAAAATACTTATGTCCAAATTCACAGTCCAAAAATTATATGGAAGGTATACATAATGATGATTCTTTTTTCCACATAATAACCTGTGAATACTTTCATCTTGATTTTTTTTGAAACACGGTTACACCCTGAATTACCATAAAACCATATTGATTACATTCATCATTACTTATTCCTTATTTAATACTGGATATACTTCCTATATCCA
Organism: Viscum album; assembly: GCA_963277665.1. Lineage (NCBI taxonomy): Eukaryota > Viridiplantae > Streptophyta > Magnoliopsida > Santalales > Viscaceae > Viscum > Viscum album. The sequence continues at coordinate 9,444,422 of OY728147.1, forward strand.
AAAATTCTGTAAACTCTAACAATTATGTAATATTCAAATCGTTAATCAGTATCAAGGTACTCAAGAATATCCAATATAATTTTTTCAAATTAATTAAATATTATTCTAAAATCACTACCTCAGTATCAAAACCATATTATGGTTTATCTTTCTCTCAACCATATATTTTACAAAAAAATTACCCGTTATTGAGGCACTTTTCTTGGTTCCACACAATCTCAAGTTCTTAATGAAATAATACGACAGTACAATCCTTATATACACTATAATTATTATAACATGTAAATCATTAATACAATACTCAAATTACACAATACATTAATAACAATACAAGAACTATAATTATTCCTCTTCATCTTCAGTATTATAATAACTTGAATACTATCCAATAGCATTATTTGGGGTATACTCTGATGATTTGGACATTGATTCATGTAGTGTCCCAAGTCCTTGCAGATAAAGCATTGAACATTCGAAACCTTTTTCTAACCTTTGAAATCACATACATGGTGTCTTTTTTCTCCAAACTTATAACAAACTACCATTCCATTCAAGAATTTACCAAGGTGATTTTTCCATATTTATCCCATAGGGGAAAATATTTCGTTCCCCTCTTCTCTTTATTAATCTTTCTCTATTCCATAATATTATTCCGTTGATTCCCTTCAAATCCATATGACTCAAAGAATTTTATTACTTATCTCATTTACACATGATACTATTTCATCATATGATGAGAATAAATGGGAGACTATTTCCCTTTTAAATGTTGGCTTAATAACATTAATGATATGATCATGTTTAATCTTTCGATCATGAACATTGCTGGAATTATCATTAATTCTACTAGGCTCCATTTCTAAACAATGACATACACTTGGTTCGTTTATGATTCACAATGTATAATTCCTAACTTATAAAATACCTCACATAAATTAAAATGATTATGAATATAATCTATAATCATAAAATTTTTTCTTTAAGGAAGTATTACTAATATATCCTTCATAATTACATGTAATGAAGATGTGAATTATCCTAAGCATATCCCCCATGAGTGTAATAACCAAGAGTGCAACAAGGCCCATTTTCATGTATCGGGATACCCTAGGTCAAGCCCATAACTCCTTGTCAGAGTTCTCACTCCTATGTACATCTATTCTAAAGCCGCATCTACCTTCTTGTATCCAGAAATAGATGTATTGCTTGGAAAATACACAAAATCTCTACATTAGCCAAATTTTAGTAAGTTCATCAATAAATTCCCTCAATGTATATCTTTGGGTAATTTTCTATAATAAGAGTTTTTCTAAATCTATATAAAATGTTTCTGAAATATTTCCTCTGATACCGACTATAATTCCCTGACCCTAGAATCCCAGAGTCGGTGCATTATTTTAAAACATTGGCATGATTACATGGAATCAAGTCCCGAATGAACGATCAGTTTAGAAGTCTTGGAAAATAGATTACATTCTTGAACATTACATTACACATTAGAAAATAAAACACAATATAAATAATCATTTTATAACACCATTAATCTCATTGCTTAACCTTTCTTATCAATCATAATACAGATCTTGAATGCATATGAAAAATAAAACATAGAAAGCGGTGAGCTCAAATGCTCAGTAAGGACACCAATATATAAAAAACATTCATAAATAAACATAAACCTTTAAGGAAATGTTTAAGACAAATACAATATATTTTTAAACATAATCTTTTGAATAATATAGCAATGATAAGTCAAATAATTCTATTTACTTATTAACATGGATATTTTATGTCACGACCCATCCTCGGGGCCCATTCTGTGACTACCCCAAGCCCGCCTTCCATAGCCCAGGAGCTGGTGACTAGAACCAAAGGTATAATCTCGATAAAAGGGGAGGCATTTCCTTTTTAACCTGTTACACACACACATTCTGAACACAAGCCTAGAGGAAAAAACTGAAAATTAACACAATGTAAAACTGAATACAAAAGTATGTGCTGAAAGGAAAGGGCCAGAAATACAATCCCGATAGTAAAGTACCAATTTAGAAAAGTAAACACCAACCATAGAGTCGTCCTCTAGGGAATCCCACCTGACAGGTGGGTACAGATGGCCTTCTCAGCACCTTAGGTCCACCTGACCGCTCCGTCTATGTCTCGCCATGTGGTCCACCTTTGAGTACTATCCAAATCCACACCACTCTACCTCGATCAGTGCTGTCCATTGTCTGCAACCAACACAATTTTGTTCAGGCATTTCCTGTGCAGGGGTGAGTATAACGATACTCAGTAGGGACCCCGAGACCCTAGAAGGTCACCCAGAATCCACGAAGTATAATCCACAAAAGGAAAGTTACAATCACGAAGTATAAAGAAACCCTACTTAGGTAAATGCCTATATATATACCTAAGTTATCCATCATATTCTAGCTCCTAATCTAAAGAACAATCATAACTAAGTCCACACATGAAAGTAAGGTCAATCACATCGATGATAATGATTGATAGTCAATACTCAACTCACACCGGAATAAATCTTTCATATAGCGATAGAGATGATCAGTTGTATTCTCTGATTCATCAATGCTATCGAACCTACATAAGATACAAGAATAGAAGTCGAAAACTGTCAGACCCTTAGAGGATACAAGAACAGTTGTCATCGCTGTCGAACCCACATAGGATCCTAAAATAGAAGTTGTCACTATCAAACCCACGTAGGATCTTAGTAAAACATTCGTCACTATCGAACCCATGTAGGATCCTATTATGGAATTCATCACATTAAAGGCCATGTAGGATCCTAGTACAGAAGTCATCTCTGTCGAACCCACATAGGATCCTAGTACAAAAGTCGTCGTCGTCGAACCTATAGAGGATTCCAGTATGGTACACGTCGCAACAAGCTCTAGGGTTCTCGCACAAATAATGTTTGATTCTTGGAGGGTCCAATCCTCATGAAAAGGGGTCGATACATAATCTATCATTAAGTCCTGATTTTATGAATCCCGATGTTTTGTCCCATCATAAGGAACCCAAAGCGACAGACGATACGTCAATTGGACGACAGGTCTGGGAGTTATTGGCATTTCCATTCCAAGGGCCCCATTGGATTTCGGGTAGAATCCAACCCGGCCATACTCTAACCTCATCCAAATCCTATGTGGAGTACTCAAGAAGGACAGCCTCATCAAAAGGAATCCAACGTAGTTGACGGCACGTCAATCAGACATCCGGTCCATAAGTTATAATAATTTATGCTCCGAGGGCCCGGTTGGTTTCAGGTTTGAACTAACCCAACCATACCAAAAGTTTTCCAAAACCTTGAGTGTAATATAACATAAAGACTATCATGATCCAAGGAATCCAACTCAACTTAAGGTGCATTTATCGGAGGTCTGTAGCTTGTGTTATTGGCGAAAAAACAAAAGTGATCTGAAGAGGGGGGGTCTGGGTACGATCCGACCCGGCCCAACATGCTCTGGGTCATCTCAAACCGGGTCGACCTGACCCGGATCTAGGTCCGGCCCATGTGCGGGTAGCCTGGCCCAGCGGCGGGCGCGGTTCGCGTGGCTCTGTGGCACAGCCCAAGTGGCTGGGGTTGGTGAAGCCCGCCTGGTTAGGGAGACCAGGTGGCGGTGGTGCCCTGCGTGGCCCACCCTATTCAATCATTGGGGGGGGGGGGGTGAACCCCCTATCTCCCTACAATAGAACAGGTAGTTGCTAGTTCCTCTTTTTGGAACCAGGCTGGGTTCCGCCCTGGAGGGAACCGACAGCCGGCTCAGCTGGCCGCCCACCCCTATCCACCACGGTCGTAGGTCGCGGGTCCTCTATGGGGAGGCATGACCGTGCCGCGCCCCTTTCCTCCTACCGCGGCCTGCCCTGGCTACGGACCTACACCACCGGCACAATGCGATGGTGTTGCGACCCTCAGCCGTGGCCCACCTCGGCCGCGACCTCGTGCTGCCCTCCGCATGGCGTGATGGTGCCACGTGCCTCTACCGCGACCCGACGTGGCCACAGCTCTTCTCCGCATAGTTAGGTGATGTTGTTCCCTCCTGGAGACCCAGTGGCCTTTGCGCCACCGACCCCCTTCTTCACGGGCGGCTCGTTGCCGGTCTCCGTTGTCCGCTCCTGTCGTCAACCACAAATAAGATCAAATGGGGAAGATTCGACCATGTTGGTGAGGTTTGAATTCTCCCATGTTACGGTGATACCATTTTGTTTTCAAACAATAATTTGAACAACCTACAACAGGTACATAAAGAATTTAAACCCCTAACTCGTATTTGAGTTTGCACGTCAACGAGCCGCGGAAGACGAGCTTCACGGTAGTTGGGCGTCATGGAAGACAGTGTCACGTAAGAAGAATATCGATCCTTCAACGACAGAGGAAAAAATCCTTAGTCATTGGAAATGATATTCGTGGGCGGTGTCTTCTCCCTTAATGTATAGGAAGAGAAATGAAGATGGGTGTTCTTCATGGTTGTCGCCGTTCTTCATTGATAGATGATGTCGTTCGTCATTGGAAGAAGGCTCTCCCTATTCTCCTTCTTCTCCGTATCTCTCCACAGAGAAGTAAAGCCAAAAATAATAGATATTGTTATCTATTATTTTTATGGCACAAAACTCAAGAGTTATCTGTCATAAAAAAGTGACAACACATTAGATTAAATATGGAGATATGGATTCAAAAATATTTGAATTAAAATTGAATTAATTCTCTTCATTAATGGTGGAGTGTTCGAAAAAATTAAAACATGGAATTCTAAGAGTTCAAGGGGGGTTCAAGGGAGTTTAAAGGTTTAGTGTTCGTGTGGGACCAAAAACACATTATCCTCCCATGTGAAGTTATGTGGGGTGTGGGCCCCACCTCCAACTTCCCTTTGGAGGAAATAACAACCACTTAATAATAACATTTTGCAACACATCAATTTATTTAATTTATTATGAATCCCCAAAATTAACTTCCACTATGTATAAAACGAAATTGCGGTAAAGGTCCTATTAAACAAATACCATTGCTGTGAGTTCATTGGTGTCCTCATATTTCAATTTTGAGAACTGGTTCAAAATATTGAAAAACCCACACATATGTTTACTAAACGCATCTGAACAAAACTTCAAAATTTGATTCCGGACACACCGAACCTCGGAATCAAGCACTGTCAGAAACTGCGGACTCGTAAAATTTCAAAGAATTTACGAAAGGAAAAACATTTCATGAAATTTCTGGGTCTTTACGTTCTACTAGTTTAATAATCACATGTAAAATCAATATCCAAATTGCTAATATTGGAATGCATAATTCCAGACATCATAACAACATAGTCAAGGCCCTGTGCCAAGAATACAAATAAGATTTTCTCAAGGCCATGTTCCAAAAAAATAGTTTGCCTCATGAGACCTACCGATGCATCAAGGAGCTATAGCGGGATCCACCCATCACCTACTATGTCCATTTCATTACATATATTAATAGGTTTAAACATAACATTCAAATCTATATTAAAACTAGCATATGAAATGTCAATAGTTTATCCATAAAACATGAATGGTATAAAAATAACACATCCTCTATCAAACATATCAAAATAACTTTAATACAATATTTATGATTTGTATCATAATAAATCAACTTCAAACAAGTTTAAAATCCATAAAAGGATGTTGACAGAAATGAAAAATATTTGTAAAACTTTTTGGGAGAAATATACCTTTTCATAAAAACATTTAAATGCCACAAAATTTTGATGAGAATAAATTTAATGAAATTTTATAATCAATGTGTCCCATACCACTTTGATTAATTTGAAAAGAGTTGACGTTTTAAAACATTCATGTCCATATAAATAAGTCCTTAAAACCCATTTTGAAATCATTGACATTAATGAGAATGATTTATAAGAATAAATATTAAAATAATTTAAAACAATTATAGAGTTAAAAATTATCTTCCATAAAACCTTAAATTATACCTTTTGAAAATATTTCTATGAAACACAGATGTGGATGATAAAGAGGTCTCAGTAAATGCTCACGTAAAAACAACCTCAGATAATGAAGAGATCGTAAAATAAACCTTTACCTTGTAATTTTTCTTGGTAGAGGGTACGTTAGACCTCTTGTATAATGAACATAGTATATTATTAAATTATAAATGAACCATATTTCTATTTTTTATATCATACATGATTCATTTATGACTTTATAATGACCATTTACTAATGATTTCTATGTTAAATTAACATTTTGGCAGTAATCAATTTATTTATCGTACGTGTTTTATCTTTAATCATTTATATCATGATTTAAATACTTCTAAAATATAAAACTAGATTTATATATCATATATATTTAGAATATGAATATTTAGAATATATTGATATATGAAATGGAAGGCACTATTTATGGAGACGGTAGGTCGTACGTACGCATAAATGGAGTTTCCTTTTTCATATCGTATTGAACTGGAGTAAGTGAATAAGATATATATAAGTACATACATACATACATACATACATATATATATATATATCCAATAGAATTATTATTTAATATATTACCTAATTAATAATTATATATATTTTATAATCATCGTTGATCAGTGAATGTGGGAAGGAATCTCATCGCCTCATGGAGATGGTAATCTGTACGTATGCACGAGTGACAATATCATTATATTGATGGTTAAATAATATATAATTGGATGGTTTATATTATTTACAAAATCATTAACATGGTATATTTATTATTTTAATCAGTTAAACTCATTATTATACCTATCCAAATTATGAATTGTTTGAATAATATACTTCACCACTACATAGAGATGGTATGCCATACGTACGCATGTATGGTGACTATATCATTTATAAGATGGATAAAATAAAAAATATAGTTGTACCATATTTATAATAAATTAAAAATATGTAAGAGGTACTAGAGTTATTATTTTGGTATGGAAACAACAAATAAAGAGGAAATTTAAGAAGAAATGAACATGAAAGAGGGTGGTGAAATTATTACCTCTACATCTGGTGTTTTGATTTGAGATGATCAAAAGGGATATAAATGATGGATTTATGATCAATATAAGGCAATAAGATGAATTGATGGATTTTTTGAGTTTATTTGGGTAGGAAATTTCCAAACCAAAAGGATTTGGAGTTTAGAAATTAAGAGAAGGGGATGTACCCTTTTATAACAGAGCTTAGGGTCACTATAGGAAAAGCTTAAAATATTATTTTATAATAAAATAATTTTCAGATTATAATGGATTAAAAATGAATTATTTAGAGGATATGGTGGGATCAGTTGAAAACCTCTAGAACAATACGTTTTATTCAGGTTTAGGTCATCATATTAACCTTATCTTTTAAATTTAACTCTTAGATAAATAGTTTGACATTTACCTTGTCTCATTTTTTAAATTATATGGTTAATAAAATTACTATAACAATCCAAGTAAACCCCATGTGGTTCAATATTAATATATATATCCTTATCTATGTCTTTTGTCTGAACAATATATTTTTATGAATATTATATCAATTAAAAATATGGTATTTGTTTTAAAAATTCTATTATTTCAATTTTGACACTATTTAGCATTTGATATTTTTGAAAAGCATAAAAACTTTATCAATTAGAATATAATATGTTTAACCAATACTAAAATGTCATATTAACCTATAAAATTAGTGTAATTCATCCAGAGTGTTAATTTACATTTATTTGGATATTTATAATATCAATTATTTTAATATTTCATTAATAAGGTAATTAATACATCATCATTGTTCTATAAATAATTTTATTTAATATCTAAAAATTATAAATAAAATAACATTATGTAGAAACTTTTTTAGCTTTCAAATGAATATTTATTGTTGAATTTATATTGTGTGTAACCCTATATTAAAAATGGTTTAGTTATTAAACATTGAATTTATCTCTTTTAACTCTTCTTTAAATAAAATAATAATAAATTTCCTAATCTAATCCAAGGGGTCCTAGATGATAATATATTATTCGTACGTTTATTTTTGGTTGAATTAAATGTATCCAATAGAATTAATTCATGTGTTAGCGTAATTATTATATCATTTTTACTTTTAATTAACTTATTTACTTTTAACTATGTTAAATAAAAGTCAAAGGTTAATATTCACCAGAAATTATTTTCAACTTTTTGAATGAAATTTTAATTACTAATTTAAATTTTTTCTCCATTATTTTAGAAATCAACTCATTGAAGTAGTAAAATTATGTTTTATTCATATTTGCTAACGTGCCAAGAAGGTGGGTAAAATACGTTAAAAAAATTCAATAAAATTTTATACATCTTATTTTATTATAAAATGACTCCACATAAATAAATTGACCTTATATAGGTTTTATATTTCTATTTTAAATTAAAATAAATTAATATAAAGTAAATTATTATGTAATTATAAAGTCAGTTTTAAATAATAATGAGTGTTTTTCACTATTCATAAAAAATTGAATGTTTTCTGAAAAATACCAAAATTTCCCCCTAAGATAATTTTGATATTCAGAATAAAAAACGAAATATATTTTAAAAAATTACAAAAATATAAGATTCATTAATTAACTAAAAATTAATTCTCTTTGTCCAAACCACAAAATGGGTTTTTAAAAATTAAAAACTATCAAAATATTGACATGTATTTATGTCAAATTTTCATGTAAAATTATTTATAATAAACTAAATTTTATTAAATGATAAAAATATAATATAATTATTCATACAGACTATTCAAATTACTAATTTAAATCTATATATTATTTCGATTTAAAAATTTCTTCTAAATTTAAATTTAGTATTTTTCACTATTCATCAAAATATAATTGTTTTTAGAAAAGTACCAAAAATTTAACAAAACAACATTTTAGGTCCCAATAATATAGAAAATTTTAATTTCATTAAATTGAATACATAAATCTGTCAAATATGGGTTTAGATAAAAGGTTCCACATTAAAAGGCAGTAAAATTGCATTTTTTGAAAAATACATCTTTATCTTAAAAAAAGAATTTGTTCTTATATTATGTCTAATAAACACATAATATGGATTATAAAATAATATGGAGTTTATTAAATTCAAAATTTAGTTAATACTTTTTATAACTAAATTTTGAACGGTTATTTTTGTAAGTCATGTTTCCCTCAAACCAAGTGTTGCGTGTAGCGCATGTTATTGAATTAATTTGAAGAAATAACATACTATGAAATCTTTCTCTGTTACATATACATTATTGGCATGGTTATTTTGTATTATGTAATAAATATTCATGAATTATTGTGTAATATCAATGTATGTAAAGTATGGGACATTATAGTTGGTATTAGAGGAAAGCTGTAGTTATCCTTTTGAAACTAGGATGAGAAGACAATTTTTAAAACCTTATGGACCTGTCTAAGTATAGGTTTTAATCATAGATATTTAAAAATGTTAGTGAATAACCTAGGGTAAAAAATGTCCCCAAGATTATATTTTATTCTTTATTTTGTGGTTTCCCCATTATTATTTATGTTTCTCACACTACGCTTCCTAGATTTAGTGAATGTCTCAAACCCAAAGGAATTGCATTAATGATGAATATGAGGAGAAAGTGATGATTTCCCTTCTATGAAACAAATTGATATGTTATATGGGATTAAAACTCATGTCACTATAGTCACCCAAATTTTTCATTATAGGAATCATACAGGACATCCATACAAGAAAATGAGGGAATAATATTCTGTAGAGTTCTTCATGAGGAAGCTTCTACCGTATTTCAATGGGTATTATGATATAATATGTGCTGAAAAAATGATCAATACCACTAAAATTATATTTTTATTTATCAAATGTTAAATACTCGATCATGTTATCATAGTAGTTAATCATTCAGATGTTGAATTCAATCAATAGTGCAACATTATGAAGAATACATGGAAAATAAGTGAAATTGAATCAATAGAATGGGTTGAGTTGAAGAACATATTTATCAACAAGTAATTTACTCATATTAAATTAATAAAGACATATAAGTAGTTTCATGTGCTTAATAAAAACGGCAATGAATCTATTGGAATGTTTGAATTAAATTTTACACGACATTCATCTTTATGTTCTATAATTATTACCCAATCGAAGAGCAGAATTGAAGGATTTTTTAGTGTTCTAAAAAAAAGTAATCAAATGTCATATTCTATAGGTGACATAAATAGATATGTATATATAGTTGGATGTGCTCTCAAGGATGAGTTATAGAATAGAATAACCCATCAATCCAATGTATTTGATAAGAAGTGAAAAATGGAAGTAAAGGGAAAATCTAAATCCCACACTAAAAAGAAGATTATTTTCCCATGTGCTCAACATGTGGAAAGACAAAATTTGGAAATTGTCTTAAGGGGTTGATAAAAATAGAGAAAAATATAGGTATAATTAACCTCATACACGCCAATGCTCTATGTGACAATAAATTAGTAATTAATAAAACTATTTCCCAAATTCAATAGTTATATATCATGATCTAATATATAATAGAAAATGTTTTATTGGATTTTGGTTCCACACACTATTTTATGTATTATTAATGTTCTAATGGTACAACCTTATTAAATCAAAAAATATATGTTTAGTAATATGTGACAATACATAAGGGATTAATGTTAACTTGAAAAGATTATAATTCTTCTGAAGTGCATGTTTGTGGGAATGTGATTCATGAAAATCAAGAAATCCCACCTTGAGTATATTTTTATGTGATTATAGGGATGGATTTGATTTCTAAATGTGGAGGTCATATCAATTTCCTTGGATGAGATGTCACATTTTATATTCAAGATCAATCAATGTTGTTTTATTGATGCAATGATGAATATGACCTCCCAGTGCAAATTTCATCAATTTTATGGGTCTTGGGTCATATAAATGATGGTTACCAATTTCAAATGGTTTGGGAGAAACTGAAAATTAATAATAAAAATATTTTATTGTTGTTTTTTCATATATTTAAAATTGAATTTATATATATACCATTGAATCATAATGTTGAGTTTGTAATTAAAGTCATACTTGATTATATGATTATTCAAAAGAAAAATTAAGAAATAGACCCAATTGAGTTTCATGAATAGATGGAGAATATCCCTACGAATATAGACATGGGATTCATATTCCATATTGTGACACAATGAGGTGCACCTGTTCTATTTTTTATGAACAAAGATGGATTAATGAGACTCCACATATATTATGGAGAACATAATGAGATCACTATCAAGAAAGAATATCCACTTAACTACATTGATGACTTATTCAACCCACTACATTGAGATCAATACATTTACATTATTAAACATCATTCAATATATTATCAATTAAGGGTAAATAAAGAGGATATACAAAAATACAGAATTTTTAACAAGGTATGTACACTACTAATTTATAATGATGCCTTTTTGTCATAATAATTCACCCTATATCATCACAGATCTATTGAATAAAGTCTTTAGAGATAATCATGATCATATTCCAGTAGTGTTTATAAATTACATTCATATATATTAAATAATCATTGATGAACATGATGATCACTTCGTAATTTTACTAAATACAATGGTAAATGAGAAGCTTTTTGAAAAAATTTCCATTTTTAATTTTGTATTTAGAATGCTTTTTTTCAGGTGACATAATATAAGGAGTGGGGATATCTATGAATCAAGTAAAAAATAAAAGGTACTCAACGTTGTCCTATCCCATGAATGATACCTCAGATCACCATTTTTCATGATATTTTAGGATATTAGCAATGCTTTCAAAAATATTTTTCTTGACTATCTATTCCCCTTACGAAGTTGAATAGAAAATGAGTTATGATCATGAGTGTGGAGAAATGCTATGAAAATTTCATGGAGAAAGAAATATTATTATCCAGTGCACCTATGCTCAATAATCCATCTTTTGGTGAAAGTATTTATATCTAGAGTGACACATATTTAAAGGTGATGGGATATGTACTAATTAAAAATGATATGGTTATATATTTTTCCTCCTAATAATTTAAAATCTATGTGAAAAATTACCCAACTAATGATTTGGTGTTACCAGTTTTAATCTATGCATTAATGGTATAAATAATTATCTTTATGGTGAAGTGGTGTATTTTTTATACTAATAAAAAATTCTTGTATATTTTCACACAAAATGATTTGAATATTTACCAATGAATATACATAGAATTGATTAAGGATTATGACTAATCAATATATTTTCTCCCTTGGAATACAAATAACGTGGATGATGATTTCAGTTGAAAATACCCTGCTATCATATCCATGATGAGGATCATACAATTACCAATATAAATGGTTTTGTGAAGGATATATCTTGAAATATTAATGCAAGGGAATAAATATTATCATTCTCAAAATATATGTTCAACTATCTATATAATTTAAAGTTAAGTAGTATAAGAAGGAAAATGTAGAGCTACAATATATGGTGAGATAATTTCCAAAATTCAACATTGATTTTGATGTAATAATAAGGTTCATAAACTAGGTTTTTATTCCTACCATAAAATAATCAATGAATGATATGTTGGATGAGGCCCATTGATCTTCATTCTCTATTTATCCTAGAAAAAAAATTATGTATATGGTCCTAAAATAATATTTCAGTGGGGATTGAATGAAAAGAGATGTTGTTGAATATGCCTCTCGATGATTCATTTTCTAGAATGTTCTGATAGAGAGAGAAATGTATAAAAAATTCTGCAACCATTATATATACAAGAATTTATGTTGGAACAAATCACTATGGACATTGTTTATTAGAATTCCCTAAGAATCTAAAGGATACAATGCTATATGGGTTGTATTTGGTCACCTTACGAAGTCTTCCAAAATAATTACCCTTATAGAGTAATTCCCTCTTGATAAGATTTTGTGGAAATATTTAATATAAGTGGTTAGATAGCATGGACTACCACATTAGATGATATATGATTGTGATCTAAGGATTACATTGATTTTTAGTGAACGATTATGTAAGATTTGGATTCAGAGTTATGTTCCAGCACTTCTTATGATTCTCCAATAGTTTTCAAGTTTTTGAGGACAATTCAACCTCTAGAAGTCATGCCGTGAGATTGCTATATTGATTTCAATTGTGGGTAGGATGAACACATACCTTTGGTCGATTAATTTTTTCAATAATATCATTCACTCTAGTACTCATATAGAATAGTATTAATCCATATATTGAAATAAGTGATGAAAATAAAAAAATTGTGATGAATTTTAGTAAATAAACCTACTAGGTCTTGATGTTAATGATGAAATGGAAGATAAGTTCTGATCTATTAAAGAACACATAAGATAATCTCTGAGTTATTAGGAAGTTTCGGGCTAACATCCAATGAAATGACCAAGAGTTTTAAGTGGGTAATAATTTGTTTCTATAAATATCACATTGGAAGACAGTATTGATAATCGAATGAATGTAAAGAAGAGACCAAGTTATATCAGTTATTTTGAAATTCTTTATCATGCTCGGAACGTAAAATATAGATTGTGGATTCCATAGAATCTCAATCATGTTCATAATGTGTTCCATTTATCTAGCCTTAAAACATTTCCTAAATAATCCTTCAAATTGACTAAAATCATATGTGTACCACTAGAATAAGTTATTTCTTATAGAGAATAACTAATATAGATTCTGGGTCATAGAGAAAAAGTTCTACAAAACAAGACCACTCCCTTTGTTAATTATTTTTAGAGGATTTTTTTGAGGAACCAATGTGGGATCATGAAGATGTGACAAGGTAGCTATATCCTCAATTAATTGTTTCTATGGGATGATTTATTATTTTGAAATTTTGTTCATGTGAAGTAGAATGTAGAACCTATATTTTTTATGAATTATTTTTTAAAATAATTATTATTCTTTAAATGCATTTATTTTAAGAAAGCATCATTTTATGAGATCCTAAGGACACAATTATTATAAAATTACTATAATTACATAGACATTATGTTTTAGTAAATAAATATAACTAACTTATGAAAATGTGTGGGGAATTGAATGGGTAGTATTTATTTATGAAAAATTTAAACATATTAAATGTAAGCAACTATTTATATTTTTGTATTAGTAAAATATGTTTATTAAAATTATTAAATAAATTTAATGAAATATGTGTTTTATATATTTAATAAAAAAATATATGTTCATCCAAAAGATATTTAATTCATAGGGTATGGTTAAAGAGTATTTTTTATATAAAAACCTACATTTTTTCAAATGGTAAAATTTACCGCCTTTTAATAGAGAAACCATTTTCAATTAAAATTTTGACCCATTAATATTTTTTATATGAAAAAAATAAATTATTATTTGGAATAGGGATATGAAAATTTACATTGTATTAATTAATGATATTTTTATTATAACTTTCATGTTTTGACGAATAATAAAAATATACTAGATTTTAACTGAAAACCACATTTTTCATTAGAATAATTTATATAAATAAATTATATTATTTAATGGTTTTAAATTTTAAATATATTTTATTTTTTATTAGTTAATATAATTTTGGTCATTGGTATTAAATTTAAATTGAATCTAGATGTATAAATTATTCAATCTTTTTCATTTTTAAAACATATAAAAACCCATTTTATCATTCAACAAGAGAGATTAATTTTAAATGAATTATAGTTTATTTTTTATTTTTTATTGCTGAAAATAGATTCCCTATTTGTAATAAGTATGAAATAATTATGGAAAGACATTCTTCAATTTTTGGCATTATGAATTGTAAGATTGAAAATTTGTATTAGTACGGTATATGGGTAAATCATGTAATTAAGGGTAAAAGTAATGAAATAAAATTACCCTTAGACTTTTCATAATATTATTGGAATATAGTTTTTACCTAAATAATCATTTGGTAAAAATAGTATCCTTTGGAATCTATATAGATGATATTTGGAAATTTAATTTATTCTATTTATATAAAAGTTAATTATGTCATATTTAAATTTTAATAATTATATCATTTTTAATTTAAGTTTATTTAGAAGTTATAATAAACTATGAATACTCATTTGGAATACAATATGTTTTTATTTAACAAGGTATTTTATTTTTAATTCTTAAGAAATAAATAATTACCTTCACGACTTATACATTGATGATGCAAGAAATATTTTATTGATGAAAAATCAATAAAATAATTTTTCATGAAACTATAAGATCCATAAAATGGAAAAAATAAATTTTATTTTTAGATTATATCATGACCATAATCTTGGAATGCTAGAGTTATTGACCATTTAGAGTCCAATGTGAAAATTATGATACTTAAAATATTGTATTTACATGGATTTTTAGGTTTTCACATTGATGTTTAAATATATATTAAATTTTAAAGGTTGGATTCCCATAAGATATATTCAATAAGTGTATTCTTATTAAATATATTTTTTTTCATCATCATTGTATTTTATTTGCGGTATTTATTAAAAAACAAGTATATTTAATAATTACATTGATCTAATGTTGTAATTATTTTATTAATAGAGTTTATAAATAAATAATAATAAAAAGATATAAATAAATATATGTGGGAATAATTAATATATACATTGTATTTTTCATTTCACCCTATCATCTTACAAATATAATAAAATATTTGGTTTGATGTTAACTAATTATCCTTATATTTTTAATAATAAATTAATCGAATAATGTCAAAATCAACACTAATGATTGTTTAACCAAAAAATTTAATATTAAGCTATTTAAAATTCCTAAAACATTACTAAAAATATATAATAATTGTTATATGGTCTAAAATGATATAATGTATTAGTTTATGGTATAATTTAAATCAAATAAGTAAACACATCACCCTTTTAATATTGAAATATTTGTCACAATATTTAAAATTATATAGAATAAATAAGGGTAAATTGAAAGTATATAGTATAAATTGACAAAACAACTAGTACATAAAATTTTGGTTGATCATAATAAAACTTTATATAATATAATATTATAAATTTGGATATTTTGGTGGATATTTTGTTGTTGATTTTTTTATAAATTATTGTTTTTTGTGATTCTAAAAGCTCCCATAAAGTCAACAATAAAAGGGAACCACCTCCCCTTCTTATATGAATTCAATTAAGCATTAATGATCATGTAAACTTTAACAATTTCCCTTATCAACATCCTTATTAAAATTATAGTTGTGATGGTTTTATCTAAATAAAAACACTAATACCATTAAGAGGAGATCTAGAGGGAGCTCATTGAAAAAGGCGTAATCTCCTCGGCCGATTCATTCTAAATTATATATTCATCTACTTCTTATTAATGAGTTCTTTACATAATAAATTAATAACCTCAGTATCACTTATGTGCTGATATTTTATTATGAATATGGAAAAACCATATTCTACAGTCAATCTATCCTATGAAAAATTATATCTCCCCATGTGTGTATGCATGACTTACCCTCTCCATGTCATAGTGAAATAGGGTTTTCACCACCCCTATATTTGGATGGACATAATGATTGGAATAGTAACTATTTATTATTATAACATGAAATTGATTCTATAAAAAAAATATTCCATCTTCTTTCATAACATTTCACAATTATGGAAATTATATTGTCGCTCATGCATACGTACATCCTACGTTTTAACAATGCGATATGATTCATTCAAAAATTTATCCATTGAAGCATAATTAGACAACAAATTATCATATGATCATATATGATATCATAAAAATGAGTATGATTCTGTAATAATTCAATGAAATTATTTAAATCATTATAAATGAGTTCTTGATACATACAAAGGATATCATATATAAGGTAAGATATAATTTTACAATCTCATTATTATCTTAATTTTGTTATACGTATGTATTTTCTGGTATATATATATCATCAGTGTCCATGTTTCCAAATTATGTATTAAAAGATTTATTTCTATTCTTTGAAAAATTTGGAATATCAATTTTACCCTTTAGAGAATTATTATTAGACAATAAAAATGTAATCCTCTTTCATTTTAGATATGAAGTACTTTTTCAATTATCTATAAAAATTATGAGGATAATGTTTTCTTTTAAATTATATAGAAAGAATAGCCTTTCACATTTTCATAATTCCTTATTTCCATGAATCATATTCTATATGATTTAAAGGATGTTTTAAAAATATTATATTCTTTTAAAATTGTGTTGCATTATGATAAAATGAAATTGTTTTGGAAAATAAAAGATATTTTATAAAAAAATAAATTTCATAGTTTCTATTAATTTTTTGTTAAATATAAGTTTGAGTTTTTTTAGGGATTTATTTCAATTATAGTATCCATATTATTCTTTTGGTTTATTATGTTTATGATGAAATGATATTTATGAAATCCATTTTTTTTACATTGATTATGTTAAGATGGAATAATGTACAAGAAAACCATTTTATTCATTTAGTTAGGATTTGATGAATTATTTATGATTTTTTGGCACACATAAGAATTATTTAATAATGAGATGTGGGTGAAATATATATCTCTACAATAATTCGGGTAATTATTTATAACTCATTATATAAATATTCATATAGTGGGAAATGATCATGGTTTAGTAATATAGGGATGTGACATGAAATAAATTTGGTTCGGTAATATAGGTCTTGAACAAGGTGTGAAATCAGTTCAATAACAGAATTTTTAGTCTAATATGAACATGGAAATGATCATTGACTAGTTTGAAAGAATTTTATATAATTATTGGTATGCCACAAAATCCATGTCTTATGCTATGATTTTTAGTAACATGGTCGTTGATTCTTTATGAACTTTTGTGATTTAACCCATTAAATGATATCATGATCTTTTTTATGAAGGATAATATTATAAAATGATATGTTCGTGTGTCTCATGATTATGAAATGATTGATATCTTCCTATATTTCATTTAATTATCATCTAAAATCTATATTTCTTATGTTTCTTTTTCCCTAGGTTGTGAAGAAGTTTATTAAGTGAATTTTGTCAAAAAGGGGTCTAGTTATGATGAATTAAGAGAGAGACATTTTATATTTCATATGAACCAGTTGTTTATGTTCCCAAATTTATAGATACACTAATCCTATATAGTCCGAGTGCGATTTTTCTTTTTTTATAATTAATATTCTTAAATTTGGAATGAATATATATATATATATAAATTATGGGACATTATACAATCATATCCTAATGTTATATTATTATTTAATGTTTTTTGTATATATTGTTGAGTTTCATATAGGTTATTATTTATAGTGTTGTTTTTCAAAGAAAATATATTACAAAATATCAGGGTATTACATGCCCCCTACTTATAGAAATTTCATCCTGAAAATTTTATTTCTTATTTTCCAACCATATTATTACATAGTTATAAAATAATATATAGATTTTATCATAAACATTAATTTATATTTTCTGATAGGGAAACAAACTATGTAAACACATTTATGAGACCCATACTTGAAAATGAGTTGAAAAAAACATACAAGTTTAGTTTAGTGTCACATTCAACATATGTGTCGATATATTAATCTTATGTTTTCTTGAGTTTTTGAAACTCCTTTACCATTAGGGTGGAGAAATTTATAAAATTTACAGATATATTTCCTTACCAATCCTTAGGTCTAATTTAGTTCATTAATGTTAATCAACATAATCATGATGATATTTTCATTCGTAAATATATTAAATAAAATTTTAATTAGCTATAACATCTAAATATTAATGAAAAGTAAGTATTCATATGTAAAAATTAAATGGTTAGCACAAGGTCAAATACTTACCAATAAATTAATCTCCAAATCAAGACAATAACAAATATCAACATAAAACTACTAAAATATAATTTATTAATGTTGACCGCTAAAATCATAAATTTTTATTAATTATTCATAAGAAAATAAAATTTTCCTAGAAAACATTTTAGGGTGATTGATACCATTAAAAATATTTTTCCCAAAGTACCATTTCTATATTTTCTATTCAAAAACAAATATGAGAAAAATCAATGGATTTTTTCTCATAATACTTATAATAAAGTTTCCTTGATAAACACCACCATATTATTATAAAATATACTCATATTTAATTATAACTACCTTGATGTAAAATTTTTAAAGGTTACAATAATCCATTGGGAAAATTATTTTACTTCTCTTTATCTTTGAAAGATCATAATATATTATAACTGTGGTGATACTATTTACATGAAATAAAAATTCATAAATTTAATATTAACACTTAATAAATGTCTCATATAATTTGGTTTCCTCTAATAGTATATATAATTATTTTCAATTATTTATCATGCTCTTTATATCTCATAAAGTATATCAAGATATTATAAACAAATTTTAAAAAATAATATTCAATGTAATATTTGGTTATTGGGTTATTTATTCAAATAGTTTCCCATATCTATACAATCGATTTAATAGATATAATTGGATTCCTTCTTATCTTTACATTCATGAGGATAATTCTCATTATCATCACATTTGTAACAAACTCACATTCCCTTTAAATATTTAACATGTTTTTTCTTTCAATAGTTTTTACATGTTGTAATATTCACTCTTCCTATGATCATTTTTGTTATATATTATATTTCATTGTTCTATATAATGATATTTTTTTTCTTGATTAACAATGAAAATATAGGGCATAAATAATTATTTATCATTCTTAATGAATCCTAACAACATATAATTATATAATGAAACTATTTTTCAACTAAGTCCCTTTGAAGTCTCGGTTTAAAAACATCAAACAAATCATCAATATTAATTTTCAGATTATGTATAGAGTCAATAAAATGAATTTATGTTATTGAAAATTTTTATTCATACAGAATAAAACATTTTTTATAATAAAATATTAAAATGTGGAATCTCATCTCTATTTGATATCATTTATCTTTATGAATGAATTTTTGAAATAAAATATATATAAAAACATACATTCCATATTATATATATCATCATTTTCATTTTTATTTTGAAAAATTTCAACAATTGATCGTTATTCTTAATAAATAATACAGTTCCAAAATTAAATTTCAACTTCCATTATATCATAGGATCATAAATATATTTTCGGGAGACTAAACCCATTTTTCAACTATCAATGATTAGAATTTCCACAAAAATATGTATTCTGATATTACATAAAGATATCCAATATAGGTTATTATCATTATATAACAATATTATTCTATATAAGATCACGTTTCATAACAATACCCTTATTCAACTACCCTAATATGTCCATGATGTTCTCAACTTTAACCCTAGTTGTATTGGATTTCTAATTATATTAATCCTCACATTGACTATGGGTGTTGATTATTTTACTTTTACAGGCACTATCATTAGACAATGGATAATAATAAGTTATCTCAGAATCACATGGAATATTTATTTACGTATTAATAATAAAAATCAATGTAAAATTTCTCAATTATTTTAACAGATTTATACAAAAATGTTAGATGTTTTTGTTTCAAAAATCAAGTTCCCATGGTTCCTAAAAAACATGATCTAATACCAAATCAAAATACATTATCTTTAGAAATATAGAGATGGCGATTATATATTACATTTGTACAAGGTAAAATCGATATAAAACCCCAATATTGATAAATTTAGAAATTTCCGAAAACTATATGCTTTCATGACATCTAGATTACCATGGAAATTAAAAACATAACATGAAAAACAATTTTGATTCCTTAAAAATCATTCATAGATTCCTTCATCATATCCCAGAGAAAGAGAGAAAAATAATGTGTGGGATAAAATACAACATAAGTGATATGCATATTTTAATAAATCATTATTAAATAGTGATTAATAGAAATGGAATATTTGATAATCAAAACACATTTGACTTAATAAAAATCAAGAGTTCAATGTACATCTATGGGTAATATCGTCAATGAAATTACATGGGAAATAAAAAATTAAGAATCAATAAATTAAAATGAACGAATCCAAAAATTAAATAACCTACCATAATTCCCATAGACAATATATCATGAATCATACCATCAATTCCATCAATATTAAACAATAATAAGAATGGTGGGCATGAAATAATTACCCAACTATTATATCATGATTATACACAGAAAACATATACATTATAAAAATACATTTGTATAATGAGGTAAGATGATGCATCAATTTGATATTTTATAATCAAAATTTACTAATCCCTTTAAAACCAGTTTAATTCATTATATATTGAATGATCAATAGAATTTTTTCTTATATTTCTTTCTAAATCAATGATTCCATGTATAGAATCAAGAATACAACATAATTGTTCGGTTAATGAAATAACTATATTAATATGATCCCTTTATCTAATTCCATATATATAAATGGTATATGGATAATATAAATTCATAGTTGTTAAAATAGTATTTTTTTGGTGGATGATTTGAAAAATATGGGCATTAAATAGAAAATAATGCCCGTGATAATGTGATCATGATAATGATAATGGAAAAAAACCATAAATAAGTAATGGATGAATGATGATAATAAATTCAATATAAATGATGTTTTTAAATTAAAATATGTAATTATAGAAATTAAAATTTTAAGTAAAAAGACTAAAAAATAAGTTTCTTTTTATTGTGTGTAAATGAGAAGTTATGAATCAATTTTAAAATTCATTTCATTCATTCTAAAAAATGATAAACAATTATTTCCTAATAATTAAAAAATAAAATTTCATGAATTATTTGGGAATGAAGTTTATTTAAAAATAACTATGGATAATTTTTAATGAAACTTAATTTCATGCAACAGTCATGAAGGTGGAAAAATTCATTCATCTTATATAAATTAAAATAATTTACTTTTCTCAAATTGGTAAAAAGATAATAAAATGTAATATTAAAACAAACATTAAAATAATTATATAAATGATTTATATATAAAGAATTTTTTAAAAAAATATATTCAAATAATAATTGCAGTGTAATTAAAAACATTAATGAAACATATAAATGAGCAATTATATGAATGAAAATTTTTACCACCCATAAAATAAATATGTTTGCTTTTTGTTAAAAAAATCAGTATCATTCCAAGTAATAATTAGATGAAAATTAAAGATAAATATGTAAAATAAATAGATTAATATATGAAAATAAGATAAATAAATTTTAAAATACAATGATAATATAATTTACATCAATTAAAATTTAATCACAATCTATCCAGAATAAAAATGTTATTATAAAATAATCCATTACACTATGTTTGACGTTCAACATAAGTTTCATTAACATCTATTATAATAAATTTAATCTATATAGATATATATATATATATCTATAATAGAAACATTATCATAATTATAATACAATATATGGTTTACCATTAATATTTTACCACCATTTCATTATAAAATCTCTATTATAATCACTATTTCAGGTAATAATTACTTCATTTATCATTATTGTTGTAGTTTGACAGTTATTATCATTTCAAATTGGTCATGATTTCATAATGTAATACATTTTAATCATGTTATTTATATCATAGTGTTTCACAATATCAATTATATTCAACATTCTTTAATCATTAATTTCACAAACATTTTTATATCAGTCATGTATATGATAAAACTAAAAATATCATGTGTTGGTTATAATGACTGAATGAGTAAGAAAATTTGAAGCTATAATATGAACAAAAATTTATATACAATTATTCATTTAATTGGAATATTATATACTCATTATATATAATATTATATGTATCAATAAAATTAATATATTTAAAATGAAATATATCACTAATGGGGACAGTAATTCCTCTATACGCGTGAATGATACCACCCCATTCTAATTAGAAAAATAAAATACAATTAGTTTCAATTTTATCATTAAATAATCCAAATAAAAATATAAATATCATATATATTTAGTAAATCCATCATTATAATCATGCATGAGGTACGATGAAGGAGAATGAATAACATGGTTACATAGATGTGGTTGTCCAAAAATATGCACGAATGAAATTTTCAGTTCACCTTTTAAAGAAATGAGGTGGATAATGTTATTATCATAACAATAAAAACATTTTAGAATATGAAAAATTAATAATTATTTTAGAATCTATAATATATTTTAAAATAATTTCAAAAAATAAATAAACTTTGAAAATATCATGTTAGATTCTAACATATTCTTTAAGAGATCACCTTTGGATTACTGCTCAATTATTATTAGGATGTTATTAGGATAAGAAAAGAAGATAAAAAATTAATTGAAGGAATTAAGGTGGATTTTATGTTTAATTAGTTTTACAGATAAATGGATTATGGGATGTGAATAAGAAAAGATGGGATGTATCCTTTTTTATGTACGGAGAGGAAAAACATGGAATAAATTAAATGATTTAAATATAATATATATTATAATCATGTAATGTGGAACCAAAACATAAGAAATCATAGATAATAGTTTATATGGTAAAAATACAAAAACTAAAAAAATTTATAAAAGGTTTATATAAATTTTACACACTACCTATTAGTAAAACCACCTTTAAACCCCATTTATATCTAATAAAAATAACCGAACCTTTTATCATGATATCATAAAAACATGATAAAAAAAATTAATAATTTTTTCTTGAAATTTTGATTCAAATATTGAATTCATTTTATCAAATTCAAAATATATATGTGGTATAAATTACTTTTATATGAATATGAGCAATGCATGAAAATATATTTTTGATATAATACCCAATTTAAACTTAAAAATAAATTCACTTGGATGTAAAAAAATTATTTTATTTCACTGATATTTTTATATTAAAAAAAATTGTGTTTTCTAGATATTTTCATCCATAAAAAACCAATTTAAACTATCCAACCATACCATTCAATGAAATGACCCTATAAGTTTTTAACATCAATAAAATATAACTTTTTCACAAAAGATATGGATGGGTTCCTAAATTAACAATAATTTATTTAAATACATTATCTTAATTATAAAAAAAATATTGGGGGTGATAAAATGGTTTTAAAATTTATTATGTTATTCCATAATCATAATAATTTAATAAAAGTGATAGTATTTTGAAAAATCAAGGTTTCCACTATTCACCAAAAAATAAACAATTTTTAGATAATCTCAAAATTATCCTTCTGGTATATTTGAAGTTGTAATTGAAATAAATTTATTAATTTCATAAATTAAATTTATATAATAGAAAAATTATTTATAATATCGATGATTAGAATTTAGTAAAAACTATTTTTCAAAGTAATGTATTTTTAAATCATTAAAAGATTTATCATTATTATTTGTATATTTTAAACAATTTGATAAATTTTAACATTATTAATTATATTAAATATATCATTTAATTAATAATTTTATTAATAATATTTTATGTTTCCATTCCAATTAATACCCACTAATCATAATGATATGATATAATTCTATTTTGTGGTTTGTTTAAACATGATGTCTTCTATGCTACACAAAATCTTACATAAATTTTTTTTACAAGATAATATAAATAGAAAACTATGGGTATTATAATATATGAAATTTAAGTATAACTAAACTCTTAATGTTAGTCATTGAGTTATCCGAAATTGATGCTAATAATTCAGATATAATGGTTATGATAACATATAAAGGTTACTATGAGTATTATTCTTGTATGGAGCTATAAAATATGCTCATGAGGGACAAAAATAATTAGTCACTAGATGACCCATGGATTATTCCATATAGAGTGTAATAATCCATTCCCCTTGTATAACTAGTATTTTCTTCATATTTTATGTCCCAACACATATGGTTGGAGAGACACCTATCATGGGAACCTTCACAATTTTATTACAATTTTAATCTCTCCATTATTCTTAACCAATTAGTTTTGGATGAGAATATTTTTAATTATTTCATTTTTTGGAGTGAATCCATGATTAAATTTATCCTGACATATAATTATTATGAAATTTAGGAACTCAATTGGCATAGAACAAGGACATATAAGACCAAAAAATTTGATATAATATTGAACAGGGTTGAAGAGAATTTTATGTTCTGAAGTATTAGATAAAGTAATGGTGATATATTCATTGACCTGGTAATTTTATTCTCAAAGAATTGTTAAATTTTGAAGAATTTATTTGGAATTTATATAGATCATGTCACATGGTCATCAAATGATTTAAATGATGGTCACATAAAAAACACATGTTGGTATGTGATGTGTCTGGTGGATACCCATATAGAGATACATGGTTTTTAATGAGATCAAATGATAACCCTCTTTATCACGAGTAACATATATTATTTAATTATTTTTATTCTTTTCTTTAATTTATATAAGTTGTTATTAATGTTTTTTTTCAACACTATAACATCCTATGGGGTATAAAAATGTGGGTGGATAAATGAGGATTGATTTTGACCCAAAGTACGATTCTATTTATTTAATTTTTTATCCAAGATTGTTTTGGACAATATTTTCATAAGTCATTTCATATGATTCTCTAGATGGTAATTTTAATTAAGTATTTCCAAAAAAACTCTAAAAAATATCAAATAGAGTTTTTTCTATTATTTAATTGGTTCATTTATATGATATAATATAAGTTCAAATAATAGAAAATAAATTTTTAAATTTTGTGTAAGTGAGATATTAGAATGAATATTCTATAATGTAAAAGTTATTATATTTCATTATGGGGGTTGTCATCAGGTGCGACAAACATATATAAATAGTACATTCATTTATGGAAAAAAATATTTTGTATCTAAATATATAGTGATATCATAGGATTATACGTGGAGGATAAAAAAATTATGATATAAGATATCACATACATGATGAATGGATATATAATATTTTACGATACAATCAATTCATGATATTAATTACTGAATCATTTTATACTCTTAGCCCAAACATGAATAATAAAACTAGCTGAACAATAGGGGAATAAAATTTTATAATGCCTACAAATTGATAATCTAGATAATTCATGGGAGTGTTATGGAAAAGGGTTATAAGATATTTTATTGAATCCATTATTCATATATTTTTGAAATGTAAGACTAATTGGATGTTCATGATTCATGGATGATAGATCATCCTTATTGCTAGTGATTGGCCTAGAAAATATAATGATCGAAGGGAAACAAGGGGTGAAATTTTCACATTATTATAACTTAAATTTTTATATAGTTTAATTAAAATTGATGTACAAGTTCAATATATAGAAAAAAGTAATTGTATAGTACTTTTTACCAAATCTATCCTATGTATAATCTTAATACTATCCACCTGAAAGTATTCCACCCATACTAAAAGTGACCTTACTTTAGATGGGATTTAGAAAACATTATAATTCCTTTTCCTCGCATTGTTGAACAACCCCTCTCCAACCATGTTGTCGCATGGAGGCCTAACATGGAATCTTATTTTATGTGGAGGAATAAATGAACATACATTTATCTGGACCATGTAATAACCAAAACCAATATCTTTTACGACAGTAGGGCACAAACTGTGGTGCCTTCAAAAGGGGTGGTATTACTCGATAGAATGGTCCTTATTTTTAATGAAAAAACATAAAAATTTGTACACACTTTAAATGATCTAGAGATCATATAATCCAAGCTTAAGAACAATGAACACACTTAATACGTAGGAAGCCTCTACCTCATTAATTAATATTTATATGGACCCAACCTTATAACATTACTTAATCTTAAATTTTTTTCAAAAAATAAATTCTTTCAATTATTAGGATCATCCAAATTTTAGTGTTTTAGAGATTTGGGACATAATAGATACATAAGATTAAAAATTAATACATTTTAGATACCCCAAAAGTGTATCCAAATCTTCCAAAATATATTTTTTGTAAATAAAACATGTTTTTCTTGAATAATATTCATAACATTTAACACAAATTTGTTCATTATCAGACACATCCTTATATCTTATTAAAATAATATTGAAACATGGTATTAGAACAAAAGGCTCAGTAAGGGATATAAAATGAAGGAAATAAAACATTAGTATATGAATACTTGTATCATATGAAATCATCTTAATAGTGACATACTTTTCACCCATATAAAATTAATTTTTGAAACTTGATATTTTCATGATATTTACATAAAACATATAGAAAATAAATAAATCAATAATGGTATATTGGTGAATTATTTACATAATATTTAAAACCCTCAAGGCTGCCTTATAATTTGTAACACTCATGACTACCTTCTAATGTAACCCTCACGACAACCTTACTGTTTAACAATTACAGTTACACTTGGAGTAACCATATGTTTGATAACAAATATGAAAATACCAAATCCATTAGAGGGATATATAGGACCCAACCATCATCATTAACTATTCCCATAAACTATAACACAATAAAAAATGAATAATTTCTTAAAATGATTTATTTTCTTACTTTAATAAAATATAATTTTAAAAAAGCATTTCTAACATATCATGTCATAAATATATCATATAATTGATGTGAGAATTAATAAAATGAATTTTATATGTGTATGATCTACAATTACACAATATACACTGTAATATAAATTAAATTCAATACAAAAATTACCTGAGAACCAAATAATTAATGATGTAGAATGTTTACCCAAAGAATGGAAATTGGGTTGATAATTATCTTACCTCAAGTTTGTCTTAAATAAATATAGTTTAATGATACTTTATAATGGTTAAAATATTGTTATTAATAATTTACAGAAATATATTCATGTTTATTACACCTTATATAATCATTTTATATCTTCATTTTACCCTTTAGTTATTATTATTTTATTCGTTATGTAGTTTCATGTGCGATCTTGACAATATTTCCATGGCCGAGTTGTATTTGATTTTCTTATCATATGGAGATGAATTTCCATGAGTAGAGTTAAATGGTATTTATATTTATCCAAAATATATAATAATACCATAAATCATTTTGTAATAATACCTGATGATAAATCATTAGATAAAACATAAATAATATTTGTTTAGATCATTTTTGGTAGTTACTCGATAATCATGAACATATTTCATTATAAAATTATACTTCAGGAATATATGTTCATTAAAGAACATATAATAGGATAAATCATAAAAATAATATTTTTTTCAACTATTAAAAGGATTTTAGGATAATATTTTTTTTATGTAATGGATAATGAAAACACATCCTCTTAAATTTTGGTAAATCAACACATCACAAACAATGTTTTTAGTTTTAGAATAAGAGGGAGATGAGTTTAAGAACAATGATGATTTTTTACAAGAACATTAAGAAATATAGAATATATAAATTTTTTGTGATTTTTACCTCTTAAATTAGGGGAGGGAAATAGAGTATAATAAAACAATAGAATTGAAAATAAAATACATGAAAAAGGAAGAAAATCATTACCTATTGATCTCTTCCCCCTGAGAAACACCTTAACTCCTTTTGTTTTGGCCTTTTGGTGAGACCATCTGGGCATGGACGTGAGGAAGATCCTTCGAGAGTGGATTTGGTAGTGATTAGACAATTCCTATACCTTGAGATGTGTGCGAGGAAGAGATGAATATGGGTGGTAATTATTGTTGAGGAGAGGAGGTATTTTACATTATTTTAATAATTATTTTATTATTTTTGTTAAACAAAATGAAAAGTGTTGATTCATGTGACCCCCAATTGTAATAATTAAATTATAGTTCTAAAAAAATTGGCTTACATCATCCTTTCATCACCTATGATTCAGTAAAACATGTATTTATCATTTACTATAAATTAGCATATTATACTATTTTTTTAAAAAAATCCTAAATTCCAAAAAAAACTCAAATATTAAGCCTAATAATTTTTCAACATGTATAATTATAAAATGAATTATTTTTTTGAAGATAATTTTCCAAATTCTAATAATTTAATTTTTAAATAAAATCATTATTTATTCAAAAATAACAATTTTAATCAATGGCTCATTTTTTACACCTTGAAAAATTAAGCCACATTTCATTACCATGTAACCATAATAAAATAAAGTAATAATATGATTTACTATTCATAAGGGTCATTTAGCAATTCATATTACCATTCATAAGGGTATGATAGTATTCACAAAAAAAACATGTTGGTAGTATCAGACTGAAAATAACCTACGTTTCAAACCCTTAGATGACTAATTTAAAAATATAAATCATAGAAGAGGAAAAATTATGTTTAATGTCTAGTTATAGATATCTACATGAAAGGGAGTTTCATACATTTAAATTTATTTTTAAAACCATGGGGGGTTACATTCTCCTCACCTTCCTGAAATTGCACCATCATTATTTAAATTACCTATAAAACATGTGAGGGTATCTTCCCCTCATATCATTTTTATTTCCCCTTGTTTCATCTTCAACCATGTGGTTTTCCAATGAAACCATTACCTGCCAGATTACCATATTACAGAATATTTTTTATATTTAATCATGAATCTGAGAGGGTTTCTCTTTATAAGAAATATTTTTTTCCAACTGAACTGCTTTTGGGATTAATACATGAGATGAACCTTCAATATACATTCTCAACATTGAATCCTTATAAACATTGTGTACCTAAGATAGAATTGGAGGAAAATTAACTTAGTTGGGGACTAATCAAACATTATCCAAAATATTATAAGGTCAAATAAAATATGGTCTTGTAATTCCATTGTTTCAAAATTGAATAACACATTTCCATGGATATATTCAATGAAAAACGTGATCACCTACCACAAAAGAAATGTATTTTCTTCTGTTGGCTGCATAAACTTTTAGAATGCTCTGAGTAGTCCTTATGTTATTTTAGATCATCTTCACTTTCTCTTCTACTTCCACTACAAATTTATGTTCCATTAAAATCCTTTCCTTGACTTCATCCAAAAAATATTGAGTTTGAAACTGCTTCCCATACAATTCATTAAAATTTTCCATCTATATAATAGAATATAAAATGTAACATTATGTAAACTCAATTAATGAAATATTATGATACCAACATCACTAGTAGTCCATTGAACATAATTGAATCATATCCATTAATGTATGAATCATTTATTCTATCCACCCATCTAATTGTGGATGAAAAGTTGTACTATAACTTAATTCACTAGCTAAACAATTCTAATGTCCCTTTGAAAAATTATAATTAAACATGTGATCCCGATTATATACAATGTAAAGATGAAATATATGTAACATGAAAATCTCATCGAGGTAGGTTTGAGAGAGATGATCCAAATACATTACATCAAAAATAGGAAGTAAGTGTGCAGATTGAATTAGTCGACATTAAATAACCCATATTGAATTATTAATAAGAAAATTATTTGGTAGTCCCACAATTAAGTTAATGTATATATTCTCTATTTTAAACAGAAGCACTGGTAAAGGCTGAAGCATCCCCTTTGGTAACTGCCTCTCTGCTTTGTCATGTTGACATGTAAAACACTTTATAGTAAATTATGTAATATATCATTTGATTCCATCCCACCAGTTATGTAACACCCGAGACTTTTATGTTATATAAATCATCAAAGGAATCTTTTTCTACACAACACTTGCTTGGCTTGCTTTACACGCAATCGCGACCTTCCTCGATAGCTTGCGTCGTACGCAATACCGAGTTTCACTAAACAACAATATGCTATTAAAACTAGCCGTTATGAATAGTAATAACCACTTTTTGAAATTTTATAAATTTTATTTTTCAAAATGGACTTCATTTTTGGACTCAGAATATCGAAATTAGCCTAGGGTGAAATTTTGGTATTTTTCTGAAAACTTTCAATTTTTGATGAATAGTGAAACCACTAAGTGGTAGGTTAAAAACTGAATTTTGCATAAAACTTAATTTTACCGCTTCTGTGAATGGAATTTCAAAAATCCGAGAGACACAGTTAATATCAAGGACTAAAATGTGGTTCAATGAGATGAAAATAATTTTTTTGGTGAATAGTAACTTTTTACTATTTTTACCGCGGTTAATAGTAAATAGGGTAACTAAGGGTAAATATGATATTAATATTACCCTAACACATGTCCTAATTCTATTGGACAAGTGTAATTCGACCAAAAACAAACTTAGGAATAAAATATGACCATTTAGGCCCACTTGGATTAGATTAGGATATTTATTATTAATTTATTTAAAGAAGGGTTAAAATAGTTAAAATCAAAGTTTAATAAGTAAATCATTTTTAATATAGGGTTATACATATGATAAATTCGATTGTAAATATTCATTAGAAAGCTAAAAAGATTTCCTACATTATGGTATTTTATTTGTAATTTTTAGACATCAAATAATTTAATTTAAATATGACACAAAGATGATGCAGTAATTATCTTATTAATGAAATATTGAAAAAATTGATAATATAAATACCAAAATAAATGTAATTTGAGACTTTTTATGAATTCCACTAATTTTCTAGGTTACTATGATATATTAGTAATGATTTAATTAACTTGGTTCGAACATATAATTCTGTTATGACTTTCACAAAAATCATATATCAAATAGTGTCAAAATTGACACAAAATAGTTTTTAAATCAAATATTATATTATTAATTGTTATTTTATTCCTAAAAATCTATGGTTCGGCCAAATGACTTAGAGAAGGATATATATATTAATAATAAACAATTTGGGGTTCGTTTGGCATGTTATAGTAAGTGTATTAACCATATAGTGAAAGAAAACAAAAAGACACGGTAAAAGTTAAATTAATTAACTTAGAGTTAAATCTAATTGATAAGGTTAAAATAATACCCTAAACTTGTCTAAATCCTATTGGTTGATAGGATTTCGACCCATCCCCACTTTAGATTCGAAATAAGACCCTTTGGAACCATTATAAACCGATTTTGACTTTAATATAAAATAATATTTTGAGATATTCCTAAGGTGCCCCTCTCCTCCCTTATAAAAGGGCACCTCCTCCCCCTCCTCCTCACACCAATTTGAGCACTCAAGCTCGGCCAACCCCTGCCATTTTCCCTTCTCCACTTCCCTAGAATAATTCTAGAGGTCCTGGTCTTCTCCAAAGACCAATCTTAGTTCCTTAAGTGGAGGATTCAAAAAGGCGTTCCAAAGAAGAGGTAATATCCATTACCGATCTTTTCAATTTCTTTCTTCTTCAACTTCTTCTTCTTTAGTTGTTTCATGATAAAGTAATAACATCAGTATTACTTACATACTTATATGTTATTATAAATATGAAACAACCCTAATTCACCTTCTATCCATCCTACGGAAAAAATGAAATCACCGCGCGTGCGTACGTACGGAATACCGTCTCCACGCCGTGGTGTAATCTATTTTCCACCATCACCTTACAAGGATGGGTATAATGGTGTAATCAGTAACTATATATGATTATTATTAAGTAATATTGATACTGAAATAATATATATATATACTCCAATACAATTCCACGATCATAGGAACGATATCATCACTCGTGCGTACGTACGGAATACCGTCTCCACGATGTGATGCGACTCGTTCTACATGATCTTCATTTCATAATGATTGTATAAATGAATTTAATGAATGAATATGGTATATACTACACTAATACCATTCTGGAAATGAATTATCTATAACCTAAAGATAAGAATAAGAATTTATTCGACAAAACACGCATAAGAACAAAAAGTTATAAAGACCCGAGTAACAAGTAACAATGAAATATTACTAACAAGAAGCTAATAATATGACCATATATGATCTCATATCAATATGTATGATTCTGGAATAAGTAAATAACATTATTTAAACCATTATACAGGAGCTTCGGACACGAACAAAGCAAATCGGACCTAAGGTAAGGGAAATATCACAATCTCATTTTTATCCGAGATTGTTTATTCGTAAGTATTTACTGGGGTGTATTTTATCATCCACATCCAAGTTCCCTCAATATGTAATATTGTTTCCATCCACTTGAAATAGTTTAAATCCAATGTTACCCTTAGGTGAGTTTTTAGTAAAGAATATGAAAGGAATCTTTTGTCGTTTTTCCGTACGAGGTACTTTTTTGACTTTTCCGACAAAAGTACGAAGAATGTTTTTTTTTAACTTATACGGCATGAATGGATTTTTAAAACATTACTTCAAAGAAGCTTTCTTTACAAGTTTTCAAGTTTATTTTTAATCAACTTCTTTTATTTTAAAGTTGTATGACATGTTATGAAAGGAAAAATGTTTTTGAAGAAGAAAGGATATTTTCCTCAAGAATTCAATTCAAGTGTTTTATCAAAATTATTTTCCATCTAAGATAATAAAGGGTTCTGTTTCTATCCATATTTTTACATTGGTTTGACTATGTTGTGATGGAATTATGTTTATTAATTCCTTTATCATATATGAATTGATTTATGATGTCATGATGTTTCAAGAATCCCATTTTTGTTATATGTGTTATGCGATGATGTATGTTTTATGATTATGTGGCACACATAAGAAAGGATTCATTATAAGATGGGTGGGACCTATATCTCCCTCCAATGCATTGGGTAATGATTTTATATCTCATGAGATAGACATGGCTGGAACGGAAGGTTATTTCGGTTCAGTGATACAGGACTGAAACGAGGAGTGAACTCGGTTCAGAAAGGGACTTTGTCCACTAAGATAGTCTTGGCAATGAGTCATGACTAACAAGAAATGATTTTCCATGATTATGTGTGCATGCCACAAAGTTTCAAGTTTTATGTTATGATTATGGGGATCTCATTTTCACTTCTATGATTTATTCCATGTTAAGATATTATGATCTCTTTTGCAGGTTTTGATAAAGATATGATATGATTTTTATTTCCTTTATTTTCCCTTGCTGAGCATTTGAGCTCACCCTTTTATGTTTTCTTTTCCCCAGGTCAGGAAGATGGATATTAAGTAGAATATGCTAAAAGGGACCCTAGATATGATGAAATAAATGGGAGACACTATAGAAGATTTATGAACCAGTTGTTTATGTTTCCCAGTTTCTAAAGACACTATACCTATACGGTCCTTTGTGGTTTTGTCATATGTTGTAATAAGTGTGCTTCAATTTTGAAGTATTAACAATGTATGTAAAGTATGGGTCGTTATAGTTGGTATCAGAGGAAAGGTATAGTCAACCTTTGGAAACTAGGATGTGAAAGCCTTAGTAAGAACCCTAAGGATAAGTCTAAGCATAGAACACAATCTTAGTGTTTTAGAAATGGCCTTGAATAACCTAGGATAAGACCTTAAACATGAAAATTTTATTCTTGAATTATGTGGTTTCCTATTATAATTAGTGTTGCTCACACTATTCTTATTGGTTTTAGTCAATGGCTGGAACCCGAAGGAACCGTGTTAATGCGGAATGCGATGGGCAATGCAATGATTGTCCCCCTGAGCAACCAAACGATATGGGAGCTGGAATGCAAAATCTTGTAGCCATGCTCACACAACTTTCTCAAGCTATGAATCATGCAGGATTTCCAAACGAACAAAGGAGGGAGCAACATTCTGTTGAATCCTTCATGAGGCAGCGTCCACCATCTTTCAGCGGGTCTACTGATCCATTTGTTGCTGAACAATGGATTAGTAATACTGAAAAGATATTTTCAGTTCTTCAATGTTCTGAGCATGATAAAGTCATCCTAGCAGTGTATCGTTTGGAAGGAGATGCGGATCAATGGTGGAATCTTGTTAAGAATATGAGGCAAAGGGATGAAATTGATTCTATGGAATGGGACGAGTTCAAGAACTTATTTTTCAATAAGTACTTCCCTCGTATTCTCCGAACAAAGATGGAGAAAGAGTTCCTTGAACTGAAGCAAAGGGATGATGAATCTGTTAGTACCTATGAAGCAAATTTTACCAGACTTGCAAGGTACGCTTCTGGTATTATTATCCAACCTGAGAGTAAGATCGATCAATTCTTTAGTGGCTTAAAACCAAGTCTTCGAAGGGCATTAGCCATAAGGGACTTCAATAGCTACGAGGAAATCGTTCGATGTGCTCTCAAAGTCGAGATGGAGATTGGAGTAACCCATCAGTCACATGGGTTTGATAAGAAGAGGAAGATGGAATTCAAAGAAAAATCTAAAGAGCACACGGAAAAGAAGATGAACTTTCCCTTATGCTCAAAGTGTGGAAAGAAACATGGAGGGAGTTGTCTTAAAGGGACAAGTAAATGTTTTAAATGTGGAAAGGAAGGTCATCGGGCATTTGAATGCCGTGATAATGGGAAGAGGATGTCTAATGACGCAAACAAAGGAAGGGATACACAGAATGAACCTACAACACTTCAATGTTTCAAGTGCAAGGAGATGGGGAATTATGCCAATCAATGCCCAAATCCAAGGGTTGATGATGATGGTCGACGTCAACAAACTCTTAAGGCTAAAGACAAAGGAAAGTCACATGCAATTTCTATCAGCGAGGTGGAGTACGATAACGATGTGGTGAAAGGTACACTTACCACCCACTCTAAAGTAGCAAATGTTTTATTTGATTCTGGATCCACCCACTCTTTTATTTCTGAAAAATTTTCTAAGGGTATCACCGTATTACCTCAACAATTAGATGTTGAGTTAGCTGTGACAACACCTAATGGCACATCAATCGCATCAGAAGTTTATAATTCTTCTCCGATCGAAGTTTGTGGGAAAGTGCTTCCTGCAAATCTTGTGATCCTTCCTTTAGTGGAATTTGATGTGATTCTTGGCATGGATTGGCTTTCTCTACATAGAGCTCATATCGATTTCCAAATAAGGGAAGTCACATTTCATATTCCAGATCAACCTACGATCGTCTATCAATGCAAGGATGAACATAACCTTCCAGTGGAAATTTCTTCCATCTTATGGGTATTGATTCCACTAAATGAAGGTTATTTATCTCAAATGGTTGGTGAGAAAATCACGATTAAGAATATGCCCATTGTACGGGAGTTTGATGATTTCTTTCCGGAGGAATTGCCGGGTCTTCCACCAAATCGTGAAGTTGAGTTTTCAATAGAACTCGTACCGGGTGCTTTGCCTATTTCAAAGACACCTTATAGAATGGCCCCAATTGAGTTGCAGGAATTGAAGAAGCAACTCCAAGAGAATCTTGATAAGGGATTCATACGCCCTAGTGCGTCACCTTGGGGAGCACCTGTTCTATTTGTTAAGAAGAAAGATGGATCAATGAGACTCTGCATTGATTATCGAGAACTTAACAAGATCACTATCAAGAACAAATATCCTCTCCCACGCATTGATGACTTATTTGACCAACTACGCGGAGCTCAATACTTTTCCAAGATTGATCTTCGTTCAGGGTATCATCAATTAAGGGTCAAAAGGGAGGATATACCAAAGACGGCTTTCCGTACAAGGTATGGACACTATGAATTTATAGTGATGCCATTTGGTCTTACTAATGCCCCTGCTATCTTCATGGATCTAATGAATAGAGTCTTTAGAGACTATCTTGATCAATTTGTGGTAGTCTTTATAGACGATATTCTTGTCTATTCAAAGAGCAAGGAAGAGCATAAAGATCACTTGAGAATTATATTGAAGACCCTGAGAAAGGAGAAGCTTTATGCCAAATTTACCAAGTGTGAATTTTGGCTTCAAAAAGTTGCATTTTTGGGTCATATAATCTCAAAAGAGGGGATATCTGTGGATCCAGCAAAAACAGAGGTTATCGAAAGATGGTCAAGACCAACAACAGTAACTGAGATCCGAAGTTTTCTTGGTTTGGCTGGATATTATCGACGTTTTTTAAAAGATTTTTCACGATTATCTAATCCACTCACCAAGTTGACTCGGAAAGGAGTTAAGTTTGTCTGGACAGAGGAATGTGAAGAGAATTTCAAGGAGTTGAAAAGAAGGTTATCCAGTGCACCTGTGCTCACACTGCCTTGTAGTGGAGAAAGGTTTGTGATCTACAGTGATGCATCCAAGAAGGGATTGGGGTGTGTTCTTATGCAAAATGATATGGTGATAGCTTATGCCTCACGACAGTTGAAAATCCATGAGCAAAATTACCCAACACATGATTTGGAGTTGGCTGCGGTAATCTTTGCATTAAAGATTTGGAGGCATTACCTTTATGGTGAAAGGTGTGATATTTATACTGATCATAAAAGTTTAAAGTATATTTTCACACAAAAGGAGTTGAATATGCGTCAAAGAAGATGGTTGGAGCTGATTAAGGATTATGACTGCTCAATCCATTACCACCCTGGGAAAGCAAACAAGGTGGCAGATGCATTAAGTCGACAAGACCATGCTAGTTTATCCATGATGAGGATCACAAAAGATCCAATATTTATGGATTTACAAAGGATGGATCTTGGAATTATAATGGAAAGGGAAAAATCTTATCATTCCCAAATGAATGTTCAACCATCTATACATGTGAAGATTAAAGAGGCACAGAAAGAAGATGTCGAGTTACAAAAGAAGGTGAGAAATGTTCCTGAATTCAACCTTGATTGTGATGGGATAATAAAGTTCAGGAATCGGGTTTGTGTTCCTCCCATCCCCGAATTAAAGAAAGAGCTGCTGGATGAGGCTCATAGTTCTTCATTCTCTATTCATCCTGGAAGCACGAAGATGTATAGGGACCTGAAAGAGTACTTCTGGTGGGATGGCATGAAAAGAGATGTTGCTGAATATGTCTCTCGATGCTTGGTTTGTCAACAAGCTAAAGCTGAGAGACAGAAGTCTAAGGGGATGTTACAACCATTACCCATACCCGAATGGAAATGGGAAAACATCACTATGGACTTTGTCACAGGACTTCCTAAAACATCCAAAGGCAATAATGCTATCTGGGTCATAGTTGATCGTCTTACAAAGTCTGCACACTTCATTCCTATTAGAGAGGATTTCTCTCTAGATCAGCTTGCCAGGATATATGTAAAGGAAGTGGTAAGATTGCATGGAGTACCACTTTCTATTATATCTGATCGGGATCCGAGATTTACCTCGAAGTTCTGGCGAAGTCTTCAGCATACTCTGGATACAGAGTTGAGTTTCAGCACTGCTTATCATCCCCAGACAGACGGTCAGTCTGAGAGAACAATTCAAACCCTAGAAGATATGTTGAGAGCTTGCTCTATGGATTTCAAAGGAGGTTGGGATCAACACCTACCTTTGGTGGAATTTTCTTATAATAATAGCTTTCACTCCAGTATTCAGATGGCTCCTTATGAAGCTCTCTATGGAAAGAAATGCAGGACTCCAACTTGCTGGGATGAAGTTGGGGAAAGAAAGCTATTAGGACCTGATCTCGTTGATGAAATGGCAGAAAAGGTCAGATCTATTCAACAACACATAAGAGCAGCTCAGAGTCGACAGAAAAGTTATGCCGACAACCGAAGAAAAGACCTAGAGTTTGAAGTGGGTGATAAAGTGTTCTTACGAATATCTCCCTGGAAGAGGGTTATGAGATTTGGAAAGAAGGGGAAGTTGAGCCCTAGATATATCGGTCCTTTTGAAATACTGGATCGTGTTGGGAAGGTAGCTTACCGATTGGCGCTTCCACCGAATCTCTCTCAAGTTCACGATGTGTTCCATGTATCTCTCCTGAGAAAGTACATACCAGATCCTTCACATGTACTCAGCTCAGAAGTTGTACCGCTGGAGCAAGATCTTTCTTATGAAGAACAGCCGATAGAGATTCTGGATCGTAGTGAAAAAGTCCTACGAAACAAGACCACTCGCTTGGTGAAAGTTTTATGGAGAAACCACCAACTTGAAGAAGCTACATGGGAGCTTGAGGATATGATGAGGGAGAAGTATCCTCATTTGTTTGTTGCAAAGTGACGAATTTCGAGGGCGAAATTATTTTTAAGGGGGGTAGAATGTAACACCCGAGACTTTTATGTTATATAAATCATCAAAGGAATCTTTTTCTACACAACACTTGCTTGGCTTGCTTTACACGCAATCGCGACCTTCCTCGATAGCTTGCGTCGTACGCAATACCGAGTTTCACTAAACAACAATATGCTATTAAAACTAGCCGTTATGAATAGTAATAACCACTTTTTGAAATTTTATAAATTTTATTTTTCAAAATGGACTTCATTTTTGGACTCAGAATATCGAAATTAGCCTAGGGTGAAATTTTGGTATTTTTCTGAAAACTTTCAATTTTTGATGAATAGTGAAACCACTAAGTGGTAGGTTAAAAACTGAATTTTGCATAAAACTTAATTTTACCGCTTCTGTGAATGAAATTTCAAAAATCCGAGAGACACGGTTAATATCAAGGACTAAAATGTGGTTCAATGAGATGAAAATAATTTTTTTGGTGAATAGTAACTTTTTACTATTTTTACCGCGGTTAATAGTAAATGGGGTAACTAAGGGTAAATATGATATTAATATTACCCTAACACATGTCCTAATTCTATTGGACAAGTGTAATTCGACCAAAAACAAACTTAGGAATAAAATATGACCATTTAGGCCCACTTGGATTAGATTAGGATATTTATTATTAATTTATTTAAAGAAGGGTTAAAATAGTTAAAATCAAAGTTTAATAAGTAAATCATTTTTAATATAGGGTTATACATAAGATAAATTCGATTGTAAATATTCATTAGAAAGATAAAAATATTTCCTACATGATGGTATTTTATTTGTAATTTTTAGACATCAAATAATTTAATTTAATTATGAAACAAAGATGATGCAGTAATTATCTTATTAATGAAATATTGAAAAAATTGATAATATAAATACCAAAATAAATGTAATTTGAGACTTTTTATGAATTCCACTAATTTTCTAGGTTACTATGATATATTAGTAATGATTTAATTAACTTGGTTTGAACATATAATTCTGTTATGACTTTCACAAAAATCATATATCAAATAGTGTCAAAATTGACACAAAATAGTTTTTAAATCAAATATTATATTATTAATTGTTATTTTATTCCTAAAAATCTATGGTTCGGCCAAATGACTTAGATAAGGATATATATATTAATAATAAACAATTTGGGGTTCGTTTGGCATGTTATAGTAAGTGTATTAACCATATAGTGAAAGAAAACAAAAAGACACGGTAAAAGTTAAATTAATTAACTTAGAGTTAAATCTAATTGATAAGGTTAAAATAATACCCTAAACTTGTCTAAATCCTATTGGTTGATAGGATTTCGACCCATCCCCACTTTAGCTTCGAAATAAGACCCTTTGGAACCATTATAAACCGATTTTGACTTTAATATAAAATAATATTTTGAGATATTCCTAAGGTGCCCCTCTCCTCCCTTATAAAAGGGCACCTCCTCCCCCTCCTCCTCACACCAATTTGAGCACTCAAGCTCGGCCAACCCCTGCCATTTTCCCTTCTCCACTTCCCTAGAATAATTCTAGAGGTCCTGGTCTTCTCCAAAGACCAATCTTAGTTCCTTAAGTGGAGGATTCAAAAAGGCGTTCCGAAGAAGAGGTAATATCCATTACCGATCTTTTCAATTTCTTTCTTCTTCAACTTCTTCTTCTTTAGTTGTTTCATGATAAAGTAATAACATCAGTATTACTTACATACTGATATGTTATTATAAATATGAAACAACCCTAATTCACCTTCTATCCATCCTACGGAAAAAATGAAATCACCGCGCGTGCGTACGTACGGAATACCGTCTCCACGCCGTGGTGTAATCTATTTTCCACCATCACCTTACAAGGATGGGTATAATGGTGTAATCAGTAACTATATATGATTATTATTAAGTAATATTGATACTGAAATAATATATATATATATACTCCAATACAATTCCACGATCATAGGAACGATATCATCACTCGTGCGTACGTACGGAATACCGTCTCCACGATGTGATGCGACTCGTTCTACATGATCTTCATTTCATAATGATTGTATAAATGAATTTAATGAATGAATATGGTATATACTACACTAATACCATTTTGGAAATGAATTATCTATAACCTAAAGATAAGAATAAGAATTTATTCGACAAAACACGCATAAGAACAAAAAGTTATAAAGACCCGAGTAACAAGTAACAATGAAATATTACTAACAAGAAGCTAATAATATGACCATATATGATCTCATATCAATATGTATGATTCTGGAATAAGTCAATAACATTATTTAAACCATTATACAGGAGCTTCGGACACGAACAAAGAAAATCGGACCTAAGGTAAGGGAAATATCACAATCTCATTTTTATCCGAGATTGTTTATTCGTAAGTATTTACTGGGGTGTATTTTATCATCCACATCCATGTTCCCTCAATATGTAATATTGTTTCCATCCACTTGAAATAGTTTAAATCCAATGTTACCCTTAGGTGAGTTTTTAGTAAAGAATATGAAAGGAATCTTTTGTCGTTTTTCCGTACGAGGTACTTTTTTGACTTTTCCGACAAAAGTACGAAGAATGTTTTTTTTAACTTATACGGCATGAATGGATTTTTAAAACATTACTTCAAAGAAGCTTACTTTACAAGTTTTCAAGTTTATTTTTAATCAACTTCTTTTATTTTAAAGTTGTATGACATGTTATGAAAGGAAAAATGTTTTTGAAGAAGAAAGGATATTTTCCTCAAGAATTCAATTCAAGTGTTTTATCAAAATTATTTTCCATCTAAGATAATAAAGGGTTCTGTTTCTATCCATATTTTTACATTGGTTTGACTATGTTGTGATGGAATTATGTTTATGAATTCCTTTATCATATATGAATTGATTTATGATGTCATGATGTTTCAAGAATCCCATTTTTGTTATATGTGTTATGCGATGATGTATGTTTTATGATTATGTGGAACACATAAGAAAGGATTCATTATAAGATGGGTGGGACCTATATCTCCCTCCAATGCATTGGGTAATGATTTTATATCTCATGAGATAGACATGGCTGGAACGGAAGGTTATTTCGGTTCAGTGATACAGGACTGAAACGAGGAGTGAACTCGGTTCAGAAAGGGACTTTGTCCACTAAGATAGTCTTGGCAATGAGTCATGACTAACAAGAAATGATTTTCCATGATTATGTGTGCATGCCACAAAGTTTCAAGTTTTATGTTATGATTATGGGGATCTCATTTTCACTTCTATGATTTATTCCATGTTAAGATATTATGATCTCTTTTGCAGGTTTTGATAAAGATATGATATGATTTTTATTTCCTTTATTTGCCCTTGCTGAGCATTTGAGCTCACCCTTTTATGTTTTCTTTTCCCCAGGTCAGGAAGATGGATATTAAGTAGAATATGCTAAAAGGGACCCTAGATATGATGAAATAAATGGGAGACACTGTAGAAGATTTATGAACCAGTTGTTTATGTTTCCCAGTTTCTAAAGACACTATACCTATACAGTCCTTTGTGGTTTTGTCATATGTTGTAATAAGTGTGCTTCAATTTTGAAGTATTAACAATGTATGTAAAGTATGGGTCGTTACAAGTTATGAACCTGATGTTATCAGTACATCTCGGTGCTGCATGAATAAACTAAAAAATGATAACTACGATATTCAAAAAATAAATATATTTTCAACTAATAACCACAAGGAATACACAATAATTTACCAAATATCAAAATACTATATTTATCATGTTTAA
Organism: Viscum album; assembly: GCA_963277665.1. Classification (NCBI taxonomy): domain Eukaryota; kingdom Viridiplantae; phylum Streptophyta; class Magnoliopsida; order Santalales; family Viscaceae; genus Viscum; species Viscum album. The sequence goes on from OY728147.1 coordinate 9,487,232, forward strand.
ATTTTGGAAACTTACCCTTTTATCCAATTCTACCTTTTTCTGTTGCCCATTTTCTTCCTTATATTCTTTCTTAATTATATATAATAATGGTGAATACAACTGAATTTGAAACAAAAAAGATGTATTTACATGACAAAAAACATGTAATACAATATTTATAAATTCATTAATCAAGACTTCATATTCTAAATGTAACATGGTTAATGATGCTAGTTTCCTTTGACTAAAGGAATTCAACAAGTTGTTTTCTTTTTTTATATAGTAATAGATCATGTAATCATAATATTTTTTCAATTCAGTCTATCTTATATGCCTCTTATTTAATTCCTTTTGAGTTAATATATACTTTATACTTTTATGGTCTGTATATATTTGACATTTGGATATGTATAAACGATGCCTTCAATATTTTAGAGAAAAACCCACTGTTACCAATTCTAAAATTTTTTGTGAGATAATTTAACATATGATGTTTTAGTTTTCATGAAGCACAAGAAATTACCTGATCATTCTGCATCTGAAAAAAAACTCTCTTAAAGGAAGCATCACTATAGATATCAAAGTAACCATTTTTGGAAGGACTGGACAAAACTAAATCATTCAGCAATATCATCTTCAGTTCTGAAAAAAACATTAAAATATTCTAAGAAAATAAATTTTACCCATTTTCAGCTTAACATAGTTAGTGGAATAGATAAAAGTGCATTATTTTTATCAAACCATCAATAATTAGATTCTAATCTAATAAAACTATGAATCTCTATAACATTTGTAGGTATTTTCCATTCATAAACCACTTTTATTTGGGAAGGATCAACTCTTATTCAATCCTAATAGAAAATTTTACATGAAATAATATTTTTTGCAACCAAAAATCACATATTCTAAATTTTCTATACAGTTTATATTCCAGTATGGTTTACAGAAATACTATTAGATGTTTTTAATGCACCAATTTATACATATAAAATACCAGAATATAAGAAATAATCATAAAAAAACTTATCCAATAACTCAAGAAATATTCTATTCAAATGATTGATAAATAATTAAAGTGAATTTGTGAACCCAAAAAACATAACATCACATTCATGGTGACCAAATCTAGTATAGAAAGCGGTTTCAAGATGTCATTATCTTCCGCCTTTAACTGATGGTATCTTGATCTCATGTCAATCATGGAAAAGTATTCAGATCCTGGTGCGGATCAGAAAAGTCATCAATATGAGGCTAAAGATACTTGATTTTAACAATGATGTTATTCAAGGATTATAAACAATGAATGGTCTCATGGAACCATCATTATTCTTAAAGAAAAAAAATGAGTACCCCTTGGTGATGTACTAGGAAAAATAAAGCATCAATCATGAAACTCATGAAACTAGTTTTTTGATTCAGTACATTACTTTTGAGCCATTCTATATGGTGGTTTTGAAATGGGATTAGGCTTTGGAAAAATCAAAATTTCCAATTTGACCTTCTTATCAGGTATAACATTTGGAAACTTATATGAAAAAACATCAAGGTATTCAATTACAACTATAAAATATTTAATCTGAAAATATCGATTGTTTTAAAAAATATGAGAAAAATAATATTCATTTTCATATTTCCACAGATTCTCAGCTTCTTGATAGGTTATAAATTATATGGGTTCATTCATATATAGAAAGTGAAACTCTTTCTAAAAAACATCTTTTTCTCTATAGTCAATCCTAGTATGATTAACAGAAATCCAATCCATTCCCCGAATGACATTATAGTCTACTATGGGGAAAAACAAGATTTTTTTTAATGTCTTTGCAATAAACACCTTATTGTAATTCTTATAATTCCTCTTGCTATAATATTAATAACTAGTATTTTAACAATACGTTCCCATCTTGTTTTTTGAGATGATATTTATAATATACCAAAAAATTCCTCAAAAATAAATAAATGTGTAGACATCGTATCAAAAAAAACATTAGAAAAATATGAGTAAAAAAAAGGAACCTCATATGACATCATTAGATGGATGAACTTCTACTGATATATGTGAAAAGTATCTTTGTTCACATTTCAACTTATAGCATGTCTTCCATGAAAAATTCAGATATCTCTTTGGGTATGTAGTTTCTTAAGGACCAATCTATCCACATTTAAAACACTTTACAATTTTCTTATCTAGACTAGTAATAAGATCATTTTAATTAAAATCTCAATCCATATGTCCAAACTGACCACATCCAAAACACATCCTATTATTGGTATAGATTTCTACATGTGTTTTTCTCTATAAATTCCACAAAATAGAAACTATACATTGTTACCATCATGTTTCATTGATTGATACTTACCAATCACTTCCCATCGGGGCCTCTCCTTCTATTTTTTGTCAATGTGCTCATGATCATCATCAAACCATATCTATACTCTCTCAAAACATCAAAAAATCTTCTTATAACTATTGAATTCATAGGAGACAAATGTCCTTTGATACCGTTGATATAATCTTTAGTAAAAGTTTTTGATTTCTATATCAAGATATAGAATATGATTTAGAACATACCTTTCCAGTTGGGTGATTTTTTCTTCATACACAGCCACTGAATCTACATCAATTTACATTAATTCATGGAATTTCTTCTCCATCCTATGACTCACCACCTTAAGAAAACATCTTTCAACGAAAAACATTTTCAACTTATCCAACACTATGACATCAATATCATATCTATCCATGATGTTTTTTACAATTATCCATAACTGATATTCTGTACCGTAAAAATGAAAAATGGAATGACTTAACTTTTCATTAGCTAAACTTCCCATGACAAATAATATATTTTCAAGGGCTTCAATCCATCCTTAAAATAATACTGTGTTAGAAGATCCACTAAATGTTGGTGGGGGTTTCCCAAAAAATGTTCCACTATCATCATGTTATTTTTGTGGTAGATATGTTATTTCTCATTCATGGATTCCCATACACATATTTCCTGTGTCAGAATATCCATTACTATAAAAAACTACTTAGTTCTAATCTCTAGCACATCAAATTACTATTTCAGAAGGTTATATTTCTGTCTGTTCCTTTTAAATTCAGCTTCCATATTTCTTATATAGAGAACCATTTTGAACAAAAATATCTTTTAAAAAAACATTGTAATATTTATATTCTATAAATTTCAAATTATCTAGGGAGTAAAAATCACTTATTGAATTCTATTAACCTCAACTTAACCCCTAAATTTATCTAATCCATCATCTAATACCAACTATAAGGTCCTAACCTTATTACAATACATAATCTTAAATTTAAGTGATGTACTAAATTACATTCACACTAAGGATATTATCATGTTTAGAGTTTTATTGATTTGAGATATAACCAATACATAACATTCCACACTTATACAATGAGGATACCCCAAAAAATGTACCCATTACATCCAAAATACAAAACAATTCAAATAATACACGATTTCAATGACAAATAATCATGTAATTTACGTAGGAATAATTCTTTTTCCTATACATCCTTATAACATGAGAATGTAATTTAAAACATAGGATGAGCACAACAATCACAGTAATTGATATCCAAATAAAGAATGAAAACAATTTTCCATGAATACTTGTAACAATTGAAATTATTTTCCAAAAGACATACATCTCAACCATATCAATGTACTTTGTGGAAAATGATATTTTCATGATATTTAAATAAAAAATATATAAAATAATTAAAAACATTATTTTATATTGGGGAATTACATACATAATAATGTAAACCACTTGGACACCTTATAATTTTTAACCCTCATGGATACCTTACAATGTAACCCTCAGGACAACCTTATTGTGTAACCATTGCAGTTACACTTGTTGTGACCATATGCCAGACCTCAAAATAAAAAATTACGAAATTAATTAATGGGATATATAGGTACCAACATTCATCATAAAAAAATACCAAGAACTAGAACATAGTCATAAAACATGAATAATTTCATAAATACATTTCTTTTGAATTTGGTATATTATAATTATAATAGAAAATATTTAAAGTAATGTCACAAAAATTATAAATTCTAATATCATTAGTGGTATGTGAGGAAGAGGGGAATGAGAGAGGTATTTATAGTAGAGGGGAGGAGGGATTTTATATTATTTTAATATTTTTTTCTCAAAACTATGAATATCATTGATTAATGTGACACCAAATAGTAATAATTGCATATGAGTTCAAAAACATAGGCTAATATCAGACTTCAATAACTTATGATGTAGTGAAACTAGTATTTATAATTTATCAAAATTTATCATATTTTACTATTCATAAAAAATCATGAATTTCAGAAAAATCCCAAATATTCACCCAACATATTTTCTGATGTGTAGAATTTAAAATTGAACTCTATTTTTTGTATATAACTTTCGTAATATTATAAATTTAAATTTAAAAAAATCATAATTTATTCATGAATAAAAACAATAAATCTATAACTCATTTTTGACTCATTGAAAAATTAATAAACAAATAGTTATCATATATACATAATAAAATAAAATAATAATATTATTTAATATTCATAAGTGTCATATTAATATTCAGATTACAGTCACAAGGAAATGATACAATTTACTAAAAAAATTATGGTTCTATCTGAAAAAAATAATTTACTGATCACAACTATAGATGACCGTCTTTGTAATTCAAACCATAGATGTAGAAAAATAATGAACAAATTCTAGTTATAGCTATCGAATTCATAAATGTATTATACCTTTAAAATATTTTTTATACATTTGGGAGTTACAATATGAGTGTTTAATGATATAGCCCATCCAAATATAATCACATCATTTATCAAATATTGATTAGTTAAATTATCCATGATAGTTCTACTAATCTTCCACTATATCTATTGAACATTTTATATAGAGTTTCTCCATAAAAAACCTTCAAAAATAAAAATTATATGCACACAGACATGAATATTATATAAATATTATTTCTACATTTCCAAAAATGATAATCAAGATTGTGAAATAAGAAAACTACGTTAGTGGTGTTAAATTATTATTTTATTGGAAATAATTTTTTTAATTCTTTAAAAAATGAGAGTAAAAAATATTTATATGGATTCAATTTAAAAATATGATTAAAATAAAACAAGATATATAGTATAGCACAGTAGAATGGGTAAATATGTAATACAATAATATAAATTATAAATATAAAATTTCGTGGAAAACTCCCTTAAATCGAGAGAGACCAAATATTTATAATTAAATCATATTAAATATTAATCATAAAATTCGAAACATACAGAGAAAATATTTAACATGATTTTTTCCACATTTTATATATTTTACATTATATAAAATGCATCATAATTATTTTGTATATGTTATTAATAATAAAAATATATTTATGAAAAAATTATGATAACCGAAATAGATAAACAATTATTAAGTACCAGGAAATACAAGAAATACGTATAATAGAGACACTTATGAATTGTTCAAAAAAATATCGGTTTGTAATATTTATGTAGGATTAATTCATTATAAGAGTAATTAATAAAATTAGTGAGAAATGTAATAATAATTATATGTTCTGGGTAAACATCATTTTAAAAATAATTATTATTTTTCATTATAATCATTCTATAATAAGAAAGGATTATTTAAGAATTATTTTTCAATAATTTATTTCGTTTGGGAAATTTTGTTCTGTGTAAAAGTCATTCATTAGTCTTTGTAAAAATCAATCAACATTTTTCTAGATGTAGTTATTGTATTTTAGATGTTTTGTAATTGTGTCAATCATTTTCACTTGTTGTATAAAGGTCGGGCATGAGTATTTCATGTTGTGAAATAATAGTACTCATTTTATATACATTTGTTAATGGTAGAAAACATATTCATGTAAGGGTGATCTATGTAGAGGTAATTTAAATTTCAATGTAAAATTTATGTTAATTAATCTTATGCGTAATATTATTTTATTGTAAAATAATATATAAAATGGAAGAAATAAATAAAATGCGTGTTAAAATAATATTTAAACAACATAATATTGTTTATAAAATATATTTCAATTAACATATTTAAAATATTTAAAAAGTAATGATAAATTTAATAAGGAATAAATATTTAATGATGATACAATTTAATCACATTATTTTATTCTAAAACCAGTGCATGTTTCAATAACATTTCTTGAATAATTCTAGAGTAATTATTATGTCTCCTTTATAATTATAAAAACATATTTCACTAAAGTGGAAATGAGTTAATCAACAATCTATCCCATTTTTATAATTATAAAACAAAATTAAACATCAAAATATTATCTTTTTTGAATATATGAATATTTTATGAAGATGAACATTATTTTAAAAATGATATTAATATGAAATTTTAAATTCCCAATAATCTTAACTTAAATAAAACCCATTAAAATATAATATCATAAAAAATACTCAAAATCATATTAATGGAATCTATACCCTTTAAATAATATGAACAGTATAATAAAATTGAAATGAAATGTAAATAAAAAATAATATTAGAGAAAATCCCCCCTAATTAAATCATTTCTCCTATAATTGAATAAAAGAATCCATTAAACTGATGTGTGTATAATTCTAAAAATGCATGTATAAAGAGTAATTACAACACATATATAATAATATTTAATGAAACAAGGATCCAAAAAACATTCTAAATGATATTTAATTAATTTATAAATTCATTCAATGAATTAAATGTAACAAAAAGTTTATTTACATTATATTGAACCAAAAAATTAATCAGAATTAAATGCCCACTTGAAATGAATAATTTTTTATTTGAATTTCCATAAACCGTAAGGTTCTTAGAGATTATGTTTTATTATTATCAAAATATCATATATTTCATAACAAGGAATAATTCTGAAATAATAAAAATTACATAATGTGTCATTCCAAATGAGAAACTAAATTATCCTTAAATATGTACCGTAAACCATTTAAGAATGATTTTTAATAATAAATATATTTCAATTATTGAATCAAATTGAAAATTAATTTCAAACATATTTCATTAAATTTCATAATTAAAATGACTCAAATATGGTTGATTCTAATGTTTTATTAAATATATGTGATACTTGAACATTTGTTTAAACATATTAAAAAAATCACCGTTTATATTCGGGTTTCTAATAAAATGATATCTAATTGTAAATTATTTATTTCATGAATAAATTAAAGATTTATTATAAATTTCAATAGATTAGCACTTGTCAAATAAAATATGCATGTCATCCAATTAAATGTAAAAATCTATTATACCTTATTAAATCCATAAGTATTGATCACAATAACTTTCCAAAACTATATATTTTGATTATATAATAAATAATACAGGAAAAAAACTTTTAAAAGCATCCATAAAACTATGATTTTTTCAAAATAAAAACACATTCCAATTTTAATTTTTCAATCTATTTTAATTCCACCAAAATAATAATATGAATAGGTTTCATATTCAAAATACTATTTTCATGGATATAATAAAAAATTATTAAAAAAACATTTCCAAATCTTATGATTATTTTATTAGAATTTATGTGAATTTTATTAGGACCATGTATAAATCTATAAATAATATAAGCACTAAACAATATATCTGGATGATAAGTAGTAAAATATAAAAATATAAAAAACATACCACTAAAAAACATTATGTATCACTAACTATGTAATTTTTTCATCATAGAGTGTACATAAAGTAATCATTGGGGGGATTTAACTTTAAAATTTATAAAGACCCAATATTTTAAATATTTTCATTTCATAATTATATTTATTAAGAATCATTCCATCTTCCCATAATATTTTTTAATTTAAAAGGAAAAATTAAAATTATTCCAAAAGATTCATATCGAATATAATTATACTTAAATTAGAATATTGACTTGAAAAGGTAACATTTCAATATATTGAATTAATATATTTTTCATAAATTTTTATAATTAAAATATCATTATAATTTCTATTATTAAAAAATTTGTGTAAACATTTCTTTTTAATATGAATATTTTTAACAGAAAATCAATTAATCTATCATACTATTATCTAATAATGTATTTATGATTGTAAATTAATTGAGAATGTTTGAAAACATGATTAAAAGACATTTAATTTTTAATAATATGGGGTAATATTATATATAATTCTTCAAAAATAAATCCATTTAGAAATCCACTTTTTTCATGTATTTGAAATCATTTTGATCTATGGAAAATATAGTATTCCAAATAAATAACTTCTTATATTTTAACTGATTCAATTGTTTCATCACAATCCAGGCCCTCTTCATGAGATAAACCTTATGAAACTAATGTACCTTTAATTTCAATAATATTTATTGATTCATCATTTTTATTTCTGAAAATACATTTAGTACCAATTACTAGTTTTTATTTTAGAGGTTCAACTAATATCTTAAAAATATATATTGAAAAATAATTTAATTCTACATCTATATAAAGATCCCAATTATAATATTTTAAAAATATATAAATATTATTTGGAAAAAAATCAAAAAATAAATGACAGAAAACATATATATTCATTAATTAAATTATAATTAAATATATGAAATAACATTTTTAGCCACTTTATCTAATGTGTGATCTATATTTACTTTTCAATTTATTTCATTAGGGTTACTCTACCAATTACCACATAAAGATTAATTTTGGGTTTCATTATCTCCATATTTTTTTTCTCTAAATACATATTCGTGCTTATCTCAATTATAATTCTAATATTAAAAAAAATCATAAAACATAATTGAAATATTATATTTTACCATCATGGTTATTTTGTAATAAACATTACAAGATTTAGTAAATATTTAATAACCCAAGAATTTATGTTCCTCTGATTTTCATGAAAATTATCTCAGAGACAATTGATTTTATAAAATTAAACTTTTCATAAAAATTCATTAAAACCATCAGCTTTAGTCTTAATTTTATTATAATGATCATACATTTTTTACGTTAAAATATGTCTTAATATAGTTATATTTTAAATATATAAATAAATATTTAATTTTTCTTTATAAAAAAATAGTGTTTTGAACACGTTTTTCATGGTTCTAGGTATTTAATATAAGGTTATATTTTTACTTTTAACAACTCTATGGTTTTGTGTTGTCCTAGGGGTCTAAAATTGTATAGGAATAACGATAATAATTATTTAAAATTTCAAATTACATATCTAAAAATTATCAACCAATATCACTTTTAATGGATATGATTAAATATCAGTTTTAAATTTGATCTAATTTATAATATTCCAAATCTTTTAAAATAGTTTTAGATTTATGAAATAGAATTAAAATTAAATAGAATATACTAAACTCATCAAAAATTATGAAATCATTTTTCTAATTTGAATATTAGTAGGCACATTTCAAAATTATTCTTGATGAATGATTCTTAGGGGTATTAAATATTTTTCATGATAGTTTTGAAACTCTCTCTATATAATTTTACCTTTTATTCAAATACACAAATATTGGTGTCATAAAAATTTAAATCTTGAATATGAAAAATGTGATAGTGTTTGGAATAATTATTTATGAAACTAAAATAAGTAAGTTGAATAATCTAATTATGTACATTTTTATCTTAAATTATAAAACATAAACATATATAATTTTGTTTCTTATGGTAACAAATTGTAGAATAAAAATTATCTTCTCTGTTTTCATAAAATAAGATAAATTGATCTTTTAAAACTATTAAATAAATATTATGAACATTTATATTCATTCCACCATCACATAATAAATAAATCATATCAAAATATTTTTTAATCCTTAAATATGTAATTTTTTTAAAATGATAATTTATTTTTAAATGTAAAACTCACTATTTATTTTAACATTAAAATTAAAATTATCACCAATACTATAATTTATTTAATACATTAATTATTAGAATTATATCTCAACTTCATCTTCATTTAACAAATTTGGATAGATCTATCTTTAGAGATTCAACATTATTTTTTAGTTTTTAAATTTCTTTAACAGTAAAAATTAATTTTCATTATACATTTGAATTATTTTTATAAAGTAAATCCATAATTTTAATGTTTTATCTTTAAATGGATTTTAAATATTCAAATATTTTATCACTACCTCTAAAAGTGACATTACATATTTTTTCATTAAATTTTAGGGTGATGCTATTGTTTCAAGAAGAATGTTATAATTATTTTATAGATATTTGTATATTTCAAAAATATTTAAAAAACATATTTTTTCATCCTTTTAATTAAATTATTTTATACCTTAAATTATGGTTTCATATAAATTGATAAATAATATTTAGAATAATGTTAATAAACCAGATTCACCGAAACCATCATGAATAGATTTACTAATTCATTTTACGGATGAAATTATTCATTTGAATCTGAGTCCAAAGTACAACTCCATCCATCCTAAATATCTATTATATCATTCTTGTTGTACTTTATTAATTTATTTTTATATTTGAGAAATCATATATTATATGAACTGGCCTCATGTATTAATAATTAATTAATTTATGTGAATTAATTGATACAATTATACATTTTACACAACATTGTTAATCTCCACGAGGAAAATACAATTTTTTTTTTTTATCAAACATCCTTTTTACATATTTTTAACTCCCTTTGAAACATGAGAAACCACATAAATATTTTTTACCTGTAACATAAAATATAAGGTGTAAGAAGTAATTATCAAATTCTATTAAATAGAAATAAAATTTAATTTTTTATATTATTTATATGTTTTTTAATTATAGTTTTTACATTTATAATGTTTTAATAAGTTCATTGAGTGTATATTCATTAATGTTATTACATTTATCAATATTGTATCTCGTAGTAGGGAAATTATTAGGTAGATTCATAAGAACTCTTTCCACTAGATCTATATTATCTATATCATATATTGAGGCACTCATACAATTAATAATTCTATTAAAAATATGACGCATTTGAATAATAGTTTCCAATTCAACCATTTTAAAGAACGGATATTCAGTTCCTATCATTATTGGTTTAGTTCATTATAATTTACCAATTTAATAATAAATGACTTCCAATACATTGCGAATTCATTGTAGCGTTTTATATACATATATATGAGTCAATATTTTTCATCCCATTTCCTAATATATGACTCTTGTAACCATGTTTTTTAAGAAATAACTCAGATAGTAATTTTTAGTTAAGGTATCTTTCTCAGTTTTAGGTATCTTATAAGGGTTTTACATTATGGTCTAATGATTAGTGATAATCTACAAATGGTAGGATTCCTTCCTTTCTATCCAATATCTATATTATGGTCCAAAAAATGGACGCCTTTATTTTATAATACCATAATTATAATATTTTCCTTATATCTCAAATTAATATTCAAATTAGATTGTTATTTCATGCATATGTTTTGAAAAAAATAGATATAATAAAAAATCCCATTATCCTTTCATGTATCTTCTTTAATACGAATTTTTTAGTCCCAATATGATTATTCTTGAATTGTAAATGTGTGTGTTTGGGAGGGTTACCAATATATAAAAGTATAAATATCCTAAATGTTTTATTGAAACTGTAGTGGAAAATTTAAAAATTAACACATGCATTTTAATAGTTGTTTTGATTAATGTGATAATATGTCTACTCATCACACTCACAATGACGTATTGTGAAACCAATTATAAAATATTCTTAAAATTTAATTGGATTCATTACAAATTACATTGTTTTTTTCAAACTTAGAGGCATGAACCCATTCCTTTAGATTTATCACTTACAGACATAACTTAGAAAACATCTCTTAATGATCTAGATAAACCCACATACTTTTTTTATGAATAAGGCACAACTGTGGCCCCTTTATTTTACTAGACCTAGGAAGAATATGATGTAACATTCAAAGGGATGGTATAACCTAAAACTAATATAATCATTTAATATTATATTAACTAAATCAAATATCACATACATAGAAATGGAATAACTAATTTATTATAGTATAAACCCATAATAAAAATACTAAAAGGCATGAATTCTATGAAATCTTTTATCTCATTAGGGAAGAGTGTTGTTGAATGATGAATCACATCAATAGATGATCACAAGATTTATTACTAATGTATCCTTGGCAGTTCTACATATATTTAACTAGTTTTGTTAAACTTCCTCTCTATCTCTCAATTTTTATACATATATATATCCATCATAAAAAGAAATTAAAAAATGGAAATTTTATTTTAAAAAAATAATATTATAGAAATGTAATTTATTGTTTTCCAAAATTTTAGATGTAAAAAATAGAAACTAATTTCTTGTCATTCTACATTTAATTCAAATATAATTATTCACATCTAATTCTTTAATAAATTAGAATCTATAATATTCATATGGAATCAATCATCTTAATGTTAACTTAATAATAAATTTAAATGGTGAACACCCCATAAAGAGTAAACTTTTAACACAATTTTAAATATAATAAATATTCATGTCCAGGGAAAATCCCAAAAATTAATACATTACCGATTCATTGTATTTCAATTAGTTAAGATTTTAATTTTTTAATTTTAAAACTAGAAATTAATATAATAATTTTTTATCCCACATAATATATATCAAATTATGGATACAAAAATATCAAATTATTTTTCATAGTATCAGAAAAAAATTAGTAAATAAATATATGAAAATTAATACAAATAAAACTGGAAAAACTTCTATTCAAAAACTAATGATATGAGAAATAAGGTAAACTAAACACATATTGGTATATATAAAAGGAACCATATGAAACATAACAGTCACAGAAGACTCATTTTAATCCAGAGTGATTTAATATAATAGTGAACCCTATAAGCATAATTATATATTCTATTTAAAAAAAATTTTAATTTTATTCTTGACTTTTTTAAGCACTATTCTCTAAAACTATTTTATAACAAGAGAATAATATTATAATCATTGATCTAATAGGATTTATATTGATAAATTTATGATTCATTTTTGAAAATTTTAATGAACAAATAATCATTTTCATAAATCAATTTCATCTATTTTACATGTTGTATAAATGTGACCAGAATATTCAGACAGTTTATAATTTTCATTCATTACATGTTAATGTTGTATTAATATAATACCCCATTAATATTCCCAACGTTAAATTATCATGAATGTTTTTTTATATTTGATTGATATAATTTAGATTTTGAGTTATGTGTAAAATTAATAAATATTTCACATAAGTGTAATATATTTTAGTTGAAAAACATATTTAAGGGAAAAAATTACATAAATGTATATAAAAAAATTCAAAATAATAAAATTTTTCATAAAAAATTTATTTATAATGAAAATAATAATAATTATTTATAATGAAAATTAAAATTTATTATGAATTGACAATTAAATTTTTTAACATCGTTATTTTCTTCAACATGTTATGAGTGCTTCAAAACATATCAACAATAATATTAAAGTGAATAATATGTGATATTTTTTGTTAATGTAAAATAATTATGTGGACTAGAAAAGATTCACTTAGTATCCTATATAATGGTTTCTTGGTTATGGCTATCGGGGAATGAGATAATTCTATTTATCTCTAAATAATACCCTTGTTTTCATTTTTCTACTAGAGTGTTCATGTAGTTTTATTTTCATGGAGTTTTAAAAAATATAGACAACCCATAACTCATAAGTTTCCTCCATTAATACATTCCAATGGCTGGAATCTGCTACCATTATGATTTGATATTGGTTTCTTGACTAAAATGGGATAATTGGATGTTTAATACTTATCATAGTTCATTTACTAGACATAATCACCATTATATGTCTAATAAATATTCAAAATCATTATTAATAAAATCTTGTTGTGGAAATTAGTTAATTACGCTTCTTGTTCTCATAATACAGTGGCTACCTGCAATTAGAGCTAATCTGGTTGTTGGGATGTTCTAGCATGAACAAATTTTGGTAATGATTGCAATATGTAATAATATTCCTTATTTGATGAAAATGGAAAATAATGTATGAGTGATATTTATTATAAAACCCAAATAATCATGTCTTCATTATGGGAAAACTTATGTGATATGTATATGCAATCTTGGGATCCATTCCTCCAGAATACACTACTTGTTAGGCAAAGTGAATCATGTTTCTTAAAAGTTCCACAAGGCATTCGACACACGTCATTTTATGAAACATATTATTATCAAAAAAAGAATTCATTTTGATTTCATATAATTAATATCATGCTTGTCATAATAGGTAGTGACTTTGATGCATCATGATGGGTAATGGGTTTAAATATGGGTGAGGTTATTTAACATTTTTAGAGACTAGTGATGACTATTCCACAAATTTTCATCACATAAGGGTTGATCACATGTTTAATGTCATGTGAGGTTGTTCCTCATATATAATCATCATATAATTTCAGTAATATAGGTTTCCATTGAATGGAAATGTCAAAGTCCACTGGGGACAAAAACTTACGATTGTTATAGGTTTGGTGCTACTACATGAAGGTCATGATTTAATATAATTTATGGGAGATATGGATTTTGTGGAGATTTTTTGATATCTGTATAAAAATTATGATTGGTTTAATATGTATCCTATTAGAATATATAGATAAATAACGACATATATCAACTATATAGTTTAAGGTTATGTGATAGAAATTGAATTTGTAATTGAATGTGGTGTGGTGGGGACACTTCTCGTGTGAAAAGAATAACAACTATGGATGGTGTGAATCTTTTTCATATGGGATGCCGGTATATTGGTGGAGATAATCTATTATGAGGCTTCCTGAGCTTATTTCAAAGGAAATATATTCATTTCATCTAAAAAATCCAATACATAGAAAATTTTATATGGTTATTCTATAATGTCATGTATTGGGTTAATTTTCATAATGTTTAATTTTGACTGAAATGTTTTCTAGTAGTATATAGTTTATAGTTTTACCAAAATGACTATTTTTGAGGGATTACACATGGAAAAACCAATTACCAATTATTATATGAGGAGAGAAGGATAATAGGACCCCACACACCCAATAAAAGG
Organism: Viscum album; assembly: GCA_963277665.1. NCBI lineage: Eukaryota > Viridiplantae > Streptophyta > Magnoliopsida > Santalales > Viscaceae > Viscum > Viscum album. The sequence continues at coordinate 9,502,402 of OY728147.1, forward strand.
GACCAATAACTACTTCCCCTTAGTGGGGCTCTTATAAGGGACAACATGCCTAATATAAAGGTTCTCTTGTTTTGAAAATATCCTAAAAAACAACCATTTCATATAAAATCTAGGGTTAAAGGGGTAAAGGATCATTTTCATATGATAAAAATGAAATTAGGATTCTCGTCCCATGTATGTATCCTAATATTCAGACATGATGGATTTTGATACCAGCCGTGTGGGTATGGTTTTGAAAAATGGACTCGATTTGAATATATCTGGGGAACTAATACACTAAACCTGAAAAAAATATAATTGGATGAAGGATTCATTAGGTTAGGTACTAAAATATTGTTTTATGAATCAGTGGATTTGAATTACTCATTTTATTTTCATGATATATGGGATCTGAAGAAAGGAAGGATCTTAGACGATTGAGGTATAGTTTCATGAATTGTGTTGTTGAAAAATAGAAATGAAAAATGAATGAAATCATTAATACATTAAGGGAAGTTATATGATGTTATCTATAACAAAGGACAACATGAATTATGTATTATGTGAGGGTTACCATGGTATGAGAAGCACTATTTCTTCATGATTGGGTGAATGAAATTATTTAAAAGATTAAAGCTTGAAGCTTCAACATTCATAGGTTTTTCTTATTGTTATGGAATTAATTCTCTATTTATATACAATTTTCCATTCCAGGTTATTGTACTAAATACATCGAATGAGTTTTAGAACATTTGGCTATCATAAAAAACTATAATTTTCAAGACTCTTGTGTATTTGAAACTAGAGGATGAGCGCATAATATAATTATTTAAAAAAATTAAACAAAAAACACATCCTCTCAAGATATTGTGCGGACTGTGGGAGAGTTGTTCATAGCATATCGCAATGTTTTTAGTGTCATTTATCACATTAACAAAATAATAGGCACTTGGTGTTTTCATTCTCACACTACATAAATTCACCACAATATTGGGAGTTGTGTGAAAATGAACAACATTTCATAAAAAATTTCCTTTTCATCTAAATGGTACCATGTGATGATTTTTTCCTCTTGATTTAGGAAAAGGCTATTCTGATGTTGAATACTCATTTTTCAAATAAACATCCACCATTATAATTGGAGCTGATTGGGTAGGTGAGTGTATAACATCAAGGTAAACATTCAACATTGGGAAATTTTCTTCCTTTTCATGAAAATGTTTGGTATGGGTTTTGAATATCAGTTATCCATGAATGAAACTCATGGAATCCCATTCCAAAGAATAAATTGAATCGTATCCATGTATACTCACATAACATTTACATTTGAGAATCCCTCTCTCATGAAAAAAAAATCCATCTAATTTGAGTGATCTATTAATCCATAGAGCATTGATGTTCTTATAGCCACTTCATATGAAACATCCCTTTCATGATCTAGAGGTATCCACCATTTCCTAGTGACTTGATACAATTTGATCTATGGTTAAATGAAACAAAGTTAAATGCATGAAGAAGACATCAATTTCTTTATAAAATCATCAGTTACACAACTTGGCCTCCAATAATATTCAAAATCACATAAAAATTAATGAAAACACTGACTGGAATGTCATTCCTATAAGTGATACTTAGAGGATGTTGAAAATGGTAGGAAATAAATAAATAACTCATGTAAATTGTGTGTCTCTAAAAATCATGGACTTATGAATATTGTTATTAAAATTGAGAAGATATATATTCTTATTTGTGGGATATCCCTATACAACATTTGGTTTTATAATAAAATAGATATTATAGATGTAGAAATGAAAAAATTGAGCATCCGGTTCTCCCACAATGATGAGATTCAATGTTTGAATATCACTAGTATTAGTTAACAATCATGTTATTATTGTTTTGGTGTTTTTTAAATGCTTAATAGTAGGAATATGATGATCACTCATGAGAAACTCACAACTAAATAGTTCCACACCTATTATGAAAATATTATTTTCTTCTATCATTTCAAAAAAATTTGGTTAGTTTGAGGACTGTGACCAATGGTTATGGGTGAAATTAATAGATGAATAAGAATCTGAATAATGATTATGCTACACAATTCATGTTGTGCAATAATGATCTAATTTATATTGAGTGGTAAAAGTTTGAGTAGACCACCCAATTCCACATTTATCTCAAAATAGAGCTATTGAGAAATCAGATCAGATGATGTTATCTAGAAACGATAACCTTTGACATCCACTATAGGGATGCAGAGATCAATAGGTGTGAATATCACAATATTTTTGGGATCCCCCAGATTAGAAATTGTATGATGACCCAAAACCCAAGGGGAGACAAACATGAGTCTACTGGAAGTAATGATACAACTGGACCAGTTGATATCAATCTTGATTTATAATTAACCTTTCCACTGGGACATTCCCTTCAAGACATGGATATGCTAATTCTTGAAAACATTGGTGGAAAGGATGTGGGGGAATGAAAATAAATTCTTTGGGGAAAAATATCATAGGAGGCTTTTTTTGAATAGGACAATTGTAGAATAAGTCAGATATGAATAAAATTGATATATCTTGTGAGATATGGATGGAAAATCTTGATATGTTAAATTCCTAAAAACCATTTTGTGAATTTGGATACTTTTGGTTACGTTTATGTGCATAGGTATGTGCATGGGGACCTTGGTAATGTCAGTAATCATAAAATTTGAAAACTACATTAATCTAGGCATTCTAGTTCTACCCATATTATATTTCCACTTGGGGAATGTCATAATGGGGTACATACCCAAAAATATTTTATATCCATTATAGTTCATGAATATCATTATTAGGGAACTTTTTAAGTGTATTTAATTTTAATAATCATATTACCAATACAAATACCAATCTCCATGAATCTATCCTCAACAACATAGAAGTATGACTATTTATTCTTAGTGAGATAGAATGGTGTCCATCATTAGTAATGACAAAAATCTCATCTTCAAGCCTTTTCTTGATTTATTTTGGGAGATTGTGGACAAGAGTTATGGGACACAAAATTAGTGGTAGTACATGCCTACTTCGGAGTTAGGGGTGTTAGTTTTTTGTTTTCTAAGAAATTATATTACAAGCCATACACCCCTTCTTGATTGTCATGGATGTTTTTGAAAATATAGTAGATGGTGTGGGATATGGAACCCTATATTCTTTAGTAACCATATGTATATTCACCAAAACAATTATTCAACAAGGCGATCATGCTTTTATTGATATATCAAATGATGGCCTCATCAAAAATTATGAAAACATGTGTGTGGTGATATACACAAATAAAATTGTTTGAAGAAGGGTGAGGAAAGTATCACCCTATAATTATAAAAATGATAAATAATATAGAATGTGTTTTTATATCAAGATTTATTCCCTAGTGAATATGATAGATCAGTTTATATTTGTGAATATAACAATAGTTTGGGGGCCCAACATACCTCCACCTTCTAGTTGGGTGGGTTTCCCTCTGAATTTGTCTAATGGAGAAGGTAGAGATCTTCTAGGATTGAGAATGAAGGTACATAGATGCATTAGAGAAAAATATATTCCACCTAGTGATTGTGGATAAAGATAAAATATATCATGATATTTGGGGATTTGGGAGATATCACAACCATCATAAATAATGGAGTAATTATGGATAAGGATGACCCAAGATAGGATTTAGAATCTAGAGTTCTGGATTGATTGGATCACTGCACATGTGTAATATCATAAAAGTTCTACATATATAGTGAATATTTAAACCTTTTTGCATGGGTATGGTCATGTAAATACATTTACGACTCATGTTCAGGTGATTCTAAATTTTGAGCTCAATGATTCGGTCACTTCTTTTATTTTGAACTTTAAGGTATTATCTCATGATGTCAGTCTTTGAGGAATAAAAGTAAAAGCTTCTAGTGGATCTTCCAATAAGAATGAATGTATAAAATAGGGTGATGAATTCACCATTGTGTATTATGATCTCCATAAAGTCCTATTTGGTGAGGTATGCTTTAATATCATGCGTTTGATTCCACAATCAAACTTATATTCCCATTATAATCGCTAACACACACATTAAATCCCTCTAGGGATCATCTGTAGAGGACATGGACGATTATGTTTAGTGATGGGAAGGTATCACTTTGGAAAATAAGGATAATAGTTTAGAATCCACTTATTAATCCACAGTGGAAGATGAATGTACAAAGGGATTAGGACCAAAGGTGATAGGTTCTCTCACCCTGTCAGGCATAAGGGGAGGCCTCGTACATAAATACTACGTACAACATCTGAGAGTGTGGAAGACCACTCAGGATATATAATCACATAGATCCATGAATATCACTAATGTGAACTCTAAATTACATTGACCAATGGTTTTATTGTCCTTTATGATTTCTGAAACAAATCATAATGAAATTATTTCTTATCCTGTATATCTGCCTATAATGAAACCTTGGAGGGCCCTATAATAGTATTGTGGGTGATAAATTTCATGGATGGGTCTCTTGTGGTGGAAAACATTTTTAACACCCTGGGTGTAGTCACATTTCACATGGTGGAATACACTAATGTAATTTTCATCGAAGGGGTGATGGAGATAGATTTCATCCATGCCATTGTGTCATGTTTTTCCCCTCTCACATGGGGGGTATTAATTTTTTTTTGGCAACATATTATGATATCCAATCAAATGTTTCTTATAATATTAATCAACTATGTTTCCCAACAACAAATAATTTATAAAAAGTATTTAGATTTGGAAATTTTTCTAGTGGTTGGGTGTATTTTAGATGTGATGGATGATCATGGGGAACCAAAGAAAATTATATCCAATAAAAGATCATGAAAGTAGATATATATGAGGATCTGATAGATCTCAAGGCTTGAGAGTGAGTAATTATTGAAGAAGGGATGAGTGAATATGTTCTCTCACTCAAAATTGATTCCATCTCATTCAAAATTATACCTAATGAGGTCCTTGATATGGATTTTCATACATCATTCATGTAGTACCAACCTATTAAATCTAAAGATCATGAAGACACCAGGTTTGATTTAGTGGGGGATAATTGAGGGGTCCAACACATGACATGATGGAGGGTCAATATTTTCATTACCCACACTCCATGATATGACATGATTAATTTGATGTGGTTCATCTACCAATGGTTGTAGAAAATGGAGATTGGTGGTGTGGAAACCTAGTCCTCCCCGGTATGTCATAATAATTCCGGTATTAGAGATTACATATGAAATGTAAAATTTTTTACTACAACTGATGCATGAATTCAATTCATGGAACTAAGGACTTCCATGATGTCAAATAAATTATTGGAGGATAGAGTGATATGCAATAAATTTTTTAGTTTTCATCCCATCCAAGGGAGTGACCATCAATTGGATGTGGGCATGGTTTGTGGTGATTGTGGATGAGGTGCTAGTGATATCGTAGGTGGTACAATTCAGGGTCATGAAGACTTAATATAATATCTAGAATGATGATGTCTTCTTGTAAATTGATGAGGTGGAAGTGGAAACATGTTGTGGGTGATAGACTCTCAAGGTTACTAGGAAAAGTCTTGTTGAGATGGATTTATCTCATTACAAGGTAGATCCAATGGCAATTTTTTGATATAATGGAGATTCATTATCCTATAGAAGTTCCTCAAAATTTCAATTTCATTAAAGGAAATAATATTTTCCTTTCTTTAATTACATTTGTTTTATTTTTAATGGATATCATATTCATGAGATAATAAACTATACTATTGTAATCCCATGTGATTCATTCTTTGTGTGAGACGAAAGGGAAAAATATTTGACCCTCATCCATTTTAGAGTTATAGATACGGGCTGAAGTATCATGACCCAAATTTCAAAACAATCACTTCTAATACCCATAGATTTGGAAACAATGATGGTTTGATTCTAGGGGTCTATTATTCCTTATTTGTATGTGGGGAATATGGGGGTAAAACAACAGGGGAGTTGTAATTCCACAAGATCAAAAATAGATGTGAAGTGATATAAATTGTTACTTTAAGAGTCATGATTTGTGAGTAGAAATTTATGGTTGAGGATAATAAAGAAACATTTTTGTAACATGTATTCCAAAACCATATTTATACAAAAATTTACGTTAGTGTGTATGACCATAATGGAAAATTAATGTATCATGGATATACAAAATTTCTATAGGTGATTCCATTTATTGATGTAAAATAGGGTTAATTAAGTTAATGGGCTCTATATGGGTGGTTAGATTGTTTTTCTAGACACCATGTTCATTGGGGTCCCTTTTTAACATGTGAGGTGGGCATTGATCCAAATCAAGTTGACATTAATTTTATTGAAAATGGTATAAGATGATCATGCATAGATTAGTATTTATTAGGGATACACCATAGTGAATCCTTAATATCAATGGGACCATTCCAAACCAATATAAAGGTTTTCATCCAGTGGGGGAAAAATAAAATCATTTATGTGAAATATTTGAGATTAAAGCTTGATGGTGATCTATGGATCTGATTGGTGGTCCATAAGTTTTGATATTTTATGTTCATATACCATTTTCCAAAGGGTTTTCATATTAAGGTCATCCACATAAGACTATGGGGTGTTCCTTTTATGTTCATGTGACAAGGGCCAATTGGGGAGCTATATTTTAGGATTATGTAGCTATGGTCATCATTTGTAAAGATTAAACTTCCTATAATTTTGATCAAAGAGAGGTGAGACTATTATTTAAGGAAAAAAAATTTGAATATCATTCACCAAGTTATTGTGGAAGAATTAATTAATTGGAAACACTGAGGATGATGACTCATTGATTTTATTGTAAAGGTGAATAAATTGGGAGAAATATTGACGCTATAAATTACAATAACTAGTGGTTATTTTGAGTTAATCTAGAAAAGAAACATCTACCCAGAAGTTATTTATGTTATAAACTCATGGAATAATGTTTTGGTCTAATTAAAGAGAGATACAACAATCATAAAAGGATTAAAGTATTATATTTAATAAAAAACATTTAATAAATAAATCATTTGATAAATTCAAACCATCTATGTTATTTGGAGTTATTAATATTTCATAAATTATGTTTAATGTATTATTTTATATGGGTCCATCACATTCTTTTATATCTTCAGGTGCTGTTAATTAGGTAATGTTTAGAATTGAATTGATTCCATTCAAAATGAGAATCAATACCTCATTGGTTGTGCGGAATGAAAAATAGTTTTAATGGTCATCACACTCTATTATGACTGGTGATATTGAAATATCATTGGATATTATAATCCGTGAGATTAAAACATGTGAACTTATCATCATAAAAGATCAGTTTATTAGTTATAACAATTATAAGAACAATTATAGCCGATGATTTATTTTTATCTCTCCATACAATGTTATCTACACATTACAAGATCTGTGAATTATAGTTTAAGTAGGAATGGAGAAATTATTTAATTTTTCAGTTCCAAATCTATTATTTTATTGAGACAAGTTTAGGAATATTAAGAAGATAATTATCAGTTTAAAATATTATTAATTATTCCAAAATTATTTAATTCTTTTTGTGTTTTATTCTAAAAATAAAATACAAATTTCCTTTTTTCATTTATCCTTTAAATGACCAGTTTATTACACTCTTATAAAATTGAATTATTGTAGTTTTGGTAATTGCTGTATAATTTGGTGATCTATAGAGAAATTGATTTATTTGAATTGGTATTTCTCAAGGAAACATCCAAATTTTTTTTTTAAAAAATATAAATTTAATTTAAATTTATAAATTTACTGTTTAATTTACAACCAAATGATGGTAAACAATAAATACTATTTTACCACTAAGGAATGATTTTTTCTATTAGAATTGATCATAAGTGATTTAAAATATTAACAAGAGAGGAGATTATATTCAGTAATTGGAGAAGGAGAATGAAATTCCAATATATGAATTTATGAATTTTGTACGCCAAATATATATAAATAATAAAAAAATACGGGGTTACTAATGATCCTAAAATACTACAAAATTTGAAAAATATTATATAATAAAATTGTAAATAACACAATGGTAGTGTATTGGATAAAAATTCTATTTATTCAAGATCAGATGAATTAAATGAATGGTTTTTGTTATTGTTATGTAAATATTTACTTAAAACTAGTCATCTATAATGTTATATAATTATAAATTTTAGAATCAAAAGGAAATGTTTTTATGGAACATAGTTTTTTATAAAATAAATCATATTGAAAAAAATAAGGTAATTCATTATTATACCATTAATGAAACATAATTTAGATCAAAAAATATAATAGAAATATTTATTTAATAATTATACATTTAATAAACTCATTTATTATATTTATTTCACGACATTAAATGCATGCACGAGTGGAATGAATTGGGGAAGGATGAGATGTTCAGTAAACAGACAACTTTATGTAAGAACCTGGAAGTTTATCTCAACCGAGTATCAATGAATAATGCTTCTGTTAAATATTTGTAAACGTTAATGTTATTTAATATTGTTTTATTATATGTAATTTAATGTAATGTGGTTTCATTATAGGTAATTAAAATATGTAAATAATGAATTTTTTTTTTCTATATAAAAAGTGTGAACTATTTTTTATTGTGTATTAGGAGGGAAGGAATTAAGTTTGTTATCAAAATGTATAAATAGTTTCTATTTTAACAATCACGAATAAAATATATTTGACTAAAACTATTGGAAAATATAAAATTTTTCCTCATATAGTGATAGTTTAAACTGTTGTTATATATTTTTTATCTAGAAAAAATTCCACTAAGATGAAATCTACAACTAAATATTTCATCCTATATAAGCCACCAATAATAAAGAGATAACCACTAATTATGAAAAATACTTCTAAATATATATTTTATCAATGAAAAAAATGGAAAATACAAATCATAACTAAATATATTTCAACAAAACGTCTCTCAATAGTTTTAAAAAAAAGTTCTAAATATCATGAATATATTATTTCTACTATTTACTCTATAGTGTTACCAAGGCATTGATCTCACTACTAGTAATGAAATTGAATCCAGATGTTTCACATGTTGGTCCTTTTAGTCAATAGTTGTGGGGGTAATGAATCTATGTTGTGCCCGATTAATGACCATATCCTATTGGTTGGGATCAACAACAGATATATATAGTACTACAATGGCATCAAAGTTTTCATTCTAGGATTAGGGAATATGAGTCACCATTGGATAGAAAATGTATCGGAAGCTAGATAACAAGTTTTCCCAATCATGGTGATGTGTTCATGGTCCCTGATCACATAATCACCCATAATCTATTAGATTACATGTTCAGAGTCTCCCTTCTTGTTATGTCATGGGAATTCTATATAAGGACATAACTTCAAACAAGTTATATGTTCTTGATATTCTGCATAATTATTGGTAATATATTCTTTGAAAAGGAATTATTATATTATGATAATATTTTCAAGTGTGGTGGAAAAAATATCAAGGGCCACCATATTGAGTTTTTTGTTTTCTATCCTACTCTCTAATCAGTCTTGAAGAGGCACCATCAATGTGAATGTTCCATTATAGTTTGTCTTGATTAATAGAGAGGATATAATCTTTTTTGAATTTGATATCTATTGGTAGATAATCAAGGTTCATATTCACATCCAAGAAATCATCTTGTTCTTTTCCATTGACAACATTATTGTGGAAAAACCTTATATCGAACTGTAATAGAATTTCCTCCTACCATTCTAATCACCTAATCAATATAAAGTGGGTGGGATTTTACATTAGGATATTAACATGATATATGATCTAAATCAAATGATTTTTTATATAGTTATATATTTTACAAACTATAATGGACATGGTTAAAGATAACATATTAATGAGATTATATATGGTTTCTATATCATGTAGCATGAAACAGGGGTTCCGTAGGAATTTTTTCATTTCCTTGTTGTTATTTTAATATAGGAGGGAACTAAGGGGATATTCATTGGTAAATACATAAATACCCATAGGATTTCTAAGGATGGGTTACATTGGGACTATAGGATGTACAGATATTGTAAGATTTTATCAAATTCAGCTAATCATTATTCATCCCACTAATAAGTAGTTTCATTCATCATGAGATTTGAAATGTGATTACACGTTTCCGATAGATTATCAAAGTATCTTCATATATATTCATTATTAAACTTTATTCTTCACTACACATAGATGATACCCAAAGGAGGCATTTCATTGATATAATTAATATTCCCATGATCTATTTTCATTCATATGTACATGAGGATTATATTAATGAACATCATATTGGTGATCCTAAATACACACATTGAAGGATTATTATTAAAGTGACATGAGCAGACTAATTATAACACATTATGAAGACCTATATGAGGGTCCTGAAATTAATTGTTTTTCACCACCAAATAATCGACATTTTATTCCACCAATTTTTCTAGGATTTGTTTGAATATGTGCTTCATGGATTCTTGATATGTAGTCCAAACTATCATCAAAATGTTCAATATAACTCAGTAATAAAAATTTCCCTATGGTTTCATGAAATCACCTGCTTATTCATCCTCAACAGTCTTATAGAAATATTTATAACTGGATTACCCATACATAAAGGGTAGGTCATTGAAAACATATGCCATGTCAAATAGAATCTTGTACACATGGAGTGGAAAATAATTATTTGGGATTTGGTGGTTCAGGTCCTAAGTTCAAAATATTATTTGATCAATGTTTTCTTCTTCCTAACTGGGATGATTTAGGTCAACCACGAGTGGTGTTTGAATTCTCTAAGGAGTTTTTCCTTGATGTTATTTTCAACTTCGAACTCAACCATTGAAACATAATAATGGTGAATATTTCCAGTGTGATGTTTGAATCCATGATGGTGTATTGGGAGGCCAATTTGGTTACTAGGAACCTGTGGGATAATCCTTGTAATTTCTTTATAGCTCTAGTTGAACATGTTTTTAGTTCTAATGTATGAAATACATTTACAATTTCTCATCTACTAGACACATGGAAATGATAATCAGTGTTGGAATTTGATCATTCACATTGTTGAAATATTCAATGGAAAATATATTGATAGAGGTGGTGAAAATTTATATTAATGGTAGGTGTCGTGACATATAAATCATCCTATAAATCGAAAACATGATTACCTGAGGTAGGACGTGACTTCCATGGAGTTGGAGACTTCATATTTGTATATCCATCTGCATTATAAGGGGCAGGATTCTAATTGAGGGATTCCCAATCTATGGAGACCATGCATATAAAAGGTGATGAGCTAGTACCACATTGTTCCTATCAGCAAGATCGTCATATGGTTTGAAAAATGTGATCATGGTTCATCCTCAATTTCATTATCCCTACTATACAGATGGTATGTTGAAATTGTTGGTCATTGGCCAAGGATAAATCATATTAGTAAACACATAATATATACATTTATAGGTGAAACCATGATTTTCCAATATAAAAATACATGGTAATATTGAATTTTTTTCTTTTGTGATCTATTTAATAGATCATAGATTTTGGGGTTATCAGTTCCAACTAGTGGATTCTTAAGATGAAGTGCTCATTCAAATCAGGATAATGAAATACTGAAGTGAATGTCAAATCCTTAGGGGAATTTATATTCTCACAAAATTAGTTTACAGATCCTTCACCTTATTTTTATAATATAAAACATTAATTTGGAAGGATTTAATATATTTTAATTGAGAAACATCTCTATAGAGTACCCCCCACATGACCATTGAGGGAGTATATGAGGAACATGTGTTATGAATAAGGTGTTGGAACCAAGGTTGTTCAATACATGAAATAAAGTGTGATGGGTGTTTATTTTCAGTAAACAAGTTGTATTATCATGAAGTTCATGTAATATTAGTTAATCTGAAGGAAAAGTGATCTTATAATCCAAGATGAAAACACTATTTAATATGGCATCATTTCCCAGTGTTTTCTAAATTTTTAGGGTTAAAAATCTGGGAGAAGTGGATAACATCACAAATACGTGTTTTATAGAATAAATAATTAATAAAAATGGTAATCTAACAAGTTTCTTGAATACTGGGTGGAGAATCTAGAATATGTGTAGAATCATGAATGGAGACGGTAATCTTCCCATAGATGAGAACATGAGCATCGTGACTAATCAATGTGTTTACAATTTTCTTTATGAATATGTCAAATTTTAGTAGATAATTTTAAAGGGAGGAGTGATATGTTAATATTTTTTGTAGATTCATAAATCTTTCTATAGTCGGTGGACCATTACGATCACCAATCCAAAAAATATATGTATAAACCTCTTCACTTATTAGGGAAAAAATCATTGAAAATCCACAAATCTCATCGATTTTTCAATGCAACGGTAGCTCTGGGAATCTTGGTTTCTGTGCGAGATTAAGTATCATGAATTTTTTTTACTCTTGATTGATTCTAATTCTTAGGAGTAATGCAAGCTTCATGACTAGGCGGTATACCTCATTGACCTGGTGATCTTTGTGAAGTCAGTTTTTTCCTCAAAGGTAGGGGTACTTTAATAAGAAGTGTGCTTTGTAATGGAGCTTAAAAAAGGAATTTTTTAATATGAATTTTTCATTAAACATTGTTTATATTGTTAATCTACTTATGTGTATAGGGAAAAAAGAGTATCATGGGAGACATGGACATTGAAAATAATGACAATACATTATAGTGGACTTCTTGTAAATAAACTCAGTTAGACTTCTCTCAATGCAATGATCTTGGAGAATTTTATTGATGTGTTCTGAGGGATATAGTGATCTATCAAAAAATATGGTAAATGAATTGTTCCTATAGTAGAGTTACTTTTACCAAACATCAATATTCTACTATAAGGGATTATTTGTGGCTATAGGTTTAACCGACACACTTTTAGTGTATGCTCATTTGACTAGACCTTAGTGGAGAAAAAAGTAAAACAAAATTGTTGTCTTTATAAAATTGAATTTTTGATTTTTGAACAAATATTTCATACACGTTTAATGATTTTTTACCAACATGGTAACAAGATTCATTTACTTTTATGAAAAAGTTGACACCATAAATCATTCTTCCCCTCTTAGAGTGTTCAGGGGTCTATCAGAGGGGACCATTACAAGTAGAAGGATCCATAGTCTCCATAATACTGTATTATAAACTGTTTCTTATTATAAATTCATGAACATGAAATTAACTATTGTGTTTTAGAGTTGGATAACTTGTAGAGTAATTTCAAATGGCTTCCACTCATTTTCTTCATACCCTTGAATTGTCATATTGGTGGGGGTTCAAATCTATTTCTACGAGACCCAACATATGGAGCGTCTATGTTGAGATAATATTTAACCAAGATCTAGTGTCTAGATGTAAATTATTGATTCATATACCACAAGTTTGGGATGCGACATAATATAGTGGTATATTCCACTAAATAGTGTATCCTTCATCTTCCTCAAATAAAGAGATAATGTCTTGGAATTCTTTTTCATATACATTCTCTATATGATTGGATATAAATCTAGCTTCCTTTGTCTAAAAGAAAAAGAGAAACATGAGGTCCTCATGTAACTCCCATTAATGTTATAGTATGTCACAAATCCAAATTTATTCTTTTAAAATACCAATGTGATTAATAACATATTAATTCTGGGAAAGAGGAATATTTTTTAACTAAGGGTCTCTCTTTAATAATATGTGTAGTTGGTGTATTTTGATAAGGAAAGGGGTCCTAGATGGTTCTTTCTGTGATCTGTAATTGATTGTGAAACTTAATTTAGTTACCATATGGCTAAGATTGGGCCCTATTAGAGCACAAATGGAAAATGGAAAACTATAGAAGAGTAGCATGATCTATCATTTCAATTTGTTTCAAATTTATAACTGATGATGCATCATGTGATGAATATTCACACTGATCCCTAAGTGATACGTAACATCTGATTTTAATGGCATGAACTTTCCTTTGTAATATATCAACTTAAAAATATTTATTAATAGTGTGGTTCTTTCCCTTCCTTTAATGGAATCATCTATGTTTTCTGCAATGGGATATTTGTTGTACCTAATAATTTAGAACTATACAAAGTTACATTATCATGATGATTTTTATAGAAGTAAAATCATTATCTACATCATTGGAATATTCCATGACTGGAGAATTCTTGGGGGCCTCTCAAAATTTGGTGGCATGATGTCACATAGGTTGAAATCTATATTTTATAATAGTGGTGGTCTTTGATTGACTTTTCATCTTTGACACCAATTTTTAAAATAATTTATAGGTTCTGATAATGATGGAATATCCAAATATAATATTGAAACCACAAGAAGTAATATTCTACCCAACTAAGTAAATATAATTATGTGTGAAAGAAAAATTACATTATTAGATATCCCTTCATTATACATAAGTGTACCTTATGAACAAACAAAAATAAAAAAAACTACTTATCATCATAATCACGAGAGGGATATATATATCCACATAAACAAGGATACCGACCAGAATAAAAATACATTATATACATATTCATGGAGACATTATTTCAATATTAAGAAATATTTGATTTTGTGTCCATGGGTTTGATGGCATGGGTTGTAGTAGAAATATGTTCACATTTAGACTCCTAGAGCCATCTAGATTCTATAATAATCCAGATGTAAATTTCTATAGCATAACTGAAGTACACAGTAACCTACAATTCCATGATGAACAAGACATTATTCTTCCATTATAATAAGGGAACCTAGGGTACCCATCCCAGATGGAATGCTTGAGAGTTATTCATATGGTGATTCTATGATTGGTGAGGAATTTCCTGTAGAGGTACCTAAATTAAGGATTACTGTATGGATTGAATATGCATAACACATACCATTTATACATTCATATTCATTTTCATGGGATATTTATGAGGTAATGGGTATTACTACTTCTTGTTACATAACATGAATTCATCCAAAATATTACTCTTTTAGTGAATTCTTGAAATTTACACATATTTCATTGGGATATGATGGTAATAACTAACTCATCACCAAAATGATTCATGCACAACCCTGATTTCTATTTCATGGAACAATTCACAAAAAAGGGAGTGTATAAACCCCTTACATAACGATTTAATGTTATAATACCACTCAGTACTCCTATTCTTCTATTATTAGAAGTGGTTGAGGCTAGTCTTATGAATGTTGAACCTAAAATAGTTGATATTATAACCTAAAATACCATCCATTTCGATAATAAATATTTCTAATATCCATCTATAGAAAAAAATATTAGTTACCTATAATGATTAGATGAAACACCAATCCATTCTTGTTTCCATATTCTCTATTGCTACTAGCATCCGATAACATTGTTATGTTATATGGTGTAGATACTGAAGTGGATTTTAAGTCCCATTGATTGATGATTAACATGATTACCAAATTATGTGGTTGGATGATTGTGATTTACCAAATCTACATCTAGATTCCATTTAGGTGGGACTGAAGCATGTTTCATATATATAGCATCAAGATAGGTAATGGGGAACCTATTTCATATTACGGTGTGGTTCGGTAGCTATTATAACTTTTATTGGCCTCATGGATTGAGAGTAGAAGCGATCATTTTCCAACATTAGGATTCCATGATTGTCAAGAGAGGATTGTGAGTCATATCTTGGTCATTTTTTTAGATCCACCCACATCTACCATGATTGGGTGTGTTGGACTATCCACCAAGACAATGGTCTTCTGGCCATGATAAATCATATTATTTTCTACAAGAGGGGTGACATTTCCTCAAATATTTTCAAACACTAGGAACTACTCTATGAGGATTTTTTTTGTTATCCTCATGTATACCTTGAGATCATGACACAAACTAGATATTTTAGAATCTATTTTTATTTCTAAAGAATCTTTATAGATGGAAAAGGTCTTAGTCACCCTTTTTCCATTTTATTGATTTTGAAATGTAGGAGATGATATCCTAGTGGGAGTACTAAGCCCTAATATGTATATCTATTTATGCGTATAGATGACTATTATATGATCTTCCTGATGTTTTGTTTATTCATATTATTTTATTCCATCTCTATGTTCCTCATCATCAACCATATTTCCATGATCATCTATAGGATTGACCCCATTTGAGATTCTTATTAGTGGTGGTGGTTAGAGATGTCCTTTAACCATCATCAAAAAATATTTCAACACTGGTTATAGTTTCTCCATGAAAGGATATTGATTTTAATGTCAATTTATTTCTATTTACCCATAAAATCCACACGATGGGAATCCTTTTTTAAGATCCATTGAATCACATTTAGTATCACAACCCATGTTCTCTAAAAAAACAGTGGTACCCATATGATTCACAGTGATGAACCACTGAGTGTGTGGGGATTTAAAAATTCCCAAAGTATAGATGGATATATTGGAGATTCTTAGGACTTCATCGATATGTCACCCAATGATTCTATAGGTGGTTTACTATTTCCTTAATACTTTATCAGCGGAACAATGTTTCATACATAGTGAAGAACTTATAGATTGTGAATTGTGGGTTGTCGAGTGGAAAATACAAGACCATTATCTGGTCGATGGACCATAAATATCACCATTTTTTATTCTAAAACTCATTTGACAGAGGTTAATATTTTATTGATCACCCCAATAACCAACTGTCAATGGATGAGGTACTATGGGTGATAATGATTCCTAAATTACATATTGTTGATTTAATGATAGATGGGGCATCGTAAGAGAAAATCAACAATTAAATGATAGAGTATCTTATATCGAAAGTACAAATTTCTTAACCATATCATTGTAGGATAGGAAATTTGTGTCCTAATATTTACCGGGTGGTCCATTATTCTTCTATCGGAAAAAAATGTATTATACTTTTTTTGAAGGACCATCCTCCACATGAAGATACATACATAGGTATTGAGGGTTCATGTGAATATCTGTTTAAATGATTTTAATTCTGAAGTGACACCCTCCACCTCCTTCTCTTGTGGTGGTGGTTGAGGCATTTTTTTGAGTCATTAGTTTTCTCAAAATCATTGAAGATGATGGTAATTATATTTTGAAACCATTCAAGTCTATAAAAACATTGGGCTTCCCCATGTGTGAGTCACATAAGATTGCATGAATTTCACTCACATGTTTTATTGTTATATTTGTGCATAGGGGTCATACTGTAATGTCCCATCCCATTTTATACTTAATTATTGACCTGATTTTGTATGTCATATGGCTTCAATGATTCTTCCCCATAGGTAATAGGATTTTGAAAAATAGTGATGGTGAATCTTTCTATAGTGGGGATACTATAACCTCAAATCCGAGAGGCACTATATATAAAATAAATAAACAACTAGAGGCAGTCGAATACATAAAAAAGACACTAACAATTTTAAAATTAACCCTCCATATTTGGATAATCAATTAAGAGAAATGATAAATAACTATAGAAAATTAAAAAACCAAGTAACTATAACAATAATAAAAATCCAACATTATAATTCATATAACAATATGTCATGGAATTTTGATATACAAATTGATGGAAACAGGGGATATGAATATAAAATATCTATACTAATCATTAAAAAACATCAAAAGGTTGTTCCAAAATAATTAAGATAATATTCTCAGTCGTCTTATCCCATGATAAATCTTATAATAAAGATAAATCAAGTGTATTTGGATAGGAACAAGCCTATATCCATACATGGATATGTGTAATCTACACGGGTACCAAAGGAGGCCAGCGTATGGTGTGAGATAAAATCCTAGTCATCCACCACCAACTGTGTCTAGATATCAGCAAATAAGTGTTCACAATCAAGAAATTTGTAGGTATAATGAACAATTATCAATGATATATAAATAAATACAATCCATTTTAGGTTATAATAGGATACATGATAGCTACACCAACTTATTCATATGTTAGTAGAAGTATGATTATTTACCATACATATATCTTGTAATAAAACATATATTTATATTTATATATTATATCCACCTATATGAACTATATACATAAGGATGTAAGTAGGAATATACCTGGATATTAGGTGGTGGATAATCCTATATCACAACTCAATCATCAATATATAGTCTAAGGTGATATATGATCAATAAAGGGTACATTCCATGAATCTCATAATTAATGTGAGGGGTCAGGATCAACTCTCGAGATAGTTGAGGTGATTTTTCATGCCCAGAACCTGATATAGTGAAACTTGTAATTTCATTCCCATCTCCCAGATAGCAGTATAATGGTTTGATATGTCATGCTATCCTCTCCATGTAAGGGGTGATGAAATTTAATTCTCATCAAGTTTCTTAACCAACATTCACTATAAAATATCAATGGAATTATCAAAATAATAGTAATAATGTGAATGGTCAAATAATAAGTACTTTTATTATCAAATCCCAATTTATAAATTGGAATGCAATCAATGTAATATATAAGAATTTAATTAACAAGAATGAATCATTTGGAACGACCTTTCTACCCATTTTGATTCATTAGAACCATTCCATATAATTAAATTAATCAAATGAAATCACTTCAATATAATTCATGAAATTTATTTAATCATTCAATGCATTGAAATACAATTATAATGTTAAAAAAATACTTATAAGATAAAAATAGCAACTATAAAATTATACATTTGGGGGAAATTTCATTTAAATACAATATTATTTCTTATGTGTTTTTGTATATGTGAAAAATTGTATAAAATATGGTATTTCATCCTAGAACACCCTTAAGGGGAAGAAATTAATGAGTTTAAAATATTGTAACTACATAAATAATATAATTGAGAGGGTACACAATTTTCTTATCATTTTAGGATAGGAGAATTCCTTTTGAGGAATCATATGAAAAGAAATGGCATGTGGAACAATGAAGAGGCTACAAAAACATCATGTAAATCATTAAAAAAACTAGACCACCTACTTTATCTATGAGGAAAACTCTTCCTCCAATATCAACTCTACATTTGTTATACATTGTATGCAATTATAAGAATAATCAAACCCATATAAAATATGGTGAATGATATCTAACTAAAATAGTGAACATGTTGGAAGAAGAAAAATGATTCTAGATATTACTAATTTATATCATGTTCTTATAACTTAAATTTATCCAAAGATCATATGGAAGAGGAATTTAAACACCATGTTTAGCTGAGGGGAGAGCTCAACTAGAGAGGCAGTTATACTACATGCTATAAATGAGGGGATGAAATAAAGGGTTTAGATTTTTAGATCATTAATGATATAATATTAAATTTGATAAAATATATAGGGTCTCACGGTTTTTATTCTTGGTTGCCCAAACTATATTCCAACCATGTACACCATTCTCTCTAGGGATGGAACCTTCATAATATAGGTTCATGGTTTTCCCCACTATTTGTATGACGTAAAAAAATTCACTACCCCAAATTCACTAGAACCCAAATTTTTTTGTTTATAGTCTCACATGGTTAAATAAACAGATTGAGGCCCCTTAATCCCCTCTGAAACTCCACACATTGTTAGGGAATCAATAAAACCTTATCAGTATGGTTTACACTAACTATGAGGCCTAGTATGAATCTCTAAATATTGGGGATCTAGGATCTAAGAAATACCAATACCCTAATGTGACCACTATGAATTTATTATGTAACATTATAAGGAACACAATACGTTATTGAAACCCAAAACAAAAGAGACATAAATTTGAGGAATGAAGGGTTGTTACAACCTATACTCTTAAAAGAAAAAAATCATTTAGTTTGATATCATAAGGTAAATATGCATCATTAGAGAGTTCTCCAGCCAATGGTTTTGAATATCAGCTTCGCATTCCTGGGTCTCATCATGTACTTGAACATCCAAATATATCACCCATACTAAAGCGACTGAATTTCTTTATTGTGTATTGATACTATGATCAATAATACACACTAAGTACTTCTCAACATAAGTATTCAGCTCATATTCAACCTTATTATGTTGGAATATGTGTGATAGGTAAAGATATTACCCATGGAGCTATCATATTTGAAAGGCATCATGCATAGTCTGGAATCTATGATGATGTACTTTCTGGTAATCCATTGGTCTAATCAATTTCAAAACCTAAAATGCTACCAAAAATTGATGTTAAATCTTACTATTCCTATGATAATATAGATGGAATAACATGGATAAAACACTCAAGGAAGCTCGATATCCAACCATGAAATCAATAGGTCATTGAAATTGATTTCATTATGACTTATGTCGAGAATGAGATTCCATCATATGTTATCTAATCAATTATATCGTCTATGTAATATCATGAACAATATGTTCTCCAAAAATATCTGACTCCCCTACCTCTAACCATCACATATGTGATCAGAGAAGCCGACCATATAAGGCTACATAAGGTTCCATCAATGTGATATGTAGAATTATATTATTTTTGGTGATCAATAAATGGTAATTTATTTGTCCCATGAACTCATGAAGTCAAGAAAACATGCACATGAAAATAAATATAACACATGAATAATAGGATTTGTTATTCATTATTCTATTAGTGATAAGCCATGATAAAAAAAATTTATTCCCAATTACTTATATAACCCTTTCTAGTACATAGATATGAATTGATAATCCATGTATGATATGATTGTTCATTGAGATTTTTGAAGACGTATGATATCTCTAACATATATCCACTCTGTCTCAAATACTAATAAGGTATCTCAAATAGGAATGATGTTTACAAACATCCTCAAATGAAAAATAAAAACCCATATTTTATCATTTTCTGGAGGCAATATGGGTAACCAGGTCATGAAATACATATAAACAACATCCAATATACACTAGGGGAAGGAAAGTTGTTGTAAAAGTCATGCCAATCACTATTTTTCTTCCTTCACCTACTGATGGATAGAACACCCATTTATAATTTCAGGTATCTCAAATTTCATTCCTGTCCACCAATATAGGAGACATATGTCTCGATACATATTGGTGATACCATGATGAACTTCTCCTTATATGGAATGAAATTACTACATTTTATTCTCTTTGACATCTGTTGGGACCTATTCACACCCATTAAAGAGTCAATTATCAATCTAATCAATGATTCAACCAAAAATTTAATCATCATCTAAGATATTTTCACATAGGTCTAAGCCCTAGTCACATGAATGTTTCCTAATTATCACATTCTATAGAGGTGCATATGTGAATTCTAAAGCTGAGTGGATTGTCAGACCATGTTCTATTAGATCCCCACCTTGCATCTATGAAAAAAGGCCATGGGATGACATTCATCCATAGCTTGCTTAACCTCCTCAGTTTTTTTTCTTACAATATAGATCATTGAATACATCATTACCTTTACCAGCTGTGTAGGCAATCCCAAAATCAATGTATTTCATTTATTCAAACCATATATGAAACATGATATTGAGATCTTCTTGAGTGAAGATGTACTTGAAGATTTTGTGATTAGTGAACACTAAAATACACTTTCCATGTAAATAGTGTCACAAATAACATTGAGAATGAACTAAATAAGCTCTCTCAATGTTGTGAATCAGGTAAATCAACTCATTAGGCCTCAACTGATGAGACTAGATAAGGACCACTTTCTCCTCCTACAATAGACATGCTCCCATTCCGACACATAATGCACCATTGTAGATTGTATAATTCATTCCCGGATCCAAAAAATCAATGTCAGTGTTGATATTAATATTTTATTTATGTCTGAGAACGATACTTAAAAATTAATTCTGTATATAAATTTTACATCATTTTTAGTCATAAAAGAAGGAGGGTCTACAGGGTATGGTCAATCCTATGTAAATAATTTGTAATATCTGTATAGCCTCAAGAAACTGTGAATATCAAAAAGGTTATTGGGATGCACCCAAAAAACAACAATTCTCTCTTTCTCTAAGTCTACTTATACTTTTGTATTTTAGATAATATGACCCATTATATGGAACATGTTGATAAAAAAGTGGCCTTTTAAGTTCTAATCATATTGTTAAATCTCTCTTAGTTTATTCAACATGGTCTCACGATGGTTGTCATGGTTGTGTCAATAACTTGAATACACTATGATGTCATCAATAACTAATACCATGAATGAATCTTTATATGGGTGGAAAACCCAATTAATTATACCCATGAAGACTACAAGTGAGTTCATGAATCTAAAAAAATAACAAAGTTCTCATAAAGACAATACATTCTCCTAAAATAATGTGATATATGTTTGATGGCATGATATGCATTTAATGATAGACTGACCACATGTAAATATTTTAAAACACCAAAAATCCCCATAGATAATAAAAAATGTTGTCTATTTGAGGAGGTGGAAACTAATTCTTTATCGGGATCCACTTCAATCGATTGTCTTCCAACAATATCCCACATGTTCCATCCACCTTCATGAAAAAATGACCAGTCAACCCCAATGATATGTTATGGGGTGTACTATGCCATTGGCCTTCAAGACCTCCAATAGATCCTCAAGATCCATAATATCAATAGGTTCCATAATATAAATTGGAATGGAAAATGGGTCTAGTCCTCAAACTAGTTCAATTTAAAATTATACCACTCTCATAGGAGGTAGACTAGAAATGTAATTAGGAAATATACCCTTGAAATGATCCACTACATGGTGGAAAATAGTGGGTTGAAACCCCTATTCATATCAGAAAATAAAGAAAAAATGGATGTCACTCTTCAAAGGTACTTATGTTTATGTTCTAATCATTTAAAATAAATTTTACATTCTCATTAATGAACATTACTTCCACACTACGGTGATGTTAATGTTACCCTTCGATGAAGAAAGTCAATGTGATGTCGACCGGTAATGAAATAGTCAATTAAATTAATTACACTAAACATTTTCATGTCAAGGAAGAAATTATTCCACATGAATACTTATCCACAAATCTCAAGTTGGAAATCCATACAATGACGAACACACTCAGATCACATTCCAAACATTAAATTTAGCATCACAATCCCACAAAACTGTTCTATCATGAGGTCCAAACTCTCCATGATTTCATATGATATAAAATAATGATATTGTTCTCTATAAAGTAAAGAAGACTCTACTGTGGAGGATACTATAATTATACAAGAAACAATATAAGGATCAACACTTTACTCTTCCGACATAGTATACAATAAATTTAGGTATTTTTTATTATGGACCAGATTCATAGACTGGCTATCATGAAAAATCATTCCCCTCACGTGGTGAGAATCATTTGTTTGATTACCTCCTCCATGACCACCACCTCATCATGATCAGCCAACAGAATTCAATATGACTACCAAACAACATAATAGTGTTCTAATTTCATTACATTGGGTAGGTATAGAGCACATCTCACTACGTTCTATGATAAATGACTTGATGAAGCACTGGATATTCCCCTATCCTACCAACCCTTTTTCATTATATTGGATCTGGTAAACCCTAAGGATCTGTATTCCATGGTTTCCTACAATAATGAAATATCATGTTGTTATTAGTACAATCATCATGACTACTTAACCCCAAGAGATAATACTTTAAACACCAATTTAATCCACTATAAGAACAACTATTATGTTTATGTGTTGAATCATGCTAGTTCCCACTATCACCTTTTCTTATGTTTCTCTTAGTGATAAAGACCTAGTTGAAAATCAGAGAAATAGTAGTTAATCATAATACATTGAACTATGATAGGATGGAATATACCATCCCATCCATGAATCTCCTAGTTGTCTTAAGATAAAAACTAGAGAAATTGGGAGTGACGCGCTATTGCTTAGGGAAATGAACAGAATATTCCATGATAAAAATAGATCCATGCTCGAGGTTCATGAACTATATAGCTCGATCAAGAAACTATGTATGTGGAATGAATTAGTTATATTATTATGTATGTAAATCTACCAAGATCATATCTTGATAACAATCTACCTAGGTAATTAGATCCTGAAAAAACATGCTATAATCATGTAGCATATAAGTAGTGGGTTTTACCAACTTTTCTAGAGCTGTCTCGAGATGCTCAGTGAAGGAATGAATGTTTTCTATCAATGAATCTATTCAATGATGTCCACCATCACATAAAAGTATGAGAGGATGCTACTTTTGATACTCTCTAGTCAACTCATCCATATTAATAGACGGTCAAGAGAAAATTTTTATAATTTTCATCAGAGAGAAGACACCCTATATATAGTAAAAAAAGAATTACCATATCACAAAAAATAGGTGGTACTATAGGTGGATATATAGGAGGAATCACTTCTGGCTCTAAGCCCACCACATCTAGTTCCTGCTCCTCAACAACTTCATGGAGAATGAATCAAGTTTGTCATGTTTGAAATATACTACAATGCCAAAAAACACATCGAGAAGAGAATTTATAAGAATTGAACATTTACAAATAGATGATTAGGATAGTTACATAAACCCCCAATGAAAATATCAAAACACTATGCATGATTCTAAATCAAGGTCATTGTTAATAAAATGACCCTAATAGTCTATAAGGATGTTAGATAGTTTTATCTACCCACTAATATATGAAGGTTTGGGTTTAGGTATCACATAACACAGTTGGAGTTTTGATATATAGAGTATCAATTACATGTTATAGAATAAAGCATCATTTACATCATAGTTGTAATCTCATTTAGTGATAAAAATTTTAATTTTAAAAATTAATTCCATTTTAGATAACAATATATTATTTATAATTCATATATATTTTTCCTAAAATAGTGGGCTAGAACCCAAAACTTGGTATAATTTTATATTTATGGTTTCATTAGAAATATATATAGGAAATACCCTTTATATTGATGTATATTATTTGATTAATACAATTATATTCTTCCATTTTGAAATGTCAGTGCATTTTAGTACATGATAATTTGGCAGAAATATATGTATAAATACAATGCATATAGGAAAAAATGTGTCTTAAGTAAATGAATGGAATATAAATTATAATATTCATATAATGATGCATATAATGAATGACATCATTTCATCAGGAAAAGGTAAGGGAAATATCACTATTATAACTCAAGTAGTAGTATCATCAAAAAAACATCTATAACCCCTAATAGTTGAGTCATATCAACCATAATAAATGAGAACAAATAAAATGAATAACCCATACTAGGTAATTGGGGTTTCCCATGTAAATCGGGTTGCTGCTCCCAAGAAAAGGATTAGTACCAAATTCCATTATCGTAGCCCCTTATCAAATACCCAATCAACAAGACAAAATTAAAAGAATCACTGATACTATATTGTAATGTATCGACCTAGTGTCCACATAACCAGGGGCCCTAGACAATGGGTCACATGGACAAAAGTTCATATCCCTATATGAAAGCGGAAATTGACTAGAAGAAAAGTTCTAAAGTTAAATAGTGGGGAGAAGATACCCCCATTTTAGAGTGGCATAGTAGATAAAATAAATAAATAAATATTAGTAATTGAATACAGAAAGTTACACTATAATTTTATAACATGTAATCAACCATTGAATAAGCCTTATATAATAGACGTGATAAAAAATTAGAGAGGTGTCAATAACCGAGTAACTATAATAAAAGACAAAACACAATATAATATGTCATATAAAATGATGGAATGGGATGCCGATATACAAATTGGTGGAAATATGGTAAAAGGATATTAACCATTCTATACCAATAATGAAAAATGTCAAAAGTCTTCTCAACCAGTATCACAAGCATATGATCTAACATATTATCACATTTTCTATAATATAATCATGATAAATTGAATATTTTTAGAAAGTTTCTTTCCATTATCCATACTAGTAGATAGGTAATACACTAGGTTAGCAATGGTGTCTTAAGTAGGTTGTGAGATAAAACCCCAATATGACACTACCAAAGGTGTTTAAATATAATTTAGGTAGTGTGCATAAGTAATAATGGTTCATGTATAATGAACGATGATTAATATTGAATAAATAAATACCATTCAACATATGTTCATGTATAAAACATCATATGCTCTACATACAACAGTATAGGCTAGTAAAAGACTATAAAGCAACTATAAAAATATATAGTAATATATATATATATTATAGTTATATATCGTATCCACATATTTGTTCTATGTACATGAATATTTATATAGGAATATTGATGGATACTAGGTACTGCTTGGACTCAAGTAATAACGCATGCATCTATAACCAGTCAAACAAGCTCAAGGATCATATAGGGGAACATGCCAAGAATTTCATTATGATTATGAGATATCATACTCAAAACACGAGATAGGTTTTGTGAGTCATATTTCATAACAACAAATACTGGGGAATGTGGAATTTCTTTCCCATTTCATGGGTATATTTATAATGATGAGGTGTGTCATGATCAAAACCCAATTATAGAGATAGTGGAACATCATACTCAAAATGTTCCTTAACCATTTTCACTATAAAATGTAAATGGAAATAAAAGGATAAGAGTAAAGTCATGATGGATCATCTCATAAGTACATTAATAATAAAAATATGATATATAAGGTGATGTTTCCATTTATGTAATCTATATGAATAAATATAAAAAGAACGCATCATCAGTTAAGGAATTCCCACCCATTAGAAGCATTTGGATTAATAAATTTAATTCATTTTAGCATGATTAATCATATCCATTAAAATAAATAAGGATATTTAAATATCAATGGTATGGAAATATTCTTCCTTGGTTCAACCAAGAACATATATGGTGAAATTACCAAAGATAAAATTTCCCACAAAAGAGAAATTTCATTTACATACCAAAATAAACATTAGGGCAGTGTTTGTTTATGTAAAAAATAAGTTTGAATCAGTTAATTCATCATACGACACAAAAATTTGTATCAATGAATGATTAATAAATAATTTATTAAAATATAATGGATAAATGGGAGTGTATGCATTATGTATACAAATTTTTAATAATAAAATGTTTTTATGGAAATACACGACAACCATATTCGTGCCACACAAAAGTAGGGTTATGAAAATTTTATGACATTGAGGTAAAACAACTAGACCACCAACCATAATTATATAGAGGACACCACATCACATATCAACAACATGTAAAACTTATATTGGAAGAAATCCAAGTAATTTTCCAATGCACTGAAAATAGGGTAAATTAACATGCACGAAAATTGTGAAATAAATTGGAATTAGTACGAATGGAATATGTAAATGAATTGCAAATATTTTAATGAGATCTCCATCACATATGACATAACATGATTTTGAGTCTTGATGAAGGAGTAATAGAAACACCTAGGTTGAATGATGGGAGAGATCAATGAGGGAAAATTATCTTATGCACGCTATAAATGTGGGAAGGAAAGAATGGGTTTAGATTATTAGTTCATTAATGGTAGAATTATAAGTTAACCAAAATGGGTAGTTTGTGATTCTTGATAAAACATGATCCATCTATTCACAACTAATTTTCTATGGTGGGACCACACAAAGGCCAAGTAGACCATTTTCTTAACCCTGTGAAAGACAATTGCTACTATACATTCTTTAAACCTTCAAACCATAATAAAAATGTTCCCAGAATAGAAGAGATTTTGAAAAATCATATGGTTCTATTCTCCCCTCTGATACACCCAATGTGGTTATGTAAAACATACATAATGGGTGGAACATTTTTTCCAAACTGTGTGTCCAATATTCCTCTCCACATTTCTAGTTTCCAATATCTAAAAAATATCTCTAAAATAATTAAATTTTGTATATATTTTACATAAAATTATATGTTTCTCACTATGGTATTTAATACTTATCCTAATAAATGGTATAAGTTGGGTCATGAAACATTAGGTGGTTATCTATCCCTCTATCATGGGATGTATCATCAGAGAGTTTAATGTATACAATAAATTAATGAACATTGTTTCCTCTAATATAATTAATAGGAGGAACCTAACAATATAATTCTTCATGATGGTGTGACCCATAATAGTTTCTTGTAAATCCCATGATGTGGATATTCCACCCAGCATGTCTAAACCATGAATGGTGTTTCAACCACAATCAGGATAAATAATTACACTACTTTGTGGGTATGTGTAAAATAGGAGATACAATTGGGGTATTTGAAAATGGATATGAATATTAGGCCTATATCATATATGGCTATCATACCAACCTTGATATGAATGCCAGATATTCTGGATTAGGGCCAGTAAACCATCGATTTGATTACTCAGTTTTCTAACTATGAAGCTGGTCGATGTTTTTTGTGTGGTTGGGTGGGATCCCTCATATGAAAGTAATTGGTAGTGGTAATGGGATGATCAACCCAATAATATCACACCTCATTAGTATAGGGGAGTGTAATTTAGGAGCATTTCTGAGAGATACTCCCAAAATGATTCCCCATCATTATGGGATGACATTTTCTGCTATATATCCACTAAGGGTGGCAAAAACTGAGTTGTGTTGTAGCTTCCTAGTCATGGTGGGACATGTACAAGGTTAAGATTAAAACTTCTTTTTCAAAGTGATGTAGAATTAAATTAATCACCCATTATTGTATGATCATGAAGGTAGATTTATGGAAAGTTTTCCCGGTAGGGATGGGAGAAGTGGTCATTGTGGCCGAACTAGGGTTGTGTGGGACTTCCACAAGATCAGTCCTTATTCCACATAACTATTAGAAAGTGGTCATTGAATATTACCTATAATGTCAGTTCTATATGATATATAGGCCAACCATTATAACATGTCTGATGAATGAAATGCATAATCATTACAATTCTGATTATCCTCTCCATGGTGGAGAATGAATTCACGTCAACAATACTTAATATTGGTGAAATGAAATGATTAACATTTTTCCATTGTCTAAGTAGATGATTTTCACATAAATTTCACCAATGTGGTTTTTTTATCACTATAATGGTGATTTTTGAACTACTGATTAATATCATTAAAAATATACACACATTTTTAGGATAATTTATATATGTATGGATTACCATATTGATTGGTGAAGCTTGTTATTGGTGATTCTTAGAATTATTGATTCTAATTTCTCATTAACATTCCTTGATAATGGAGAATAGTTTTACATCAGGTTCACCATTTTGTTACACTTATAATAATGGAAACATATGGTGCTTTTTTCATGAGTGGCACACATTTGTGGACTTTTCCCATATATGATTCCCCACATTTCCCACTTTCTGAAGGACATCGGCATCCAAAATGGTGTTTGATAATGTATGATCTTTGATCGGTATATAATGATGGGATATTTCCCCCTACTATCATGGATAAACCATAGATATCAATTATAAATAATGTTCTCTATCATATATTTAATACCTGTTGATAAATTACGTTCTTCATTAATGCTTGATATCGGCACCGATTACTAACACTTCTTGCTATCATGACTAGGCAGCTACTATCATTTTGTGCTGATGTGGGATTTGCGTATGTCTAGGATATGTAGAATTTTAGAATATTGTGCATATGTAAAAAAAATTCTCATTATATTTGATGGAATCTCATGGATGAGGCATTTTAGTTGCAGAAATCAAGGGATATCATTTTCATTATGGTGAATCTTATGTGAGGGTAATATGTTAATCAAGGATCATTTTCCAAGGTATTATGTACATGTAATCCAAGGAGAAAAACGTTTATTATGTGTTACATGATGAATATGATACTTATAATACTCGGAAACAAATGATCATCACCTAAGGATTCTAAGGCTCATGAATTAGTTATGATATAAGGACTGATCATTATGATGTGATAAGGGATTGATCAGTCTGAATGAGATAAATAATATTTTCAAACATTTTCATATATAAATTTTTTAATATATTTCATTTTTTTCTATCACATTAATAGTCACTAGAAGTTAAATGAAATCGATACACCTGATGGAATTATTGAACATTTCATTAGATGCATGTCTACATTGATAATTCATTGTGCAGTTGAATTCACCGAAATTAGTATCATTGGCAGGTCAATTTATTAAAAGAATGAAGTAAATGTGAAATGTTTTAAATAACATGTAGTCTAATTACTTTAAAAAAATGTTTATGGTATATGCTTTTCAGTTGGTTCGATGAATCAAAATATAATGTCGTCTATTTAACATTTTAACAACTAAATCAGGAAAATCAAAATGAAAAATTATATTGGACTACATATTTTTATGTTAATTCACAAGAGGATGAATTTATGAGTTGTGTGAATATTTTTTGTAATATTATAGAATATTTGAGAATTTTTTATGTGGATTTTTTTCTGAAATATATGTTAAAATTGGGTTTCTTAAAATTTGTTTGGGATGGGAAATAATATTCTTTTCCTGCCAATTTATTTTCCAGAATACATATATATAGTTTTCCAATTACAACATACTGTCTCATTGATCGCAAATGGGAGAGATATTAATATCATGAGTATTTAATACATTTTTGGTAGAATATTTTTTCTGGGTAGAACATTTATTAGAAAAATACCTATAATGATTAAGTGTTACAATAATATGTGGTTCAGGATTTATGGATCAAAATGATCATTTGGAATAATTGTTTTTAGACAATGTATTAACAAATAAGAATATATTAAGGAATGAAAATTAAAAATTGTTTCAGGACTGATCAATTTTACTTAAGAAAATATATTGAAGCATCCAATTATGTTTTTGCATGAAGTCCAGAGAAGAAGATCCTACATGAAGCTGGGTAATAAAGTGAATAATTTTTTTTTAAATTAATAATGTGGAATTTTTTGAATCATAAATGTGAATTGTTGAAAACCATCAAGTTATGGTTTATATCTTGTTAGAAAACTTATTTAACATCACTCATTCCAGAAGAATCACAATCAATATTGTATTGACCATACTGCAATAAAATTTGATGGGTATTTTCTACTTGATATATACACCCCAAGAGAATTGTTTTCTAGTGGATTTTGTGGTATTTAATTATTTCCAAACCCTTCGATATACTATCCTCTATTATTGGGTTGTGAACCCTATCAATACATATATTCTTATGTATGTGTGAATGTTTGGGATTTTGAAAATTGATAATTCATATATATGATGAGGTGGTTGTTATAAAATACATGTATTATAAAACAAAAAGATATCATTTATTCACCCCCTCCGTTTAAGTGACACATTGATCGTGGTTGGGACATTTAACATTGTATCAGAGTAAAGGATCGTTAGATTACCCTTTTATATAGATATTATAGATATTTTTAATAGAAAATATTAGTTTTGTTAATATTAAAGTGATTCCAACCTTCAATGGATTGTAATATCATATGTTTAATGATATAATTATATCATTTTTTATCATATGTATGATATTTTGGAATATTATACAGTTTCATTTAGTACTCATATTGAAAATGTTCTTCTTGAATATGCATATTAGATGAATCAAACGAAATATTGGGGAGAAAATAATGACTTCTGCTCATCACATTATGAGTGTGAGTTTCTTAGAGTATCAACAGTTTCAACTAATAATGGTATCTATGAGTGGTTGAAATAATTTATGAAGGAAATATGATGTTTAATATCGTAAATTTACAAATCAAGAGGTTGAGGTATGAAGAAAATAAAATAAGTGATTTTTAAGATATTTGTGCCTTCATTAAAACTGTGAATTCTATTTTTATCACCGTTATATGTCATGGAGTGATGATTTAAGATTCATTTTGTAAAAATATCATGATAATTATTTCTGAAAAATTGTATTCCAAACATTTATCATCGGATGAAAGATATCATGATACTGAATAATTAGATGACTTTCATAATACACCAATTTTTTATTAAAATAAAGGCTATATGGTTATAAAATCATAGAAAAAAGAAATCAATATATTTCATTAAAGTATTCCATGCATGGAAAATCTATGATGATTATTAATAATTTAGAAGTTGTTGATTTTGAATCCAAAAAGGTGATTAGTAAAACTCATGGTGAATAAATATAGAAACTTTTTATGAATTTGAAAAGTGGTTTAGGTATGTATATAAGGAATTTATCCCTAAATTGATTATAATGTGGATATATTGGTTACTTTGATGTGAATTCCACTAAAAAATGAATGAATAAGATAGTGATAGTGATGATAAAAGGCCAAGATGGTTTTATAAGAAATAGGGTGAAAAATAAAATTCTTGCACCAAGGGAAGTGAAAAAATGGTCCCCAAAGAAAAACGGTTAATGTTTCTCTATAAAGATGATGAAAAATAAGATATGTAAGTCGTATATGATACACATACTAAAGATAATAGAGAAAATATTTTTATGGAAATAATTAACAATGAATTATTTGTATGTAATTGTAATAAAGAAGAATAGGCTAACTTATAAAATCATATCAATGTATATTTGAAAGTGTATCTCAAAAGAATTTAAAAACATGAAAGAAAAATGAATTAGTTGAAGAATGAAATTCCTATAATAAAAACCCCATAATGTTTTTGTGAAGGGAAATATATGTTTCTAAAAGGTGATTATTTTTTGAAGAAGTTACTTGATAAATTAAATAATCAGAATGAACATCTATAAATAAGTGCAATAGAAATTATATAAAGATGGAACTTATATTTTTAAATTTATCTCTATTTGATTTGGGTGTTACATGTTTCAAAAATTAAATCTCTAAAATTAGTGCTCTTTCTAGATAGTTTAATTCTAATAATAAGGAAATAATTTTATCATTAATTGTTAGAACTCAAATATATGTTTGTCATGAGAAGAATAATGATTAAAAATTCACGTATGTGGCCAAAACCATAAGTGATAAAATTTATATGTTTTCAAAAATTTTGAGACAAAATTAAATGTTTACACTACTTTTGATTCTAACAATATCAGGACATATTGTGTTTTGAATAAGAATATTTTGAATGATAAAAAGAATGTGGGGGCACAATAATGTTATGATGAGATAAATAAAAAAAATTTGAAATTACATATTTACAAAACCTAGTAGCATTTATAGAGTTCAATAATTTTAATATGGTTACCACTCATATTTTGGTCCATTTGGGAATATGAATAATAAGTGTTTTTTTATTAAAACAATTAATATTATCCCATGATTTAAAAAATCATAGCATTGGAGGGATTTAATCCACTCAAATTAAGAGTCCGGAGAATGTTCTTTTTAATAATGAAAATACGTTTCAAAATATGGAATATACTTTTGAAAGGTTTGATCCACTTATAAATAATGTAAAATAGTGTTTTGTTTTGATAACTTAACAACAACAAGTTTTTATCAATTCTCAATACTAGAATGTGAAAGAAGATAATGGGATGGAAAATGATATTTTTCTTGATTCTACACTTAATTCTACAAAAGGATAAAAACATAAATTATGGATTGTGGGATATTATGACATATTATAAGATATTTTATGTTTTCGAAGAATGTGAAAGAAATTAATGAAGGAAAACTTACATTTGACCATAATGAATCACTTAGGATCAAAGTTTTTCGATCCTATCTTATTGTGGAAGAAACATTGAAATCCTATAATGGTTTTTATGTCTGTGGGATGAAATTGAAATTATTTAGTATCCTACAATGATTTTAAGATGTCAATAAATTTGTTTTTAGAAAATATAATGTTATTTTGAAATTGGTAGAGGATGGAAATTTTTCAAGAGGCTAATATATAATAGGAAACTATTTTATAGTTGGTGATGTAAACAATCATTATTATATAATAATGATAAAAAAAATAAATTGTGGAATTAAATTATAGGACATACGGTTTAGATAAACATGATAAATTTAACTATGAGAGAAAATGTCCATGATATTCTATATATGAAAAAAATAAAAGATTGGTTTTGTTCAATTTATTTAGAATGGAACTATTACAAACTATGTACACAAGAAATTTGAAATAAACTCAACTATATGACTAGAAATTATTCATCTAGATATCTATGTATTTATTTGAAGAAAATAAATTTTTTTAGATAACTAAATCATTTCATTCATTGAATATTTTACTCTCATTAATTTTATTATTTATATGAATCATAAATTAGATGCTCTAATAATGTTCAAGAGTTTAAGAGAAGATATTTTAAGGAATAAAGGTATTCTATAATGATGTCAGAAATTTAAAATGGTGATGAATACAATAAAAAATATTTCAAAATTCATCTTTTAAAAATCGTTTTCATCATGAGTTTATTGAACTATACATTCCTAAAGAATTTTTTTTTGCTGAATGGACTAATTATAGTTTAGTAGAGATGTTTTTTAAAATGATAATCGAACATGGTTATTCTAACTAATTATAGATGTAATAAATGAGAAATTCAGATAATATTTAAAATTATTTATTCTATTATAAAATATATAATATGACCCCTTTTGTAATTTTATATGATAAATATCCATATTTGAAACAATTAATTGTTTTTAGGAGTCCCTATATCATAAAAACAACACTGGAAACCTTGGAATATTTGATCAAAGAAACATATATATTCTATTTACCAAATATAATTCAAATGAATGTGGTTATAGATTTTTAGTATCGAAAAATGAATAATATTATGTTTTTTTGATGTAAAATATCATTAATAATATGATTATAATGTTTCAAAAAAAAACATAAAGATGAAAAAGATGAAGAATATGAATGAAATATTTTTATGAAACATGAAATGGATTCTCACAATTTTGATACATGAAATGGAAGAATAAGATATAGATATTTCTAATGATGAGGGAGAACTTAGTATATATCATTATAGCCTAGGGAAGTAGGTTCATGTTAAAAACATTATTTGTGATCAATAACAAAGAGTTCAAACAAAAAGAACATTAATGTGCTTTTATTATACTTCTTTGTATTCAAAAGTTTAAACACATTATATTATTGAATATTTTTAGCATCATGATTTAATTCTTTAAATGAATGAATAATTTTACTATATTGATAACAATGGTACTTGGTAAATCGAACGTAAACCAAATTTCACGATTTTTTAGTATAATGTGACTGTTCTGAAATAAGTTGAATGAAGATTGTGATGTTATAAGAAACATCGAATGATTGGTTTTGAAAGAATCCACTAAATTGAAGGTATTAATTTTTTTGAAACCCTTTCCCATTTAATGGTAACAAACTGTTGAAATATTTCTTGAAATTAATGCACAACCATGTTATAATAATTTTCAGATGGATGTAATATCATCAATTTTCAATGGAGAAATTGATGAAGATCATTTTAATAAAAACCCATGTGGATTTAATATTAGAATAGATGAATTTTATATTATTATTTTGAAGATTTTTTTTCTATAGGATAAATAAATCATTGAGGTCTTGGTATTCTGAATTAGATACATTTTTAAGGAGGTTTATTTTTATGAAAGAATATGTTGATAGTAATTTGTAAATGAAATAAAATCAAGATATTTACATCTTTGTCATTTTGTATGTTGATGATCTTCTATTATTGGGAGTGATGATATAACATTTTAGATGTTTTCTAAATTGATAAAGAAGTTTTTTTGAAATTTTTAAACATGGTGAATTGAATGTATTTTATGGGTTAAAAATATCAAAAAATAAGATAATTTTTTTTCAGTTGAAAATTATTCTAAGGAAAAGTTTATGAATTATGGAATGGAAAAACAAAATAATGCTTCCAAACAATTCCTAATCTGAACCATGTAGTCTAAAGATGGAAAATGGAATTATGATCACTCTAATGTTGTCCAAATCCAATTACAAGTTTTTTATATCTATGTATTTGAAGACAAAATATTGTGTATTTTGTTACCTTATGTGAATGATCCCAATGTTATCTAATGGAATCACATACCTTTTTTGGAAAAATAATTCATAGATATTTGATAATTATAATATATTATACAATTATATACAATATCTCAGGAAGAATTGATTTGTTTTGTTATATATATGTGGATTCCTAAGGAATCATGGATGATAAAAGCTCCTCATATAGTGGCGTTTTCTTTTTGGGGAATGTTGTGTATGTTGGTATACTAAGAAATAGAATTTATTAAGTGTTACAATAGTCGAATGTGTGTATGTTTATGTATCTTACAATACAACACATCATATATGGATGAATATTCAATTCGAATATTTAGTTGTTAATGTGATATTTCCTCTTCTCTTGGGTTTTGATAATCAATATTTTATTAACATTACAAAAAATTTAGTGCAACAATTTTGTTCAAAAAAATTTTATACGAAATATCAATTCATCATAGTACATTTTTAGAAGAATGAACTCATTATGGATTATTTTCCAATAAAAAACAATTTCTTGGCATCTTCACAAATCCAATACTAAAGAAATATTTTTTCAAAATATTATTTATCATGGGTGTCCAACCACATTCTCACCATGTTTGATGTTTTGGTATGTATCGAATATCACACATTTTCATGGGATATATTTTTCAAGGAGGAGAAAAATGATATTTCATTAATATATCTATTGATATATGATAAACCATTTAAAGTAGCATGTATTTAGGTAGAGTGGTTGGTATGATGTAAACTCACAATCTAATTGTGTAAATAGTATTAATAGATTTATATGTTGTTAATATAATCATTGTAGGGTAATTTATATAAAGGTAATGTGAGAGAATTCATAATGATGTGAAAATATTAAAGGATAACGAATTTTCCCAATTCACAACTTTAGAACAGAATGGTTTTGTAGTCAATTATATTTGTTTCTTATAATAAAGTCACACTTGATATCTTATAATTGTTGATTAGTAATACATTTAATGAGTTACAACGTTCTAGGATTTATAGACCATTGGTGTCAAAAAAATGTTTGAGATTGATGGGACCATGTTTTATGGAAGTTGTTTTCAGATGATAGAAGAAGTGTTTTTTCCATGATTGTTATTTTGTTTTAATTAATAAAACTAATTCTATTTTTACATTGTGATTATTGAACTATTGGATTACTAGACTCAACTATTTGGGAAAAAAGTTCATCATAATGTATTTTAGTTTTAGTTTTCATTTCATTATTTTTTTTGGTGATTTTGATATTTATACTCATATTGTGTATGGAATGAAGCTTTCAATTAGAGTGAGAAGTTTTATTTGGAGTATTAATGTTTTTATATATATATTATATTAAATAAAATTAGTCTTTTATGTTATATATGTTATTAAAAATCATAATTATATCAAAACATTTGGCACACTATTTTTGAAAAAATGGAGGAGAAAAGGTTTTGAAATTGATATGATGTTTTATCGATCTCTTGTTTACAAACATCATGAAAAAATGGTGATATAGATAAGACTTTTTAAAATAAATTTTTTTAAAAATTAGATGTATTGTGGTCAGAGATTATTGGTGTGACAATCATCCGACAAATAATTTTTCTAAAAGTTTTTTGTTATGTTTTTTGGATGTAATATGTCTTGCAGAAGTGTTTATTGACCAATCCATCAGATACATGTCATAATTATATGAATCTATTAAAATAATATACAATTAGAAGTGTTTCAAAAAAAAATAATTCGATTTAGAAATTAGTACATTAGAAATGATGTGGAACCAATGCATCATTTAAGTTCAATGACCAATCCATCAGAAAAATTGATAGTATCAACATGGAATCCAATTCATGGGACTATCCAAGGAATTCCAGAGTTATTTTGTTTTTAAAAATGATGAAACAGATGATCTGAAATGGAAAATTCATTGGATTTGATCATTAAATGAACAATATAAATTGGTTCAAAAAATAATCAACCATTTTCATTGAGAGGAATTTTCATTTGTTTTCAATTTTCTCAATTGATTTAATTTTCATTGGAAAAGAAGTGATTCCAACACACAAAATGTAATTAGGGACCAACCCATAAAATGCATACTAACACTCATATGTCATAAAATTCAATAATTAATAAAATATATGATCTTTGGTTTGAGGATTGTTTCAAAAATAAGGAAAATGTGAAATCTTTTGAAGAATATAATTTTAATTGAAGTCACAATAATGTTTATGGGAGATGAATATTAGGTGGTCTGGAGAATCATAATATAAATTATTAGATTTCACATGTTATTATTTGGATCATGAAGATCAAAATGATAAATTTTATCAGAAAAAATAATTGATTGCTAATTTGAAAAAGGATAATATTGTGGGAAGGTCCAATAAGATTCAAGGAAAATCTAAAAGAGTTTAGAAACACTAAAGTGGCCAAATATGAATCTAAAATGAAATTTATATTTAAATTTCTTAAATTTTTATGATTGGGAAAATAAAATCTAATTCATGAACATTGCATTTATTGCCCTCCAATAAATATCGGTCAATGTAAAATGTACTCTCACACTGTTCACATGAATGAGAGAGTGACAGAACGTGGTATTTTTATATAGGTATTGTATAGGAAGGCATTCAAACAAATAATTATTTATAATGATTTATATACAAAATAAATGTTATAAGTGTTCATGGTAAGTATTTTCCAAGTCAAACAGAGAAATTTAACTAATTGATTATGGAAAATAAATAATATAATTATATTATCTTATAAATAGAATATTTAGAGTTTTTACCGAATTAAAAATATGACAGAATAATCATTGCGATACATTGGGCTACATTTTTATATTATGACATGATAAGATGTTACTACCTGATATTTGGTATCAAAGTGAAGAATATTGATTTTATTTATAAAAAATGTTTATTTTATTATAAAAATATATTTAAATTTCTAAACAAATACTGATGGTTTCATGATATGTTAAAAAAATCTATTTTACATTATTCTTGAAAGATGAAAAATGTGCACTATTGTATTGATCATTGTGCATCATAAGTGTTATAATATTTCATACTTGTTTTATCACCCAAGAATATTTATTTTTTTGTATATTGTGCGGTATTGAATTATTTTATAATCATTACAAAGTTTATCTAATGTTATTGAGATGTAATGTTGAAAATAATTGTGTAAT
This sequence comes from Viscum album, assembly GCA_963277665.1. Lineage (NCBI taxonomy): Eukaryota > Viridiplantae > Streptophyta > Magnoliopsida > Santalales > Viscaceae > Viscum > Viscum album. Next base: position 9,541,643 of record OY728147.1, read on the forward strand.
TTTTATGTTTAAATTATTTTTTAGAAATTATAAAATTATTTAATAGGAGATAAAGTTTGTTTTATAATAATGATTAATTAAAATAATAAAATATCATTGATTTTTCCCCCTCTCCCCTCTCAGTGATACACTGATCCTAGTTGGGCCATTTAATATATATTACACATAGTCCTACCCATTTATAATAGCGGTAGGAGGAGATCTATATATGACGTGAAGAAACACTGACATTAATGTGAAAAGAATATGGCCCTCGTTGGAGGATCCACTACATGGTATAATATTTTAACTCTATATGTTCTTTTGGATAATTTTTTTAGAAACAACCCATTTAGGATGTCCATATTGTTATAAAGGATAAAAAGATAAATCATAATATAAAAAGACATTGTAGTTTCCCATAAAGCACATAGATCAAAGGGATTGAGAATGATGTTTGATGATAATAGTCATACAGGCAAGGTTCCCATAAATGAAATTGGGTTGAATGGGTGTGGGGAACTAATACAGTATAATTGAATTCAACTATATTTTTTAATGTGAATTTGGGTAAAATGAATAATGGTTTATTCTACACCAATTTATATGAACACAAACATAATATGATTCATGAGACATGATATATAGTATATGTACCTAACAGGGATGAATGAGTGAAAACTGGTCACAAATATTTTTGTTTTGTGATGTCGATAGATTCATATTTAAGATCCGACATGTAAAAACTGATAATGTCTTTAATGGATGTTATGTGTGGAAATATATACCATAAAAATGTTATATAGGTATTATGTGAGGGTTTTTTCACATTTAATCAACCAATTTAAATACATGATTTGTTCTGGACAAGCACGAGTGTGTGAAATTAATGGATATAGAAATGAGAGGTTGATTCTTTAGCATCCAGTCGTATTTCCCCAAAATAGTGGTTAATAATGTATTTATAGAAAAACTATCACTTCAGAAGCGGAGTGATCTATCTTTAATCAAATCAAGAAACATGTATTCATTGGATGAAAAATTGAGTTTCATAAATATAATTCAATTTATGATGGAGTAAAATCAAGTAAGGATGTGATATATTGTCATATATCTCACACAAGACGACCTCTAAATAATTTGTGCTCATATTTTAATAGTTGCTCATTGGATTTCCCGTTTTCATACTATTTAACCATCCATGCCACATGAGGTTCTTGATATCTTTTTATCAATAATATTAATTGAATTAAAAAATTGGTAGTTACACACTAATGTAAAATTCTTGGCGAACACATATCCTTTGATAAAAAATGTTCCGATAGACTATGTGTTCCCTTTGACTTGAAAAAAAACATGCATTTAGATGAACAATATTCATTTTCAGTTCCAATTAACATATTCTTGAAGTTATATTATAAATCGTATTTATTAGAATTTGATATACCATTATATAATCATGGTTGTAAAACCCCTTCCAAATTCGTTTGGAGATTCAGTGCAATATGCTGTTACAACTTATATAGAAGAATATTTGTGTCTTTTCATGGTGATCATTTTCAAATGCTGAAAAAGAGATTCTAGAAAATCATTTAATTATAAGAGTTACACCTTATTTTTAACATCCGGTTTCTATTTATAAGGGTTCCAAAACCTTATTGTGTTAAATTATTAATATAATAACTTTGAAAAAGTGATTTATCAGTGAAATTTTGATAAATGTGTTAAACGAATAAAATTCTATTTAACATCTAAGAATGTTCAATTAAATATTTTTGGGGATCAAAGGTAAGTTACTATGAGACTATGAGGCCCTCAATGCCTCAATGAAAAATGAAAAAAATTATTAATTATATTATATTATTCATGTGGAATTTATTGAAAATAATTGTATAAATCCAATAATTGAATCATATGAGAAATATAGCACCACTATTAGGTCCGAAATATGTTTTCCCCTGGGAGGGGTATGACATTAGAAATCACTAACAATTATATTCCTATCTCTTGAGTTAAATTTATTAAATAATATTTAATATAATATCTTATAAAAAACAATTAATTATCTCTCGAACCGTGTATCCCATATAAAATCCAAGACCAATGATATTCTATAAATGGTGTCTTTATTTTAGTTAGGGTATAAAATTTTTACGTGTTAGATGTTTTTTTGTGTCTCTAATGAATATATATATTTTAGTATTTTATTAAATTGTAATTAGTTTTTGGTGAATATTTATTAATTAATATCTATAAAATGATGAAATTTATGTGAAATATGAGACCACAATTTAGTACATAATGGCGTGTTCTATATAGGAAGGGTATAATTTTTATTCACAATAGATGTTCAGTGTCATTTAATATTTGAGTTAAATAATTAAATTATTAATTAAAAAATATAATTTACTATATATAGTTTTCATCTCATCCTTCAAAACCTAGAAGAAATCCATTTTAAATTCCATCAAATTCCAATAATCTTCATTTCAAAATGCTTTACCAATTTCAATCTAAAATTTATTAAAAGAATAAAATTAATGTGGCTATCATAAATTTTAGGTTGAAAGACACTTTTAAACCTATTCATGATGGAGGGTGTTGAATGGATGAAACATATGTGGCCAAGGGTTAGGAATTAAAACAATCAGTCACTTCTTCTAGTGTTGTTAATCCAGATGAGTCTTGGAAACCTTAGATCTAATCTATACATGTTAGGCAAAGCCGGTTGTGGTTCCCATTTTCATAAGAACGTGTGGTCGATGATCACCCCCTTTGGGTGTGTGTTGTTGTTGAGGTAATGCATTTACATTTATTTTATTTTTTACTTATTACTCTTTCAATATTCTAAAATATATATCATATTAATTATTGATTGGAATTTTGTGCCACTTTTACCATTGAATTCGTCTCGACAGGAAGAAGAAAAATAATATTTTTTATTTGAAGTCAATATGTTATTCCTTGATCTTTTTTTATTTTGAATCGAACTTTTAAAATATATTATCATTGTATAATCTCATTGATTTATCGATATATAGTTTATAAAATATTCATATAATAGTAGATTTGAATTATCAAATTAAAATGACATGTTTTATAAAAAATACTTATTCAAAAATGTATTAGGGGATAGTGGAACCATATTATGAAAAAATTATATTTAAAAACAAATTTCAATAAAATGTTTTAAAAATGAAAAATTTTGAGGAATTTTTTTAATATAATTATAAAAAATTTCATATGATAATTATTATAATTATACATGATAATTTGAAAATTATCCTAGAGTTTTAAAATATTATCACATGTAATATTTTAATTGATAATTTTATTATTATCCACTGATAATAAAAAAATATTTCATGTAATATTTAAATAGATAATTTGAAGTTATCCATTAGAGATAAAATTGTATAGCATCTAATTTTCTAATCAATGATTTTATATTTATCCAGGAGAGAGAACATATCATTAGCAGTTCAATTTCAGTTATTTTTGAAATAAAATAACAATTTTTTGTTCTAGGAACCCTTTAAAACATTTATCATTGATGTGTCTATGATTAGGATGATAAGTCTGGGAAAAGGTGTATTGAATGAAATCTAGTAGTTTCTCATTACCACTGAAATCTATGACAAGGAGGTAGGAGGTTCGGTCTTGATTAGAAAAATTGAGGAACATTATATTGTATGATTTATTTTAGTTGTTGATTTAAATTCAATTTATCATATTATTTTTATAATTGAATTTATAAAACATGGTTCCACTAAACATAAAAATTTGTAAATCATTTATGGAAGGGAATTTCGATAACCACTTATTCTATTGAATTGGACCATGATTGTGGAAATTATTTGATATAAATTTTTGAATTTAAATTGTCGATTCGATGGAAATGATTTCAATTAAATTTCTGAATTTAATTATTGAAATGAAATTTGAAGAATATGGTATTGGTTTTGAAAATATTTTAAACATGTTAATGTGGCATAAAAATGATTTGATATAAACCTTGTTGTTTTATCTTATGAAAGTAGAATACTATTTATTAAAACTCATTTTGATGAAAAATGGAACGAAATTGGAATTTTCATGATTGGATGAATGAGATTTATTGTATTTTAAGAAGCTATAAAATAATTTTACCATCATGTTTGTTTACAAGAAATCCATAGGTAGTTGGTGAGTTATTTTAGCATATTCTACAATATTATATCATTTTAAAACATACATGTGGGGGGTCGCATACTCGATGAGTAGGTGATGAGTCACCTCTTGCCAATGTCCGGGGGATGCGAGTATACTCCTAATTCCGTGATCACATAGAGATAGTGGAATCCTATAACTAGTTAATAATATCATACCAACATGGAAGATGACCAGGTTGTTCTCTGGATTATTTATATTTGATATTTAAATGTATGAAAATGATTTATAATAGATTTACACGCCTTTTTTGGATTTATATAAACTTCTTGATGTAATAGTTTCATTTAAGCCATATTTTTTGAATTATTCCATATCTTTTAATGTAATAAATGTTCATTTAAAATTATCTTTCTATCATTTTAAAATCTTATTTCATTTTTATAAAAAATATTTTCAATTTCCAAACATATTGGTTTTTCAAATTAAAATCTTTTATTTGGATATATTTAGAATATGTTATGGAATATTTGGCGGTATCCTACTGGGAATAGGCCCACACAATAAATTTTCCTTTGGGTTTCTATATAATTTCTTCTTTGAGGTTTGTGTGAAGTGGGGGATCTATTTGAGTTGGATAAATCTATTGATATTTTTACTTCAGGAGTTGTGACATATGGGGACATTGGATTGTTTTTTCATTTTAGTACTTGGGATGTGGCTTTGGGATTTTTATTCCCTATTGTATTTTGGTACAATTCTCCTAGTAGAGCATCGTTTTCTTTTTCATACTATTTTATCTCTTTTACATCTTCTTTGTTTTTTGGAAAATTTGTTCCAACATCCATGTTGAATGATCCCATGTGCTAGTCCCCAACCCATGGGGATCAGGAACGCCCATTGGGAAATGCCAGGGCAGGATCGGTTATCAGGTTAATAGAGTACCAAGACTGGTTAATGATATAGTGTAACTAGATAGAGGATAATAATCATTCTTCGATGACCATATAAATTTTAGTATTCTTATATCGACATAGTTCGTAGTTGAAACAGAGTTCCTAACTAGATCTCACCATATTGATCCTTAAGTCACATTAAGGAGTTAGGGAATCATTTATTATATAATAGTTCTTGTAATTTCCATTTTTTATTTTGATAGACTGATATATAAATAAATTTGTTCTATCTGTTGATATTATGTTTCTAATAAAGGGGTTTATACTTATCCCCAGTACAAAAATCCTATTTCTGTATCCAAATCTGGTTGATGTGATTATAAGTAATGTCCACGTATTTGGGATAACATCCTCCAGTATCTATTTAGGCACTAGTTATGGAACCTCAAGATGATGTTCTTCAAAATAGTTCTCAAGATTTTCATCACTAAAAACCACGAGTTATAAAAGTCTCCATAGATCCCCAACATTCAGAGGAATGGTTAAGCCAAATAGAAAATCTTTTTGTGTTCTTGGAGTCCTCAGATGAGATAAAATTAAAATGATCTACATCCATTCTTTATGGACTAAGCAAGAGAGTGTGGGACAAAATAGTGACGAAAAATACTATTTTTTACTTAGAATAAAAATACATCAGAGTTCATTATTACCAATCAGTTCTACCTAGTATTAATAGTGTTTACTAAGGGTATGTAAATTTTCATACTTGAGAAGATCGACATAACCATGAATGAATATTCAAATAACTTTTCCAGGTTGGCCTAGTATTCACATGAAATCATTTATAATGAGTGAATAAAAGCCCGACAGTTCGAGTTATGGGTTCCATTAGATATCCATTATCATGATTTCTTGGTAAAACATCCCACTAATGTAGATATTCTAGATATAGAGATAATGGTTGAGATTGAACTCATTGGTATGTTAGGGTTGATGGTATTTCTTTCTTCTCCTTGGGGAAACATGATTTCCTAAAAATAAAAATAGAATCATGATGATTCTCATAGTATTTATCGATGGAATGGTTAGTCATGAACTCCTGAAGTGCCAAATGGATGTTAGCTGATTTACTATGAGTTAGTAAAATTGGGAAATTAGAAGAGTATTTTCACTCAAGTAATTAAAAATTATAGCTCGTGTAGATTTTTATGGATGTTGATGATATTATAAAGAATATTTCCACTCCACACAATGGAATTTAATCATCACCTCCATCTAAAACACCAGGGAAATAAAATTCTTCACATATAAAATATTTCCATCCACATAAGTCAAGAACAAAGTGTCATCACATATTTAATGGGACTCTAGATTAATTTTATAATACTCATCGACCATGAGAGTTATCATTTATATAGCTTCATCATTACTGACTAATGTGTTTAATATGAGTGAATATAACACATTTATTTCAATACTTATCACTACTTTGTTATATATTCATATGGTTAAACATTAGTTTCCATTGGATATTACTACACCAAATGGTACGAAGAGCGAGTTGGGTCTCTGTAGTCCCATTTTTTGTATTCTCTTTATTAGATGTCCAGTATTTTTGTAGTATTTTGGTACTCAATATGAAATATCATGATTTTATTTACAATATAGATGATATAATTTCCAATAAATCTCAGATATATTGTTATATTTGACAGGTCTAACTTACAACACCCAATGGTGTACTTGTTTTCATTCAAGGATAATGCAACCTATGGTCGAGAAATGGATGAAATATTTATCCAGAGTTGGGGAATATTATATATGGGTACTCTTTTTTAGATCGAGATTCAATGAGGGGTGATATTCCCCATGATTTCCACGAGTTCTAATCATTTTTAATATGGTGTATTCTTGTTTAACTCTTGTAAGAGATATTGATTTTTCCATTAACAATATGTTCTATAGTCAACCGATTCAAATACATATTACCTCATAGAAATAGTTGAATTGAATGAGTTGGTGTCCCTGTTGGACGATCTTATAGAGGATATTCTTAATTCTTGGATTATCACCTTGGTTAGGATTTTGGTGATCATTTGGGGTTGGTTATGTTTTCTTATAAAAAAATATACCAGTATATGATCTGAATGTCTTATTTTTAGGATTTGTATGGTTTTATTGGTAAATCCATGTTTAGTTGGTTGAATATTTGTGAAATTTCCAATATAAGACCAAGTTTAGTCCAAGAGATGATATCTATGATTATGTTGATTCATCACTAAATGTTGACATCATAGAGCTGATACAAGGATTATGATGATCATTGTCATATGATTTTTAAATTTTTATTTGGTGTCCCTGTATTGTTGATGGTTTCACCCTGGTTGGGTCATTGATGACATTATATTCTAGGGAAGATCACTCCTTTTTTTTGGGACCATTCAAGGTTATAGAATTGGAGGGGAAATTTTCATAAGATATATCACTACCATTGTAGTTTACACAAAAAATTGATGTTTTCCAAGTATCATAGCTGATAATGTACCTCTCACATCCATCTCATATTTTGACATGGAGTGATCTTGAGAGGGACTGTGTTTTATCTATAACACAATTCCAGTTAGGGTTTTTTATTATAAGACCAATTTACTTCTTGGGAGGAACAAACCTATGGTCTATGTGCTCTTATCTTATGGTTCTGATTCTCATGAAAATTTAGAGAGGGATACACTGATGGGATAGTAGTGACCTCAACTTTTTGACATAGAGGCTTCTTACTAGACTTTTGGAGGATAGTGAGTTGAAACTATAGGGAGGTTGTAACATATTATTACTATTTTTAGGTATTCCCAAACCCTATTGTGTGATATTATTATTATATTAACTGTGAAAAATGATTAATCAATAAAATTTTGGTAAATGTGTGATGGCCTTAAATTCTAGTTAACAACATGAAATGTTCAATTAAATATTTTTGGGGCTCAATAATGAGTTAGTTTGAGATTACAAGGACTCCATATCCACGATGAAGACAATATACAAATATTTATTTTATTTTATTAATAGACTTCAATTTATTTTAAATAAACGAATAACTTAAAATGATGTATCTAATGTGAAATCTGAGACCACTCCTAAGATTGAAATAAAGTGTTTACCCTAGAAGGGGTAAAATATTCAATGGAACCAGAAATTTGGAAGAATCTCTCATAAGATAATGTTTTTAAATTATATTTAATATAATATCTTATTATAAATAATTAAATATATTCCAAAACGTTGTGTCATATAGAAAACATGAGACCCCTTATATGTCCGAGACATGTTTTTTACCCTATTTAGGTTATAAAATTTTTATGAACCATATGTTTGTCTGTCTTCTCACAAAAATTTCCATTTCAATATTTAATTAATTTTTAATCAATTTCATTAATATTAAATAATTAATATCTCTAAAATATTCCACCTTATTGGAAATATGAGACCATCATTGGGTCCATAATGGGGTGTTTTAATTAGGAATGGCATAATTTTTATGTGTAATAAACATTTCGTGTCATATAATGTTGTAGTAAAATATAATAACTATTAATTAAAAAGTGGATTTATTTTACATAATCTTTATCTCTTCCCCCAAAACAAAGAGAACCATTATTTTTAATTCTATTATTATACATGTACTTCCATTCCAAAATGTTTGTACTCATTTTAATCTGTAGTGCATTAAATGGGAGAAATTAATGATGTAATTATTAATTTTAGATTGCATCAAAATTTTCATCTAGTTCTTGATAGAGGGTTTCGAGTGAATGAATCATTTTTTTCATGGTTTCAAGATGATGACAAATCAATTTGTTCATTCAGTGTTTTTAATCCATATGAGTCTTAGCAACAGGAGATATAATCTACACACTTTAGAAAAATTCAGTTGTGGTTCCCATATTCTTCGTCACGTGTGGTCCATGTTCACCACCATAGGATGTTTGTTGTTTTTGATGTCATGAGTTTCATTTTATTTTATTATCTATTTGTTACTCTTATAATGTTTAATATTATATAATTTCATTGTTGTTGATGAAAATTGCAAGATGTCAGTACTATTGAATTCATATTGATGAGTAGAAGATAAATAATATTTTTTTCATTGAAATAGCCAAGGCATTAATTGATATGTTTTTCATTTTAAATGGATATTTGAAAATATATTATCAATGGATATTCACATTTATTTATGGATATATAATTCATAATATTTTCGTATAAAAATTAACATCAATTATCTATGGATAATGACACATTTTATACAAAATAATTATCAAAGTAATTATTAGAAAACAATTAAACAAAATTATCAAATGATAATTTGTAGAAACAAAGTGTCAGATTTTTTTTTTGAAAAAAGATAGTTTTTTAGGAATAATTATTATCATAAAATTAAAAAAATTATCAAATAATAATTATTGTAATTGTAAAACAATAATTTTAAAATTATCCAAGAGGTATAAAATATTATCACATGTAATATTTTGATTAATTATTTGAAAATTATCCAAGAGGGATACAATATTATCAAATATAATATTATCAAATATAATATTAAAATTATCGAAGAGGAAAAAAAATTTACATGTAATATTTTAATGAGTAATTTGAAATTATCCACAAGAGGTAAAATATTATCGGAGGTAACATTTTGTTGGATACATTCAAAATTATACATGATAGAGAATGTATCATCACACGTAAAATTTTACTTCTTTTTGAAATAAAATAACTATGTTTTGTTCTAAGAACATATTACAAACATGGTGATTTTTGTATTAATGATTATGGTGATAAGGTCTTGATTAGGTTAATTAAACCAAACAAGGTGGTCTATCATTGCCATTGATATGAACGACGTTTAGGTAGGAGGGTCTGTCCTAATTTTCCAAATTAATTATGCTTGTATTTATTGATTTATTTAAATTTTTTATTCAAGTTAATTTTATAAAATGTTCATTGAATTAAATTAATAAAACATGATTATAGTAAACCATAAGATTTGAAATTAGTTCGGAACAAAAATTTAAAAAACCCCCAATTCCATTGAATTGGGACATGTTAACGAAATTTGGTTAGTTAAAATTATTGAATTAAAATTGATGATTTGATTGAATATTTGTCAATTAAATTTATGAATTTTGTTGTGGAAAATAATTGAATAGAATATTTAATTGGGTTTGAATGAATTTTAAACATGTGAAAATGTCATAAAAATTATATGATATAAACATAGTTGATTTATCTTGTTGATACAGAATGGGTTTTATGAAATTTTTGTTGGTTTTAATAGGAAATGAAGTTGAATTTTTTAAATGGGATAATGTAATTTATTTTATTTCAAGAAGTCCTAAAATAAGTTTCCCATCATGTAAGAGAACATTCAAGCCCTAGGTTGTTTGTGAGTTATTTGGGTACAGTCTACGCTATTTCAATGTCCATAAACATACCAGTGGCTGGTCACATCCCTAATGGGAGTGTGATGAGTTACCTATATCAAGTTTTAGGGGGACATGAGTATACACATTTTTATTTAATCACTTATACGGTAAGGAATACTATAATAGTATAATATTATCATATATACATTAATGATAACCATATTTCTCGATTTTTTATTTAGATTTGAGATATAAATGTATGCCAATGTTATAAAAATAATTTACAAGTTTTTAATGGATTTATATAAATTGTTCCATGAATTTATTTAATCTATTTTTTTTTGAAATATTCTTTTTTTAAAGTAAACCATTTACATTAAATATATTTTCCCATCGTTTGAAAATGTATATCACATTTTATTATTTTTTTTTATTTTAAAAACTTTTTTATTCTTAATTTTGAAATATTTTAATTATATAACCTATAGGTGAAATCTATTGTGGAATCATTAGTGTTATAATACTAGTCTTAGGATCACACCTTTTTTGTACTTCATGTTTTGGTAGACTTTCTTCTTCTTTGTTCAAGAAAAGGAAAGAGGTATCTTAAGGGTAGATCCAGCTATTGAGCTTTGTACATGTTGAGTTGGGTCATTAGAGACCTTGGGGTTGTTTTCCCTTTTTAGTACATGTGTCGTTGTACTTTTGGATTTTTATTCCTAGTTGTATTCTATTACATAACTCATATTGACGTTTACTTTTGTAAAGAAAACTGTATTTTCTCTATTAATTCCACTATTTTTTGTGTAAAATTTATTCCCCCATGCATGTTTCATGATGCCAGGTGATAGTCCCTAACCAGATGGGATTTAGAATTCCCTTTCTTTCCATTTTAGTTATAGCTCTGTAATAGTGTTACCAGGGTACCCGAGTTAGTTCATGATATTATTCACATATATTTATTATTGTTTTATTTTAAAATTTATTATTCATCTAGATTTTAATATTTCTTTAAACTTCCACTGTATTAATTAATTATTAATATATTCCAAAACCCTGACATATATTTAGTGTGAGGTTGTCTTGATAGGTGCACATAGAGTACAACTATGGTGGAAAAACCTTAGGATTACTATTAGGGAAGTGTTAGATTTATAACACTACTTTATGTATCCAATAATTCAAATTACTAGTTAATTGATCCTCAGAACACATATTGTATAATCTATTCAATGTAGTGAATAATTTAATAACAAAACTACATTAACATGGGTTAATATTCTTATATTATAGTGTGTAATTTTATTGTCACTACAAAACATATTCCATTATTTAGAAACAAATAACATCAAAATCTAATATGATATTATGTTCTACATTCACATTTTTTTGGTGTTAATGATATACCATAATTTCAACATATTGTACATCCTTGGTTAAAAAAATTCATAAGTTAGATCATTAGGAAACCATGGTGGAGAATATAACATGAGTTGTTAAATCAGTCATATTTGGTATTCAAATTTTTTATTAGGGCCCAAAACACACACTAATGGGCATGAATATATCTTATATTTCAAAATAAAACATATGTAATCCAACTGAGTTATTATTACATATTTGTTTTCTATAAAAATATTTCATATTTCAATCCAAAATTAATCTCACATAGTATGAGAGACATCCTTTTCATTCCTTCATAACTATATAAAATATATATCCCTGAATTTATATAGGTTCCTATATATTATTCAATGTATGATGACTATTTTCCCAATAATTATTTTCCAAGTATTTAATAATTATATTCACAAATTTTATAAAATTTTAAATAATTATCACACCATCTATTGTAATGGAGTGTTACTAAAAAAATCTCATATTGATGTTTCAAAACATATGAAAAGTAATAAACTTAATATATTAAATAATATTAAATAATTTCCCCAGTTCAATTAACTTCCACTTGAAATTATTTTTTTTCCTCTGTTAAACAATTTTTAATTTTCACAAACTAAATCTATAATCTCAAATATATACTCTTAATGACTGTGGTGGTTAACTTGTTAGAAATGAGTTAAATAATATTTATACAAATAAACCACTTCACCAATTCCACTCTTTAAATATTATTTTACAGATACATAATTTTAAACATCCTTCATAACTCATAAATTAAATTATGATATGTTATCTACACATTTTCCTTTTAAAATTAACATTCCATACATTTTTTAACCCTAATGAAAAATAATTAATAATTTTATTTCATAGAAGACATGTATGTGCATTTCACTTATTTTAAGAGTGATACTAAGCCAAAAATAAGTTATTATAATTACAATTAATCCATTATATTTATTTATAATAATAGAGTATTGAATGTAGGCATCGAAAATTAGAACAAATATATATCCTTGACTTACTAGCTGATTTATTTTTTTTAACCCACATCACTTGTGACGTGTTATTATAGATTATTCCTTGATCAATTCAGAACTAGAAGTTTGAAATAAATTCTTATTAATTATAAAATTATTATTTATTAAAATTACATAAGTTGTTACCTTTGTTTAGTAATCATGTTACCTAGAATTGAGTACAATTATCTTGAGTGATCAGGTTAAATTTTGGATGCAGTAGATTTCTAAAATCAACTTATATAGTATTAAACCTCTTTCTATATGAAAAAATATTCCACCATCTCCAAAAATCATTTTAAACATAAATTAATATATTTCAATTGTTTGGTCAAAATAGAAATGAAGCAATAAAAAAACTGAAAAATTCCTAAATTACAGAAAGTTTCCTCCCTATTAAATATTAATTTAAATTTATATGAAAATTTCCTATAAAATATTATATTTATCAAATAATTAAAACATATATTTTTAATCAGCTAATTAATATATGGGTGTGAGAAGAAAATTTTATTTTACAAAAGGCCGGATGAGTGTAATTTCCATCAATGGAGACGCTAGGAGATGTCGATGATAATTACTCTATTTCTAACCATATAATTTAAATAACTACCTCTATTTTATTCTAGTCATATCCAGTTCAAAAATGTGAAAAATCATTAGTAACTAAAATTATCCCTTCGCCTTTCGAACAATGCTTTCAAGGAATGAATATTCAACTAGAATTGAATACAAAACGATTTCTCTTAGGTTTATGTATCCATTATGAATTAGTTTTTCATGCTCCATAATTTTTAGTTTTTTAAATACAATAGTTAGGAATACTTATATTATAACAGACTCATCTAATTTTATTGATATAACCAAGTGATGTTGGGATAACTTCATATTAATTTTATTTTAATACACTTCCCAATAGGATGTATATTCCAATTTCATAAAACATTGAAAAATATTCCCATTGAATAATTGATAATATAAGATTATAATTGAGAAATTTTTTGTTATTCAATAATCAGTCAACAATTCTTCCATTTTTGGATCCAATCGATCCTTTTGGGATTCATAGATGATTTTAGAATTATTTTAATCTCTCTAAACGAAATATTATCTTTCTGATTGGTTGGTGGTTTGTATGATGTGAATGTTAAGTGGTTTACTCAATATATTCTAATCAATGTATGCATGTTTTAATATATAAAATGACTTATTTTACAATTCATGACATCCTTGAGTATTTGAAACCTACAAATGTTGTTAGTCATAAAATAATAACACTCATTAAATCGTGTATTTTTTATAGATTTAGATTTTACTTATTTCGGAACATAATTAATCCAATGTAATTTGTATGAATAACCAAAATATAAAGAAATGGGTCCTATAAAATCAATGAACAAATTTTATTGATTTTATATAATTCTAATTATTATTGAGAAGTTTCTCATCTTTTTAAAATGTTTATATTCAATTTTTGTTTTTTCATTTTGTATATAAATCATGAAAACCATTTACAATTTTTTTATAATACAAAAAGTCTACAAATAATTCTAATATGTTATTTGAGGTTTATAATTTACTCCATATGATATTGTGTTTTAAATGTTTAGTATAAAATGTACAGTACTAAAATAAATACAGTTACTAATCATTGGATCGTTATAGATTTTCCTTAGGTATAGAACTCATATTTAATATATTTTTCATATAGATTATTCTGTTGAAATGTCAATAGTATATTATTAAAATCCTTCTCACAAAACTCATTGATTTCAATTTATATTATAACATCATATATATATATATATAATACAAATAATGTTGATATAATCTCTAAATATTATTTCCAGTATGTCTATAAATATTTATAGAGAATTAGTGTGTCTGAATGGAATCACTAGGAACTCATAGTGTCTATACCTTGTCTGAATGGTAGTTTAGGATATATACTTCCTAGATATATTTATTTAGGGATATCCTGACCAAATGTGAAACTTATAGAAATTCTAAATCCCTCATAGTCGATTTAACATGTTTTCATTCCCAGTATGTCAATACATGTTCTTTAGATTTTTTTTTTCAATTCATGAAAATTAATAACATGTGAGTTAACACATCGTTTTTCATTTTTGAGGTGGACTGTCCCACCCCGTATTGAAGAACATTAGTGTATAAAACACTTCCAATTTATATTTTAACTACATTTCATTTTCTTCAATTAAACAGTGGTCATTTAGTAAGGATTATTCTATATGTGAGGAGATTCATGTGTATGTCTATTTGATATCCCAGCATCTCGATCAAGAAGATGTCTACTTTAATCTTTTTTGAATAAATCGGCATAATCTGGCACAATGGGAATGTTTTTTAGAATGATTAAATAATTTATTGTAATCATTTAATCTATATAAGCATAATCATAATACAATATCATCTATGAATGAAAATAATATTCCATGACTGATTCATCATCCTCCATACACTTTTATTAACTCATTGAATGACCTCATTGGTGATGGGTTATATCCATATCCTAAATGTTTATTTTTTTTCTTTATATGGGGATATATAATCAATTCCTAATATATAATCAAAATCCATTAAATGAAAATATATTTTATTTTATTTTATATTGACTCCACATATATTATCTAGGTAGATTTTATATAATTGGGATGTAACAATTGCTTCATTTTATATTCTCATATATAGCTCAATACCCTCATTTTGAGCTTGTTTTTGAGTAGTTCTAATACACATATAATATATTAAATAATACATTGAATGAAAATCAAAATGTAAATTAACCTTTATTGTATTAATCATTGGAATAACTATCAACATATTAATAATAGGTTCCACCTCATTAGTAGTGATATCATATTAACATACATTATACTTATGCCTTGAAGGATGTTTTGATTCATTTTCATTGAGAACCCATTTCTTTGGGTATTGAATATCATAATAAAATTATTCCATATAGTTGAAAACATATACAATATGTTTTTTATATGAATGTTCTTTTCCTCCATTTCATAAGGGTATTTATTGATCTATAATTTATTTCTATTATCCTGATTCCCTTGTTTTCCACATATGAATTATCTCCAAATTCATTTCATAAGGTTCTATGGATTCTTTTACCACTGTTTTGAGACATGATATGTTTTTTTCTCTTTCCACCATGATATTTTTTATTGATGTTCCCAAATAAATATATATTTTATACATTTCTATATGTAGACCTAGGAGGCCATTGTGAGTCCCAAATAATTATGTCAACCTATAGGTAACAACAAATTATAAATTCATGACTACTAATGTTTCACATCATAAATATTCTCATATAATTGTAATTAATTAACTAATAAAATTTTCCACTATACATTAATCATTGATGAAGAAGATATAAATTTTATATGAAATGGTGATGCAGTTTTAATCATATATCCAACAGACTCAATATAATTTTACTTATTTTCACGGAACTATATTCCTAGTTTTATATAGAGATATTTTATAAACTATTTATTGATAAATAATTTTTGCAATTATTTTAAATTTTTGGATCCAATATCCCCTTTGGACTTTGTGTTCATGAGTAATTTCCACCACTAATCTGATTCCCCCATTATATGATAAATGAAAACAAAAAATATCTATATCTATGCGAATATTAGTACCAATAATAATCAAAAATGGAGTCAATAAAATGTTATGTACTGAGGGTGTAAAATTAACCATTAAAGGATGTATGACATAGTCACATAAATGAATGAACAAAAAAATGTTATTACATAGGAGAATTATGAAATTCCACATGAAGGAAGTTATTATTGATAGTATGAGACCACTAAACTAGTACTTCAATAAATGTCATATATCACACTCCTATAAGGTTGTTTATATCATTTTGGAAATAATCACATTTAATATAATGTTGGTTTTTGACATATTTTTTCTTAAATAATTAAATTATATTAAAGAAGAAAAATAATATGAGAATAATTTAACTAATAAACATATAAAAGGTAAACATGTAATGTTAAATGAATTAATTAATAAATGATAACAATGTCATAAATTATTTGTTTCTAGGATTGAATTTAGTTCATCAATGATAATTTTTTTATTAATTTTTTATCCTAAAATTATATTCATATCTATCATAATGGGTTGTAATGATTTAGTAAATTTATCTAGGAATAACCATTGAGTGTGTCAATCTATGTATACAAAAAATACACTTTTATGTCATATTGGAAATTATTTTGTTAATACACAATGATTGATGTTTTTAACCGTAGGCACTATTGTTACAGAGCTATAACCACTTATACTATCCATAAGTGGATTTAATTTCCTAGAATCAACTCGCTATACACCTCACCAAAATTATAGGATATTTTCTTACAAATTGTCTTATCGTTATAGTTCTAAATTAGTATTCTAATTAAAAATTTTAAAAAATAACTATATATCCCTGTAATTTCAACTATATTGACCCAATCTACTTGTAGATATTATTAAATTTTTTTAATGTAAATATCATTTAAATACAACTCAAGGTTCCCAAGTCCCATTATATTTTGAAGTATTTATATATAAAATATAAATATTAAAATTAAAAAATCTCTTGTTTTAATTTATAAATGGGTTCATAAACATAATTGATCTCCTAAAATTACATTGTATTATGTAGTTAATGCAATGAAAAACAATGAGATAAAAATTCCATTAGGGTAACAAGATTTATAAAGAAGCATAATGTGTAAGCCATATGTATAACACGATAACATAAAAAAGGATCACAAGTAACCACATGGGAGTTTAATAGAAAAAGTTGTATCATATGACCATGGATACATTGTTAATTTGGAAACATAAAAAAGAGACATAATAATAATTTTAGTATAACTTCTACGACAACATCACATGGTTGAAATAGTCACATCGTGGATTAGGGTTACTCCCTGAACCCATATATAATGTTTCATGTGGGAATCAAATTATACAATGAATTAGATCACTATATACTAACAACCATCATAACATTTTCATGATTATGTGTAGCAAAACAATATACAAATTAGTAAGCATAATGATAAAAATCACCTTGGGAAATAAATTGGTTGGATAATATTAACCTATATTAAAATCAATGGAAATATTTCAATGATTAGAAAAATAATAATGAATTAAATATTATAGATGTTCATATATATATAAATAATTATTTTTCTTAAGAAAATAATTTGGGAATAAAAACATTAAATGAGTCTAATATAAATGAATAAGGAATAACGAAGTTCCAATTAATCAAGATAAAGATTAATGTTTGAGTTTGAGAAGTAGATTTATTAAATGTATTACCCCATAAATAAGTATAAAAAATAATGTTATATATTTAAGAGACATATATATAATAAGAAAAAAATACATCTTCAAAGGTAAATTCATGTTTATTTAGAAATAGAATGTTCATAACCTTATGAAAATGGGTTATTGAGATAGATCCATCACCATAAGTTTCATATTTCATCATATTAATAAAAAAATCCTATATAATAATTATATATTTACTATAAATTAATTAAAAAACATTAATAATATATATATATATTATTATATTATTTTCTAATTACATATTTCTAGGACTTTTTTTAACAATTCTTCATTAAAATCATTGTTTCAGGTGATAATTTATTTGTTTTTTATACCTGCCTCTGTTAACCAGTATAAATAATTATACAATGATTTTGGTTATATTAAATTATTTTTTTATATATCATATTAATATCAGATATATTATAGGTATATATATAGAGTTATCCATGAAAGGTAGAGATAAAAAATTAATTACATTTTTTATGGAGACATATGGTTAAACGTACACATGAATGTTGTTTCTATTATTGATGGATGGAATTATAGAAAGGAAATAACAATTCACCAATATAGAATAATAATAATATCATAAATAATAAATCTATTTTTTAATATATCATTATAAATAGTTGTGAGAGATGGTGATGAAAACAAATTACATCGATTTATGAGGTAATATTCCGCTGTACATGTGAATGGAAATTTTATTTCCCAATTTATAGAATAGAAGATGCATCTTGGTGATGAAATTATTATAACAAATTTCATGTATATGGAATATAGTGGTGTTATTGTTTTAATTAGGTTTCTTTAATATTTTAAGAGGTATAAGAAGATATAAATGTAAACCACTTTGTTAATGATTATACATCTTCTTTAGACAACATCTTGAAAATTAAACATTAAAATACATAAGGTTGGTGTAGTCTTAAATAAATAAATTTTGAATACTTGTAGTTCATTCATTAAGATATTTTCTAGGGATTGGATGATGTAAATGTGTGTTTATGTGTGAAAAATAATGAGTGGATTTTCCCTTTTAATTGTAAGTTGAGGTTAATCCATGGAGTTACATAAAATATTCATTTAATATAAATTAATATTTATGGAAGAGAGGATCCAATATGATATAATTCTTTTATATTATTAGTACAGTTTTATATGAAATTATAAAAATAAATTTTCACAAGTTTATAATAGGTTTTTTAAATTATCTCTTTGTTTTATCATGTATTACCCCTTTCGGAAAATTACCCTCAAAATATATTTTTAAAATTTTGTCATTAATATAGTTTTTCTAAAAAAATTGACACACATAAAAATTAGATGATATTTTAAATCATATAACAATTAATTTGATGAATATATAATTTTTTGAAATTTTAAATAAGTTAACAAACTATTTTTATTATAAAGTAAAATTAATGTCATTTTTAGATTACATCATTTGATTAGAATTTGAAAACTTCATGAAAGTAATAAAATTAAAATATAACACATTAAATCCATTATGAATTTTTTGGCTAAAAAAGTCACGAGACTTATAAATTTCTACAAATTATATTACTATTATCATTTTTAAAATCATTTATTTCATTTTTCTATGAATACAATAATTTATGTATCGTTGTTTCATAATATTATAAGGTACTAATTTTATTCAAGTAAATTAAATACTAATTACCATGTTAAAAAATTATATTTATATTTATTTCAGAATATAAAATTTCTATTTTTTATCCCTATATAGAAATTGTTGTGATAATAAAACAAAGAGAATTATTTTTTTCCACATTTTAATAAATAAACTAATATATTGGTCAATACAAAAGAAATATGCAGCAAATTTGAAATATTTTAAAAAAAATTGATAGACATAGACTAATCCCCCACACACAATAGGATAATAAAATGTTTAAGGATAATTTTTAGTACTTTTAAAATAATTTATGCATAATCAACCTATTAACGCATATCGTTAGGAAAAAATTTTAGTATGGTTACTATTTAATATAAACAAAATTTAATGGAACATATTTTCAAAATTTGGACCTCATAAGTAATCATATGGAAATTATATTTCAAGAATATATTTTTAGATGATTAAAAAACTAATTTATGATGAAATCCCCAAACCCAATGAATAATAGTTTTTGTCTTGAAAACATTATTTTTATGTATAAATTTTTATTGAATAATTATACCAAATAATAAATACTATTAAAAATTTTATTATTATTAATATAATATTACTAATGTGACATTTAACTCATTTTGATAAATATAAATTTATAGAATACATGTAAAAAATCCCATTTGTAATAAAAATAACTATTTCATACTATTCATTGGGAAGTATAAATTTCCCAAAAAAACCAAAAATCAATGCTATGATATTTTTGAAAATTTTCATTCAAATAAGATATCCATTTAACAAAATAATGTTACAATAGAATCAATAATGTTATTATAATTACACAAACAAATAGAAACCATTTTTTATATAACATGTTTTTTGGAAAAATAAAACTACTAGTAAAAAAATTATTGTTCAATTCATATACATTAATAAATTTTTTATTTAGTATATAATTTAGATTTATTTTATAAAATGGATGATATTATTCATACTTAACAATTAAATGTCTATGTTATAATTTTTATATTTAAATTATAGTGTTTATATAATATATGAAAATTTTTACAAAGCTCGATCATTCATATTAAAAATACTATTGAATATGGTATTATTTTCTAAATGTGGGGAGATACAAGATCTAATACTAGACACTAGATATACAAAATAACTTTAGTTCATATATCTGTAGGTTTATTATAAATTCAATATTGTCTCATTGACATAATCATAATTATTTTAAAATCTAAATTCATAATGAACAGCTCATCATAATTCCTATAATGTAATCCCTCTGAAATAACCTTATGTTTCATCAAAAAACTGTATTGGATTGAGTATAATACATTGACTGGTGGAAAAAAACAACATTGGGAACAAAAGAATCTATTTTATCCTTCCTTATTCTCGATACATATAACATTTTTATTCAAAATAATATAAAATTCCATCACCAAATTCATTATTTCTGACACTAAATAATCTATTCATGATTTTTACATTCTTGGTATTCTATATTTTTTGTTAAAAATTTCTCTATGTGGAGGTAGATAATATTGTATATTGATTTTTTTGGTCACAAGTGAATTCTAAAGATTCTCAATGAATTTACACAAAAATAATTTGTCCAAAAAATTATGTTTTACTCATAAAAAATTAAGGTAACTAAATGATTTATTCGTACATAGTTGATGTTATTGTTTGATCCAAGTCATTCGCATAATGAAAGAGGATCCTAATTTTTTTTCAATCCACAGTAGGTAATTCAAGGAGATTTCATGGTATGCAAATTTTCAATAAAATATAAATAACTTCTAGAAAGTGGTGCCCTTTCTAAGTGTTCCCCTATTTTATGTACCAAAAGATGGAGGATGGAGTATTTTTTATTGAAAAAAGGATGAATCTAAATAGAAAAATTAATATTTTGTACATAATGTTTGAATGTAAATTAAAAAATTGAGCATGTGTGGTTTTGGGACCTTCACGTCAAAATATGGAAAATGTATGATATGAACACAAAATATGAAATTTTGTGAAAAATGAGTTTGTGTTACATAGAAATGATTCACACTGTGGAAGGTGTACAAGTCTCTTACACACCAAATATGATAATAAAAAATAACTTGTAGTTATGGGGGAAGGTTATGAAGTAACACACATGTAGGTCTATCCATTTGAATAAATTGGAGTCCACCCCTTCACTCAACGAAAATTTTCCCATGAATATCTTGTCTATCTCATACAAGAAAGAGTTCAACGTATAGGTGTTGAATATAGTGAAACATTTATATGGAGGGTTATTTATTTTTAACTAGACCGTTCGAAACTCATGGTTTGGAAACAAGAATGATAAATGTTATCTGAAATATACCTTGGTTGAAAACTATAAATGTTCTTATCATGTATATATTTTCCATGAAAGTGCATGAGTTTCATTATAATCATGTTTTTGAATATCCATTTTCATTGACCGGATAATTTAAGTGTGTTAGATCTAGGATTATATGTATAAAGTGGCTCATAATAATTAGTTAAACCATCTTAAATTCCCATATTATTTAACTGATCTTCATGACATTAAACGAAGTTAAGCATCACTAGAGAAAATGAGCAAGGGGGTGTTGACTAAAGTGATATGAATGAGGAAGTGTAATATCCCTAAATATATTTTAAATGTAGTGTACATGGAAAAAATAGACAATTCTTGATTTTCATGTAATACAAAACAAAGAGTAAATCTTATTGGAATTAGGTATTAACAATAAATTGTCAAAATATGATCATTGGAGGAGCCCTTAGTTGTTATACAAGTAAAAATGGTGTGCTCTGTCTCTATATTCGATAGTACAAAATCATAATGATTATAGAAGATTATTTCTACATGTTCCAACCGATATAGAAACAACATTTTATGGTTATAAAAAAATTACACCCTAATTCACCCCTTCTCTTTCAGGGTACTCTAGGTCCAATCAGTTATACATACACATCCAATTCAAATTCTCAAATAATCTTATATAGTATGTGAGAATTCAATTTTATTCAAATTTTATTATAAATGTAAATTACTTCCCCATGATACTCTCCACTTTCCAAAAAATTACATAAATGAGAATAATAAGGCCCCAACCATAAACATTAATTAATCATGAATTAAATGAATAATTCACATAGAGGATCTTTTCAAGTTTAGAGTTTTAGAGAATTAGGTCATAACTATTACATCTCAAAAGATTACATAGTAGACACTTCTACTATGTTTCCATAAAATAAAATAAAAGAAAACATAAAAAGAAACATGTCTAGTTCCATGATTTAGATAGAATGTATTTCCTTGATCCCATCTTTAACCCTATTCATCTTTATGTCCTATGGAAAACATTTCAAAAACATGGGATGAATATAAAAATCCCAATAAAGGATACAAAAAGAAGGAAAACTATTATTTTTTCAAAAACAACAAGTAAACCATGAGTATTTTACCAATGTAATACTTTTCACCTTTATGAAGTAGTAAAAACTCTTCACTGGATAAAATTCCTTTACTTACCCATTTTTAACCAAAATATTACCATAAAACCCATAAAAAGAACACATAACATATAAAGGTAACTTGGGACATAAATATACTTAAATGGAATAACCATACGGTCGACTTCCACACATACTTAATTGAATAGCTATACGGCCTACTTCCATACCCAATGCATTGGAGGTTATAACGTAACCACCCATCCTAGTATTCACGGCACCACCCATCATATGGTTTATCACGTAACCACCCGTAAAATGTCTAAGTACCATCATGACACATAATATATTGAAAATATAAACATTTCATTAACAACATTTCATTTACAGTCACAATAAGTAATTCCAAGATATTAAATTAATCAATCCATTTTTAAAAACCATTTAAAAGAGATTTTTGAATCAAAGTTTCACATACCACTTTGAAAATTTTAATGGAATATTAATTTTAAAACATTAAAGTCCGTAAAAATAAATACAGAAAACCATTTAGAAAACATGGACATTAAATATAAAGATTTAGAATAATGAATCTTTAAAACATTTAAAATGATATTTTTCTTAAAGAGTTTTTAACAAAATGAGAGACTCTTGAATACAAATAATTGCGGAATAACATTTAATACAAGCTTTATAATATCATGAGAATAAATTTATTCATGATATAATATGTCAAAGGACAGTATAAAAACCTTATAAAAGTGAATTGGTGCATAACAACAATGAAGTCTCAATGAAAATGTAAATTGAGATGAAATCAATTATAAAGATGGTATCCTTAAATTAAGGATAATTATATCACATAATTATGTGTGAGAAATATAAATACACCCAATATATGTGGATATTAAGTGTGAAACAATCATATTTCATTCACACATATTCATAGGATGACATGTTCAAGAAGTACAAGTTGAACCCAAAGAAATTGAAATTGGGTTAAGACGTTCCCTTGTAATAATTCGACAGCCTAATGGTGTCACTTCAAAATTCTGAAAATTAGTCGATGAGAGAGTGAATGGTATCTCATCAATTGGACATATTACATCAATAAGGAGATATAATAACATATCCCAACATAATAATATGTAAATTAAAAGACATACCAAAAGTGGTCTTTTAAAAAGAGGAGGGTGAAAGGTTCCCTTACCGACTTGGGTAACTTTCGAAACGTATACGCCATGAAACAAGGACTATAATACATTGATGTAAATTCTCATAAATTAAATTATATTACACAAATATTAGAATAATGGGCAGTACATACACCACTCAAAGGAAATGGTGGAAAATGTAGCATAAATCTCAAGGGAATAAAAGTGAGATGAACAATCCCTTACAAAACCTCGGAAGCCTAACAACTCCAATTAAAACTTCCAAAAATAGATTTATGAGATCAAATAATGTCTCTCGTAATATTAACATAAAAATTAAATAATGAGGAATATAAAATAACATCATAAAAAATAAGAAAGATGAGCTTTAAAGAAATGACATAAAAGGGAGTACTTAAACAGAAAGAGAGAGGTATGATCCCTTACCTTGTGTCTGACGTGACTCGATTTCTCATTAATCTCCAGAATAATAAACTATTTTTAATTTATACGTTCTTAATAAACTTTTTAAAGTTTATTATTCCTTTTTATATAACTTATTACCATGTTATAAACGTTATGTAATCATTTAATTTAATAAAGTTCATTTTGTCGATATTTGGTACTTATGTTAAAAAATGTACTTCTTACAATTACATGTTGTTTATGTGGTCAAAGGTTCATTATATACAGAATGATATTAATTATTTAGATATCATATATATCATATATATCTATCATATACATGTTTTTATAATAGTACATAACATTTAGAGGTAAGAAATGAAATGCACCGTTCATGGAGACGGTAAGCCGTACCTACACATGAACGCTACTTTAATTTCTATTTTGTATTTAATGGAATGAAATCATAATGATATATGAGTATATAATAATTTCAGTATAACATCATATATAATAACATTTACTCCATCCTTTATATGTACCAGATATGGTATTAACGAATCAAATCACTTTGAGGGGGTGGTAGTCCGCACTTTCTAAAATGAAGATATCACGTTTACCCACAATGGAAACCATATATTTATGCCATAAATGAAAAATATAGAAGCTTAATGAAAATATAAACATATTATATATCATATATAAATATAGTGACATCTTAATGGCCTCCATTGAAGGTGTTAAAATAATATTGAACAATCATCGTTTCGTGAGCTAGAAATTCACCATCCACAGAAACAGTATGTTCTTTAACCATTAGATGTAGGTGTGTGTAAGTGTAGCTCGAATACTTCTCATAAAAAACTCCTAGTATATGGAAGATACTTTTTTTTACAAAATAAATGAATAAAAATAGTTTTGGGTGTAGGAGAAGAAAAATAAAACAAAAGAGCACAAGTGAAGACATTACCTTAAATTCAGGTAACTCTCTTTGGTTTGAACCAAAAGGGTTTCTTGAAGAGCTTCCTACCTAAGGTAAGAATTATAGGATGAGGAGAGAGATTTGTAGAGACAAAAATATCAGATCTTGGCCGAGAAAAAGGCTTGAGAGGTTTGGGTAAGGAGGTTGAGGTGGGGACCTTTTATAAGAGGAGAGGAGGGGCACTATTGGAAAGGTAAAAATGTTACATTATTTTCAAATGAGTTTCGGATTTTAAAGGTCCCACATTGATTTATTTCAAGTATAAGGTGATAATAGTTCTAAATACACCCAACCAATTGGATTTTGACATGTTTAGGTCTTAGATTTTACATTATCTTTTTATTTTATTTAAATCGTTGAATAATGAGGTAATTGCTGCATCATCATGATGTCATAAATAATTTAATTTATTTAATGTCTAAAAATTCTAAGAAAAATACTATGATGTAGAAAATCTTTTTATCTTTCCAATTACTATTTATAGTCAAAATATTACTTGTATAACCCCATGTAAAAATTGTTTTAGTAAACCAATACATGTTTGTGTCATTTTTACTTTTACTTTAAATAAAAGGCATTAATGTCATTATCATACCCATGTGGCTCCATGGGGTCCCAAAAATAGACCCATGGGTTGTATTAGTCGTCCATGACTCATCCAATAGGGTTAGGACTGGTGTCAAGATATTTTCATTTTATTATAATATCATTATTACCTTATATCACACTAATTACCTTTAATTGCGATTAATAAAACATAAAAGTTACTTTTCATAAAAAATTATTTTCATCCTATTAAAACACATTTTATTTAATAATTATAATATTTTATATTGGATTTTTGAAATTCAAATCACATAAGTGGTAAAGTTCCATTTAAACGAAAAATCTGTTTTTGTAACTACCACTTTGTGGTTTCACTATTCATCAAAAATTAAGGTTTTTCAGAAAAATACCAAAAATTCACCCTAGGATATATTTGATATTCCGAATTCATAAATGATGTCTTTTTTTACCAAATTCATAACATATAAGTTGCATTAATTAATTTTATAATTAAATTCCACCGTCAAATCAAATAGCGTGTTTTTAAGAAACAATATCTATTAAAAGATTGACACTCGTTTATGTTCAATCTCAAAGTGATATTAATTCCAATGACCAACATGGGATTAAATGGTAAAAATATATTCTAATTTAACTTTAATACCAATTAAAAAGACAATCTATTCATATAAATAAATTAGATTAAAAAGTGGTTTTGAATTAAAATACAACATTTTCCACTATTCATTAAAAAAATGAAATTTATCAGACAAATACCAAAAATTTACACAAAGTAAATTTTGATGTCCCAATTCTAAAGAAGAATCTTATTTTGTTAGATATAACACATAAAATTTTCAATAAGTGGATTTAAAAGAGGTTCTCCATCAAAAGGCGGTTAATCGACCTTTTAATGAATATTAGAATGTTTACGCTTAAAATTGGATTCATTCGCATTTTTAATCCTCTAACATTTATTTTAAAAAGTAAAAATATTTGAAAAACATATATAATCATTTTTTAGTTAGTTCTGTTCAATACCATCAATACAATTACTAGGTGTTAACTACCATTTAAAATAAAATTATTTTATTATTAGAGTGCAACATAAGATTTCAAAGGAACTCGTTGTTGCGTATTGGGTAGGCCATCGAGCATAGCGTTCCCTTTAAATTAATATTAACATTTTATTCACAAATAGGGATAAATATAATAATTTCATATTCTTAATTTACCTGGGGAGTTACAATTATGACTATTCTATAATATATTTTTTTACCAAAATATTTTTTACTAATATTCATAATTTCATTACAATTGAAAAATATTCACATAATCTACTGAATTAAGTTGTATTTTACAAATAAAACAATAATGGTCATTCTAAAAAAAGGTGAAAGACTAAAATAAAATCTATATTTATAGTATTTTAACAATAATTTTTATTTTTCAATGAAAAATCAATAATAAAGAGGATATTTATTCACTGAGTAAAGAGGTAAAGTATTTATTAATATAATTAATAGTGGATCAAATTTTCTATTGTTATTTTATTTGGATAATAAAATCCTTATAAAATATACTATATACTGATAAAGATTGATTAAAAGCATGAGTATAATGATAAAATTGAAAATATATTTACATAATGTAATTTCATGTGGGTTATATATTCAAAATGTCAAAGAAACAAAATTCTAATATATCATAATTAAATTAAACATATTTTTTTGAAGTAATTAAAAATATATTAAAGAGTATTGTTCAAAAAGTGGTGTGATGTATAATTAAATGAATAATAAGGTTTAAAAAATCATATATTATGAAAATAATTTATGATACCAAATAGAGAATAAGAATGGGAACATATCAGATTATTGAATTAACATGTGGAGAATATAATGGTTTTAATATTCAATTGATTAATATAAGAGAAATTATTAGGAAATAGGGTTAAAAATATTATTAATCAAGGTGGATAATAATGAACTACAATTATATAACCATTAATAACACTATAAATTTGTTGTTTTAAAGACAAAGATATAAAAAAGAGAGAAAACATAATACAATTTCTCAACAAAGAGATAAGAAAATTAGGTATATTTTATTTTACATATTTATAATTTTGTAATGGATATAATATAGTAATATATTTAAATACGAAAAATAATTATTATTGCAAGAGAAATTCACTTATCCCATGTCAAGTGGAAGGAAAAAACTGAATGAATAAGAATCTATTATATTTAATAAAATTATATGATTAAATGATAATTATAATAACAACCATAGTATTTTGGATAATGAACCAATGGTTTTGTATCCACAACATAAATTATGTATGTAAAGGTAGAAAATATGGTGCTTGAAAAATATAAATATAACAATCATTGAAAAATAAATATGGGAAGCTAGATTAATTATTACAATAGCTGAATATTTTTTTTAATTAATATCTTATAAGAGAATCATGAAGAAATTCTATGTTGTTTAAAAGACCCACTACATTATAATAAATAAATTTAGGGCAGTAATTATCAAATAGATTATAAAAATGGTGATGTCATTAAAAGAATAAAATTATACACATGGGATAAATTTTACTTTTGATTTAGATGTTAATTAAAATATTCTAGGGGAGGAAACTATAAATATTTTTAATGTGTTTTTTATTCTCTTAATCACTAAAAGAACATCCATAAATAATACATTGAAGGGACATTGAAGAAAACTATTGATAAGAAAGAAAAACCTTATTCCTTACAATGAGGATTAGTTGAACATAAGCCTATAACTATGTATTTAATTATTGAATATTCAATTGATGTTAAGTTGGAGTAATAGAGAGATATAATTCATACGGAGAATACTAAGAAAAAAATGAAATAATATTAAATCATGATGAATATAAATAATATGGTTCCATGAATTAAATTATAGAGAATTATAATAATAATTTTTATCCATATAGAAATTGTGTAGTTTCAAAGCCTTATAATAATTTTGAATTAGTATCTATTAAAATGTCAAAAAAATTGGTATAAATGAGTATTCTATTAGAGGTGTTATTTATTATTTTTTTACTTTTGGAAGGGAGAGAAAAAAAAACTTCCAGGGGAAGTAGAAACTTGTAATGTGTATTTCATGATTTAATAATCTTGAACTGGACTGTAGTATTATATATTTTTATAATAATTTAATATACCTATTGGATACTACCATGGTAAAAACATTTTAATAATATTGCTATAATTGAATGAATTTTGAAAGAGTTATAAATGATAATTTAAATGGTTTTATCCTCATTTTAA
Organism: Viscum album; assembly: GCA_963277665.1. NCBI lineage: Eukaryota > Viridiplantae > Streptophyta > Magnoliopsida > Santalales > Viscaceae > Viscum > Viscum album. The sequence goes on from OY728147.1 coordinate 9,571,409, forward strand.
AACATGGAATACCATGTCAATAGACGAAATAGATTTCAAAAACATTTATATATCACTCAATTTTTTGTTATATATTTATTATTTGATATTATTGTGAATGTGATATTTGTATTGAAAGGAGAATTGGGATGGAAGTTGATATTATAGTAGAAAACTCTTATAGATGTAAGTGACTATAACCAATTATATTGAAATTATGTATATATTCTATCGTTTCCTATATTTGGGATCTAATAAATAAAGCATAAGGATATTTTTTTGTAGACAATATCAATGAATTATGTTCACCTACCTAAAATATTTTACAGTTTCATCTTGTTTAATTGTGATGATTGGAATAAAAATTATTATATTAAATTGATATAAGTGAATGTAAATAATAGATATGCATGATTGAAGGAGTTTATGGATAAAATAATGTTTTAATTGATATATAATAGAACAATATAGAAGAATATGAATAAAATTTAAAGAAAATAGATCTATGAATTGTATGATATATATAGAGTTTAATATCTATATTTATAGAAAATCTTGTAAATAAACTTGTTATAATTATAGAAAGGATATACATTGAATTTTATTTTATATTTGTATAATTAAATAATTGGGATACCCATATATGCATTGAGATTTTGTTATTAATGATTATTTAGAGTAAAAAATAATATTACTTAATAATGAAAAGAGTGTTAAAATATTGGGTTGGATATATATAATAGTTGAAAAACTACCTAATGGGAGAGAATATTGAAACTAAATATTTTATTTTACATTTTTTTATATATTAATTGTTGGATGTTTTAGATAATAACAAAATAGTATATTTAGAATGAATATGTGATGAGAATAATTTTAAAACCACGATAATGTTGACATGACGGTACATTACAATCATGCCATACAATATGGAATGAACATGTAAGAGTTTGTTTAATATATAAACTATATAATTTATGGATCACACATTATGATGTAAAAATTTCATGGATGATATGAATAAATAATGAAATTTTATTTTTCTGTGAAATAATGATAGTTATCACAAGTGAAATCCATACATGTGGATGAATAAAACCATGGAAAATAAAGGATCAATTAAATGAGAAAGTGTATGAGTGGAATTGACAAACATGAAATTGAAAAATTATTTACATTATGAAGATATATGAGGAGAATGATATTATCTATTAATTTTATACTAGATATAATGATCACTTTGGAAAATAAATGTGGATAAATAAATAATGGAATAAAAATACAAAATAAAACAATATTATTGTGTAGTTAAATATAACTTCCAAATTAGTTATCTAATATATTGATTAGATGGAATATTTGAATGGATGTAATTATTTATTTAGGAATATCACAGAATTCGGGGAAGTATTATAGGTGTTGTAAAATATTTTTAGGGTATTGGATAAAACCACCTCAAAATCACAATATCCATGTCATGGTTTACAAAATAACTTCACTATTAAAAGGTCAAATTGTATTCATTGTTATAAAAATTAGATATAAGAAAAATGTATGTAGATTAATGTAAATAAGGATAAAATATATTGTTCTTCTATAAAGCATATCGTGGTGTAAATAACAATATTTATGTAAAAAATATTTTTATTAAAAATGTTTCTTAATGTGAAGGTATATCTAAACCACATATTTTTTTAGATCATGATTGAATATAAGATATCAGTCAAATCCTTTTACCAGATGGAGAGTTGCTCTAGGTTCATATAGTTCAATAAAAAATATATTAGAGTTTTATTTTATAGTGTTGTTTTAGAGTTCAATGTGTAGTCATTAAATATATAAAAAATATAAAAAACGGAGTATACATGGTTTTAAGAAAATATTTTGTAATTTTTTATGTATTATTATAAAAAATTGAATTATTCTAAAACATTTCATGAGGATGTGAATTTTAAAGAGATTCGAATTCTAATGTTCATGATGAAAATTTTATGTGTCATATTAAATTGGGGTTTTATATAATATTTTCTCAGCTATATGGACATATAGTGATGAATAAAAGTCAAAAAAGAATTTAAAAAACACAAATGTCAGAAATGATGTCATTATACAACAAACAGAATGTTGTAGTTTTAGTTTAATTACTTCCCAAAGTACATGTTTTTTAGAGAAACATGTTGTGCGTTTCATTTAAACCTTGTTAAAGGAGTCACAATTTTAAATCCAAACGATTTAGACTGATTTTTGAATCCAAACCAATATTAAAGAAGAAAACATGGATCAATGTTACATAATGTGAGATGATTACATGAAATTTAAAATCTCATCTATTTTTTCATAAGATGTGGATAATAATGAGAAATATTCATAAAGAAGAATTTCATTCTCATTAAATTTCATTGTTCCACATTTATTTTTCCTTTCAATCAACATTTAACATTTCTAATTTCCTTTTGTTTGAAATCCAAGTGTTCATGATTGATTTGATAGAATTCTACACATATTAATATTGGATTACTGTTCATATGCCTCTTTTCAATTATCATTCATACTTAACAACAACATTTCCCTATATGTTTATTGTATATATATTTCTCTATGTGATTTATTGGTTTATTATACTTTTATTAAATAATACTTAATTTGGGACCCCATGATATGAATTTCATCATACATCAACGATAGATTAAATTACTAATCATGAAAATAATTGTTTATTCCATCCTGATTATCACAATCATGAGTGGATAAAATTATTAGTGTAAGGATAAGGTATAGGTGTGTTCTGAAATTAATTTGTCTCTAAATAATGACTTGGTAATTCTATGTCTAGTAATTAGTTTGAATAAAACAATTTATTCAATTGTTTTAGGTAAGCCTAACCTTGTTGTCTTTAAATGATTGAACCTGACATGCCTGAAGATGAAAAAGATATGACCATTGGCTCGTGATAATTTCTACCAATAAATCTATGTTTAAGTAATTTAGGATCTTATCTATATTAATAACACATAATATTTTCATCTTTGACAGATCTATATAGTTTGAATATAATCCACTATTGGTCTATGCACTTTTTCACTACCTAAGACTTAGGACTATCCCATATTAAGATTAAGATTATAATTTTTATCTAAAATCTAAAATATACCATAACCTCTATTTTTTCTGTGAATGTTAGATAAAAATTAGTAGTCTTAATTTAATCTAAAATCATAGACAATTTTAAAGAACTTATATAGAATTTTTATGAAGTCATTGGTTCCTTGTCTGCAACTCATTCCCCATGAGTTCAACCCATGCACTACCGCTCTACTTCTCCTTGTTATCAAGTGTAGTTTGGGAAGAAAATAAATTATAATATTACCATAATCCACATGAATTCTTCAACATGAGTGGGTGTGACAAATTTATTCACCCATTATTTCATATTTTTTCTTGGAATATGTACCATTTGAATAAAAAATCTATTAGCTTACTAATACCCCATTTGATTCATTCTCTGTATTTTCATTCAGATGCCACTCTGTGTATCTCCATACTAGACCAAGGCATGGGTTTGGGCCCCCTAAAATCTTGAAGGTGTCTTGGAACTCAATAATTACTCCCTTCTGTTCCTGATATTGAATGATATTTATCATAAATCTACTGTTCAAATATGTAACCCCACATCAATAATATGAGTCCCAACCCACAAAACATGCAATATGTGCCACCAGATCATCATGGAGACCAACTCCTATAGGAATAGTGCACCTTCTTTGATTATACCCATCAATACATAAATTGTTTTATACCCAATATTTGAATCCTCATATCTAGGAACATGCATATGAAATCAAACCTGGAATGATCAACCCAATCCAGAATATGGTCTAGTGAATCAGACATCAGATTGAAAATCCCCCCAAATAAAATATCTATAATCCTAGAATTTGATTATACATTTTAAAAACAAGGAGTATCCTATGATGAATTCTTATTGTGAGTGATATCATTCTTCATTCATAATCGATCCACGATATGTTCTAATTTTAAAGATCCTGACATAATCACAACTTAGGATGATCAATTCAAATGGTTATTAGATAAATTCATCCCCTAGGCCAAACATAAAAAAATGAAATTGGAATCATAATTTCAATAAAGTATATATTGAGTGAGAATGTGAGTCTTAGTAATTCATTAACGAACAGATTCAGAAATTTCTAGATCATGGATGTGATGTGTGGAATCATCTAAAAACATTTTACCATGGTATCCAACCCACTACTCGCATAATGTTATATGTTGATGTTGTTAGTGGTCTAATGATGAAAACACATAATGTTGGCCAACCAAATATGTATGAGGTTTCTCACAATTCTTGTGTTTGTAAGAGTGTTCATGGAAAACTTCATCATGATCATTAATATATAAATGAAAAATACCATCTAACCACACATGATGAGGTCCACATATAGTATATTTAGTCATTTAATTTAGCTACTACTCCGCCCCCTTGGTCATATAACTAAGATTCATTCTTTTAAAAAGAGTATTGGTCCACACATATATCAAGAACATAGAGATTAATTCTGTGAAAAATAATGTGTAGATAGAAAATATGTTAATTATAATAAGAAAAAATCATAATAATAGCAACTAAAAAACAATTATCAATATCAGAACACTTAATAGATGGTAAAAAATATTCAATGGTAATACCTGAAAATATGTTTTCATGAACCACTAATGATCCTAGAAAAACCAGGCTATCCACCAATGAAACATTTTCGTAGGACACCTCAACATGTACCAAAAAAACCATTTAATCATATAGGATAGCAACAATTTAAAAGGGATCCACAAATACCACTACAACATTTTTCCCATATATAATCAAATTATGAGATTATACGCTGAACCTTAATTGAAAAGGTAGATCAGTATTTTGACCAAGAAAGTGAAAGTAAAACAAAAATTAAGGGATTCATTCCTAATCCTCTATCAAAAAATAGTTAAAAAATTAAATATGTTGTCTGATATATTTCCAGGAACACATCTAAGTATTACAAAAAAATACCTAATAAAAGAGGAAGTTAAAAAGATATTGATGAGAATAAGATTGATATTGTTTTAGAAGAAAATTTTAAGATTAGAAAATAACTATAAGAAATCCACTGAACCTACTAGAATCATTGAAGTGGGTGATAAGAAAAATAAATTAGAAAAGATCAAGAGAAACCTATAGAAATAACACCTCATAAAAAGATTCCAACATAAGATAAATGAAAATAGTATGTCCACAATGTATGACCATCTTACAAACCACCTCTATCCTTCTAGAAAAAAATTAGGCATGAATGAATCAAAAGTAAATATAATATAATTTTAGAAAAGTTAATGTAAATTTAATTTTAGCATCCCATAATCTAAAACTAATGTACAAATTAAATCCTACAAAAAATAATAAAGGATCAAATCACTAATAAAAAGAATATGGAAGACATGTGAGCCATCTCCCATAAATATAATGCTCCTCTATTATTAGTATAATATTCCACCAAAATGGGACGTCATCGAAGTTTCACAATTATTTTCACTATAAGAGAAAACGAATTCAAAAGATACATTTTCTACAAAGGTGTATTAATTAAAATTATGCCAATGATTTTATCGTGCATGCTATGAATCTGGGAAATACATCCAAATTGACTGTAACATAAATTAGATAATCAATCAGTAATGAATGCTCGAGGGATTCTCAAATAGGGTTTATTCCAAATCAATAAAATCAATTTCCCTAAAGACATCTTCATGATGGATGTGAATGAAGAATGATATTTTTTTAATATACTAGGTTGGCCATTTTTAGAGATGGGGAAGGATATGAATAATGTGAATCATTGGAGACTTTTATTTAGGGTAGGTGAAAAAAGTATTATTTTTCCTCATGATATTTGAAAAAAAAATTATTCTTTTGAATTAAATTATATCTTTACCCCTTAAGAGAGAATTACATCATTTCCATCTATGAATTTAGTAATAAAATTTATCCAAATGAAATGTTGGAATACGATTTTGAGGAGAAAAACTAAATATAATATATTAAATTTTAGATTATCCCACCATTCACACTATCATTCATTTATACACCAATTTTATAGATGAAACTTATCCAATGTACACTCATGTATTCATTAATTAAAGTTACATCAGTACTACAAGTCATCATCAACTCATAACAGACACAAAATAAAATTAAAAAATTTATTGAATTCCTTTTAGGTAAAAATAAGACTATTTCATGTAGTCTAGAGACATAAAAGGTAATATTCCAATGTTCTCCAAAAACATGATTTAACTAGAAGACAGGACGAAAAAAATTGAGAACCCCATGGAAAAATCTCTCAACTGGTATAAAAGGTTGTTAAGAAAGATGTAATAAAAAATATCGATTCTAGAAAAGTTCTTTTAGAATCTAAAAGTGAGTGGGTGACTCTAATATAATAAGTTACAAATAAGGTCTACCTCATACTTGTAATGAATAATAACGATGAATTGGTCATGGCATCTAACTTAACTAGATGGAGAGGATGTGTTGATTAAAGAAAAATAAATATACAAACAAAAAATGACCACATCCCCTTTCAATAAATGAATAAAATGCAAGAGATACTATTAGAACATGTATTATATATAATCATATGCTAATATTCATGATAAAATAACATTATAGATTACCCAGCTGATTACAGAAAAACTTCATTTATATATCCATTCTATAACATTGAAAACAAATGCATGTCATTTGGTATGTTAAATTATCAACAACCGTTTAATGGTGCATGTATAATATATTCCATCCCATGAAATTTGAATTATTGGAAATATTTAATAATTTCTTCTTAGTTTATAGAAGAGCATTATATATATTCTTAATCTATATAAAATTAATTTTTTAATGCTTTGATGAGAAATTCATTGTCTTAAACTATGAAAAATTAAATATTATGTTTTAATAAGGAATATATCTCAAGAAATCATAAAATATGGCATGTATGTTTATCCTGTAAATATCAATGTGATTAAGGATTTTCCTATTCCCTTAACTCTCAAAGGAATAAAGTTATTTGTTTGTGCCATTTAGGATTATACTAACACTAAATTAAATATTTTGGCAATGTAGATATCACAATTATAATATTGTTTTCAAAGGACACTCTTTTAGAGATCACATATGAATGTGGAAGGGAAGTGAATAGTTTAATTAAGAGCTAGCTGAACAACCCTATTTTCTATTTACCAAATTTGGGAAAATTGTTTTTGGTATTGTTCTACATAGGATACTTCCTTATATGCATTGTTTTTGGACTATGATATATCCAAATCTTCAGTCCCTTTTCCTATGTGAATATTCTTTTGATGATGATCAGGTATACTATAAAACAACAGTAAGGAAATGATGGTACTTTATTACGATTTTTAGTGGTTCACACCAATTTAGTTTTGTTTAAAGTGATTGATTACACTAATCATATTGCTCAAGAATATATTTATAGAAAAAATGATCAGAAAAAGAATAACATAGTCGATCCTAATACTATACTAATATTACACCATTATCAACAACATGAAATATAAAGAGAATGGTTTTTATGATCGTTTATCTAGACTTCGACTACCCCTCATTAAATATATTGATAATAAAGACATAATGTTTTTCATCTGCAATGAAACACTTTTAATCCTACACATGAAGGAACTATTTTGGATTTCTGACTTTCTAAACTATTTGTCAATGATAACCATTTATCAAGAGCTATCATACTATTAAAAGATGAGTTCTTTAGTTGATTAATCACACTACTACTGGGATGAGCTGCTAATTTTTATGTCCTATGATGATGGGTTAATGCAGTGATCCATCCTAGAAGATGACATCTAAATTTTGTTAGACCTGAGTCACATGTCCCCATATGGAGGAAATAATGTACCTAAACTCACAAGAGTTAAAATGAAGAAATGTGGAATATTTTGGCCCACACAAAATCAAAGTGGAAGAAATTTTTACTAGATCTATGATCGGTACTAACTGACTAGAATCCTCATGATGGGAAAAGAAATTCCACAAAACCTAATCATGGAAAACAAAATATTTGATCAATGGTTAATAGATTTGGGCCATTACCTAATTGAAATGGAATGTTAAATATTCTTTTTGGGGTTGGATACATATTAAAATGTGTAGAAGCTGAAGCTACAAATAATAAAATGGAAAAAGTTGCACACAATTTCTCAAATAACAATTTTTACAGAAGATTCATATTACCTAGAATACTAATTAGTGATAGGGGAAAAAAATATCCAAATAATATTGTTATTAGACTAATAGATAATTAAAAAATTTAGAATATCCCATGAAATAATTACCAATGAGAAATAAAAATTCATGTTTAATTATTAAATATGGTATGAAAATTAATATTATAGAATGTTGTCAAAATAAATCAAAAGGACTAGAGCCTAATGTTAGATGATGAACACTAGGTGTATCAAAATAGATACAAAACACCCTTTAAAACAACAACTTTTAATTAGTGTATGGATATCAAATCCATTTTTTCAAAGATATTTTTAATTCCTCATATAGGAAAATTTGAAAATTGAATCTAGATTCAAAATATATGTAATGGAGAAAGGATATTACAAATGAATGAACTAGTTGAACTAAGGATTTAATCTTACGATAACTATAGGTTGTATAATGATTAAATTGGGATGTCTCACAATTAGGGAATCATGTGAAGTTTAGTTTTCCTAAAAATTAGTCTTATTATTTAACAGATGGTTGAAGTTGTCCCTTGGAATGCTAATATCCATATGCTCAAGGCTATTCATGGTCATACTATTATTATATTATATGACCATTGAGAATAAAAATTTATGTGAAAAACTATTAAAAATTATGGTTATATGATTGATGATTTATTTGGATCCGTTCCTTTTGGATTGTATCATAAATTAAAGATTAATCTGAGCAATAATTTGTCAAACTATCAATGTCGAAAGAAGCAATGACTAGGACAAAGTAATAGAATATCCAGATAGGATAGAATAACATGGAGTAGAGTTAGAAAATACTTGGGGATTGATTAAATCTAATAACTATTCTATACTTCACAAAAGTGAAAAAATTACTAAATCACACATCGTGTAATCCAATACACAACATGTATGGTTAAAGACCCAAAAAATAGAATATTCCAAAATTAAAGATCCTGAAATTTTAATATATGTAAACAATTATGAAAAATTAATATTAACAACCAAGGTGTCATGATTATCTCACCCAATTTTCGTTCCACTCCCCCACTCCAGGAACATGATCACCCCCACCCTTCGAAAACACCCTATCCCTCACATATCCCACAATAGAACCTCCACCTTCCTATATTTCAAAACCATTACCCTCCTCCTCTCCATATTATTATGTCTATTTCTCTTGATATTATATGTAAAAATTGTTCACACTCCCCCTTCTGATCTCATGCCCATGCATGAAAAACAACCTTTGGTCAAGAGATAAAGGGTTGCTGCACCTCCGTCATGTTAACATTCTACTTGCTCAATGTATTATTTGGACACCACAATTTCAACCAACATAGAGGAATCACAGAAGATTTCCAATAGATTGAAAGAAACTACTTGACCCCATATTCTCCCATCATGAACTTGTCCTCCACTAAGAACCATGTCACACTGGTATGTTTATAGGAGAAGTCGATGTGGACCATAAAAACAATGGATATAATTATCCTCTAATGTCTACACATTATCATAGAGGTCTTTGTCCTCCTTGATAAACATAAAAACAATTCTATCATCGATGTTCGAGTAGTGAACATTGGTAATCTATTCCCAGAGTTCATAGACACGATTTATATGGATTCCAAAAGAATTTGCTTCCAAATAGGAGGCTGACCACATGAGATATTCTTCATAGAGTTCAGTATCGGGCATAGTCTGTAATCTATCAACATCACAACTTCTTAGGTTTTGAAAACATTAGATTATGATATGAGGAAGTAATATTCATTCTATATTTAAAGTAATATTTAATGGGTCCGTTATAGAATTTTTTGTCCTCAAATTACTTAATCAACTCAGTTGAGAGGTACTTCACTGAAATTATTTTTTGGGCGTTGACTCATTCCTTCTTCACTCACGTCGAGGCTAAAGACAACATCAAATATTTTGAAACCATAATCCTTGTTTTATCCATCAGATGTCCTACAATAACCATATAATATCATTTTATATTATACTTTAGGGTGCATTTGTAAAGGAATCATGTCATATCGATCGGTGGGTCCTTTACCACTCATATTTCCTATAATATTGGAATATTTTCTACCATACTTCCTCTGACAACTCTCATATTGATATATTTCATCAAATTACTTATTCCTCAAAAAATGAATAAGATGGAAAACAATGTAAATATATATTTATGGTATGTAGGATGTATTGAGAGAACAAAAGTGGCATAAGGTGAACGTGATGCAGAACCAACACATTCCATTGAGGCTTCAAATATAGGAACCACCACTAAAATCATTTTCACAACCCACCCCTCCAAGACCACCATTCCTAACACCATTACCACCGATTCTCACACACATTTAATCCAAATATCAACCACTACCATAACCACAACATCTTAAAAACCATCATACTGAACTGAAAAATATACCTCAGACCATTATATATGGGGGTACCAACATTGTTTTATAAAACTCATGGGAATACCTTTATTTTCCCCCCATCATTTTCTATAAATCCCTCTACCATAACCCCTGTAGCTACTCAACAATAAAAAGTAGTGATCCCATCATACTCTACCATTCTTTCTGAAGCCACCACCCCGACATACATACCCTTAATGCTGACAATCCCTAATATCCATCATGAGTTTCTAGAAGAACAATACTGACCAGGTAAGGGATGATATACTCCATCACATTCCGATGAACCTTTTATCAATCATACTACTTGTCCAATGTCCTCAATCAAGACCGGTGCCTCATGCCCCATTATCATCTCATCATGTTACAAGTACCATGAGACCCACTTTAGCAGTTAATCCCATTTCCCATACAACCGTTGATTTTATTGATATAGAATGCCAGCTACAGTAACATTATATTTGAGGAAGACTATAGATGATATTCTTGAGGATTTCTATTATATATATTGTCCTAATACAGTCCCCCATTTTTTACTCTAATTTGGTGTTCAATATTAATACATGTATTCTATACCATTTTTGTATAACAAATATATATATATATATAGTGGATTCTATTTTTATTCACTATTATTTGACATATTTTAATTTCATTACTATTTTACATTATCAATGTATAGCTCTTTTTCTCCTTCCATTGTCATCAATGTTCTAGTTGTTCCACCATATTCCGCTATAATTCAGAAGACTCAGAATCTGGATGACATCAAATTCCAACTTGACAAGTTATCATAGAAGATCATTTCTTTGTATAGGAAATTACCATAAAGATAATGAATGATTCTATTACATTACTAGAATCAAGCTCATTATGATCCTAAAGATGTTAGTCTGGAAAATTTCCCACATGGGCTTGATGACATAACCAATAGTTTCTATAAGAGAAAGCATATTTCTAAGAATATAGAATAACTATTTTATAAATTTTTATCATCATTCATTATGATGATAAATTTTTAAATGATTAATTAGAGGAAATAAATTTTTTCATCATTTATTTTTAGTGTTTTTATTATGACTTTTTAATTTAATTTTAGTCACATTATTTTTCATAGGATATTATTGAGTTGCATAGTATCAAATAAATATCATGTATCTGAAAGACATTTCATTAATAGTAAATATGTGCACAAACATATATGACTTCTTTCATAATATTTATACCCTATTACATATTTTGTTTGATAGTGAGTTATTATTATTTCTGACACATTATAGCATTATCATGAATTTTAAAATTAAAACCCACCAAGTTATCAATGGCATAACACTCATATAGGGATATCTCAATTTCATTAACATAATATTTAGTTTCAATTTCATTTTAACTATTTTATTCCCTTGAAATTTCTACCACATTGCATTCTAGAATAGTGGAGAAAATATCTGAGTTTGTGTACATGGGATTCATTATTTATCTTTCTTATTTATAGACATGGACTACATTCTATTATCGACAATCTATAAGACATTTATCACTAAAATTCATTCTTTTAACCTGAAATTTCATTTCATCCAATAAAATAAAAGAAAACCTTATATTATAAATGTTAGAAATCCATGTTTGAACATGTTTAAATTTTTAGAATGATTTTTGTGTTTTGTAAATAAATTTGAAATTCAAATTTTTAAAAAATTATTTGGATTTATTATAAATTTATTTCATACGGAGTGTTATTTTTAATTTTCTAGGGTATTTCCATTCCAAATAAAATCATGATCCCAAAATTTCATATTCATTTGTAAATACTTTTTTGAGAGAAAAGAACGGCATGTAATGCTATCATAACATTCAATGAGATATTATTGATCCTACAAATGAAAAAATATAATTTTAATAATTTTTAGGAAATAATTTTAACCAAATTTTTCCTAAGACACACATTACATTTAAATTTTTTTATCCTATAGTTCCATGAACGACTCATTTATGATACACATGTTCTAAAAATCTTACCCCTTCAAACATTTATCTTACTATTATGCATGGATATATTTTTAAAAAGTGTTGGAGAATATTCAATTGGTTCACATGAGATTTTATTATTTGATGATATTTATTATTATAAATTTTTCACACTGAAATTTTACGATCATTGATTTATTTTAAAATTTTATACTTACCCAATTCCTCTAAAAAATAGAATTATTTTGTGTTATGTATTAAGTGGGTAAAAAATGATGATTTATATACCAATGAATAGTATGAGGGACAATATGAGGTTAAGGTAATGATGTGAGATTTTTCCTTAACATAAATTTTGAAAAATAAATAATAAAAAATGATAAATATAGGAAAATGTTATATATTTTTTAAATACTTGTACAATAATAGATTTAAATTATATTATTTCAATATTGATACTATTTCATCTCGGAGGATCTGTCACATATAACAATTCACATTTATCTTACATTATTATTTGTACCTACCCTCATTTGGAGAATAATTTTCACTATATTCCAATCATCACACAAGAATAGAGTCATTTTATCATTTTTGTGGAAGTAGATGGGTTTAATTTATTTTATTTACAAATTAGATATGACAGAAAAAATGAAGGCATATAGTTTGGATAATTTATTCATGGTATAGACCCAACTATAATTAAATTTTACCGATGTTATGAGAGAAATATCATTGTGAGGTAAATTTAAAATTGTTATATAAATTTTAAAAAAAATTGAGACTATAATTATAAGAATATTTATTTGGAAAATGAAAGGATCCATGAGGCCTGACTAAGTAGATCTGATGTATTAACTCTAATTAAATTACATTATCTTCTTACAATTTGTTTTAATTTTTTAGTTGTAATACATTTATCTTTTTTAAAAACATTTTTCTTCTTGAATATTGGTTCATAATTGTTTTTCATGAGTATAATAAATTGTTTATGTTTAGGTGAAATTGATAATATGATTTTGTATAAAAAATTTAGAATCATTTAACAAATAATTATTATTTTTTTATCTGCTATTAAATTATTTATGTATTTCTTAATACAAAAAAAATGTTTTCCATGATTGAAAAGGAAAAATATGCCAAAACTAGCTTAATGTTGAATTAAAATGTCTTGAAATAATACAAGATGTGTGTTCATATTTCATATCTTGTCACATGTCAGGAAGGATAGGATGTGAAGAATTTTAAATTCATGAAAATCATTAAAAATGTTAATATACATTACCCGCCATGTAACATTTGATGGATGTATCCCTATTAATTTCCATGTCATGAGAAAAAATATATTATGAGTTTCCATTACACATTCTGAAAGGTGTTGTACCTATGGATGAAAAATATTTATACCCAGATTGGTGCGAGTTCCAAAATACATGAATGAAAAAATGGATTGATATTACATGATTTTTTTTCTTTTAGATGTCATGTGAATTCCAATCTATTTATTTTCAGGATATAAATAGCCATATAATATTTTCATGGATCTTCAGTTTTCTATAATTCAATATCTTTTTCTCCCAGTATGACACATCCAAATCAATAGAAAAAATATCATTTAACCAATATAATTAAATCCAATATTGATAGATTGAATTTAAACCACTCTTCACTTATTTGATCATTTCTTGCCATTATTATATACATTTTCAATTGTTTTTCGCAATCTATAGTTGCTTCATTATATATCTTTCTTGCTTAAAAATTAAAAAATATTATTTATTAGCTTATTACTTATTTTTATTTAAAATTTCATAATTGTGATCCACAGGATTTGAAAACTATCATAGTTTAATATTTTTACTAATATACTGATTAGGTATGAAATTTTTTCACTAATATTTTTTATTACCATTATGGACAGCTAAATCCCTCATGGTATGGGTCATGAGTAGAGGTTTTATAAAAATAATTAATCAATATATCATAATATTGTATGCTTATGGATAGTAATAATGACGAATAAATAATTTTTATAATATTATTTTTTGAATCATGAAACATTTGGAGATTAAATGCTTAAATCAGGCCAAGTTGGAGTTTATCTAGCTATGACCTTTATGATGTGATACATTCAACCATATAATCTAGGCTTAAATCATATATATTATTAGATATATCAGTTCCATTTAATTGTTTCATCATAGATATAACTTTTTGTGATGACTATAATCAACTAGTCCTCAATGCAGTAATTCAAAGCCAAATCCTTTGGAATATCCCATGTTATGTTTTAGGATATCCATTTTATATTAAACATAAATTTGTAACTGATTTCTATAATCTTCATGAACTACAAACCTAACTCAATAGTGTTAATTAAATCAAAAACCAATCACAATATTTGAGTAATATGATATAAGGGTATCAACGTCATTGGTTACTTGTCAGTAAATATTTTCTCTTGTGTTCAGCCACTAACTATCTATATAATACACCATTGAAGCAAGTCTATTTTGGATAAATCTAAATTGTAATTTTATCTCATAATGCATGAACTGAAAGATGTGTCTAAGAAAATCAGATATTGAGGTGCTGATATTTTTTAGGTAAAATTATTGTGAACATTACGTGCGCAAATAATTAACAAAAAAATTATTTTTTTCTAATCAAAACTTTATATTTTATTTAAATTAATAAATTCTGTGGGGAAAATGTGTGTATTTATATGGAGGATTAGATATAGATTCATTAGTGTATTGAGCCAATTATTTAACTGAACAATACCATTCCATTTTATAATAGATCATGTATTTGTGAAACTGAAATATAAATATTTATATCTATTGGTTCACAAAAAAATATAAATATATTGTTTATTATTTTGTTAGCTGACTATGAATAATATAATGTTTCCATTATTTTTATTTTTCATCCATTTATTAATATTTAGTAGAATGTAAATAACAATAATTAGTACTAACAATTGAATGAAATGTTAAAACATTTAAGAGAATTTTTATATGAAGATACCATATTTCCTTATGAATATATTTTTTTAGTAAGTTAATAATTTCAATAGGTGAGGATAATTAATGATAGTTATGTTTAGTAATATAAATATTGTTGTATAAGATTATAAGGAATATAAATCTGATGAATATGTATATGGATTGATGGGTTTTAATAAATGGTTTTGATTTTTGATCCAATGACTCTATGATATAAATTATTGATGAGTTTCAGGTGAATCTTATCTACATATCTATCATTGTGTTATTTTTTGGAATAAATATATATGTTATACTAAAGAAACATGGATAATGAAATGTGGTGATGTCTATTTTATATCGATGTTTCATTTTTTTATATTAAAGGTCTTTTTATTTTTAATATTGAGTATAAGAGGTTGAGAAGGGTTTTTAGTTCATGAAGATTTATTAGAATACTCTAAAAAGTATCATATAAAAAAAATTCTTATGAATTATGTTTAAATTATTTTATGATCATTTGATAATATCATAAATTAAAAACAAATATAATTTGATACTTTGTATTACTTGGAGTTTCTTATTGGACGTTTTTGGACTTAGTTGGTAAGGCTTGGAATTTTCATCATTTTTTGTTGAGGAGAAAATGATTACAACTAGTCCACACAAACTCACCACTCTTCTTTTTGAAACTGCATAATCTACTGGGAGATTTAATTGGTATCAATGCTAAAGGATCTCCATGAAATTGGGTTTTTTCATAGTTTTTTCTACCTATTGTACATTATTTCTATATTGGATGAAGTTTTCATGATTGATTATTTAAAGAAAAGTTAAATTTTCATTATAAAAAATGATATTTCTACCCATATATTGGAAAAAATAATAATAAATAAGATATGAGATTAAATACTAACAACCTTGAAAAAATGTGAAATTGGGTTCACTATTTGATTATGGTAATAAAATGGAAATACTGCAGTCATATTTCTTAGTAATTATCCTTTTGAAATCGTAATTTCAATATATGATGTGTATGTTCCTATTATAAAAAATTATCATTTTTCCACATAAATTATTTATTATTTAATGAATTTTTATTTTGAATTATACATTTTTCATAGTTTTTTATTAATGATATAAATGAGAAAAATTCAAAACTAGAGATGAAAATATTAAATGAAAAAATCATCAATTACAATTTTCAAAATTCCAATAACCTTAAAAAAGATATGGAATCCAATGAAAAACGTAATGATTGAAAAAATAAAAAATAAACATGGATGAAAAATAGTTGGAAATATTTATATAGGATAGTCTTGAGAAAATTAAAACATAATAATTGAATTTCAATTCATTAGAAGAAACTCCAATAGGATCTATTGATGTCATGATAGATTAATTAGATGAAAATTCTATATTAATAAAACTGATTGAAAATTCAATATAAGAAACAAAAGTTCTCTAAGAATATCAAGTTGAGATGGTGATAATATTTTTTTAAGTAAAAATTATTTTCTTCCAATGATAAAATTAACCTAAACATTGAGTTCTTCAAGATTGAATTTTAAATTATATGATCAGATGTATTTCAAGTTCAGCATTTATAGGTTAATGATAAATTATGTATTTCTAAAAAAATTTGTAATGATTGCTTTGTTTACAAAACTTCTTATCAGTGTATAAATAAGTATCTAAAAACATCTAAAGATAAATCCAATTAAAGACCAATAAAAAATGTATCCCTTAACCCAAAAAAATATTTTTACATATATATTTTCAAAAAAATAGAAATCATATATTAAAATTATAGACATATATGGTTGAAAAAAATTTTAATAATATAAATATTTCATAAATGGAATATTTAATCCTTCTTGTTGAATTAATGAAGTTATAAATTTTTATTCTAATGTGATTTTATTATTAATGTGGAAACCCTTGAAATATTCAACTCCAAATATAATTTTGAACCACATATGATATCAAAATTAAATTCTAGATGAATTTAAAATCATTTAATACATTCAACACATATAATATCTATTAAATTATTTTTACAATCATTTCTGGTTAATCCTTGATGAAATCCTTGAAATGATAGTCCATATTTTCCCATGTTTGAATCTCATCCTCCAGAAATATTTTCACTTCCTTGAATTTTTATGTCATAATACGATATTATTTTTTTATCCAATCATATTACTCCTCATTGAGGTCAACACGAATCACTTCAATGAACATTTTATTCCAATGATCCCATGATATATTGACAAGGAATTTCCCCTCCAAATTATATTCCTTAAATAGTAAAAATAACTCAATAAATATTATTTTATAACATTCCTCATTGTTATCTTATTCAATACACCATCAACAGACATTTATTCTTGGTAATGATTCAAGTTTACCTCCATTTGATATTATTTATAAAGGTTATCATGTTATGTAATCCTATATTATTATTATATGTAATATTGGTCTTATTTTCCACCTTACTGGTGATCCTCATTCTTTATTACACCATAAAAGGGTCTATATTTTCACCTCATTATTTTTAATCATTATGACCACTCCAGATTTATTTAGAATTAAATATTCCATTACCTATACCTCATTTTACATTGAAAGTAGACCATTAAACATTAACATAGATATATTAGCCTTAGGATTTGGTATTTTTGATTAATTTCTCAATTTCCGAGTTTATTTACATTTTTTGGACAAGACAATACCTTGATTCAAAATTTCATTTTTTCCCATTCCTTGATATAGATAAACCGGGAATATCTATCTATTTATTCTCTTTAAAGTGTGGTGTGGATTGAAATTCTAATTCGATATAACTAGTTCCATGTTTTTTAGATCCTACATCATTGATCTATCCTACTATATCATTCTATATTTTCAACTTCAGTATAACTATTTCTTAACCATCAGGATTGATGTTTCCAAAAAATATCATTCAAAATTTTTAAGTGGTTTTTAGTTTTATTAATGTAGGGGTTAAAAAATTTCTATTCCTAGGGTATCAAAATAAAATAACCTAATATTTAAATAGTTAAGTTGTTTTAACTTAATAGGACTCTAGGACCTGACATTATTCAATTTCTAGTATCTCTAATAACCCATTCATTATTAGTCCAGCTCCATACTTCTTCTAAATAAGGGAATGTTTAATAGAACATACTCATCTAAGATCAATGAAATATTATTTTTAAATATATCCCATTGGGGATTAGTATTTCTAAATGACTAATTATACATAAGAATATTAGGTTTCCACATTATTTAATGCCTCCTTAACTATGTCTACAACTATCAAGAATTTATTACCTACTGCCGTGGATGAGAAGACCTCAAATATACTAATTCATGTGAGACATTTTCATTCAAAATAAATCGATACTCATAGTAAAAAAATAAACAACAATAGAATGATGCGACTTATAAATATGATGAAAATTTTAATGGTCATGGAGACACGAATTATAAAATAAAAATGACATTAACCCAATATTTAAAACAAACCATCCAATGAAAATGAAATATTTATTGGATTTAAATTATAATCTGGCCCATTGATGGTTTTTAGATATCATATTGAATAAAAAATAGGGTCGAGTGGGTGACTGATCACCCTGGTCATACTATCATAGCAGAGGGGACATTCAACTAGGATTCAATATAGGATATGGATTTATGTATTCAAAAATAAATGGGGTATAACTACTAAAAAAATATAGATTGATGTTCTAGGGTGATAATGCATCATGTGAAACTCATATAAATGGGATAATTGAGAAAAATAAATACCATCAAAATAATGTGGAACTCTATAACAAGATGTAATGACCTTATCCTCAATTTCAATAAGATTTCAAATTTGATAGTGATAAATATGACAAACCAGTGCACGATCCTAATTGCCTCAAGTCTAGAAAAACCTACCAAATATATATACTAATTGCTGATTCCATAAAAATTGTGCCACCGTTTACTTTTCTAATATTTATAATGAATATTTTAATTATAATACCAAGTCAAGAATATCGGTTATACCATTTACCATTTATTTTACATTAAGTAAAACATCGATGCATATAAATGGTGGTAGATAATTTGGGATAGTTAATGGGAAAATGGGATGGTTTCTTTGCACTATCGAGAAAGTGTGGAACCCCCTTATACCAGGAAAAATGTAATGAAATTAAAAAAATAGTCTATTTTCCAATGTAGATGTTTTAGAAGCATTAAATTTCATGAAATGTTTTATTAGAATATTATATATTTTCATAGATATAATGTATGTCAAAAAAATGGTTTGATAGGGATTAATAAAGATGAGTTTCATAAAAAAGGAATTTAATTCCCCATCAAACAGATTTAAGAAACATGAAACATACTTAAATAATTTTACAAGAGGTAACAGTTGTGATGATTAATGTTAGTTTTCATCAATAAATAAAAATTTAAATGATATTAAATAAACAAGTCCCTAAAAATAGACAAATATATGAGATATATAATTATTTTCAAATATAAATGACATATATAATGATTCCCTTGAATATGTATCATGATTCTTCCTTAAAACACTTCAATTGGCATCACTAATAACTAAAGAGAGATCATTATATGGACTAACATCCATGATGATGAATTGATTAAGTGTTTCCCTTTAGGGGTTTGTGAGAATCTGAGAAATAAACCTAAATATCAGAAGCTATTGTGAAAATAAAAATTAATGTGTAAGGTAGAGGATAAGGTATGATCACCACACTATTCTATATTTTATTTTATATTTAATATATAATCATTTTAGTGGGTATAATATTTTTATAATGGTTAGGAATAAAAAGACTATTTAATGTGTGAGAAAAATATTTTTACATGAATGGTTTTTATGGTTTCGT
Source organism: Viscum album (assembly GCA_963277665.1). NCBI lineage: Eukaryota > Viridiplantae > Streptophyta > Magnoliopsida > Santalales > Viscaceae > Viscum > Viscum album. Next base: position 9,591,989 of record OY728147.1, read on the forward strand.
TCATTTGATTATTAGTAATAAATTAAAAATATACATGAATTTTACATGGATGATAAATATTATGTCTGTATGGAAATATTATTTGTTTTATGGGTATCATTAATATATATTTTAATAATCTTACTAATTCATTAATTATTATCACTTAGACATATAGTTGGTTTATTTATAGCACATCACTTTGTAAAATTGTGATACCAACCCTATTAAGAACAATCTTTGATTCTATTTTCAATAAGTGGTAGATAAAATAATAAATAGTGAAAACATATTGAATTGATTTATTTATGGATAATGACATTGAATCTAATGTATGAGATTGAATATCCCATTAGATATTGAATAATATCTTGTATCCACCAAAAAAAAGTTTATAGTATATTTTTAAAAATTGGAACATCAACACATGAATGCTACAATGATGTATCATAGTACTAGAAAACAAATTAAATCATATGTGTTCACTTGTTCTTTATTTTCTATATATTCTATTCATATTAATCGTATATGTAAATGAGGATGTAATGGATTGAATATTTTTCCTTCTAATAATAGAATAATATATAAGGATTGACCTGGGTTAATGAGTAATTCATTATTTATGAATTACCCTAATTAAAAAAATAGAGTGTATTGGGTCTCATATATTATGAAGTATCATATACTAACACTCTTGGGCTATGTACTATATAAATCTTTATTTTCATGGTTTTTTAACAATCCAGATGAATCGTTCCAATCATAGACATGTTGACATTAATTTATTCATTATATATCAAAATAACAAAAAAATTATAAAATTCTATGTTATAGTTCCATTAGAGATCACCTACTTAAAAATCATTTTAAACTCTATTTATTCACATATCCCATAATATTACTGATACAGTACTACATTATAAACTTAGACCATAATATAATTCTTTAGGGATTTGGAAAAAAATGAGTTATCCAAAATTCCTATTAATATATAATTCACTAATGAGTTTTAAATGGTTTATACTTTTTGAATTTTATAAAAAAATTTCATGTGAGTGATAATTTATTGAAAATTACATTGATTAATAAGATATGTTGATATTCTTGTCATATAGTCATATAAAACCGTATGATGAAACCTATCCAATGGAAAAATAAAGCAGAAATAAAATATAATAACCCTTATACATGGAATATAAAATAAGCATGATCTCTAAAATAGAATTTCTATTGGGGAAAATCATATTAAATCATTATATAATGAAAATAATTAAAAAAATTATTTTTAAGATTCATATTGTGAATATAAATAAATTCAATCATGTATATGAATTATCATATTGATATATCTAAACATAATTATGTTCACACATTATCCTTTGAATATAGATAAACACAATCAAATTTATATATTAGCTTATGAATATATCTAAACAAATTCATGTTCATTCATTATATAATGATATAAAAAATATCAACCATTGCATCTAGGGATGATATAAGACCCCATTTTTTAATATCCGTACTTATTTTTTCCATATGAAATCAATGATCCTATATATCATGATAATATAAAAATGGGTATCATAGACACTAAAATAGTAATCATATAAAATGGATTCAATAATTGGATCAGTGATTTGAATAATTAAACCATGCAAAAATATTTTTTAATACTGATTTAGAGAGATTTTCCTAAAACATAACTCTATAATAGATTGATCTATTGACCATAGAGTGTAACCAATGATAAAACTCATTAAAAGAGATTACATAATGAAATTTAATTGTTATCATAAAATTATGAATTTTAGAGTCATATTTAAAAATATTGTTTAATGAAATTAAGATGAATTTTTTTAACAAATCACTTTAAAATATATACCAAATTTTTATCCTTGATATTAAATAATGGTTTAGTGAAATAATGTGTAGTGGAAGTGTAACATCCAAAGTAAATAAAGAATATTAATTTTTCATATTTATTAATATTTGTGAATAATATATTAATACCACTTTAAAGGGAATGTTATGCTCGATGGCATACCCAATACGCAACAACGAGTTTCTTTGAAATCTTACGTTGCACTCTAATAATAAAATAATATTATTTTAAATGGTAGTTAGTGCCTAGACATTGTATTGGCGGGAATGATATAAATAATTAAAATATGATTATATATGTTTGTTAAATGTTTCTACATTTATCTATTAAAAGAGAAAGGCTTAAAATAAGAAAAGAATTCAATTTTAAGCATAAATACTGTAATATTCACTAAAAAGTCAATTTTTCACCTTTTGATGGAGAAACCTCTTTAAATATAGTTATGGTCACTCTTATAAATTATATTTGACCAAATAAAATTCTTCTTTAGAATCGCGACATCAAAATTTACTTTGTGTAATATTTTGGTATTTTTCCGATAAAGTTTATTTTTTAATTAATAGTGAAAATGTTGCATTTTAATTCGAAACCTCATTTTAAAATAATTTATTTATATTATTAGATTATCTTTTGAATTGGTTTTAAAGTGAATTTATAATATTTTTTTTCCATTTAATCCAATAGTGGTCATTGGAATTAATTTCACTTTGAATTTAGACTTAATTAAGTGTCAATCTTTTGATATATATTTTTTCATAATAACATGCTATTTATTTTAACAACGATAATTAATTATTAAATAAATTAATGAAACTTATATATTTTGAATTTTGTAAAATAGAAGTAATTTTTGAATTCGGAATATCAAATATAGCTTAGGGTGAATTTTTGGTATTTTTCTGAAAAACTTCAATTTTTGATGAATAGTGAAACCACTAAATGGTAGTTAAAAAACTAATTTTTCATTTAAATGAAACGTTACCACTTTTGTGATTTGAATTTAAAAATTCAAACATACATGGTTTTAATTAGGATGTAAAATGTGTTTTAATGGGATTAAAATAATTTTTTGGTGAATAGTAACATTTAAGTTTTATTAATTGCTATTAAAGGTAATTAGTGTAAGGTAAAAATAAAATTTTTATAATATGAAATGACCTTGACACATATCCTACCATTATTGTATGTTTCATGGCCAACCAATACAATCCATGGGTCTACTTGGGGACCTCATGGATCCACTTGTGTAAGAAAATGACATTAATAACTTTTTATTTAATGTTAAAATAAAAATGTCACAAACATGTATTGTTTTATTAAAATAATTTTTACATGTGGTTATAAATGTCATATTTTTTTATATTAATATTCATTATAAATAAAACAATATTTACCACATCATGATATTTTTTTTTATAATTTTTATAATTTTTTAAATTAAATTATTTATGACACCATGATGATACATCGATTACCAAATTATTTAACGATTTAAGTAAAATGAAAAGATAATGTAAAATATATGACCTACATTTGTAAAAAACCTATTGGATGTGTTTATTTATAACTATTATCACCTTATACTAGAAATATATATTTTTGGGACCTTTTATATCTGAAAATCATTTTATAATAATGTTACTTTTCAAGACTTTCAAAGAGTGCCCCTCCTCTCCTCTTATAAAAGGCCCCCACCTCTACACCCTTACCCACACCTCTCAAGCCTTTGGCTCGGCCAAAATCTATTCATTTTATCTCTACACATACCTCTCTTCATCCTAGAAGCCTTACCTTAGTATAAATATCTTCAAGAAACCCTTTTGTTTCAAACCAATGGGAGATACCCGATTTAAAGGTAATGTCTTCACTTGTGTTCTTTTGATATATTTTGCTTCTCCAACCCCCTAAACTCTTTTTATTAATTTCATTTGTAACAACACCAGTATCTTAAATAAACTAGTATTTTATTATGAGATATATTTGAGCTTCACTTACACACACATTCATCTAACGGTTAAAGAACATAATGTTTCTGTGGATGGCGAATTACTGCCTCACGAAACGATGATTGCTTAATATTCTCTTAACACAATTCATGGTGGTCATTATGATGTCACTATATTTTATATACGATATATATGGTATTTATTTTTTCTAAATTATTCTGTATTTTATATTTAAAACATACCTTTATGCTTTGCATGTTGTAAAAATGTGATAGTTTCATACGAGGAAGTGTGGACTACCACCCCCTCAAGTGAGTGACTCATTAATTCAATACATGGAATGTATAAAGAATGAAATTATTGAAAATATGTGACCTATAGAACATATATATTATACTGTATTTTAACATATATCTCTCATATATTTTTAATTCCATTAATTTGTCAAAGAAATAAAAGTAGTGTTCATGCGTACATAAGACCTACCGTCTCCATGAATGGTGCATTTCAATTATTTTTATCTCCAAATGTTATGGAATTGTATAAAATGAATATTTCCTAGATATATATTATATTTAAATCATTAATACTACTCTTGAGATGATTTACTTATAAATACATGGATAATCATTTTCAAACAAGTTCATTTTTGACTCATGTACCAAACATCAACAAAAACGTCTGATATGAACTCACATTATTAAACCATTATTATAAAATTATAATATGTGATATGAATTGAATAATTATATTTAAATATGGTCCTTAAACAATTATAAATTGACCAATGTTTATTATTCAGGAATATAAAGAAACGAACAAGACAAGTCGGACTTGAGGTAAGGGATCCTACCTCTCTCTTCTTTTTAAGTACTCTCTTTTATGTCATTTATTTTAAGATCATATTTATTATGTTTTTGGGAGTTATTTTATATTCATAATTCTATAATTTTTATACCCATCTTATGAGAGACCCTATTTTATCTTATAAATCCATTTTTGGAAGTCTTATGTGGCGTCGGTAGGCTATCGAGTTTTCGTAAGGGATTTTTAATCTAACTTTTATTCCCGTGAGATTTATGCTACATTTTCCACCATTTCCTTTTAGTGGTGTATGTACTACAAATTATTATACTCTTTTTGTAATATAATTTCTTTTATGAGTATTTACATCAATTTTTTATAAACCTTCTTTCATGGGGTGTACGTTTCAAAAGTTACCCAAGTCGGTAAGGGAACCTTTCACCCTCCTCTTTTTAAAGACTTATTTACGTTATGTCTTTTAATTTAAAGATTATTATGATGGTATATGTTATTCTATATCCCTATTGATGTAAATTTTATGTCCAAGTGATGATATACCATTTTCTCTCTCATCAACTCATTTTATGAATTTTATAGTGACGCCGTTAGGCTGTCGAATTATTGTAAGGGAACTTCTTAACTCAATTTCAATACTTTGGGTTAAACTTGTTCTCATTTTATATATCATTCTTTGAATATGTGTGAATGACCTATGATTATTTTACACTTAATATCCACTTATATATGGTGTATTCTTTTGTCACACATAATTATTTAATTGATTTATCCTTAATCAAAGGATACCGTTTTTGTAAGGGACTTTGTCTCAATCTGCTTTCACTGAGGAATATTTTGTTCTAATACAAGAACTTATTTTATATGATGTATAAAATCATTTGAATTTTCATGTCATTCAAAGGGAATCTGTTTCTAGAAAATGTTTTACTAAATGACAAAAAATAAATGTTTCTTTTAACATATGCAGCGACGATGACCTTTTCCGCCACCGTGAGTACTATTTGATCTTTGGCTTCCTTCACAAGCCGTAATGTTTTTATAAGAAAATAAATAACATATAATCTTTTATGAATTTTGGTATTGAAAATGGTTTTGATAATGGATTTTTTATGTTAATATATTTAAGTCATATATTGTGACTGAAATGTGGAAATCTTTTCTTTCCATAATATTTGTTTTATTTATTATGATATTGTAATGGTACTTGGACATTTTACGGGTGGTTACATGATAAAACATATGACGGGTGGTGTCATGAATACTAGTATGGGTGGCTACGTTATAACCTCCAATGCATTGGGTATGGAAGTCGGCCGTATGGCTATTTCATTTGGTGATATGTGCGGAAGTCGGCCCTATGGTTATTCCATTTAAGTATGTTTATGTCCCAAGTTACCGTTATATATTATGTGTTATTTATATAGGTTTTATGGAAATATTTTGGTTACAACAGGGTATGTAATGATCTTTTATTCAGGGAAGTGTATTTACTACTTCCTAAATGTGAAATGTGTTACTTTGATAAAGTATTCATGGTTTACTTGATGTTTTGAAAAACGAACATTTTTTTTCTATTGTGTATCCCTTACTGAGCTTTTTATGCTCACCCCAAGTTTTTTTGAAATTTTTTTCACAGGAAATAATGGGGAATAAGGTCAAAGATGAGATCAAGGAAAGACATTCTATCTAAAACATGGAACTATACATGTTCCTTTTTAAGAGTTTTTATTTTATTGAAACTCAGTAGAAGTGTCTACTTTGTAATCCTTTGAGATGTAATAGTTTTGTCCAAATTCTCTAAAACACTAAACCTAAAAAATATACTCTATGTGATTTATTCATTTAATTCAATATTAAGTAATGTGTTAAGGCTGAGTCCATATAGTTGGTATCAGAGGCCAGTATAGACAATATTAGGGATTAGGTGTTTTCGTTAGACACATGGTTAGTCCCTATATCTATTATTTCAGTTGAATAATTGTTTTATAACTTTTTCGGGTCAAGTAAAGTCAGTTCTGAATGGAAGGAGGAGGATATCAAATGACATTCCTATCATTTCCTGATGACATGCTTGCAATAATTATTGCAATGTCAAGTTCCAATTATTGTGAAACTTTTTCTAGCATACAACTCATTTGAAAGCAGTTTTTTGAGATATCAAACACCTCCACTTTACCTTGTTATCATCTTGGATCATGGGTTTTATTTAGACAAATACTATTTTCACAATATTCTTATATTTTCAAGAATGGTAAATATTATCAAGGTATTTTCAAATATTTTACCACATCACATGATTTTGAAGCATATTATGATTTTAAAAATGTTGGTGGAGAAGTAGACCCTTGCACAACCTATTTATATTTTCTTTTAAAATATAGTCTCTCAGAACATACTTATGGTATTTTAAAAAGAACAATAATCGAAAGTTTCAACTCATACTCTGTCATACTATTTTATGGAAATCATGTTTTATCAGATGTTTTTGAACTATATGTCATACATGATTATTTTCCAAAACTGTTTTTCTATTAACACCCATATAAGCCATGTTGTATAGGGTGTATTTGGATGGAGGAAGGAAATGATTTTGAAGGATCTCTAAATCATTGTTGCAATGCATGGAGCTTCTACCTACCTGAACAAGATGATGATGAAACCAAGTGGATGCCATGATCAAAGTATGTTGTTATTCATTTTGGGAATCATCTTATTTTATCTTATGGTGGTGAAATAAGACATCAAGAATTAAGATGTTGAGATCGTAATGAATTTGGATGAAAATGAGAGGTATAAGGAAACCATTGAAGTTAAAACATGTTAGAGTTATTTTTGGAGTTTTTCAAAAATGAAAACATGTAGGATGGGTGACAAACCATCACATCAGGAAAGGCTGCAGGAATCAAACCCACAACTGAAGGGTGACAAGGGCGCATCACATTCCACTGGACTACGTGAAGTACCTGATTAGTATGACTTTTTCTTTTTATTTAGATGATTTTATGAATCAAGAATAAGTTGATTTTTTGTTATCTAGGAAATAATTGACCTATCATGGAGGATATATGATTCGGTTAATTACTTTTCAATATGAGACTTTAAGAGTAACTGATGTTATTTGGTGAAAAGTGTTAATTTGTACCTTGAAAGACTATGTGATTAAATCCTTAAAATATTTGGGTTTCAGTCATAGTTTGGTTTACTTTGAAGAATTTTATGGAAAAATTTTTTATCGAATGGTCTTCGTTGAACTTTGGGTTTTGTTTGACATATTTTGGAGATTAAGAATAGATTTTCTTTTTATAAAGGATTATCCTATTGGGTATTTTCTGATCTTGTTCTAACAATTTGGGTTTTGGTTAAGGTCTAAAAACATGGGAAATATATAGTTCTCTTTTTTGGATTAGGTGATTCTCTATAAGTTGATTATAACGCTCTAAATGTGAACAAGTCATCCTAAATACTCATCTTTTGGTGGAAAAATGAGTTTGTGTAAGAAATATAGTAAGAGATGTAATTCTAAATAGCAAGAAAGTATGTTTCCTTGTGATTTAGATAAGCTCATAAATAAATTCCTCAATGAAAAGTAACTTGAATCAAAAATGTTGTTTGTTAATTTTTCCTATAGGGGAATCAAATACCGTTTAACACATCACAAGTTGGTGATTTTCTGGTGGTTAACTTTCTCCTAAACATGTATTCTATCACTCTCCATCAGAAGATGACCCATTGTTTTTTCTACCATATCCATGTTTTCTTACATGGAATCATAGTACCTTTGTCTTGGGTGACCTTGGTACTTTTCTTTATTTCTTTTAAAGTGACAGTTTAATTTACTCCTTTTCCGATGTGGGGCTTTCAATGATGTTTCCAAGCCCAATTTTAAAATTGCGATGAAGCAATTCCTAAAAGGGGGGAGGGATGTAACATCCCAGGTAAATAAATAATATTACTTTTTCATATTTATTAATATTTGTGAATAAAATATTAATATTACTTTAAAGGGAACGTTATGCTCGATGGATTACCCAATATGCAACAACGAGTTTCATTGAAATCTAACATTACACTCTAATAATAAAATAATATTATTATAAATGGTAGTTAGCGCCTAGCCATTGTACTTGCATGATTGAATAGAAATAACTAAAACATGATTATATATGTTTTTTAAATGTTTTTACATTTATCTAATAAATGATAAAGTCTTAAAATAAGAAAATAATTCAAGTTTAAGTATAAATACTCTAATATTCACTAAAAGGTCGATTTATCACCTTTTGATGGAGATAACTCTTTAAATATTGTTTTGTCCACTATAATACATTATATTGAACCAAATAATATTCTTCTTTAGACTCAGGACATCAAAATTTACTTTCTGTAAATTTTTGGTATTTTTCCGATAAAGTTCATTTTTTAATGAATAGTGAAAATGTTGTATTTTAATTCAAACCCCCTTTTTAATATAAGTTATTTATATGATTTTATTATCTTTTTAATTGGTTTTAATGTGAAATTAGAATATATTTTTACCATTTAATCCAATTGTGGTCATTGGAATTAAATTTCTTTGAAATTAGACTTAAACTAGTGTCAATCTTTTGATATATATTGTTTCATAAAAACACACTATTTTTTTGACAACAGGAATTAATTATTAAATTGATTAATGAAACTTATATGTTTTTTATTTTCTAAAATAGGCATCATTTTTGAATTTGGAATATCAAATATATCTTAGGGTGAATTGTTTGTATTTTTCTGAAAAACATCAATTTTTGATGAATAGTGAAACCAATAAGTAGTAGTTAAAAAACTGATTTTTCATTTAAATGAAACTTCACCACTTCTGTGATTTTAATTTCAAAAATCTGACATACATGGTTGTCATTAGGATGTAAAATGTGGTTTAATGGGATTAAAATAATTTTTTGGTGCATAGTAACTTTTATGTTTTATTAATCGCGATTAGAGGTAATTGGTGTAATTTAAGGTAAAAATAATGTTTTAATAATATGAAATGACCTTGACACATGTACTACCCTTATTGGACATCTCATGGCCGACCAAAAAAATCCAAGGGTCAACTTGGGGACCCCATGGATCCACTTGGGTAAGAAAATGACATTAAAAACTTTTTATTTAAAGTTAAAATAAAAATGTCACAAACACGTATTGTTTTACGAAAACAATTTTTATATGGTTTTATACAAGACATATTTTTTACTATAAATATTAATTAGAAAGCTAAAAATATTTCCTACATCATGATATTTGTTTTATAATTTTTATACATTAAATAATTTAAATTATTTATGACACTATGATGATGCAACGATTACCTCATTATTTAACTATTTAAGTAAAATGAAAAGATAATGTAAAATCCAAGACCTACACATTCCAAAAACCTATTGGATATGTGGATTTAGAACTATTATTACCTTAAACTAGAAATATATAATTGTGGGACCTTTTATATCCAAAAATCATTTTATAATATTTTTACTTTTCAAGACATTCCAAGAGTTCCCCTCCTCTCTTCTTATAAAAGGCCCCCAACTCTACACCCTTACCCACTCCTCTCAAGCCTTAGGATCGGCCAATTACTGATCATTTTATCTCTCCACATACATATTTTCATCCTAAGATCCTTACCTTAGGCAGAATGATCTTCAAGATACCCCTTTGTTCAAACTAAGAGAAGATACCCGATTTAAAGGTAATCTCTTCACTTGTGTTCTATTATTTTATATTGATTCTCCAACCCCCTAAACTATTTTTATTACATTATTTTGTAACAAAACAATTATCTAAAATATACTAAGATGTTGTTTTGAGAAATAGTAGAGCTTAACTTACACATACCTTTGTCTAATTGTTAAAGAACCTAATGTTTATAGGGATGGCGAATTACTGCCTCACGAAATGTTGATTGTTCAATCTTCTCTTAACACCATTCATGGTGGCCATTATGATGTAACTATATTTTATTTATGATATATATAGTATTTATGTTTTCTATATGCTACTGTATTTTATATTTAAAACATTCATTTTAGCTTTTCATGTTGTGCAAATGCAATAATTTCATACGAGGAAGTGTGGACTACCGCCCCCTCAAGTGATGTGACTCATTCATGCAATACATGGAATGTATAAAGAATGAAATTAATGAAAATATGTGGCCTATATAACATATATATTATAATTGAATTATAATATATACATCTCTCATTTATTTTTAATTCCATTAATATGAGAAAGAAATGAAAGTAGCGTTAATGAGTACGTACAACCTACCGTCTCCATGAATGGTGCATTTCATTTATTTTTATCTCAAAATGTTATGTAATAGAATAAAATGAATATTTACTAGATATATATTATATTTAAATATTTAATACCATTCTTGATATTAATTACTTATAACTACATGGACAATCATTTTCAAACATGTCCATTTTCGACTCATGTAGAAAACATCGACAAAAACATCAGATATGACCTCACATTATTAACCAATTATTATAACATTATAATATGTGATATGACATGAATAATAATCTTAAAAGGAGGTAATTAATCAATTATAAATTTACCATTGTTTATTATTCGGGAATATAAATAAATGAACACGACAAGTCGTACTTGAGGTAAGGGATCCTACCTCTCTCTTCTTTTTAAGTACTCTCTTTTTTGCCATTTCTTTTAAGCTCACATTTCTTATGTTTGGGTAAGTTATTTTATATTCTTAATTTTATAATTTTTATGTTCATATTATTATATAGCCTATTTGATCTCATAAATCCATTTTTGGAAGTTTTATGTGGCGCCGTTAGGCTGCCGAGTTTTTGTAAGGGATTTTTTATCTCACTTTTATTTCTATGAGATTTATACTACATTTGCAACCATTTCCTTTGAGTGGTGTATGTACTGTCCATTATTCTACTCTTTGTGTAATATAATGTCGTTTATGAGTATTTACATCAATGTTTTATAGACCTTCATTCATGGGGTGTACGTTTCAAAAGTTACCCAAGTCGGTAAGGGAACCTTTCACCCTCCTATTTTTAAAGACTTATTTACGTTATGTCTTTTAATTTACATCTTATTATGTTGGAATATGTTATTATATATCTTTATTGATTTAAATTTTATGTCAAGTGATGAGATACCATTTTTTCTCTTATCACCTCATTTTATGAACTTTATAGTGATGTCATTAGGCTATCGAATTCTTGCTAGGGAACTTCTTAACTCAATTTCAATTCTTTGGGATAAACTTGTACTCCTTGAATATGTCGTTATATGAATATGTGTGAATTTATCTGATTATTTTACACTTAATATCAACTTATATTTGGTGTATTATTTTTTAACACATAATTATATAATTGATTTATCCTTAATCAAAAGATACCGTCTTTGTAAGGGACTTCGTCTCAATTTTCTTTCATTGAGGAATATTCTTTTCTAATATACAACGTTATTTTATATACTGTATAAACACCTTTGACTTTTCATTTCATTCAAAGGGAATATTTTTCTACAAAGAATTTTACTAAACAACAAAAAGGAATGTTTCTTTTAACGTACACGGTGACAATGAACTTTTTCGCCGCCGTGAGTACTATTTGATCTTTGGCTTCCATAACAAGCCGTAATGTTTTTAAAAGAAAATAAATAACATATACTCTTTTATGTATTTTTGTATTGATAATGGTTTTGATAATGTATTTTTTTATGTTAATATATTTATGTGATATATTTGGATTGAAATGTGGAATGTTTTCATTCCATTATATTTGTTTTATATATTATGATTTTGTAATGGTACTTGGAAATTAGACGGGTGATTACGTGATAAACCATATGACGGGTGGTTCCGTGAATACTAGGAAAGGTGGTTACGTTATAACCTCCAATTCATTGGGTATGGAATTCGGCCGTATTGCTATTCCATTTGGTGATATGTGTGGAAGTCGATCCTATGGTTATTCCATTTATGAATATTTATGTACCAAGTAAACTTTATAATTTATGTGTTCTTTATATGGGTTTTATGGTAATATTTTGGTTACAAAAGGGTAATTAATGGTCTTTTACTTAGTGAAGAGTATTTAATACTTCTTAAAAGTGAAAAAAGTTAGTTTGATAAAGTATTCATGGTTTACTTGATGTTTTGAAAAAATAACAATTTTCATTATATTGTGTATCCCTTACTGAGCTTTTTATCTCACCCCAAGTTTTTTTGAAATGTTTTTCACAGGAAATAATTTGGAATTGGGTCAAGGATGGGATCAAGGAAAGACATGATATCTCAAACATGGAACTAGACATGTTTCTTTTTAAGAGTTTTTATTTTATGGAAACTTAGAAGAAGTGTATACTTTGTTATCCTTTGAGATGTAATAGTTATGTCCTAATTCTCTAAATATCTAAACCTGAAAAGATCCTCTATGCGAATTATTCATTTAATTCAATATTAAGTAATGATTTAAGATCGGGTCCTTATAGGAAGATACATGATTCGATCAAAAAAACAAATTTTCATTAAATATTTCAAAATATAATTATTGAAACCAAAATTTTTATAAGATTAATTAATATTTATTTTTAAAAGAGTTAAATAGAATTAAAAAATAAAATAATCTAATAAATATTTGTGTTTTTAAATAATACTGGAGAAAATTTGTGGGATGCAATAATATGGACATGGAAGAGAAAGAGATAGTTGAAGAAGATGATAATTATTTATAAAATAATATATTTTTATGAGAAATATTCTTTTAACATAATTAAAATTGAATTAAAAGGTCATTTTCCTTAGATCATAAAATAAAATACCATATAATAATGCCTTTGGGTGGATGAAACCAATGATAGTATAAATAATTTTAATAAGAAAAATCATAACACAAAGAAATGATGTTGGATATAACAATGCCTTTAAAAATTACTATAAAATTGTAAATAATTTATTTAATAATGTGTTAAAAAAATCCAATTTAATAGTTATTTTATATCCTTCTACATTTATATTACCTTTTTAAGTCTTATATATTTATAATTTATTATTAACTATTTTTATCAATGGATTATATTGATTTTTCTGTTTAAGAAGTAATTTCTAATGTCAATATAGATCACCACTAATCAATTCGACATTCAGAATTCATAGATTTTTATGTTGAAAAAATATATTATGTGTAATGATTTATAATTTTTTATTCCATTCAATGACTCTGTTGGTTATTATTCCTGATGATAGAATTTTTGAAGAGCTTATATCATCAATTTCTAACATACAAATGATAGATTATTAATATTGATATTAAATAATAATGTTATGATTGAAAAATGATATTTATTCCATAAATGCAATTTTAATACATAAAATAGACTTTTATAATAATCAATATATTATAGTGATGAAAAATTAAATAAATTATTCATTTGAGTGATAGTCGACAAATTGTACGTGTATAATTTTTTGGAATGAACTAGATGAATATATATAATAGTTATTACATTATTTTAATATCATTTCATAGTACTAATGATAATTATTAAATTATATTTTATGGTATGGAATAGGTTTCTATGATTGTTAATTAAAATAATATGAAATGTAATTTTATGGAGTGGATACTACACTAATTGATTTTTTGAATCTTATCTTGAAAGATCCTTTTGTAATGGAGGACATTGATAAAGTTCTTGTAATAAGGGTATTCCAAGAAAGATATATGAAAATTAAAATTTTTATATTTTAAAGATAATTTATATGTATTAGATTATTTTTAATTTGGATGATGTGAGATCCATTTATAGCTCAAATGGTGGGACTTTTCATTAAAATTAACGTTAGGATAAGAGGAATGATAATGTAGTGTGGGTGATATGTGAGTTTTGGGATGAATATTTGGTTATACCTGTGTGAATGAATTCATAACCACAAAATTTTATTAAGTAGAGTATAACTATCATGTAAACTGAATAAAATTTGTGCAAATTTATGTTACTGATTATTTTTCTTTATTGACATTGATTTAATAATTACAATAGTTATTACTTTTTACCAAAAATAAATGTGATATCCACTCATAGAAAATGTGAATTTTATGAATCAAAATATTCACTATTTACAAACTAATTAAATTTCTAAATGTGATAAATTTTTTATTTAAATTAATATATAATGATTTAGAAAAAACTACTTCCATAGAAACATGACATCATAATTTATTTTATTTTAATTCTAATTTCCTAAAAATAAAAAATTAAATTAAATTAATATATTTTTTATATGATTAAACGTCATATTAGTGAAACCAAAAAAGATAAATTTTAAAATTAAACAACATTTATTAAAATAATTCATTCAAAATAGTAGTTTTATCACATAAGTAATATATTCATGGTGATATATTTTATAAGAAAAATTGAAATAACCTTATTAAATAGTATGATATGATAAATAAATAATTTTTAAATAATTTTATTATATTTGATTAATTTATTTAATAAAAGTTATATTTATTATAACACATGTATATTGTATAAATACAAAATTAGAAAAAAGTTAATTTTGTAAGCCTAAAATGGATGTCTAATTATAACATGGTTGATAACTTCTAGATTCATATAAATTTAATATAATTGATAAAAAATAAATAATTTTAATGTAAAATAATTATTCTCTATTTAATAATTATACTTAGATAACTATACTCGACACTTTACAAAATACTTCATTTAAAAAATGTCACTCTTAAATAGTCATTATCAAATACGATTGAAATAATTTTCTTCCCTACCTATATAATTTTATGTATAAATTGATATTAAAATATTTCTAAATTTTATTGAATAACTCATCTCAGTATTTAGTAATAATTATATGTAATTCAAAGAATTATTTTATAAATAGTTTTTTTAATAAATATAATATTGTTGTTTCATTATTTTTAATTTTTGAGTTATATTCTTTTTTATTTTTAATAAAAATGTAAAAAATCATTTAACCAATTGGATATATATATATATATAACAACCTTATATCAAATGATAATATTTCTAATGGAGATTTAAACATTTAAAATAAATAATTTTCACAATTAGAGCATATAAATTCCTTCTATTATGCCTTCCTAAATCAAAATTATCATTCACATTATATTAAATTTAGGACTCAAAATGGATTAATCATTATATATAGTACTTTATAATTCTGGATATAATTACGCTAATAGTAAGCCTAATGGGGTAAAAATATTTTGGGATTTCTCTAGTTCTAATAATATAATTTTTATCATTTTTATTCACCCATTTTAATTTATTTTTTTAATGGATGTAATCGTTCGTGATATTTAATATTACATGGAATGTAATAAATCATTTCATGTAATTTTTTTTCACTGTATATTAAATATTAATAATTTGTTTCTTGTTTGATTCATATATTATACAACTCATTTCTTATTATGTTTTATTTATTTTGAAATAATAGAGATGGAAAAAATTATAATTATAGATATATTATTTAAGGAGAAAAATGGGAGCTAAAATACAGTGTGTTCCATTATATAACATTAAATATGTTTAATACTTAAAATTATAAATATTTTCCACTAATGAAAATATATATGGTTATCCATAATATTACAAAGTCTAATAGTATAATATCAACTAAATTATCTAAGGTAAGACAATGAAACTCTTATTTTCCTTAAATATTATCATATATTGAGATTCTAAATGATTTTTTCATATATTCCCCTATAATATAATATACGTATTTTTTTATTATAGATACAAATATTTAATTAATTCTAAATCTATTAAAAATAAATAAATGTAAAGATGTTATTACGTAATGTTGGTGACATAGAATAATTTTATCACATGAACGTATTATCCGAAAAGATACAAAACCCGAACCAATGCATATGACAAAGATATAAAACCTAAAAAACAAACATACATATATATTTTGATCCATATAAAATCAATCATATATCATATTATAAAAAATAATTTAATGATAATGGGTTTTTGTAATATTTCCAAATAGTGTCAACAAAATAATGTTATTAATTTAATTAAATTCCAAAAAAATTAAATCACCTAGAAGGATCACATAATAAATAATATACAGG
Source organism: Viscum album (assembly GCA_963277665.1). Classification (NCBI taxonomy): domain Eukaryota; kingdom Viridiplantae; phylum Streptophyta; class Magnoliopsida; order Santalales; family Viscaceae; genus Viscum; species Viscum album. Next base: position 9,608,788 of record OY728147.1, read on the forward strand.
GTTATTAATGAACCATAATTACCTAATAGATATATTATATAAATATATAGTGTAAAAAATATGATAAACCCTAAAAATTTATATCCCGATACATTTTCAACCATTTTTTGGAAATAATGTGTTATGAGACACATTAAAATGTTATTTCTAAAAAGGTAACAAGAAACCATTATTAAAAAAATTAAAATAAACCGCTAAATGGATCCTTGAATGGAAATAATTATTTTGTTGATAAATTGATAATGTTGATATAAATAATAATAATTTTAAAACAAATGTTATTATAATATTTTTAATTAAATTTATTGAAACCTACATCCTTTAAAGTTAAATAATGAAATGATATAAAATTTGATAAAGATGAATATAGTGATAAAAAAATAAAACCTATTTTTATTTCAAAGTACAAATTATGACATTGGTATTGATATATAATATGTACATGGAATATATTTATTTTATCAAAGTAGATAGAAAATATTGTTAACAACATTATAATTATATAATAGTTTTTCACACATAATAATTGAATTAAACAGTACTTTTTTCAAAAGAGAGGAATATAATGGTTTATATACTATGATATTTGGGGGAGGAAACTGGTGGTAGAATATAAAATTTCAAGAAGAAATATTATAACTCATTGAGGGATTGATTTATATTATCAAAATCAATCACCATAGCTCTTTAATTCTACTGATGTTATTTAACCTCAAGTATAGGGGGGACAAAAAAATTATTAATTTTTTAAAATAATTTATATTTATTTCTTTTCATAATCATTAATTAAAATTAATTATTATATATTTATTAGTTGGTTATCACTTATTTTCATTATTGGACGTTAGAGATTTCAATGTTTCACACATGATTTGAAATGTTGATGTTGATAACTAGGCATTGATGTTAAGTTAATTATTCTTATAAAAGTTAATAAACATGAATATATTATCTATAATTATTTAAAATTTTATAATTCCATTCCATGTAATTGTTACTTAGGATTTATAAAGATATAATTTGTAGTGATCACATTTCATTCAATGTTAAAGGGAAACTGTTAGTTTATTAATAAATAGTTTAAATATTAATATTAATATTCAATAATTATAATCCTATCATTAATATCATTTCACCCATTAAATTAATTATTGTCATTATCCATGTATATTGGTGATTAAAAATTATTTATATTTTTTATAGAGGTGTTCATTCTTGTATTGCATGAGAGAAGTTTTCATTTTTTGAATGGTTGTGAGTGAGATAGAAAATCGTTATTCAATTAATATAACAATATTTTTGTGCAATAATGTTATTTTTGGTTAAATTACAATATTTAGAATATGTTTATCCAAATATATATTAGAAAAAAATAAGTGAATGATATGGAGTAGATAATAGTCAAATTATATTTTTGAATAATATATTGATGGATGATTTTCAAATGGAGAACTCATATACACTTTTTTTAAAATGGTGATACTAGAACTGGAAATTTTCTATAGTTTATGAAATATAGTCCTGTATTTAGAGTAATTTCAAAGAAAAATAGTGGTTTGAATAGGGTGGAATTGAACTAGTTTTAAGGGTCAAAATGGGATTATTTTTGGAATTGTAAGATATGATTGGAATAAAGATGCAAGAAAATTGTTGGTAGGTGAGGAATGGTACATAGTACATGATATTATGACTTTTTATCCTTAATAATAAATTTTATCAGTCATATGTTTCATGTAAACATAATAAAATTTGATCATGTTTATGTTATTAATTTTCACCCATATTTACCTTAATAATATATTCTGCTTGGTTATTATTTTTTACTGAAATTATTATATTATCCTGATAACCCAATTAAAAAATTATTCATCCTAATTAGTACCCAATTTAATTTAATTCAATTTCTAAATGTGTGAAAAATAAATTTTCAATTAAAAAGAATATTTTAGAAAAAATATTACTGTAGAAAAATAAATTATTTAATATTTAATATTCTCAATCTTATTTCATTCAAATTACAAATTAAATGAGGGATAATGTAGTTGTTTATATTTTTAAAAATAATATTGGCATTATAAAAATAATAGTTATAAAATAATTACAATTTTTTTCAAAAGTTATTATTTTAAAATAAATTATTTTACAATGGACAATTATATTTACATCAGTTAATTATTTTTACAATAAAAATGAAAATAACATTGTAACAACCCGAGATTTTATGAGAATTATTCTTTTTAATTTCATTTATGTCTTGTGGTGTACGCAACACCAAAATTAGCTTGTTCTATATGCAACATTATATACAAAACACTATTCTTGACTCGTGTTACACAAAATTTCTTGTTCGTTTGATAGAAGTTATTCTACACAACATTGAGTGTATATGTATATATATTCAATCTATAAATGAAATAATGTTGGATTCTATCATACAAAACAATAAAGGAATCTTTCACTATACGCAACCCTGACTTGACTTGCTTTACATGCAATCGGGACCTTCCATGATAGCGTGTGTTGTACGCAATACCAAGTTTCACTAAACAACGATATGTTATTAAAATATTATATAAACTATCCATTATTAATAGTAATACCCAATTTTTGAAGTTATATTTTTCAAAATGGAATACATTTTTGGATTCAGAATATCTAAATTAGCCTTTGGTGAATTTTTGATATTTTTCTGAAAACATTCAATTATCGATAAATAGTGAAAACACTGGGTTAGGATTTAAAAATTGACTTTTTATTTAAATAATTATTTATTTATTTAAATTTATTTTGGGTAAAAAAAATTGATACATAATACCTATATAAGTTCAATTCAATTCATTTGAGTCATTTTATAATAATTTAAGATATATCAAAATTTTGTTGAAGTTTTCACCCTCTTTTAACTACCTCCTAGGAGCTTTTTGCAAACATAAATAAAAAACAATTTTACCGCTTCAGTGAGTGGAATTAAGAAAATATAAGAGACATGGTAAATAGAAATGAGTAAAATATAGTTCAATAAGATAAAAATAATTATTTATAAATAGTGTCTTTTCACTTTTATTTACCACGGTTAAAAGTAAATTGGGTAATTACGGGTCAAAATTATATTATTATTACCCTAACACATGTCCTAAGTCTATAGGATAAGTTTTATTCGACCAAAAACAACCTTAGGAATAAAATATTTCCCTTTAGGTCCACTTGGAATACATTAGAACTTTTATTATTGTTTTATTTAATGAAGAGTTAAAATTGTAAAAATAAATGTTTAATAACTAAAACATTTTTAATATAGGGTTATACATTAGTTAAATTCTACTATAAATATTCATTAGAAATATAAAAAAATTTTCTATCTAATGGTATTTTATTTTTAATTTTTAAAAATTAAATAATTTACTTTATTTATGACACAATGGTGTTGCAGTAATTACCTAAAGAATGAAATATTAAAATAATTGATATTAGAAATACCCAAATAAATGTTATTTGAGCCTTTTTATGAATTAAACTAATTTTATAGGTTAATATGACATGTTAGTATTGATTTAATTAACTTTATTAGAACTAATAATTCTTTTATGATTTTCACAAAAATCAATTACCAAATACTGTGAAAATTGACATAAAAAATTTTTTTAAAACAAATAGTATATTATTAATTGTTATTATATTCCTAAAAATATAAGGATCTGTTAAATAACTTAGATGTGGTTATTTATATTAATAATTAACCACTTGGGGTTCTTTTGGATTTTTATAATTATTTTATTGAAGATATAGTGTAAGAAAACAACAAGACACGGTAATCGTTAATTTATTTAACTTAGAGTTAAATCTAATTGATAATGTTAAAATAGTAACCTAAAATTTTATAAAACGTATTGGTTGATAGAATTTAGACACATACCCACTATATTTCGAAATAAATTGATTTGGAGATATTATAAATCGAATATGACTTTATTATAAAATAATATTTTATGTTTTTTCAAAGGTGTCCCTCTCCTCCCATTAAAAAAGGGCACCACTTCCCTCTTCCCTTCACACCATTTTTAACCATGAAGCTCGGCCAAACCCTACTAATTAAAATTCTCAGCCTATCTAGTTACATCATAGAGTTTCTGGTCTTCTCAAAAGTCCAACTCTAGTACCCGAAAAAGAAGTTTAAAGGAGGTGCGTCGAGGAAGAGGTAATCTATTCCACCGACACTTTCAAGTTTCATTCTTCTTCTACATCCACTTATTTAGTTGTTTAATTATAATGTAATAACATCAGTATTACTTATATACTGATATGTAATTATAAATATGAAACAAACTTATTTCACCTTCTATCCATCCTACGGAAAATGAAATCACTGCACACGCGTACGTATGGAATACCGTCTCTACGCCATGGTGTAATCATTTTTTCCACCACCACCTTACTTGGATGGGTATAATGGTGGAAGAATAACTATATATTATTATTATAACATCATATATATTCTATTATATTATATCATCCACTCCAATACCATTCAATAACTATGGGAACGATATCATCGCTCGGGTGTACGTACGGATTACCGCCTCCACGACGCGATGAGAATGATTTTCCATGTTAACAATTAAAGAATGATTATAAAGTATATATAATAAGTAATCAAGAAATAAATGACATAATAATGATATTGGATTTATATATTTATGTCATCTACTTAATTCCATTCAATTCAATAAGGAAACAAAAAACATCGTTCTTGTTTACGTACGGCCTACCGTCTCTATTAACGGTGTATTCCTTTCAATTTATAGATATATTATATATATTTATATTCTGAATATATATTATATACAAATAATTTTTTATATTCTAGAATTATGTAATCATGATATAAGTAATCATATTAATAATTACAATTCAAAAGACGGATGATAAATGAAACGATTTTACCCAAAACACTGCATTAACTTGGAATTGACAAATGATAGATAATATAAAGTCGTATGTGAATCATATATGATATCATAAATATTATTATTGTTCTGTTACAAGTTAATAATTTGTTTAAACCCACTATACATGAGTCTTGGACTCATACAGAAGAAATTGGACATAAGGTAAGGGATAACTATTCCAATCCCACTCTTATCCGAGATTGTTTATTCGTAAGTATTTTCTATGGTTTTTGTTATCATCCATGTCCATGTTTTCTATAAATTTTTTCATGTATGTTTAATGTCCTTTTTACCCATTTTCTAATTTTACCACATCATATGGAATGAATCTTTCTTTTGTTCCCCATAGGAGGGACTTTTTTACTTTTCCCACAAAAGTACGAGAAGAATGTTTTTTTAAATTATATGGAATGAACATATTTTTACGGTTTCATAACACTGTATTTTCATGAAGATTACTCTACAATATTTAATGAATATTTTCAACAAAATCCATTTATTTTATAATTTCATGGTATTTCATGAAAATAAAATGATTTTGAAGAAGAAAGGATATTTTCCTCAAGAATTAAATTCAAGTGTTTTATCAAAACCATTTTATATATAAGATTGAATTATTCCATATGTGAATGTTTTAAGTAAAATTTCTCTAGGATTTACATGGTTTCACTTTTCTTATGAAATAATGATATCCATTTTTTTGTATGGATTATGTTATTATGGGATGATGTTTATGAAACCCATTTTATACTTCGGGTAATGATTAATGATTTATGTTTATGTTGTGGCACAAGTAAGAATGATTTCATTATGAGATGGGTGGGACCTATATCTCCCTCCAATGAATTAGGTAAAGATTTATATATCATGAGATAAATATGGTAGAAATGGTAAGTTAATCTGGTTCAGTGATACATGACTTGAACGAGGAGTGAACTCGATTTTGAATGGGACTTGGTCCACTAAGATGGTCTTGGCAGTAATGCCTTGGATACTATAGAAATCCTATCATGTTCTTAATGGTTTTCCCTAATTACATGTTTTATTCCCATGCTATTTTATCATGATTGATGTTCCATTATTATATATGCCTTACGCACTTCCAAGATTTATGTCTTTGCTCAAGATTTTGATGTTTAGATTTTATGTTCACGTTTTTTGCATTCAAATGTTTATGGATTGATTTCGGTTCTCTATGTTTACCCTAACTGAGCATTTGAGCTCACCGTTTTTATGTTTTATATTCCCCAGGATATAAATAATGGTTTTAGGTAAGAAAAACAAAAGTGTAATATCTTTTTGGGAGATGTTAATGATCTTTCACCATCATTATAAGATTACATTCCGAGTATCCGAAGACACTAAATTAATATGGTCATTGGGCGTCTGTTTTTGTCATGTATTAATTATTCCTCAAAAGTAATGTAATGTCCATATACATTATTATTTGGGTCTCTATAGTTTGTATCAGTGTGAAGGTTTAGTTATCCTTTGGAAACTAGGATGCGAAAACATTAGTGAAATCCCTGGAGACATTTCTAAGGTATGTCTATGAATGTCCCTAAGGATAAGTATACATATAGGTTATAGTCATATAATTATGGAAACGATCATAGAATTTAACCTAACATGTTAGATGTTGATGGTAATTCCCGTTTATTATGTTGTTTTCCAAAACATGATTTTTTCCTCACACTATTCTTTTTGGGTTTTAGAAAATGGCTGGAAATAGGAAGATTCACGATAATAGAGGATATAATGAACAATGGAATGATATTCTTCATCAGAAACCTAATGAAGCGGGATTTGGAAGTCAAAACATATTTATTATGCCTAATCAGCAATCTCATAATATGATCAATAATCTCATCTTCTGTTAGTTTCCCAACACAGCTACTAAGAGATAGATGGAGATTCATGATGATTATAGAGGAATGAAAGATCAATTTATCTCATGTAAATCATGTGGGAAGAGGCATCAAGGAGAATGTTTCAAAGGAAATCAAAGATGATTTGGGTGCGGAATGGAAGGACACAAATCCAGTAAGTGTAATGGAAAAGGTTCAGTTAACACCATGGAGAAGGATAATGGTATTCCTACGACATCCACAATGATTAGATGTTTAAAATGTGGAATGTATGGGCATTATGAAAACAAATTCCCTAAGGGAAAATCTCATAAAGAGAATAATCATGGTCATATGGGTATTATTTATGTGGATGATGATGAAGAGACTAAAAATGATATATGGGATGAAAGATGTGTTGAAGCTTGGTCAATTGTTTAAGAAGGTAGTGGAATGATTGTATGTTTATCAATAGTTATGTTGTATAGGTAATTTAATGGTACTATGGAATAAAGTAACATCTAAGGATTGTTACACTATTGTTTTTTCTAATGTATTTGAAATTATATGTTGAATGGTACTAGAAACCAAGAAAGGTTATTCAGATATTTTTGGAAAGAAGATGATATGTGCATAATGAAGTGATAAATAGAAAATGAAATTTTGATTGTATTCATGAGATCATGACTGCTATAATGAAAAAGTGATATCATGGTTTGAGTATATAGAAATTATCAGATTTTGGTATGTGGAATGAGTTAACTTTTGAGTGAATTTAGGTTTTCACTAAGGTTCTATGGTAAATCATGTTTCAAAAGAATACATGATTAAGGTATTCACATGTTTGGAACATGACCAACAAGATATATCTTATGATATATGGGAGATAAATGATCGTATTCACATGATTGTTATATGACCTCTCTAGTAATCATTTTCTTTATACTATGAGATTGGACAGATGTATTTTTGGATAAGAATAAAAACTAGAATGGAATATGTTGGACATAAGAGAATATAATTTAATGTTAGAACTCGTTTTTCGATATTATTTCTAGAATGTTATAATAGTATAGTTTTAAAAAAAGGACAACACATAGTACGAGTGACAACCCGTTGCGTTGGACAAGGCTCTGGGAATCGAACCCACAACTGAAGTACGACATGCCTTTATCACATACCACTGGCCTACAATAAGTCCCTGGTTAGTAGAAACTACTGTTATTTTATTAAGCGATATGATAGATGAAGTATAAGTCCATTTTAGAAACCATATAGGATTAATCTCAAGAAAGATGGAATTATGTATATTTAAGAAATTGTGATAAACTTTTGTTGACAGAAACAAATGGAATGACCAATCATTCTACCGCATGATCTGCTAACACTTCATGAATGACAAATTCGACTTCATTTATTTAAGAGATGAAGTGGAAATTGTTCATGTCACTAACAATGGTGAGATTTTACCAAAAATCAAGTAAATATTTATTTTAATTCAACAATTCTCCTGCATTAGGGGAATGATCATGAAAACTAAAAACATTGGCCTAGTACCCTCATACCCGATAAATTAGATGGCACCTCAGATCATCAAAAATTTATGTCTTTGTGATTGATAGCTTTTTCATTGACATGTTTTATGTCACTCTCCATCATAACTTGATGGTTATATTTCTCTTGCATATCCTTATTTTCACCTATGTTTTCTTAAGTGGAAACCAAATGATGAGTTAATTTGGGTAACCATTACATTTCATACTTTAGTTTTTTAAATTTATGTTTTGGTATTTCTTTTTTATGATGTGGGTTTCTATGAAAGAACCTCTCAACTAGTAAACCATTATTAACCCTAACGAATTTTGAGGGTGAAAATCATTTTAAGGGGGCTAGAATCTAACAACCTGATATTTTATGAGAAATATTCTTTTTAATTTCATTTATGTCTTGTGTTGTATGTGACATAAAAATTAGCTTGTTCTATATACAACACCGTATACACAACACTATTCTCGGTTCGTGTTACACCAAATTTCAAGTTCGTTTGATAGAAGTTATTCTAAGAAACATTGAGTGTATATATATATATATATTAAATGTATAAATGAAATACGGCTGGATTCTATTATACACAACAACAAAGGAATGTTGCACTACAAACAACCCTGACTTGGGTTGCTTTACACGCAATCGCAGCATTCCACGATAGCGTGTGTTGTACGCAATATCGAGTTTCACTAAACAACGATATGTTATTAAACTATTATATAAACTAGCCGTTATTAATAGTAATACACAGTTTTTGAAATTTTATTTTTCAATATGGAATTCATTTTTGGATTCAGAATATCGAAATTAGCATAGGGTGAATTTTTGGTATTTTTATGAAAACATTCACTTTTTGATGAATAATGAAAACACTAGGTTACTATTTGAAAACCGACGTTTTATTTATAGAATTAATTATTTTATTTAAATTTATTTTAGGGAAAATAATTGATACATAATACCTATATAAGTTCAATGTAATTCATTGGAGTCATTTTATAATAATTTTAGATATATCAAAATTTTATTGAACTTTTCACCGTCTTTTACCTACCTCCTAGGAGCTTTTTGCAAACTTACATAAAACATAATGTTACCGCTTCTTTGAGTGGAATTTCAAAAATCCGAGAGACAAGGTAAATATCAAGGAGTAAAATGTTTTTCAATAAGATAAAAATAATTTATGGTGAATAATAAGTTTTTAATTTTATTTACCCCGATTAAAAGTAAATAGGGTAATTAAGTGTAAAAATGATATTATTATTACCCTAACAATTTTCTTAACTATATTGGATATGTTTAATTCGACCAAAAAAACCTTTGGAATAAAATATTTCCCTTTATGTTCACATAGATTAGATTAAGACATTTATTATTATTTAATTTAAAGAAGTGTTAAAATAGTTAAAATCAATGTTTAATAACTAAAACATTTTTAATATCAGGTTATACATAAGATAAATTTTGACTATAAATATTCATTAGAAATCTATAAAGATTTCACACCTAATGGTATTTTATTTATAATTTTTAGACTTTAAATAATTTAATTTATTTATAACACAATAGTGATGCAGTAATTACCTGTATAATGAAATATTAAAATAATTGATATTAGAAATACCCAAATAAATGTAATTTGAGAATTTTTATGAATTAAACAAATTTTATTGGTTAATATTACATGTTAGTAATAATTTAATTAAATGTTTTTTAACTAATCATGCTGTTATAATTTTCACAAAAATCAATTACCAAATACTGTCAAAATTGACATAAAATAGTTTTTAAAACAAATATTATATTATTAATTGTTATTATATTCCTAAAAATCTAAGGTTTGGAAAAATGACTTCTAAAGGGTTATATATGTTAATAATTAACCACTTTGGGTTCGTTTGTCTTGTTATAGTAATTTTTATAACCATATTGTGTAAGAAAACAAGAAGAAACTATAAAAGTTAATTTATTTAACTAAGAGTTAAATCTAAATGATAAGGCCAAAATAGTAACCTAAATTTGTCTAAAACATATTTTTTGAGAGGGTTTCGACCCATACGCACATTATATTATAAATAAATCAATTTGGAGCTATTAAAAAGCGTATATGACTTTATGAAAAAAATAATATTTTACGTTTTTCTAAAGGTGCCCCTCTCCTCCCTTATAAAAAGGGCACCCCTTCCCTCTTCTATTCACACCCTTTTTAGCCCTAAGTTTCGGAAACACCCTACAAATAACTCTTATAAACCTCTCTAGTTACATCATTGAGGTTCTGGTCATCAAAAAATTACAACTCTAGTGCCCTAAGAAGAAGTCTAAAAGAGGTGCGTCGAGGAAGAGGTAATCTCTTCTACCGACTCTTTCAAGTTCCTTTCTTCTTCTACATCCTCTTCTTTAGTTGTTTCATTATAAAGTAATATCATAAGTGTTAATTATATATTGATATGTTATTATAAATATGAATAAACCATATTTCACCTTCTATATATCCTACAGAAAAAAATCATTGCGTGTGCGTACATATAGAATATCGTCTCCCCACCGTGGTGTAATCCGTTTTTCCACCACCACCTTACTTGGATTGGTATAATAGTGTAAAGAATAAATATATATAAATTTTATAACATCATACTAATTCTATGATATTATATCATCCACTCCAATACCATTAAATAAATATGGGAATGATATCATCGCTCGTGCGTACGTACAGATTACCGTCTCCACGACACGATGAGATTCATTTTCCATCGTAACAATTAAAGAATGATTATAAAGTATATATAATAATTAAACATGAAATAAATGAAACTCTACTGGATGTATATATGTATTTTATCTACTTAATTTCATTCAATTCAATAAGGAAACTAAAAACATCATTCATGCGTATGTACGGCCTACCATCTCCATGAACGGTGTATTTCATTCCATTTATCGATCTAATATATATATGTATATTATGAATATATATATTATATAAATCATGTTTTATATTCTAGAGTTATTTAATCATGATCCAAGTAATCATATTAATATTTACAAGTGAAAACACTGATGATAAATGAAATGATTTTACCCAGAACGTTGCTTTAACATGGAATTGAAAAATGAACAGATACTATACAGTCATAAGTGAATCATTTATGATATCATAAATATTATTATGGTTCTTTTCCAATTTATTAATATGTTTAATTCCACTATACACGAGTCTCGGACACATACAATAGAAATTGGACATATGGTAAGGGATAACTATTCCAATCTCACTCTTATCCAAGATTGTTTATTCGTAGGTATTTACTGGGGTTTTTGTTATCAACCATGTCCTTGTTTTATAATTTTTTTTTCATGTATGTATAATGTCCTTTTTACCCATTTTATAATTTTACCACATCATATGGAATAAATATTTCTTCTCTTCCCCTTATGATGTACTTTTTGACTTTTCCAGCAAAAGTACGAAAAGAATGTTTTTAACTTATACGGCAAGAACAAATTTTAACAGTTTCATAACGCCATATTTTAATAAATATTACTCTACAAGATTTAATGAGTATTTTCAAAAAATCCTTTTCTTTTAAAATTACATGGCATTTCGTGAAAAAAGAATGATTTTGAAAAAAGAACAGATATTTTCCTCAAGAATTCATTTCAAGTGTTTTATCAAACCATTTTCCATATAAGATGTAATTATTCCATATGTGAGTGTTTCAAGTATAATTTCTATATGATTTACATGGATTTAGTTTTCTTATGATTTAATGATATAAATTTTTTTTGTATGGATTATGTTATGGTGGTATGATGTTTATGAAACCCATTTTATACTTTAGGTAATGATGAATGATTTATGTTTATATTGTAGAACAAGTAAGAATTATTTCAGTATGAGATGGGTGGGACATATATCTCCCTAAAATGCATTGTGTAAAGATTTATATCTCATGAGGCATACATGGATGAAATGGTACGTTAATCTGGTTCAGTGATACATGACTGGAACGAGGAGTGAACATGATTCAGGAATAGACTTTGTTCACTAAGATGGTCTTGGCAGCAATTCCTTGGCTACTATTGAAATCATATCATGTGATCAATGGTTTTCCAAAAATAAATGTTTTATTCCCAAGCTATTTTATCATGATTGATGTTCAATTATGATATATTCCTTACGTACTTCCAAGATTTATGTCTTTGCACAAGATTTTGATGTTTTGATCTTATGTTTATGTTTTTACATTCAAATGTTTATGGACTGTTTTATGTTGTCTATGTTTACCCTTAATTAGCATTTTATCTCACCCTTGTTATGTTTTCTTTTCTAGGATATAAAGAAAGGTTTTAGGTAAGAAAACCAAAAGGGGGTGATCTATATGGGAGATGTTGAAGATTTTTCACCATGATTAGTGGATTACGTTCCGAGTTTCAAAAGACACTAATCTAATACGGCCTTTGGGCGTCTGTTTTTTTCACGTATTAAGTATTTCACAAAAGTAATACAATTTCCATGTACGTCATGATTTGGGTCTCTACAGTTGGTATCAGAGTGAAGTTTTAGTTAACCTTTGGAAACTAGGATGCAAAAACCTCAGTAAAATCCCTAGAGATATTTCTAAGGTATGTCTTGGGATGTCCCTAAGGATAAGTATACATAAAGAGTATATTCCTATAATTAAGGTAACAATATTATAATTTAACATAAGATGTTAGATATTAACAGTAATCCCCCTTAATTATGTTGTTTTCTCTAGCATGATTTTTTTTCTCACAGTATTCTTTTTGGGTTTTAAAAAATTGCTGGAAACAGGAAGATTCACAATAATGGAGGATATGATGGACAATGGAATGATATTATTCATGAGGAACCAAATTAAATGGGATTTGGAAGCCCAAACGTCGTTGTTATGCCTAATCACCAATCTCATAATATGATCAATAATCTCAACTTTGGTAATTTTCCAGACTCAGCTAATAAGAGAAAGATAAAGTTTTATGATGATCATAGAGGAAAGAAAGTTTAATTTCTCTCATGTTAATCATTTGGGTAGAGGCATGAAGGATAATGTTCGAAAAAAACTGGATGTTACTTTGGGTGTGGAAAGGAAGGACACAAATCCAGTAAGTGCAATGGAAAAGGTTTAGTTAACACCATTGAGATGGATAATGGTATTGCTACGACATCAAAAATGATTAGATGTTTTAAATGTGGAATGTATGGGAATTGTGAAAACCAATTCCCTAAGGGAAAATCTCATGAAGAGAATCAGCATGGTCATATGGGTAGTATTTATGTGGATGATGATAAGGAAACCACAAATTATATATGAGATGAAAGAAGTGTTGGAGCTTGGTCAATGGTTTATGATGGTAGTGGAATGATAGCATGATTATCAAGAGTTATGTTGTATATGAAATTTAATGGTACTATGGAATAAATAAACATCTAAGGATTTTTAATCTATTATTTTTACTAAAGTATTTGAAAGTATATGTTTAATGTTCCTGGTAACCATCAAAGGTTATTAAGATATTTTTGGAAAGAAGATGATATGCACATAATTAAAGGATAAAGAGAAAATGAAATTTTGATAGTATTCAGAGTTCATGACTGATATAAGGATAATGTGATATCAAGGTTTGAGTATATAGAAATTTTGCGATTTTGGTATGTGTAATGAGTTAACTTTTGATAGAATTCATGTTTTCACTAAGGTTCTATGGTAATTCATGTTTCAAAAGAATACCTGATTAAGGTATTCACATGTTTGGAACATGACCAACAAGATATATCTTATGATATATGGGGGTTAAATGATGGTATTCACATGCTTGTTATATGACCTCTCTAGTAATCATTTAATTTATACTATGATATTGGACTGATGTATTTTGGATAAGACTAAAGATTGGAATGGATTATGTTGGACATAATATAGTATTATTTAAGGATAGAACTTGTTTTTCGATATTATTTATGGAATGTTATAATAGTATAGTTTTAGAAAAAGGACAACCCATACGACGAGTAAATGCCCATCGTGTTGGACAAGGCTGTGGGAATTGAACCCACAACTGAAATACGACAAGCCTTTATCACATTCCACTAACCTACAGGAAGTCCCTGGTTAGTAGAAACTAGTTTTATTTTTTTAAGAACTATGATAGATGAAGTATAAGTCCATTTTAGCAACCATATATGATTAATCTCAAGATAGATTGAATTATGTATATTTAATAAATTGTGATAAACATTTGGCGATAGAAACAAATGGAATGACATATCATTCTATCACATGATCTTCTAACACTTCACGAATGACAAATTCAACTTCATTTCATTAAGATATGAAGTGGAAATCGTTCAAGGCACGAACAATGGTGAGATTTTACCAAAATCAATTAAGTATTTCTTTTAATTAAAAAATTCATCATCGTTAGGGGAATGATCTGGAAAACAAAAAATGTTGTCATAGTACCCTCATACCCGATAAATCAGATGGCACCTTAGATAATCACAAATTTAGTGCTTTGTGATTGATGGATTTTTCCTAGCCATGTTCTCTTCCACTCTTCATCAGAACATGATAGTTAGATTTCTCTTCCATATCCATATTTTCACCCATGTTCTCCTATGTGGAATCCCGGTGATGAGTTAATTTTGGTAACCATTACATTTCATACTTTCGTTTTTTAAAGTTCTGTTTTGGTATTTCTTTTTTACGATGTGGGTTTCTATGAATGAAACCTTCTAGTAGTAAACCATTTATAACCCTGATGAATTTAGAGGGTGAAATTCATTTTAAGGGGGGTAGAATGTAAAAACCTGGGATTTTATGATAATTATATTTTTTAATTTCATTGATGTTTTATGTTGTACGTGACACCAAAATTAGCTTGTTCTATACGCAACACCGCATACACAACCCTATTCTTGGCTCGTGTTACACAAAATTTCAAGTTCGTTTGATAGATGTTATTCTACGCAACATTGAGTGTATATATATATATATTTATTCAATGTATAAATAAAATGTGGTTGGATTCTATTATACACAACAACAAATGAATCTTGCACTACACACAACCCCTGACATGGCTTTCCTTACAAGCAATCACGACCTTCCACGATAGCGTGTGTTGTACGCAATAACAAGATTCACTAAACAACGATATGTTATTAAAATATTTTATAAACTAACTGTTATGAATAGTAATACCCACTTTTTGAAATATTATTTTTCAAAATGGAAATCATTTTTGGATTTGGAATATCAAAATTATCCTAGGGTGAATTTTTTGTATTTTTATGAAAACTTTCAATTTTTGATGAATAGTGAAAGCACTTGGTTAATATTTAAATACTGAATTTTTATTTAAATAATTATTTATTTTTTTTAAATTTATTTTAGGTAAAATAAATTGATACATAATACCTATATAAGTTCACGGTAATTCATTAGAGTCATTTTATAATAATTTTAGATATATTAAAATTTTATTGACCTTTTCACCGTCTTTTACCTGCCACCTAGGAGCTTTTTGCAAACTTACATAAAACATAATATTACTGCTTCAGTGAGTGGAATTTTGAAAATATGAGAGACACAGTTAATATCAATGAGTAAAATGTGGTTCAATAAGATAAAAATAATTTTTGGTGAATAATAACTTTTTTACTTTTATTTACCACGATTAAAAGTAAATAGGGTAATTAAGGGTAAAAATTATATTATTATTACCCTAACACATGTCCTAATTCTATTGGATAAGTTTAATTCCACCAAAAAAAACATAGGAATAAAATATTTCCCTTTAGGTCTACTTGTATTAAATTAGGACATTTATTATTATATTATTTAAAAAAGAGTTAAAATTGTTAAAATCAATGATTAATAACTAAAACATTTTTAATATAGGGTTATACATAAATTAAATGCTACTATAAATATTAATTAGAAATAGAAAATGATTTCGTACCTAATGGTATTTTAGTTATAATTTTTATACATTAAATAATTTAATTTATTTATGACACAATGATGATGCAATAATTATCTAAATAATGAAATATTATGATAATTGATATTATAAGTACCAAAATAAATGTAATTTGAGAACTTTTATGAATTAAACTAATTTTATAGGATAATATGACATGGTAGTATTGATTTAATTAAATGTTTTATAACTAATCATGATGTTATGATTTTCACAAAAATCAATTACCAAATAGTGTCAAAATTGACATAAAATAGTTTTTAAAACAAGTATTATATTATTAATTGTTATTATATTCCTAAAAATCTAAGGATCAACCAAATGACTTAGATAAGGTTATATATATTAATAATGAACCACTTGTGGTTCTTTTGTCTTGTTATAGTAATTTTATTAACCATATAGTGTAAGAAAACAAGAAGACACAGTAAAAGTTAAATTATTTAACTTATAGTTAAATCTAAATGATAAGTTTAAAATAGTAACCTAAACTTGTATAAAACCTATTGGTTTAGATTATTTCAACCAATAACTACTATATATTCGATATAAATCAATTTGGAGCTATTATAAACCGAATATGGCTTTATTATAATATAATATTTAACGTTTTTCCAAAGGTACCCCTCTCATCCCTTATAAAAAGGGAACCACTTCCCTCTTCTCATCACACCATTTTGAGCCTTGATTCTTGGCCAAACCCTGAAAAATCCTCTTCTAAACCTCTCTATTTAAATCATAGTGGTTCTGGTCTTCTCAAAATACCACATCTAGTGCCCTATGATGAAGTTTAAAGGAGGTGCATCGAGGAAGAGGATATCTCTTCTACCGACTCTTTCACGTTCCTTTCTTCTTCTACTTCCTCTTATTTAGTTGTTTCATTATAATGTAATTACAAAAGTATTAATTATATAATTATATGTTATTATAAATATTAAACAACCCTATTTCACATTCTATCCATCCTATAGAAAATAAAATCATCGTGTGTGCGTACGTAAGGAATACCGTCTCTACGCCGTGGTGTAATCAGTTTTTCCACCACCACCTTACTTGGATGGGTATAATGGTGGAAGAATAACTATATATTATTATTTTAACATCATACAGATTCTATGATATTATATCATCCACTCCAATACCATTAAATAAATATGGGAATGATATCATCGCTCGGGTGTAC
Organism: Viscum album; assembly: GCA_963277665.1. Classification (NCBI taxonomy): domain Eukaryota; kingdom Viridiplantae; phylum Streptophyta; class Magnoliopsida; order Santalales; family Viscaceae; genus Viscum; species Viscum album. The sequence continues at coordinate 9,626,319 of OY728147.1, forward strand.
GTACGGATTACCGCCTCCACGACGCGATGAGAATCATTTTCCATGTTAACAATTCAAAAATGATTATAATGTATATATAATAAGTATTCATGAAATAAATGACATAATAATGATACTGGATTTATATATGTATGTCAACAACTTAATTCCATTCAATTCAATAAGGAAATGAAAAACAGTGTTCATGCGTACGTACGACCTACCGTCTCCATGAATGGTGTATTTCGTTTCATTTAACGATCTATTATATATATGTATATTCAGAATATATATTATATATAAATCATGTTTTATATTGTAGAATTATTTAATCATGATATTAGTAATCATATTAATAATTACAAGTCAAAACACAGATGATAAATGAAATGATTTTACCCAAAACACTGCTTTAACATTGAAGTGACAAATGAACAGATAATATAAAGTCGTAAGTAATCATATATGATATAATAAATATTATTATGGTTCTGTTACAAGTTAATAATATGTTTAAACCCACTATACATGAGTCTCGGACACATTCAGAAGAAATTGGATATATGGTAAGGGATAACTATTCGAATCTCACTCTTATCCGAGATTGTTTATTCGTAAGTATTTAATTGGGGTTTTGTTATCATCCATGTCAATATTTTATAAATTTTTTCAATATATGTTTAATGTCATTTTTACCCATTTTTTAATTTTACAACATCATATGGAAGGAATTTTCTTTTGTTCATCATACGAAGTACTTTTTGACATTTCCAGAAAAAGTACGATAAGAATGTTTTTTTAAATAATATGACATGAACATATTTTTACAGTTCCATAATGACATATTTTCATGAAGCTTACTATACAATATTTAATGACTATTTTCAACAAAATATTTTTTTTAAAATTGATTTTCATTTCTTGAAAATAAATTATTTTGAAGAAGAAAGGATATTTTCCTCAAGAATTCATTTCAAGTGTTTTTATCAAAACCATTTTCTATATAATATGGAATTATTCAATATGTGAATGTTTCAAGTATAATTTCTCTATGATTTACATGGTTTCACTTTTCTTATGATGAAATGATATCCATTTTTTTGTATGGATTATGTTATGATGGTATGATGTTTACGAAACCCATTTTATACTTTGGGTTATGATGAATGATTTATGTTCATGTTGTGGAACAAGTAAGAATGATTTCATTATGAGATGGGTGGGACCTATATCTACCTCCAAATCATTGGGTAAAGATTTATATCTCATGAGATAGACATAGATGAAACCGTATGATAATCTGGTTCAGTGATACAGGACTAGAATGAGGAGTGAACTCGATTCAGAAAGGGACTTTGTCCACTAAGATGGTCTTGGCAGCAATGCCTTGGCTAATATGGAAATAATATCATGTGCTTAATGGTTTTCCACAATTACATGTTTTATTCCCATGATATTTTGTCATGATTGATGTTCCATTATGATATTTTCCTTACTGAATTCCAATATTTATTTCCTTGATCAAGATTTTGATGTTTAGATTTTATGTTCATGTTTTTGCATTCAAATGTTTATGGATTGTTTTATGTTCTCTATGTTTACCCTTACATATAATTTGAGCTCACCCTTTTTATGTTTTCTTTTCCACAGGATATAAATAATGATTTTAGGTAGGAAGACCAAAACTGGAAGATCTTTATCAGAGTTGTTGAAAATCTTTAACCATGATTAGAAGATTGTGTTCTGAGTTTCCAAAAACACTAAAATAATATGGTCTTTGGGCATCTATTTTTGTCATGTATTAAGTATTCTGAAAAAGTAATGTAATGTCCATGTACATCAAGCTCTAGGTCTCTACAGACATATTTACCCAATTTGAAGATTCTAATTTAAAAATTAAAATATATTTATTACAATCAATCTATAGAGTTTTTTATAATTAATATCATTATAAGTGATCGTAGAAATGTTTTTTATAAAACATTTGTCTTTTTGGCATTAAATAAATTTATTTTTCTCACATTTCATGTAACGACTATTTTATGAATTTTAATTTATTTTTATTTATATATTATAAATAAATATAATTTTTAAATAAATATTTTATAGTGATTATTTTTATTAATTTAAATGTAGTCAACACATTTAAAAATGTTAATTAGAAAATTTCACATTTAAATAATCACTAGAAAAAAAAATTTAATTAATAATTTATATCCAAAATATTTAATTTTAAAAATATGTTCATAAAGAAATATTTATTTTAATTTATAAATAAATAATATTAAATTTTAATAATGACATGAAACATATAAAATAATTTATTAATAAGAAGTTATTAAATATTATAATTTTCTTTCAATATTTACTATTTTTGAATTATATTTTATAAAATTTGTTACTATAAGTAATCTACATTAGTATAACTATTTTATATATTTATATCAAATGATCATATTTCCAATGACTATATATCCTTTTATAATAGAAATATTTCCCCATTACATACTAAAAATTCATTCCATTTTAACATAGTAAATCATACATCTCATTATATTAATTTTTCTTTAATATTCCACAACATTATTTCTCCTCCTATGTTTTCTTCTAAAATATATGTTTAGATATAGTAATATTGAAATACAAGGGAAAATATAATCTTAGATATTTAAATGTTTTAATAATAAAACTAATTTCATATTTATTATGTCAATTTGATTTAATCACATTTAATAGATGTAATAATTAATTGTAGATAATAATCCAAGGTAGATAATACATTGAATCATGTAACATTATTTAAAGGTATTTTTACAAATGAATAATGTGTTTTTAGTTTTATTTATTTTATCAATGCCTTATTTATATATAAATTTAATTTTTTTTTATCAAATAGAAAAACATAAAATATAATCACATTTATATAATATAATGAAGGGAAATGGGTCCAAAAATCCAGTGTGTAAAATTTTAAACCAATGGTATCAACACATATTCAGTAATGAAAATTTAATATTCATTAAAAATATAGTCACACAATAAAATAATATTATAAAAAATCATACATATGAAGGGAATTTTTTATGTTTCTATAAAAAATGAATTTTTTTCTTAATTTAATTTAAAAATGTATTCAACTGATATTTCATTATGTTCTCTAAAAATGCATATAATTCACTTCATTATATGAGGATTGGATTCTTTATAATGGAGAAATTATAATATAAATATATGAAAATGAATATTTCTAAAATATTTATGTCAAAAATATGTTTTCTATTCAAGATGACGATGAAGGAAATAGTGAAATGTATAGAGTGGGAGATAACTGTTCTTGAAATTAAAACCATTTTAATCTGATCAATGAAAAAAAGATAAAAATGTAAAAAAAACCTCATAAATTATTTTATTAAAAGTATGAAAGAAAAAAATAATGTGATAATCAACAAAAAATTATTCATTCCATATAACCCGAATCATGCATTTTCAATTGAATGAAAAGGAATGTAATTCTGAAAATTGTAGGTTTGGTAATGATGGAACACTGAAAATCAATTGATAGTGATGATATAAAATAATATGAAATGAATTAAATAAAACTCTTGATATATTTGATAATGGGTTATGTCATAATATTTTTCATGTTGGATAACATTTCATTTTAGGAATGGAAATATTGTTCAATTATAAGATATTCTACATTAAAATGAATATTGGAAACACATAAATATAAGGAATAATGATCCATGATAATCTTATAATGCTGTTAAAAATTAAAACACCTATTAATTATTTATGTATAATAAACAATATTGTACATGAGTTCATGAACACTGTGAAAATATTGATGAAATCATAAAATTTTAATTTTTCATACATTTTTTTGGTTTCAATTTGAGTATAATTTTGATATATACACTGTAGATATTTTTGAGATAAATATCATTGTAACTAAGATGAAATGAGCTATATATCATGTATATCTTTTTCACACAGATGTGTGTAATTTGAAACAATGAAGTGGGACCAAATAGATATGGTATTAAATGAATAGAATAAATTATAATAGTTTAAATTCATGTATCATTTATTTACATTCATTTAATGATAAAATAGGTTTCATCCAAATATATATGTTTTTTAACTCAATGGAAAAAAATTAATAAAATTTTTAATATTACAAAGGTAATGAATTTAATTAAATTTAATTTTCAATTAAATTGAAATATAAGAAATCATATACGAATTATCATATTTTATGTATCCAAAATATAATATATTTACATAATGGAGAAATAAAATAATGAATACACAAAAATATAAATTTTTAAATAGGTTTGAACTACTAATAAAATATTAGAAAGAAGTTTGAGAATATATTTTTTTATTTTAAAAAAAGGATATTAATTTGTTCCTGAACGGGCGGAGAAAATTATGAAATATTTTATTGAGTAATTCTAAATAAATAAAAATTATATTTTTTGAAATAAATGATTAATTAAAAAATTAAAGGGATTTGAAGGAAGATTGTTGGAATCCTTAATGGGGGAATATTTCATGGATTATTTGGAGAGCGTAATGTAAATAAATGTTTCAACAACATTCATAATATGATTTTTTTAATAGAGTGATTTATATATTATTTTTTAAGAATCTATAAATAAACCTTGTCATTTTTAAAAAATAATAATTTCTGAAATTGATAATGATATATATGTTAAAGAATACAACTATATTATTTAATAATATCACTATGAAATTTTTTAATAATATGATGAAAAAATTGATAATATATTCATATAGGATGGGTTGAAAAATGTATGAACATAAGATAATAAATCCATTTTCTAGGTAGGAAAACATAACATACACAGAAAAAAATAAAGAATAATATTGAGAGGGATTATCTATTATTCCATGTAGAGCCTACAATAATTGAATTATAAAAACAAGTTGAGATATTGGTCAATGTCACCAATAAAGAGGTGGATCTATTTGATATGTATTGAACACATGGGTTAGAAATAATAAAAAATGAAAAAAAATGATATTTTAAGAAAATTGGTCTTAAAATATCTACGTGAACATAGAAGTAATTGTGGGGAATAATGCATGACATGTGGGAAATGTTTAATTATGTGATGAAATTTATTTTGAGGAATATTATTCACCATCTAAAAGGATTGATGAAATATATTTAATCATTACATTTTTGTTCAAAATATATAGAAAATATTTTTAATGGCTGCAAAGAGATACATTTTGAATATTACACTTAAAAAATAAGTGTTGATTAAAAAAATGTTGGTTTTATACATATAAGGGAAATAGAATAGTTTTTCAATTATTTAAGGTTATATATTTATGCATAAAAAAGATCCCATGTCTTTATATACTAAAATTGATACAATCATGAAAATGATTGAGTTTAGATTAAATTATGTAGATCACAATAAATATTTAAGTAATCCTCTGAGAAAAAAATTATTATATTGGTATATGATGATGATATCATATCAACTGATAATAAAAATGAATCATGTTAGTAGTTTTATAATTTTATTAAACTAAAATGTTATATTTAAAATATTGATTATCATATATATATATAATTATAGTTAAAGTTAATCAATATTTTGGATACATTATTATATCACAAATAAATTCTAATAATGAAATATAGAATAAATTTATTATGTTGGTAAAATTTTAGAAATGAAAACTATAATTGTGGGAACTATATATGGGGGAATGTTTAGGGGAAATAATGTGGGATAAAAATTCTCTAGGATGACGATTGTCAATTTTTAAAATTTTATATCATCAAAAAGAAAATTGTTGGTGTAACATATTTGATTGTAATTTTTCAATGTGATTACTGAAAATAAATCCAAATTATTTCTATAATGATATTTAGGTATGTAAAATGGTCAAATTAGTTTGGTTTTTTACTCATCTGAAAATAAAAAAATTATAATCAAATAACATTATAAATATTCAACAACTGATGTGCTAATAATAAAATCCAAAATTAGGGGTATGTTTTTAATTATAGGAAATATTATTTTTATAAAAATATTGAATCAAGAAACTAAAACAAATAACCGAGAATTGGATGAATATATTATAGCTATCATGTATTTTATTTAATATATATATATATATAATGTTGTAATTTTAGGATCATAGTATATATGTGAATCAACTAATGGGAATGTATAGTGATAAGACTGATGTTATTTGACTTAATAAAAAAATTATGGTACTCATGAACAAAATATATATATATATAATTAAACATTAAAAAATATAACATATAAAAATAGATTCTTAAGGTGGAGTATAATTTAAAAAATGGTCAAGTTGTATTTTTGGTGAATCCGTTTAAAAAACAAGGGCTTGAGTTTAAACATTGGTATACAACCATCTTCTTTAGAATAAAGAGTAAGAAACATTATCTCTTTTTTTAATTTTTCATTGTATACAATTTGGTTTATTTTTCTTATAGTTTTAAGGGGAGTTATATTTCATGGGATCCATAATGATGCAAGGATTAAAAAATCCATAAGAATATAAAAAGGTGTATGGAATAAATTGCAACATGAATTATAATGTTCTGAGATAAATTTAGTAATAAATATTAGGTGGGATTTAAATTCATTATTAAATTATATTTCACAATAAATATCAGACAATTTTTTCTAATATATGACTGGATATATTCATTTTCCTTGAAGATAACTTCTCAATGATGAAAATTATGTTTATAATTTGAATATATTTAAATGGTGGAAAATGATGATTTTGTTCAAATAAAATGAAGCTTATATAAAAGGGATTCTGGGGTAAATCATAATATAGATGCAATAGAAATAAAATGATCCTAAAAAAATATTGAATTCATTAATAAAATTAAATTATATTTTTTGAAGTATAATTTCAATATTACATGTATTACAATATTGAAAATAAAATATATTGGATGATATTTTTGGAACTAGAGAGTGAATTCACGATATATTAGTTATATTTATTTTAAATATTGATATGTGATTGATATAATATATTTCATATTATCAAATTATTCAACAATGTATTGAAATATTTGAATACATTTATATTTTTTAAAAAAGTTAAATATTATATGTATTAATGATTTTCATTTTTTCTTAGTTATTTATCTAAATTAAATAATTTTCTTCTGAATTTATTACATGAATAAGTTAAATTATTCATATATAATTTCAATGTATGGATAAATTCATAAAATTAAATTTACATTGTTGTTATTTTAACATTAAGCATAATACATAAGATTTTTATAGTTGAATGTTAATAACAATTGTGAAACAGGGTTTTTGACCTAGTTTCGTATTTTCATAAAATGTATATGTGACCTTATTGAGGGTAAATATTGTTTATTTAAACACACATATATGAGATTTAGAGTTTTTTAATAGTCACCCAAATAGTTTTAGGATTATTTTAATTTAAATCATGAAAAATAATTGCAATATATTTTATCAAATGTTAAAAAGAAACAAAATATAAAATCATATAAATTAATAGAGAGATATAATAAGTACTGATATATATTTTTTAATATATAATTTTATATAATATATTTTATAGTCAATAAAATGATATTTACATTGTTTACTTTTTTGAAAACAACTATTTTATGTTTCGTGTAATGTTTGATCACATTATTGGTTGAAATATTTCGGATTGATTAGATTTTTTTATTCCCAAGGGAAGGGATATTTCATAAATTGATATTAAAATTGTTATTTTAAGAGTATGAAAATATTAAGAATATATGTTTTCATATGGATAGAGGACTAAATGACTATTTTGGTTAGTTGAGTGAATGTCAGATAAATATGTCATTATAAATTGTAAGACAATAATTTACCATTGAAAATCACCTTGATAAAATATTTGGATTGTTCTATTGATATCCAAATGGGATGTTTAACCATGGGTTGTTATTCTGTAAAATTATGTGGGAAATTTATTAGATGGATATTTTATTTTTATTACGACTAATATTAAGTATTCTTCTATTATTCAATACTAAAATATCATATGTAGTGTAGAAGAATAAATTTCAACATTGTTATTTGAGTCTGGAATGAGATCTTATACCAATTTAATGTAAATACTCTATTTGGGTTCTAGTTTGAGGTCTGGGGTTGGATTGTAACATGATATTTTATTTTTATTTATATTTTTTTGGTATTTATGTTATCCTCCCATTGCATTATTCCTAACTAATATGATATGGATATAAAAATAACATCATGAAAATATAATTATTAAGAGAGATATAGATCCACAATGGTATTTTTTTAAATGTGTTGACTGATTTGTATTGTAAAAACATGTCCGTTGAGTAAAAATTACTAGAATTTGACTATACGTCATCACTGAATTACCATGAGACAATTTAATTATTTTAGTTATTTCTCACATCCCTGTTAAATTTCCATTTTGAATTTTTATTGTGATATTTGGGCTATTAGGGGATGACTGAAGGCCTTTGGGGAGTGATTTTCCTTGTAATAGACGATTCAAGAGGTTTATAGTGATTTTTCTTTTGTAAATACCAATTAGACATTTTATAGTTCAAGAAATATTAACATTTAGTTTATAAGTGTTATAAATGATGCAGAAGATGTCCATATGTAAATTTTACCATATAGATATTTCATATAGTACCGAAAATATGTCACTCAGGTCATGTACATGTTCACAATAAAAAACACGGTGTGATGTTCATGGATGAAGTGAAATAAGTATTATTATGTATTTGTTTTAAATATAATTAAAAAGAAATGTATATAACATAATAATATAGATGGAGTTGTCTTCCATGACACATGACATGGAATAATTATTTTATATGTGAAAGTGTATTTGGGATATATGGTAGCTTGGTGATTACCCAAAAACATTTGAGAGTTGATTTTTATGGTGTGTATGTTTTTGGAAAGTTATACAAGTGGATTTTGAACTATATAAAACATTTTACATTGGAATTAAATTGTTTTGAATTGATAAGTAGGTTTTTAGCAATAATTATATAGTATATATTATTTATTACATAGTGGAAAAGGTAAAATAATTTAATATGTAGAAGAAAATAGGTAAAAATTATTGATTATCAAAACCTATGTTACTATGAAATAATCAAGAAAAAACCAGTGAATAAAATAAATTGGGATTACGGTTTTAAATGAATTAATTAAAGGATTTAATTAATGGAATGTGAAATTATTGAAATTATTTATTTTTAGTATTCCCCTCCTCTAAGGGATCATAGAAACCATTTTTTGGAGTTTAGAGTTATTTTTACAATTCATACATTTACATTGAGATATTCTAATAATATTTAATTTGATGTATTATCCTATTATTGGTTTGTAATGATTGATGATTAATTACAACTGTTTTGATATATCAGTATAGGAAATTGGAAAATTGGATATTCCTTGAGATCTATGTATGAGTTATACAGTGTTGCGTATGAGTAATTTCTAACTATCATTCATAGAAATTATGAAGTGAAATGACCTATGTATGATTTAATATGAGATTAATGTGATATATTCATAGATTTTTTTTATTATTCATGCATTCATAAATTGGACTTCGTGTGAGTCTTAGTGACCAGAATATGATTCATTCTCCCTTACATATGATTCAGATACAATTTTTTTATTATTAAACATTTTGGGAAATTTGGTAAATCCCTTATTTTGAAAATTAGCTTTCTATAATTGAAATAATTAAGACGAGATTAAAAGGGGATAAATCACAAGATGTGAATTCATTTTTAATATAATATACGTTTTTTAAGCCATGTTATCAGATTGATTTGAAGAAAATTAATGGGTTAGTAAATGAAATGATTGTTTTACCTCTGCTTTTGTGAATTTAAAATTTGAATATTATAAATTCTATATTTTTTTATAAAAATATGAGAGTAATTTTGGTGATTCCAATGGTATTCAACAATGTTTTGAATATCAAAAAATTACTAGTGAATCGAGCTGTTTGAGTGAGATACTAGTCTTCAATGTTGAGAAAGTGAAGATGAAATATGGATGAGTTATGGAGATTGTTACAATTTATTAAATAATATATTTTTTAGTAAAACATATAGTGATTTATTGATATTTATGACAATATTTTAAACAGAATAAAATATTTTTTATTACATATTAATGATTATATGTAGATGTATAATATGATACATGAAATATATAGACTAAACATGGTTTCTATATATTATATTTTGTAATAAATCAATTGAAAATGAGAGATTATCTAATTCATGATTGTTATATTAGGTTTTTTATAGAGATAATAAATATTTATTGTGCCTACTATGAGATTATTTTTAGAAGGATATTTTTTCAGAGCAATTAATAATCGATATATTCATAGTTAACACAATTTATGAGAAAGATAAATCAAACAATATTTTGATGTTTGTTGTGCAGTTCCATTGATAGTGTCATTGGATTCATTAAGATTTTGGTCATTGGATATATTTTGAATCGAAATATATCATTGAGAATATGGTCATTGGTTATGAAAAGGAACTATGCTATAGACCCTCGAATATATCTTGTCAAAGACATTGGAATCATCGTGAAGACACCATATGATCTATGAGACATGGATTATATCAAGAACCTGGTCATGTCATGGTATAATTGGAAACAAATATTGAACCTATCAAACATATCCGAACAACTCCATACTCCCAAAATACCAGAGGATAGAATAATCCCCTACCAAATCAATGCATCCCACATTGAGTTGAATCCTTGAAAAACATATTGTGTTTACCATAAAACTCTAAGGGAATCATCCTAAGATTTACATAATACATATTCTTCCCTTGCACTATTTTCAAAATATTTTAAAAAATATACACCTTCTCAATTGTGTATTATGTGACATTAGGACTAATAACCAAAAAATTTACATCATCAACCCAAAATAATTGAGAACAACGAGATTCACCATAATAAACCTCAAAAAGTGACATGGTGTTGGATGGGTGGTAGATGTTATTAAATATATGTAAACCAAAATAATTTGATATTCCCAATTTCCACTAAAGCCAAAGATTCACACCTACAAAATATCCTTAATTTTTTAGACAGTTAACCCGATATGTATTTCAATTGGAGGGTTGAATGTATCGTTGGGGAATAATTGAGTTAAAAAACCACAGTGTCATCTAATCCAGGATCATGAGGTATTTTTTACATCCTGATCATAGATAATGGACCTTCAAACTTATTTAAAATGAAACACCTAATCCCCAAAACTCATTACTATGATATCTATGATGTGTGAATATAAGAGGCATTGGATGTTAGGGAAATTTCATGAAATATTCCACGATTAATAGGATAACATAACAACATCTACATTTTTAGGGTATCCCTGTGATGAAATCCATTGATATTTCATCCCATGTCTACATGAGATCATCCAAGGGGTATAAAAACTTTTATGAACCAGGTTCTCATCCTTCACCTGCTAGAAAACTAGACATAGAGCATCAAAATATACCACCATCTGTTTCATCCAAGACTAACAAAATTGAATTCCCAACTCATAGAGAATCATTTTCATTCCATGCTGTAACATCAGAGGTGATATATGAAATTCACGAAGAAATCACACATTCATTTCTACCACAAAAAGTATCCTACCCCATAAAAAGATTTGTTCTGATCATTTTTCCAATCGTCCATCTAAAATAACACTATAGAAAACATGATCACACATCCCGTCTAACTCTGAGTCTCCCCACAGAGACTCTTCCACTTACTACATTAGTGAATATTATACTATCACATGAAACATGAAACCTCCACCATTAACAACCGATGCATCTAAGTATATGGATTATGAATCCTCCATCACATTCCAAGAATCATCAGACTCTCTAAAAATATATTAAACATGCCTTTAAAATCACTATTTTTTATTATTGATTCCCAAAAGTGTAGATAAATGTGTTCTTTATCGTGGCAAAAAATTTGTTTCTAAAAGATTTCTAGTTATCATAGGATTTTTAACACTAATAAAAGGCTCCCATTTTTAGTGTTGATAATGTGTAACCTTAAAAAACTATTTATTTTTATATCAGATAAAGGGTTACTTTATTTGTGATTTTTAGAACATTAAAATTTAAAAGAAACAAATAAATATCGAAATAATAATTTTTCTTAAAAAATATTTGAGTTTTTATTAATTAGATAATAATTACTAAAAATGAATAAATTGATTATACTATATATCAATTATTATAAATAATGAATAGTATATATTGGATTTGTAAATATATTTAATAAAATAATTAATTAAATAAGAATAAAAAATTAGTAAAATGGAAAATTATATAACATTTTATTAATAAATAATTATTGATATTATTAATAAATAGTATATATTTAATGTATAAATATATGTGAATATATATAAATAATCATTATAGAATAAAAAATATTTATGTATTAAAATAGTCATATATTTAGGTAATGTGGTTTATAATAAAATAGTAATAATAATTAAAAATATTAACTAATTGCATTGATTAATTGAAATAATTATATTTTGGTTGATTTTTATATTTAACATACATCCAACATGTGTTATATTGACTTCCAGTATACATAATTGATACATTATTATATTCAATTCACCGACACAAATGTTTACATAATTAATGAAATATATTGTAGATACACATACACCTGATATATATATATATATATTACTTATTCCAATTTATGCATTCACCATAGAATTTTATTATATCTTTAAACATTTAATATATCATGTATTTAATCACTGAATTTTATTTATTTATTTTTTATTTTATTAAAATTATGTATTAATTCATTATTATGATGTTTAATTCTTAATTTTTTATTTTTTTCGGGATTTAACAAATTACTATTATTTATTAAATTATTTATTTATTTTCTATGATTAAATTTTTTCAATGTGTTTAGATTTAAATATATATATATACATATTTTCCTAATAATTTATATTCAATTAATATAACATAACATTTTTCAATATTATTAAAGCGCATTCATTTTTAATTATTCTATTTCACTAATTTATAGCATTCATGCGCATATGATTAAACAATAATTAACAATATAAAAATGTATAACTATAAATAAATATTGGTAAATCAATATATTTATAATTGTATTTTTACTATATTAAATCATTTATATAATTATAATTCCAACTAAATAATTTTTTGTACGAGTATTTATTTATTTTAAAATAAATAAATATAGATATTTAAAAATTTATAAAATTATAATAAATTACATTAAACAATGTGTATAAATTATATATTAATATATATATATATATATATATTAATATATTTAATATATATATACATATATATATATAAATAATAAATTTATATAATAATTATATATAATATATGTATAACTATATAACTATATATAATGATATAATTATATAAATGTATAAATAATATATTTTTAAAAGGAATCATATAATTATATTTTTATATTTTTATATTTAAATAACTATAAAATTATAATGAAGAAATTTAAATCATTGATATATTTACTATATATATTTTTAAAATATATAAAATTATAGAAATATATATTAAAAAAATTAATTATAATCAGAATTACAAATCCTTTATGAATGTTTTAATAATGAACCCGGATAAAAGTAATATTTAACATCTCTTTTTTTAGAAATGATAAAGATATTTTTTATCCGTAAATTTTTAGCACGATTCATGATAGTGCTTTATGAATGTTGAAACACCGCTGTTAAAAGTCATCTCTATCAGTGCTGAATCATTCTCACTGATAATGATGGAATTTACCATCACTCTTCTAACACTGATATGGATCTAGCACGATCAGTGATTTAATGAAGTGAATAAATATTCAAATTATTAGTGAATAATAATTTAGATCTCATGAAATGGATCTTTATCAATGTTTTTTTAGAAGTGATAATAAACATGTCCCGATCTGTTTAGTGAAACCTTATCAGTCACAAATCATTAATGATATCCAAATAATTCCATGGAAGCCAACTAATGTTGGCTTTCTTCCCCATTAAATACAAGCTTAAGTCAACGCCCGAATCAAGGCTTATAAAATACGATAAATCGAATCCAAGGATAGAATGATTAATGATTAAAATGAATCTATGTTTGGAATGAATTATAGGTTTGCTGATATATATACTTCTTCATATATAATTAAAATCTTAAATCAAAGTTACCTTATTTTCTCTGACTTCTAACTCATTGATCAGTTGTTTAAAAAAAATATTTTCTGTTTTTATAACCATTGATTCATTTTCAGTAGGATATCCCTATGTTAAATGGTGGAGACTCATATATTTGATCCCTCAATATTAGTGTATCTCAAAAACAACATTAAGAGCTACTCAAGAGTAGGAATATATTCCAACATTCATTTAGTAGCATAATGTATATTTTTTAACAAATATTGAAAAACAAGATATAACTCATGATCACTGTTCAATTTAAATGACCACTATAAGAAATTATTATTTGACATCAAACCATACACTATGCCATTAGATATTCTAATTTAAAATTACAATTATGTAAAGAGATATATCACATTTAATGATAGATGGTTCCAATAAATGTCCACCGACACATAATAGAGAACATCTTATAGGATGTATCACTAGTGGAATACAAGAGTACATGATCATTCCAATATAAATATAGAAAAATACCTACCAATTGATCATTAATATTGATAATACTATAATCATGAGCTTATTTTTCCATTTTTACGATCATTTGGTTTTTTAAAATTATTAAAACCACCAAAAAAATTTAAGTTTATAAAATATATATAAAATACCATTAATATAATAATGAGGTAGTAATAGTAAGAGATCTAAAATAATACCATTAAAGTAATGAACATGGCTCGCAACTATGCTTCTTTATTGAATAATATAATTATTAGTTTTTTCCACCCCATAATAGGTGTTCTGTATACTTATACCCACAATTTAATATTTATTGTTTCCCACAAAATGGAAGTTATTATTAATACGATTATATAAAATTATAATACCCTTTAGAGAATAATATATATGTATATATAAATAAAACATAATACATATAATATGACTAGAATTATAATTTGGGGAAATCAAATATGTATCACAATGTGTTGATTTATAATCTAAATGTTCACATATATCATAGTTAATAAACATAATGGGCTATATCATTCGAATATATAATTTTTATTTTAATTACTTACAATATCCAAATTCTAATTAGTAAAAAATAACTATCAATTTTATATTTTCTTCATAAAAACATCACAAGAGAACATTTTTATGTTAGAATTTCAATTTCATAGTCTGTAATATGATCAATTTTTCAATACCACAAATAAAATTCGACTTTCAAACCCAATTTTAATTAATTTTCCCAACCCCAAATAATAATATTTTTTTGGTTAGTTTTTTCAAAAAAATTAAAAAGTATCCATTATTTAAATTATAACCTACTGAATAAAAATTATGAAAAACCCATTCAGTTCTATTATAACACATCTAATAAACACTACATAGGTTTTAGTTAGTCAATCTAATAATTTATCATTAAATAATATTATTTTCTCGGTCTAAAATCATTTTTATTCAAACAACATATCATAAGATAACCATCCTTTCTAAAATTTTTATTAACCTTTTAACTTGTCAAAAATATTTGATTACATTAATATTCTAATCATGGGAGATGATAAACTGATATCTAATATGATAGAAATTTTTTATTTTTTAATTACATTAATGTGAAATAAATAATAAATTCTTCTAGCCTCTTATTATTTTCCCGATATTATATATATAAATAATTATTCACATTTATCAATATTTTTAGAAACTTTTGTAAATCCGTCATATAATAGTTTAATTTTTCATATGTTCAATAGAGTTCATTTGTAGAAATTAAACGACCAATATTACTTGTGATGATTCATCTCACTTAGATCATATTTTTTAAAGAGTTGTCCATATCCTTTTTAACAAAAAACATACATATCTTCCATAACTATTAATATTTATCTCATTACGATTAAATTATATACGGTGTGGACAAAATCACCATAGAACCCATAATGTAGATTATAATTAATTTTTTTATAATTTGAACTCTTCGTTGACATGAAAATAGTTATTTCTTTTCAACCTCTCAAAATTTGAATTCTTCAAATAATTTATCATCTATAAATTTTTATTTGATTAAAACCATTATCATTATTGGATATTTTCATTTCCTAACATTAATTTTTCAATTACATGTAAAATTTTTATGGAAATTATAATATTAAGACTTTTTAAAATATATGATATACTGTTAATAAAAAATGTTATAACTCAATAGGTTTTCACATCACATGTTTCAAAAAATAAAATTCACATCATCTAAATCATTAAATGATTGAACAATTAATAGAAATTATTTTTAGAAATTAATAAATTTAGGTCAACATGTATTGGTTCAATAGCTAAGAATCTATGATTACCATACTTGTATATTAAAAAGATATATATTTATTAAATTGTTTTCATAATAAATTTTCATATCATCTACTAGATGGAATGATAATTTATTAATAATTTATTTCATATTAGGGTTTCTAATTAATCATTAATTTTATAAGATATATTTTCATTTTTTTTATTGAATTTAATAAAATCATCATGTTAATATTAATTGGCATAGGACCTGTCTTAGTTAAAGGATTTAAAGTACTAAAATTTGTATTTTTCCTCTAAATATATAATTTATAGAGGCCCCAAGGATCCATATATCATAACATGTCCCCACAGAGACCCCTTGAATCCCAGAATAGAATGTTTATTCCCCCCAATTATCACCATTAATAATCTAGGAGTCAATAAATAGATCTAATTTGGTAATTCTAACAAATGGTATGAATGACCCCATTAATAGAACTTAGTTGAGTACAATTATCATCATAATCAACATCAAACCCTAAACAATTATTATTCCAAATTTTTATTGAGATTCATAACCCATCTCATTTATGAATCTTATACTACTCTGAGTAGTAGTCATCCCTTATATGGCTACACATGAGAGTATTTCAAGAAACATATGTTGATGTCCACAAGATATTTTATATGGGTGCGAAACTAAAAAAATGTAGTGATGTGTTTCTAGGAGATGAGATGATGAGGACAATTGTGGTCTATAAGTTTTACATTTAAATTAAATCATAGGGAGTCACATATGAAAATAGGGTAATTATTTTCTTATATCATATTACCCATTTTACATCATGTCACACACAAATTATTGGAAACTATTAAATTTTTGGTATCCCATATTATAAATAACTATAACGTTCACATTTATTATATAATATATTATTTTATTTTATTTATTTAGTATATAAGATGAACATTTAATTAACCAAATATGATGGAAATAAATTTAAAATCAATGTACGCTAATCGTTTGAAAATTTATAATGAATATGGGGTCTATGATTTCAACAAAATTTAAATAGAACATGTCTATTCATCTTTTAAGATTATTTATTGGTGATTACATTTTTTTTATTCCAGAAAAATTAGTATCCAAGAGTTGGGAGAAAACTTGATTTGTTATGGAATAAATCATTACTATACATGTTATACTAAAAATATTGACAAAATTAAACCTGCACATCTATTAGGATGATACTATGGTTTTAGGTTCATTTGATATGAATACTGGTCTAAATAAAGATGAAGATCACATGGATGAAATGAAAATGGAAATAGAATATGACATTATTGATTTTACAACATTGTGTGAGAAGTGAAATAGATATGATAATAGATCATTCTTTACCAGGTTTATGAATTACATAATATTTCTAGCTCTATTGATGATCTATAATTTAAAAGATAGTTGTGGATGGAGTGACAATAGCTTTACAGATCTGCTTTCTATGTTGAATTATATTATACTATAAGGAAATTAACTACCATTTTAAACATTGTATACTACAAGAATTATATGTTTAATGGGAATGATGTAAAAAAGTAATTAATTGGATAAATTATTTCATATTGTTTCACTAAGAGCATGAATCCTTCATTAAAATCCATATTTGTGCAGTAGATCAATACACGAAAATGAAATCATGTTCTTTAATATATGTATGACAATTTTCTTTCTTTCAAAATATTTCAAGCCTATATGGATGTCAAGAAACCACCAAACAATTTATATAGTTTGAAAATAAAATAATTGAACATGGGAACAAACATCATCCAATAAATTATCCTTAGTAGAGGAATAATTACTATGAGTATCTAGAATTTGTAAATTACCATAGAAATGTTTTTTTTTTGAATTATCTACATATGTAATAAATCTTTTTGTTTTATAGATTAATACTGATAGAACATGGAAAGTCATGTTTGTAAATTTTAACCTTCTACTATTGTTATCCATGAACTACAAATTAATTATGTTTCCTCTACTTATATATAAGCCAATTTAACATTGTAATGTTATAGATTTACATTTTTACCCAATGATAAAAGATTTGAAATTGATGTTGGATACATGTGTCAAAATTTATTATGCTCTTAAAATTGAATAATTCATATTGAGGTTGTTATTTTATGGGATGATAAATGAATTTTATCATTAAGGAATTATAAAATGATATAGTATTAACGTAATTTTGGGCTGTAACATTTGTGAAGAATGAACACACTCAATTAGGTTGAAACATTGAAAGAGGAATCTGTTTTTAGGATATCAAAAAAATTTCCTTGACGCCATTTTTGACGATCATTGATGAAATAATTCCATGTGAATATCAAACAAGGCACAACATTGTCGACACTATTGGGTGGTAAACTATTCGATAAACTAAAATATATTTACGTTGTTTTTGTTTAAAAAACATCCCAAAATCTTATGGAATTAAGTTGGAATAAGATAAATTTTTTCATGGGACTACAATATTTTAATTTTTTGTACGTTACACTTTTTTATGTTATAGAAGAATAAAAAATATATTTAATAGTTTTATTTGCATGTTACTAAATTTCCCTGATAAAATAAAATATGGAATCATGGCTCGGATGAACACGACTAACATGGGGAAAAAGGAATAGTATACATTGGTGTGTAATAATGGATGGGCATTTCGTCCTATAGTAGGATACTCTCTATTGGGATAAGTAAAATTGTAATACATCATTTTCTATAGTATTGTAAATGTTTCAGATTGGGATTAATAAAATCCCAAGAATTTTGTGTTAATGACTAATTTGATGTTAAATGAAGTAAAATCACCCGAATGTTGTGTTATGAAGAAATACATGATGCATGTTTCTTTCTATTGAAATCTACAAAAATATACACGACATAAGTTAACTGTACCGTGTTTCATCTTATAATTCATATGTAGTAATGATATAGACATGATGAAGTTTCCAATCGTGAATATGTAGTTTTTAGTTATATTATGTGAATTAAATATTTTATTCAAACAATAATTCTTTGATATAATGTTCGAACATATAGTTCAAATGGTTAGAGAGATTCTATTATGTGGACCTGTCCATTACAGTTATAAGTAACCCACTGAATGGTATATGAATATTTTGAGAGGGTATGTAATCAATCAACGATTAAAAAATATTTTATTTCAGAAGAATTATTTTTTTAGAAAGACACTGATTTTTTTATGGATTACCAATCAAATATTGATATTATAAACCTCCTAATTAGTCATCATAATAGATTCCTTATGGTAAATGGGTTTTCTAGAATAGATGTTTCAAAAATACCTTTAAAGTGAGGTATGATGAAAACCATTACATTTTACATAATTGTGAGGATAATTATCCATACATTGAATCCCATAATGAGTTTCATAGAGATTTGAATCAAGAAAGGGATGGTTAATAGATTTCAAATACACCTAATCAATTTGTTATAAGATGAGTTTGACATAAAATTTTTAAGGAGTCATAAAAAATCATAATTCAATTTTTTAAAAACATTGATGCATAGATAGGTTACCAAATGAAAATTTTATATATCACACATTCTTCTAATCAATGGTTAACAATTTTATACCAATGAACACAATGACTATAGTGTGATGCAAAAATGGGTTATTACACATGTGGTAGAGTGTTTCACATATCTACATCCAATGATTTAAATCAATTTTATTGAAAATATCATATTTTGACATTATCCAATAGAAATAAGAATTAGATTATACAAAATTTTATATGGTAATTTTCCATTTCAAATCAGGTAAAAATTAGAGTGAAGAGAAATTTGTTGAAATGGGATTTTTGTAGTTGAATTATTATATGGAAGAATCAAATAATAACTGTTTAAAATTGAATCATAATCAATTGATGTATATTATGTCTTAGATCAACCAAAAAATAATTTTTCTTATTTATTTTTGGTGAATGAAACAAATATTGTTGGAGATAAAAATTCAATCAAGGATGACCACTTCATTGGGAGAACACAATTATTTCATACTAGTCCCAATGTATATAATGTATTATACATTATATAGGGCTACAATGTAGGGATCTGCATTAATTATAGAGGAGAATAATCCATAAAACCATTAAAAATAAGAAAGGTCAATGAGATGGTAGAAATTATTTTTAAATATACATTTTCCATCATAATATTATATGATTTATAATTCATTAGCATTATATAAATTAAATGTTTTTATAAAAATATAGTCAATATTTTATTCACTAGATGATGCCCCTAAACATGTATAAGAACAATCTATAATTAGTAAATCCTTTTTGGAAAATGTAAATTTAATGTGAAGCTATTTGTCCTATATTTTACAAAAAACATATATAATTAACCAGCGATTAATTTAAATTATTCAATGTAGAAATCATTCATTATATAAGATTTATGTCTATCATTGATTATTTTTTCATTAAAACATTCATTGAAATTTTATCCATCAAAAGGTGAATCTATAATACATATTTAACTATTATATTTAAAAATTTATCAAATATTTTTATGTTATCATCTTTATCAATATTATTCAAAAAAATTTATATTTTTTCAATGAAATTTTGGGTAGTCATATTTTTAGAGTAAATTTATTAATGATCATTTCAATCAATATTCCATCCCTTAATAACCAAAATATATGCAGAATTATTCTCACATATGATTTCATACTACTTATTTATTAAAAAATTTCATTTTTTATCTACTTATTGCATGTGACATTCCTTTCAATTATTATCTAATAAAAATTAAGTTTTTTACATATCATTGGGGAATTAATATTTTCATAGTTTTTTAATTTTAGATGAAGTTTTTCCATTATCTATTTCTTTATAAACCAAAAAATCCAAAACCTAATTCTAATTCAAAACCTTTTCATCCATGTAGTGTAGGAATTTATCAATTCATTTCATGCATCCTCCATTACCTTTGTAGTAATAGTAGTGATATTGCCTCTACCCAATCAAAAATTTATTCATGGAATTTTCAATAGAAAATAATTTTATATAGAATTAATGCATTGTTTCATATTTTTGAATTGTTTATTTCATTTTGGTATTACTAAACTAATATTATTGTAATTACATTGGTTGATTAATATTGTTCCATCAGGGGTGGTTTTTTAAATATGTTCATGGTTATGTGATATTGGACTTCATGACTTAAAATGGGATAATGTTAACATATAAAATTATTAAGAATGTATACAACCATTACGAAAATGTTATATCATAATAATTAATAAATTAATTTTTTTGTAGTTTCATCTAGAATTTTTACATTTTTTTCCTAATAATTTTTATCAACTACTCATTATGTTGTGTTCAAAGATGTTTTGGGATGTCATATTTATCATTCAATTATCTATAATCGTAAACTATAGAGATAACATATTTCATTATTCCAATGATAACACTATTTTTATTCTATTTTGTTGTTGAACAGAAAAAGTGAATTTTGTGTTGATGTTATTATTTTTTGTATAAGAACGATGACCCAATATTCAGTGTAGCAGTTTGACAATGAAACCCAATGTAATGAAATGTAACCATGGTATTTGAGACTTTATTAGGTCTTTGGGTCTATTTTTGAATCCTAAACACCTCAATGTGACACATAATGTTACTATTATGAATCAATTTGGATTTTTTAGAATGGGAAATTAATTTTGTATAAATAAAAACATACTCACTAAAAGTTGAGAAAACAATCTCGGATTTCATTTATATTTTTGTATAAATATTCATAATTAAATATTTATGTGTATAAATTATTCTCACATCAATTTGACATAAGAAGATACAAAATTATTCAAAAATTAGTCTATTTAGTATAAATTTTCATTAAGTAAAAAACACATGAAACTTACACAAAACTGATAAATCACATTTGTATTGTTTTGATTCATTATAAATAAAATACATAAGTCTATTATGAATCATGTTAATGTATAAATCTCAATCTGATGCAATGTGTGACCGATATGACCCCATATTTATCTTTTAATTTAAGGATGAAATTAATTTTAGTAAAAAATTAATCTAATATACACAAAAGAAAGAAAATGCATTCATATTGTTATTATAATTTAGGAAAACTACCCATAAGTCATTTCTGTCTTTGAGTAATCGGGCACTCCTCTATCTGTTACCTAATCTTCCCTAAATGAATCAAAGTGTCCATAATCAGTTTAAAAATGAAAATTGTGTTTAAAACATATAAATAACTATAATCCAAGAAAAAAATTTAGTTGAAATTATAATATAGTAAAATATTCATAATTCATTTTTTATTTCCATGAATCTACATGAAGTCATATAGACACATGATGTGACCGGTATGACTCAATGTGTGGGTTTGTAGTTTAAAATATCATTTCATAAAAAAATTGGCGTACTCAAACCAAATAAATCATATTCGAATTATATAAATAATTTCCCAAACCATCATACAATGCATCGTTTTATAGATATGACTTGAATTTCATAATTGTTTTTATAGATGTCATTAGTTTTTGTAAAAAATAAAAATGATAAACTCAAAACCAAAAAAATATATTTAGATTTTCTATATTCTTTTTAATATTAGAAATATCTCAATTTTGAAAATCAGTAACTATGATTTCGTCAAATATGATACACAATGTTAATGGTATGATAGAAAGTGTATACAATCTATTTAAAATAGCTTTTTTTGTTTGAAAAGTGTCACACACAAATCACTAACAAAACATGATTAGATTAGTTTGATAAATTATAAAAATCATTTCAAGCTAATTTGTTATATGAAGAAAATAGTTGCATGTCAAACTGACACTTTATGTTGCTGTTATGCATCAAAAACGTTTTTGCATTTATAAAATAACATATCAGTTAAAACACAAGTGACATATTCAAAACTTTTCATCAAATTTTATAATATTTTTACAAATTATGAAAATTGTCAATTATTCCTCTGAAATTTGAAGGAATCAAATTCACATCAATCTGACATATTTTGTGACCAGTATGACTCCAAGAGCATGTTTTTTTATTAATTTGACATTAATTTTTCTGAAAAAGTAAGCTGACATACTCAAAACTGAGAAAAATATTTTTTATTGTTTCAATACGTTATCAAGATGATTCAATAATCACTTTTGGTGTGTAGGAATTACCTGAAACTCAATCCAATAAATGATGTTTCTAGTTTGACTCAATGTGTTTGTAATTAGTTAAACATTGATATATTATTTTAAATTGTATTACTAAACAAAAATTGAGAAAACACACTTGTATTTTGATATTAAATTATGAATTTTATTCATAATTCATTCATGATCCTAATAAATTGTTCACATCTCAATTTAACACATAATGTCCATGATATGACTTAAATTGTACTTTATCGGTTTCAAATTGAAATTTTATTTAAGAAATTATCACTCAATGAAAACTGAAAAATACACTCATATTATCTTGATAAATTAATAAAAAAATTATAAGTAATTTTATATGATTAGGAATCAGTATCGTGTATAACTGAAAAAAATGTGAGTTTTATGACTCAATGTGTGTGTTTCTAGTTTAAGATGTCATGTTATTAAAAAAATTCAATTAACCTTTACAAAACCATGAAACACATTCAGATTGTTTTGATACTCTATAAAAATAATCCATAAGTGATTTTGGTTATTTATTCATAAAAAACAAATCAATCTGGTTCTTGTTGTAACTGGTAATACTCAAAGTGAAATTTTTTTATATAAAATTGGCAATAATTCTATCAAAAATGTCATGTGGAAAACAAAAAACCAATAAAACATAATGAATTTTTTTGTGATACTTTATTAAAATATTCCCAATGTCATTTTTGACATGTAGGAATCATGCTCACTATAATTTGATACACGATGTTACCAGAATGACTCAATATATGTATTTTTATTTTTAAATTAACATTTTCGTTTGAAAAGTTCTACTAAATGAAATCCATGATGATGTGATCATATTTTCTAGATAAATTAGGTAAATGAATCATAATACATTTTTTATTTGTATAAATCATTATCTCATTTAACTTATCCACGATTTGAGTAGTAAAGACTTAAACAATATGTTTTCATTTTGAGATGACTTTTTTGTAAAAAAATCATGTTATTTCCTCAAAAATAATAAAATAATATTATATTGATTTTGGTACTATAGACAAATGAACCATAATACATTTAGGATATGTAGGAATCATCATCACCATGATATGATGTACAATTTGATTGATTTGATTCTAAGTGCTTATTTTTACAATATAGGTTTTAATCTACTTTAAAATGCACGTCACATCGCTTAAAATGAGAAAAAATAACCTAGATTATTTCGATATCATTATATTTTCATTCAGATATTAAATTTCATTACTATTTTTCATAGAATTATTTAGTTAATTTAAATACAGATAATTGTATAAGACGTACATGGGATTCTGTGACATGCAAGAATCAACTGTTGACTAATCTAATAAAAAATATTCTTGTTATGATTCAATTATTAGTTTAAAATTAAAATATTACAATAATTTACTTTATTATATTATTACTAACCTAATAATTTATTTCATATACAAGTTCATTATTTTTATTGAGTAGGGGTTGTGATCGATATAAAAATTAAAATCGATGTTTTTTAATATTCTTAATAATATTTTCTTATGTAATTATTTATACTAATATTTGAAAAGTCGATAATATAATTTTTTATTCTTTTTTTTATTTGAAATATTATTTCATATAAATTATTTATTGGCACTCCATTTTATTTATTTCAAGGTGTTTTTCTATTGTGTTGTAATTTTTCAACACAATGCATCATATCAGTTTTATTAGCAATTGTATATGCACCGATATAGGACCCCATTATCAGAATAATATAAAAGTTTTGATAAACATGTTCCTTTACCATCCCTTATAAAATAACTAAAAAAGTAACCGTGTATCACAGATACCAAATAAATGATAAATTCATTTAGATTTTATTTTCACCCGGGTAGTCAGTGCTTCTCTACCACTGATAATGTCTTTTTTAACACAGTTAAAGGACTATTTTATAGTATTTCAAATAACATCCTTCCAAAATTTACATAATCTCATGTAACCCACAACTATTCCATTTTTTATTGTGTAAGTGATTTTAAATTCTTTTTCCTAATGAAACTCCATGCACCGACACTAACATTGATTTAGATCGTGATGAAAATTGGATTAACACATCATCTAAAGATATATAAAAACAACATATATCTGTCCAATTATGTAATATATACATACATTTAATGAAAAAAATAAATAAAAATTTATCTACATTATGAGTATAATAGTTATACTTAGGGGGGATATAAATTCCTGGACTCATAAGAGACCAAAACGTCCTCTTATGTCAAGACCCATACCAATCCCATATGAGAAGAATCATAAAACACCTCAAACATCACTCATTACCCATGAAACGGATGTACTAGAGAACTAATATACTTCATCTTGAGGTAGTCAAACATTATATAACACTAATTATTCTAGGTAATAACCTAATACATCTGATTCAAAGCTATCAATGGGAAATCATTCCATGAAATATTAGGGGCGAACCTACAGAAATATCCCACAGCAAAATGTAAAGCACAATCTTATGAAACATTCATAGGTTATTCCAAAGGAATAACTACATTTTTCATTAATATTTCCATGAATAAACCATGTTGATACCCAATTTCATATCACTTCTAGGACATTCACATGGAGAATGTTCCATGGATATGTCTGGGATGAGTAACCTATAAGATAGCTCTAAGATGATAGACATGTTAATCATCTAACATCAAATAGATTAATATTCTATCAATTAATATAATAATTAACTAGTCCAATAATTCTTGTAAAAATATTTTCATCAGTATCATTATCATTAATGGTTAATTCGTGACACAAAATGACATAAACATGTACTCCAAGTTACACTACTATCATCTATATGTGTCCATTGGAACACCATCCTCCTTCATCCTTAGCAAGAGATATATAGTCCATAAGTCAATCATTGAATTCCAGCTATCCCCTACCAACTATTAAAATAAATAATATATATCCTTGGAAAATGGAAATGATTCCTAACTGTCACCTTATTTGACATCTAAAATTCTACACATTTATACAGACTACATCCTACCTTCTTGGAGAACAACACGAGTTCTCCCCATTGAGACATAATAAGTTAAATAAAACACATTGGTATTAAATAATATATCATAATATACTACTCATATAATTCATAAGGATCCATAAATTAAATAGAAATCAAAATATGTGAAACAATGTGCTTCATGTATGTTCCAAACTCAATATTTCATGGAGGTTGAGAAGACACAACCTCGTCATATTAAATAATTTCAAAATACTTCAAAACCATTTGATCCACCTCTATATAAGAATCCGTTAATTCTATATATAACTCTTATAATGAATAATTAAGTGTCTTAACATGTATAATTTCCATCTGAAATATAAACTTGATAATTAAAAACTTCACCTTGGCTATCCACATGTGAAATATGACCCTCCTATATAGCTATATAATATGGAATTGTGTTAAAAATAAATAGGTGATTATGATATTGTAATTATATATTTTTTTAAATAGAATGAAAATATTTCCACACGAATTATGTGGCCATTTATAAGTCCAAAACTACAACACACAATAAACAATATGACGTGGCCTCCTATTGTTGTGGTAAATACAAGGGGCATGTGAATCCTCTATATATCTAGTACCAGAGTATGAAAAATGGTCGGATTAATAAAGGACTATATATCTACTATGTCAATTATTAAATAATATTAAACCAAAAAATGAGTGTAGCACTAACGATCTTTGTCTCTTCTAGTGTATCCACTTGCACTATGTCAAACATACCACACCCTACCCACATGACTCTTTCCTGATAGAACCATATATTTCAACTTTAAATTAGAGGTAGAAAAACCTGAGGAACATCTTGAGGCTAACATCGAATTTTTTTCACCCCATATTTATGGGGAATAACCCATCTTCCCCAAATACTATAGACTCCTTCCTAGTAACTACTTTTCAAATAGGCATTAGAGCTAATGGACTCTATCAAAATATAATGAAGGACCAATTGTCCACTAATCCTAAAAATGGACTTGAATCCCATTTAGAAATAACAATTTCCTAAAGTAGCAAATTAAATGACAAAAAACCAATGTCCTCATAACATTTGATGTATATATTCCATTTTTGACACCATTTTGGTTAAAACCATTGTGAAATGGATGTCCAAACACTGATAATAAGATCTCTATTCCTCTAGAAACCCTTTTGGTAACCCTATCAGGGTAAAGATACGCATGACTCCATCCACTATTTCACCATTTCCATCACTTTGAACATATAAAAACATTTATAACCACAAATGAGTAACTACATAATAAATAGAATAACAGAGAGCCTCCTCATGACTCTATACTTGGTACTCCTCATCTAGAAAAATGTCTATGAAAAAGCACAACATGTCCATCATTTTTATACCAATCCCCTAAATATGTGTACTAACCGAATAAATAATGACCAAATCAAACTTTTTAATTGACATCATGCTCTATAAAAGGATCTCTAGGCTAAATGATTTCTGATAGTTGACCCAAAAAAAATCATCCCCCTTCTACTCACCATGGCATAACATCCAGACCTGACACATATCTCATCGCATATTTCTAACTACCAAAGGGGACCAGTACTCTTATAGGACTTAATAATAATTAATTTGATGTTGTGTTCTGCCAACATGCTCTTTTTTAAATATATATTAAATGTAACTCTTATTATTCTACATATACATTTTATGAAAACACAAAAAATTATCCACTACAGATCATATTCCTTAATAAAATGAACTCTTATGGAACAATTAGATCATCCAAGTTAACACACACTACCTTGAACACATGAATATAATGACTTATATCAATATGATAAAGGTAAAAATGGATTTACATACCTTATTAGCATGTAATATCTATTAAAGATCATTTAATAAATTTTAATTCAATTTACAAATCTCCCAGTCAACCCAATTAAATTACTAAAAAACGAAAATCATGAAAAATATACATATATTAGAACTCTTACATGTATACTGTACCATATAAATTAATCAATTTTAGGTTCAATGTCTATTCATTGGATCATGGGGGGACTAAAATATTATATCATAGCTAATATTTCCAAGCATATATCACGAATACATGATCAACTAACAATGATTCTTTTGATACCCATGAAATACTCTCCATACCAAACTCTAGAATCTGTAATATAATGAAAAAATACCTATTATACCACTATATAAAAACTCCATCCCTCTAAATTTATTCATACAAACATGATAGCAAAGGGAGAGAGAGGATGTCCCCATAATCATTATTTGACCAGGCCTAGGTTAAGTGACTAAAAGGGAGGGTATACAAATATCAAAAATTGAAGACTAAGTTCTATAATAATATGATCTATAGATTGGAAATCAATGATCAATAATATCAATGACATAAAATAAGATAATGAAAATGAAATTTTTCCCATAATACACTTACAAATTAATTAGATTCAAATAAAATTCTCTAAATAATTAGCCAAAAGAATGTCTATTGATGATACACAATAACTATTTCATTTTCAAAGAAAGTAATATATATCATTGTACATGTTTTCATCACGTAAAGATGAAATTTAAATATATATATATATATATTGTTAGAGTAATATTATACTAATTAGGAATCCATGTGTCTCTTATTAAAATTTTAACGAATAATACTAATGTTGAAGTGAGTAATGAAAAAACCAACAACACCAAAACTGGAATACTAACCACACTAATACTGCAAGGATCACTCGATAAATAAAAAAAATCTATGTAGTACATTAATAATATGAATAACATTAATTAAGGGTATCCTAGATAACATTTACACCAATTATCTTCACTCACACCATGATGATGTATTACCCAGAACACCCACCTTTTGCTTATAATACCTCATGACATCACATCACATTACATCCCACCTGTAATAACCATGGATATCATGTCACATCACAACTCGCCGTAAGATACCAAGGCTAACACACTATGTCATACAATATATTATAAAAAGGGCAGTAGGGTATATTGAGCTTCCCAGACCAAAATATCATGCCTTCATACATCCTTGAATGGACACCACCATAATCTATTTCCCCACATCCAATAATTCCCAATGACACATGGTCATCACATAAAATCACATAACATCATATCATGAATCTGATGTTTTGAATTACAATTATTGAATCTCATTAATGTCAGCATCACGTTGAATTTGGGGTGGGGAATAATATGTGGCCATCAATATCTCCTCACCACTGGGATGTTTGGAAAACATGCCTAAAACAACTGTTTGTCTATATAATATTAAGAACATCAGTAGTGTGATGAAAAAATCATAATGAAATTTAATTTACTTCATATCATAGAATAAAGGAAAACCCCATGGATTTAAAATAGTTTAATATACAATGATAATATTTACAACCAATCCACACAACCCCACCACATTTGATGCCAACACTCAATTCACTGTACCACATAATAATTAATAATATACATGAAAAAATTTCATCTTATTTATAAATTTTGACAAACTTAATGATATTATATTACCAACCTATTTTATTTAGGAAAATAAATCCATTCTATTACCTTCAATCCCATATTTTGGATTTTTTTAATTAAATACAAAACTAAACATACATCTACTAAAAATACTAATAAAAAATTATAAAAAATTTCACCAAATTTAAATCCAAAAAGAACACACATCACCACTCTTTAAAATCCACAAACTATAACAACATCACATATATTTTACAAATTCTACTTACACTTATCATCACTAACCACCCCAAATTATTAATGTACCTAACCACACCACTGATTTTCCACAAAATAACTCATCATCCCAACAAAACTGAATAATGAATGTCACATAATAATAAATGATATAACATTTCACAATATCACCTAACATTATTCATATTTATAATGGATATTTTTTTTTGATTAGATATCATTATTTTTGGGGAATTTTCACACAATCCATATATCTATGTGTAACAAATTAATTATCCTTATTTAATTTCTATAAAATTTATTCAATGTGGTATCAAAATAATTATGCATCATGGTATTCACAAAAGATGAAAATTTTCTGTAAATAAAGGATCTCAATAGCTACGATTTTCAATTATAAAATGTGAATCAATAATCAAAATATTTAATTGTCATTAATGATGTAAAACCATGACAATAATTCCCTTCTCCTAAAAGTTCGAAATATATATATATCATTATATTTATTAGGATTGTAAAAAATATATACCCATATATAAAGTAGAATAAAACATTAATTGTATGATACAAAAGATGAAGAACTATGGATCACATACATAGAACATAGACTTATTATTTTTCTAGCAAGGTTAAATAATGAGGAATGAAACCATTGAACACCAAAAGGGCTAAGAACATCTTCATTGTGTAGAAACCAATAACCATGTAATATTATTAAAAAACCCCCCAAAAAAGAAAAATTATCTAATATAATCTCTTCAATGATGAATAAATATGGTAAAAATTCAGTTGAAACTTGTAAAATGATAGGAGGAGTAATCATTGAATGAACCAAAAATCCATCCTACAATTACAGAGTAAAAATACACTGACGGAGGGTTGAAATTACTTTTTTCATGAAACTCATGGTAAACCCACTATATTAAAAAATAGTATAATATATGGTCTAGTTTTAGGGGATCCTGTAATTTATAGAATCCTGGAAAAGCAGGGTTCCCTAATGCGACCACCTAGAACATTCAAAACCAACATAAAAATGGGGAGAAAAATTGCTAGACTCTCCCCAATATACCATAAGCTATATGGTAAAATTCTCCTCTATGAACCAGAACAATATATATGTTAGTGATCCTCTAAAATGGGAGGAATTATATGGTGTATCAAAAGAAGCTACCCTACAGAAACGTATGAACTAGAAACGGCTATGCCACAACCCTTACTCCATGTATCTACTATTTAAAAATTGAAGAACTGTTTATGACTATCTCATGAGACAAATCATCATAGATTGTGTATGTAATCCCTTTCTTCCACCATCTATGAAGGGATACACCCAAACTAACTATCCAATACTATGCTACCACAAATTTGAAGTGTAACTGAAGACACCCGACATGATGAAGCCCACCATTGACTTCTTTCATAAACAATAAAATGTTTATTATGGTGTAGGATCTAGGAACAACACCACAACTTTTAAAAAATATGAAGGGGAACCCCCCTCTCCCCCTAATCAACATAGGACATCCGTGAACACCTCAGTCACCAAAATTCCAACAATGTAATTGGTCTAATGGGCTAATCCATTACAATAACATGTTTCTATATTCTCAAATCTTATATTTTATCTTCTAACTAACATATTTTTATAAAATTTACATATTAGGATCTATTATTGATGTTTACTTATTAAAATTAATTTATATTCAATATTTTATCTTCCCCTTTATTAATTTTTTTTAAAAGACCCATAAATTTTCTTTTTTATGAAAATGTTAACAATTTCATCCAAATAGCTTATTACGTTTTCTTAAATTTAATCATATCATTATATTTACTTCTTCGTTTTATATATAACATTTCCTCTAAATTTTTATTGTTTTTGAAGTAAATTTTTTTTGCCCGAGATTTATAAAAAATTTCCTAATTTTTTTATATTTGAAGGAAATTTTTTATTTCAAAAGATTTTTTCAAAATCTACATAAAAGTATTATTTTCATCTAAGTCACTTTTCATTAAAGGATCTCATTCTTTACTGATGATACTATCAAAATATACCATCACCATTTTCTTCAGGATAACTTAAAAAATATTTTTTTTTATTAATGAGATCCTTTAATGAAAAATGATTTAGATGAAAATAATACTTTTATGTAGATTTTGAAAAAATCTTTTGAAATAAAATTAAGAGGGTTACCTATTACTATATTGTTTCCATTACCGACTTAATAATATAATCATTATCAATATGATGTAAATAAAATTTTCTCTATCATATTTATTAAATGGTATTAAATTATAATATTTATAAATATATTTGGATACCTACACATTTTAAATGAATGTATCATTTTATTATTATTGATTGAATTATGAATTTTTTCAAAATATGATATGACTTAAAAAGTACAAGAAACACAATTTCATTCATTTGGTTAAATATTATGTGATTATTGCTACCCATTTTCTATTGATGGGTTCATTATTATGAGGGTAATGAAAACTATTTTTCATCAAATGTATTATTTAGGATTAAATGAATGATCCTTTTTCTTGTGACACAAATATGTATGGACAAATTGTTGGTGGAGTATTATATCACAATCTAATATATTGGTTAGATAAAAATACCTCTTGGGGTAAGTATATAAATATATTTATAGGTGAGTATGATTTCGTTAAACATATGATTGGTTAATAATTTTTTTGTCATAAATTTATTGTTCTTTATATAAATATTTGTGATGTAATTTTATTTTATCTCTCCTAACTATTTTATTCTCATATTGATCCTTTTTATTGAATCAAGATTGATATTTATTATTCATGTTTTATTCTATAATGATACTTTTTCTCTGATTTATGATATTTTATTTCTTCATTATATGATTCATATATATCTTGATTATACTCATATTCTCATCTAATTATCAGTTACAATATTTTAATTTTATCTTATTATGAATACCCTAATTGAACTTCTAATCAAACCATTGACTATAAATTTTAGTTCACTATGTAATGAAGATATGAATATTATGGGATGTATGAAAGTGAATCTTATATACTGATTTAGTATATGATATTTATGAAATATAATGAATTTTTTAGTTTCTTATATAGTTGAAAAATTAATATTTTTAAAAAATGATAAGTGTATTTCTAGATAATATTTTATAGAAAATATTTTAAAATATTAAAAAAAATAGTTTGAGGATGTAATTTAATATAATATGTACTTATAAATTATTTAATTATTATGAAAACATCTATGAGGATCATAGTTAGTATCAAATAAAATATTTAAATAAAGTGTTTTATCACTGGTTTAAGGAGAGTTGTTCTATGATTTTTCATTATTTCCCAATGAGAAAAAATATACTAGACATAAAAAGAGAAGAAGATAAAAATAATGAAAAGAAGTAGAATTGGTTTTCCGTTACAGATTTTCATGTAGTGAAAAATAGAATATTCGATAAACTGTGTGTAATTTCCTTGTTATTTACCTTGTAATATACAAAAGGATGTTTTTATGAAGGCTATATTCAATATATGACATGATGTTAATAATATTTAACATTTAGGGGTATATATTTTTGTTGAATACATGGGTTATGAGTTTCTAGAAATTATATTTTTTACGTTTTATATAGGAAGGAATATATTCAGAGGTTGGGTTTCATTTTCTGTACCATATGATAAAATGGCAGTCAAATTCACAGTGAGTTTGAAGATCATGATTTTTTTTATTTAGTGGTATAAGTATAAATTCATGTTGAACTTCTTCAACATGTAGAAAGATATTTAGGAAGAATATTATGTGGGACTCCATCGTGAATAGGTGATGTGGAACATTTCACATGGAACACATGTTTAATTCTGTGGATAATCCCTTTTGTGATATGGTATGAATTTTTCATAGGATAATCCCTAGCCTAAACTAATTATATATATATATATATATATATATTAATTTTTAATATTTTAATTGGATATCCCATGATCACCATTGAGTATATTTCCCTGGATGAGAAAAAAATGAAAAAAGCACATATTCAAATTTCTCTATTTTATACACATTGAAATAAGGTGTAATAAATCTTAAAAAATGAAGATTTATGTTTAAAAAGAAGAAAAATTAGTTTATTGGAAAAATTAGTTAATTATTAGAAGAATTTTTTTTGTGAAAAAAATATCCGCAAATGATTCCCCACTACTCTTGTTTGTTTGTACATATCATATAACACATACATAAGGTATGAGAGAATAGATACCCTATTGTTTTATCTGTATCATGTATTAAAAATAATATCAATGTAATGGATATTCATGACCAGTTATAAAAAAAATTATGTGTTGTTCTTACTGTAATAATTTTATGTTCATATTTATAATGTATAATGAATTACCTGATATGAAAGAATTTATTTATATCCATGTCATGACCATTTTAGTGGTTTAAGATAATACCTTTTAAATAGTAATAATAATGATACTAAAAATAAAATAACGCCATTTATGAATAATGAGTAATAACAATGACCAAATTTGAGTAATTGTGGTGAGATAAATTATAAATTTACTGGTCATGAGTACTCTAGTAATACAAGATCAAGATTTCTTGGAGTTGACTTCAATGAGTCATTTAATGAATTTTATTACGATTTTATAGATTATTAGAAAAAAATCAACATTTATGATTTTATATACATATTTTTATGCACAATGGGGATTTTATTTTATAATTCATAGCTCAAATAAAAGAATAATGAAATGGATGATATATTAGAATATAAATTGATATGTTGAAATAATCCCAAAAAGAGTGTTATTGTGTTTTAGGAATTTTTCTAACATTGAAAGAAAATTTATTCTTATGTTAATGGGTCATTAGAATGTGTGTTTTTATGAAAAATTAGTCTATTATGTTATTTTTTAAGAACTAATCCATTCATTGGATAATTTACACTATGTTTTAGTGAATTTCAATGATGTACATGTGGAATAAATATAAAAGAGGAAGAAAGATCTTGAAATTTCATTATAACAAAAAAAATATGAGGTTATATTTTGGCGGATTTGAATAACATGGTTATAATGATTAAGTAAATTTTAGGTTTATATGTATACTCTCAATAATATGTTCTTTTAGATGGATGAAAAATTGAAAAATCGAAAAGCTATAAAATATTGGCCTTCCTAGTATAATGAGAATAGAAGTGATGATGCAAAAAAAATTTAGAATGGTAATGAATTATATATTAATACTATTATGGAAAAAAATATAGGTATTACATCTACTACGCCACATAACAAGATCATAAAAAAATGAAACCCAATATTTACTTAAGCCTGATTGCACTGGATTTATTATATAAAATGACACTGAATAATGTTAAAAACTATTCAAATGTGGAAGATAAAATATTCTAAATAACTAATCATAATTCACATATTATTTATAAAATATATAATAAAAAATATTTTCTGAATATTGTATTAATATATTTGGTTCCATCTTAAAATCACCAGGGCTATTGATCTAGATTGATATCCCATATATGGAAAAGTAATTTATTTGTTAAATGTTTAATTACATATCATTGTTTGGAAACAAACACATAATTTGATGGAATAATACTTTAGTATATAAAATTAATATAAAGATATAAGAGAGTGTGATGAGATATAAAATAAAACCAAAACCTTCTCTACTGAAAAACATAACATGTCTCTAAATAATAGATTCAAGAATTTAAATAAATTCTATCAGTATTTTTTGATAAGTGGCAAATAAAAAATATAATGTTGTTAAATACTAATCTAGGGATGAAGTTATGCACCATAGTAATGTGGACCATAATAAATGTAGTAAAATAATATAAAATATACAAGTCCACATTGGGACTGTGTTGAAATATTTTTGAATGAATAATCCAAATAAGTTTATAAAGTGTTTGAAAGTTTATTAAATAAACAATTAAAATAATATTATTTTGTGGTTATATACTCTATGTGATGGTCCATATATGGCCATAATATTAAATAATGTTTTGTGAAACCTATAACTTTGATGAAAGTTGTCAATCGATGAGAGATAAGAGATAATTGGAATTGGGGTTGACATTCCTATTGTATTGTATGATAGGTTGTGTAAAAGGAAATATCAAAGGATGATATATTCAAGGAAGGAGACTAATATAGATTCATATTGGTAGAATGTGTGTGACATGGATTACATATAGAAAGGAACATTATACATGACTTTGTATATGGCATATGTGGGATTGAATTTTTTTTAAATAATCTATTTTCATCGTGTTATTTAGTTTTGAATTAAAATTTATATAAAACAACTAAAGAAATTGAATTTCTTAAAATTTACTCTTTAATTGGAATCCACATGTCAGTATTTAGTAATAAATCTACTTTCAATTTTTGATATTACAAATATATACAATGGAAAAAAATGAATTCTATTGTAGAATATAATATTTATTAATGTGGGATGGGGATGGGTGGTTAAATTAAACTAATAAGGGTTAAAATTTCATTAAAACATGTCTAAATTATTTTATATAGCCATATATTTACCCTATCTCATCTCAAATTCAATGATGAATTATATTTGAAGAATTTATTATTAATTATATAATAATATATTTTAAGTGTTTGGAGAATTCCATGGGTGTACTCCCCTCAATTACAAAATGAAACCCCCGATACCCGCATCTACAATCTTCAGAAGGCTTTTATCTAAGTAAAAAAGATAAAAAACCATTCCTAAAAACCCAAACAATGTCTTATATGTCTATCTTATCTTTAGTAACATTCATTCAAGGATTAAAGCCTAAGACAAAATATGATTTTACATGTAGTGGAGATTTAAATTTTTTCGACAAAACAATAATACATTAGGTTAGTGTCTTATGATATAATATATTTTTATAACAGAATTTTTGTGCTAAATTTAAATTAAAGTAAATTTTGTGGATCATATAATTTAAATACCAATTATTTTATTCTCTTATGGTTATTAATGAAATTTTCATGTAATAGTAACATATACCTCTCTTTTTTTCTTAAGACTCTTCTGAAAATGGTATTTATGAAAAACATACCTTAGTTACTCTATAGTTCTGAATAATTTTTTTTAGTTTCTATATTATATTAAAAAAATATTTAAATAATTTTTTCCCTTTCTCTATAATTCAGTAAATTCATTTTTACCAATATTATTCCATCTATCGTTTTTAATGAAATATTTAAATAATTTCCCAAATTAGTTATTTAATACTTAAAAATAAAAAAGAAATATTTGAATGTATACGTCGAAATTTTTTTTCCAACCATCTAGAGTGATCATTTTTTCAAGGCTCCCTTTATGAGATTCCATGGTTTTTTAATATTCTATGAATTTTTAGAATTTAAATAAAATATTTCATAATGAAAGGTTATTTTTACCATGAAATATTATATTGATCTTTAAAATGTATTTTAATGTTTGAAATTGTTATTTTATGTTACATATGATTTACTAGGGACATGATATAAAGATAGCATTGGTATTCTTCCTCAATATGGTTTATGATAATGATGATGAAATCTTGATGAAACTGTAATTTTTCCATGAGTTAAACAATGTTTAAATGATGATTATTTTCAAGACATATTGGCATAAATATTAAATTATTTGTATTATATAATGGTTGGTTACATTATATACCTCTATAGGATTGGGTAATAAGTCATATATATGAATTGAGATGATGGTGATAAACCTGAACATGATCTAGAGTAGTTTTTTCTTCAAATATTCATGCATGAGTTTGAATTTTTTTAATGTTATGGACCTAAAATAATGCATGAACATGACTGGAAGTAGATATGGTAAAATTTTTAAGTTTGAATTAGATTCATTCAATATTTTTTTACACATTTATTGATGGAAAATATTTCAAATATCTATATTCACAAGATTATTATTTCCTATGATTATGATTTGAAATACCTATGATATTAATTTTTAATGATGAATATTTCATAGATAACCTATTTTATCATTCTTTTTAATATGCCTTGATTTTAGATTTTATGATACATGATTCTCTAGGTAATTATATATTATGTTGAGAATAATCACTTGATTATGTTATCACAAACATTTTGTCATTGATTCACTTATGATTTATATCACATATGTTTAACCTTAAAAATTATATGGGCTCGTTCTTTAGTATGTTTTCATTTTCCCTTGTTTGATGGATGGATATATGTATGAGGTTTCTAATTGGGTACTTATTGGGATATTTTGGAGATATTTTAAGTAATAATTTTTAGTTTTATCATATATTTATAGACACTACACCATTACATTCGTTAAGAAAGAATAATTGTGATATAAACAGAATATTAACATATAAGATTGTAATATACATATTTATAATATTCTTAGATCACCTAAATTTTTATTAGAGTTTAGTGTAGTTATTTTTTGAGAGTAATATTTTGTAAAGTTGTTATAAACTATGAAGAAAATTTTATGTATCAAATAATATCCCTAAAACTTATTAATGTAGATATTTTTTGGATTTTTTAGTTAATAAATCCCAATAAAGATAATTTCATGTGGTTAGGGCCATGTAAAAAAATCACATATTGGAAAATATTATGAAATGGGATTTTTTTAACTTTATCATCTCTAGGGACTGATGAGTGGTCCCAAGACTGGACACCTGCATAGACACTCCTAGTGGATATTATTCATCTAATTCACTTTTGCATTATATGAAATAAGGATGTATTTTAATAGATAACAGACCAATATTACCTTGCATAAAACAATGGTGTCATAGATAGAATATAAGTACTCATTAATTTGAAATACTATAACCAATTTTTCATTATTGATAATTTTGATTATTTATTATAAAAAACTAGTAAACATTTTTCTTTTAGAACGTGGTAAGAGAAAAAATTATAATGCTTTGGATGTTATTGGTATTATAAAATAATTAATTACCCTATTTAGGATTAGTCATTTTAATTATTCAATATCAGTAAAATTCCTAATGAATATTAATTCATATCCCTAATGATTAGATGTTGAATTAGAAATGAAAAATTATAAAGGTAGGATGATAATATATTAGATCCTTGATTATTCATCAATTTATGTTTGTGGTAATGTTATTCATTAAAATAATACTTTCCTCCCTCTAGTTATAGTTGAATATATATTGGGAATGTATTGTATTTATTTATATAAATCCCATTTCAATTTCAATGGAAAGGGAATAAGATTTTATATTTTGAAAAAACCAATAATTATATATTAATACAAGGATTAAAATGAACTAACTAAGATAATTATATCCATTTTTAGGTTCTTAATACATTATTTTAAGGGTTATTTATCTGAAATGGATTGAAAGAGACATAACATTGATGATAGTCATGTTTTTTGTATTATTCTATTTAATTTCTTGACTAATTTCAATAAATTCCCACGAAAATGAAGTTAATTTCTCAATATATATCAATCATGGTTCCAAAAAAATATTAAATACTTCATATATAATGGCACAAATTTATTTTAGGAAAATAATGAAGTAACTTAATATTATTTTGGATAATCGATTTATATTCTTTAATTAATCACTATGGGGTGTACATATTTTTTTAAGAAGAATGACTATTCATTTTTTATGTGCATATATTGTTAGGAATTTAATATGATCATTATAAAGACTAAGCTATTTCATCCATGTTTTTATGACTTGTTTCGTCATATGTGTGGAGATAAAAAAATTTCAATGATTTCACTTCAGTCCATAAATATTAAATTTAGGGTTATGAATGTGGACATAACAAAGACAACCTTAATTAAAATTTAGTATCATGAATTTATGGTAATGTTATGGGCACTTATAAATGAACCTATTACCATCTTGGAAATAATTATTATATTCTTTAGAGATTACCTTGGAAAAATTATGGAAGAAATTGTTGAATGTAATTTTATATATACAATATTTAAGGAAAAACCAAAATATAAGTTGATAAATTTGTTGAAGACAATACAAATATATGACTAGTTTAATGAATTTTTATACTGGGAATTTTGGAAAAAAAAATAAGTTAATTATTGGGTTATATAATCCTATGAGGGGGTATATCAGCAGATCCGTCAAATGAAAATGTAATCGAAATGTGGTGAAAACCAACAACCATGGAAAATATTTATAATATTCATTGATTAGAATGATAAGTTTTTTTTTTGAAGAATATATTATTGTTATCTAATCTACTAACAATGTTTCCATGAAAGGGATCCATGTTCAAAATAACATATGAATTTTAGGAACATTTATAGGAGTTCAAGGGATGGTTGGTCAGTGAACCTATTACCAGACTACCCTATTGTGTAGAATATTATTTCAATTATTATTATGCATAAAAGAAAAGGATAACATGATTCCTAATGTTAAATAATATTGTGAAAATTTATACCACATTCTAATTGAAAATTCATGTGTAAAATTAAATAACTAATTATTTGGAGTTGGAAATAATAATATTTCTTTAGAAAAGAGAGAGACATTGTCTTTAGAGTAAAATATGTAATATATATTATAATAATTAAATAATTTTTTATTTATTCAAATAGAAATATTTCAATATGCACTAAAATTGATTTTTGGAATTGATTAATCAATATGACTACTCAAAACACAACCTTCCTCGGAATCTGAATATATTGAATGATGATTTGAGTTGGTAAGACCATGCTCAATTTATTATGATGGGGATTGTATGTTATCAAATATTGGTCTGTTTTTTGAATATGGAACTTGAAATAAAGAAGAAATATGATATATAATATGTTTTTATATAAATCTTCAATCACTGATTAATGTGAGGATTGAAGATGAACATAGGTAGTATGTTGAACTATAGAAGAAGGCATTTATGGTTATAAAGATCATCAATGATTTAGAAAGAATTATATGATTTATATAATTGTATTATTTACCATAAATACCATATTTGAAATATTTTTTCTAATAATATCATTTTGTGTCATTATATAATCATCTCATATTCATGAATGTGAATATTGATCTGAAAAAATATTTATAATGGGCAAACACGAAAAGTGTTATTGAATTGTAGGTATCTTGGTGCATGTAATTTTGGTATATTAATATACAGAGATAAAATTCTAACAGTATTTTTCAACTATTAACAATATAGTAATTGAAATAGGAAAACATTCATATGAATTTCCTTTTCTAACTCCCCACATATTCTATGTGGAACAATGTGATTTTTCTTGCAGACAACCACCAAAAGAATATAGTACAATTCATTTCAATAATTTAATATTTCAATTATGAACATATTTATAGTATACATATCTAAAAAATTAAATGAATTATCTGGATACCACATTATATGATATATGATCATGATATGAGGTATACCTCTATGTTCTATAAGTTTATTCAGAATTATTTGGATACATAGATATGTTTCTATAGTGGCTATCATCATAAGAATGGTGGTAAATCTATAAAGTCCATTCGAACCCTTAAATATATATTTCGATCATGATATTGTAATTTAATGCTAGTTAGGATCAGAAACATAATCTAGTTGATGTTTTATATACTAATATAATTCACACAATTATTCTGATGACTCGTTACCAATACCTATATTATAAGATGTGAAATATTATAATGTGCTGGGTTGATGTTTGACAATGAATCAAATATGGAATTAAAGTAGCCAAGGAAAATAAAAATAAGGTTATACCCATTCAATAAGACATCATGGTTCCTTAATTTTGAAAAAATAATTATCTTGAAAATCATCGGGATGATCTATAGTTCAATGTTAGTGATAGTGTATTCCTAGTAATATCTCCTTGAAAGAATGTAATGAGATTTATAAAGAAGATAAATTTGATACTTTTAATATAAATTTTAAAAAATTATTGATAATATTTTGATAGTTTCATATCAAATGGTGATTCAACAAAATCATTCTCAAGATCACAATGTATACCACATATCAATTTTATGAAATTAAATACTCCACAAATCATTTGTATATAACTTAGAGGAAATACCAACATAGTTTTATCTCTCTTATGAGAGGGAAATGTTGGAGATTTCAGATCGAAGAGATAAATTTTTGTGGAATAAGACCACCCACCTGATTAGAAGTTTGTGGTGAAGCTATAAAACTGTGTAAGATATACAGGAACTGCATTTTTAATGAGGAAGATGTATCCACATTCGTTTTTATAAGAGTGATAGAATTTTGACGTATAAATTATTATAAGGTTTTATAATGTAACACCCTGATATTTTGTTATATTTTTTATCAATAAATAAATTTAATTTCATTGATTTCTTTATTTAT
This sequence comes from Viscum album, assembly GCA_963277665.1. Taxonomy (NCBI): domain Eukaryota; kingdom Viridiplantae; phylum Streptophyta; class Magnoliopsida; order Santalales; family Viscaceae; genus Viscum; species Viscum album. Next base: position 9,669,334 of record OY728147.1, read on the forward strand.
ACAGAACACCGAGGTCAAATGACGTATGACGTAATATAACTTTACAACCTAGATGTTAAATTTATTAAATGAATCATAAAAACAAATTTATGTAAAAATGTACAGTTTTTTCCAAATTTATTTATTACTTTATATTACATATTTACTCAATTATATCAATGTTCTTTTATGGGTCCAAAATATGTTTTCATTGAAAATAATTTTTATTTCATTTCTGTTAAAACAAAATAATTAATTGATAAAATATTTAGAAATATTATTTTCAAAAATTAGTATCATTTTAGAATCTATCTTTTCAATATTATCTTAAGGTCATTTTTTTATTTTTTTTAAATATTTATTTTAATGTGAATGGTGACAATAATAATTTTTGTAAAATTATAAAATTTTCATTATATTAAGAAATTTTAATAACTAATTTTATTTTCAATATGATCCGAATGAAATATAATAATACATTAATTATAAATAATATAATTATTTACAATAGAATTATTATGATATGATATTTTAGGGTATTTTTCTTTGGGGTTTAAAGAACATTTTTTTAAATTAACTATTCACATCACACTATATGGGGCTTTTTGTTTAAATACACCTCTTCTGGAAATGGAATTTCAAGACTTTTTCTCTAAAATAATATTAATCTTTTATAAAATTTTTATGGAGGAACATTAAGTTTTTCATCATTACGTACAATAACCATGGACAAAATTCTATAACACATTAAAGGTTAAAATAGATTAACAAGGGGTAAATATAATAATTATAGTTATAATTTCCATAAAATGTGTCTTAATCCATTTTGAGACACATATCAACCATATACCATGTTATATTTTATAATGTGTCATTTTGGAAGTATTTTAATAATAAATACCTTAATATATTTTAATATTTTTATAAATTAAATGTATATACTATACCTGACTTATAAAAGGACACCCCTCCCCTATATTCTTAACAATTAAATATTCTTTTTTCTCTATCATTCCCTACCAAAATCTATTACATGAATCCCTACACAAGTCTAATAAGTATTTTTTATGATAATTCAATCTTTTAAAAGCATATGGTCTATTATAAAGGATGTTTTTCAAGGACGATGATATCTAAATATTTGAAAATTACAACGATACATGAGGTGTGAGATTTATGTAACATTATAATTTATTTTGATGATTGTTTATCCAGAATTGCATAGAATGAAATTTTATGTTTGTAATTCATGAATACCCATTTATTATCTTCTACTATAGTAATTCATAACATTTTCATGTAATATTACCCTTACCCTCTCTTTAGAACCTAATGTGATCAACCAAATGTTTATAATAAAATATTACATTATTTACCCCTTAGATATAAATATATTTCATCTACATCCATATTCTCTTAATATTATTTTTTGTATTTTTTCTATAATCAATTGTTGGATTAAAATCATTTAAACATATATTTTACATCATACAAATTTTTTTAAGGGGAATATTCATGTTTTTTTCGAATTTGTTTCTTTACCAATGGTGTGAACTGAATCTTTGTTTAAATTTATAGCGTATGAACAAATTTTCCCATAACCAGGACTAATATTTTATTTTATTCTTTCATTATATGTTTAAATTGATATCTTCAATGAATGTAATTTTACTAATATTCTATAAATGATTTTATAATAAAAAGTAGATTTCAAAATATAATGGTTATTTTCCCTGGAAATGTTCAAGTTTTATTTTAATGGTATTTTCATTAATGCAAACGCCTTTGGGTTTAATTTTTCATCATTAAAGGAAATGATCTAAATATATTATAATAATTAATTTTACATATTATTATTGATTTTGATGATGAAGTCATAACTAAACCCATTGACATTCCCACGGGAAATGAAACGATAAAATGAACCAAGTATTCATGTGATTTTGAAATAAATATGAATAGATTTTTATTATGTGATGGTTTTGTTCATTTTATCCCTCCAATTATTTGGGTAATGTGATATTTATCTCACATGATAACATTCTAAGATAAATCGACATGATTGAAAACAAAATTAGTCACATTATGGTTCATGAAAACATTTTCTTCTCGGTATGCTAATAATTTAATATTGAAAATTATTGAAAATAACTACATTCATATGATGGTTTAACATTATGATTTATTCTATCTACCCTCACAATATAATTCAAAGAAATGAATATATATATTTTTTAAATGATTATTAGTCTTAATTATAAAATAAATATGTTTTGGGAAATGTTGAAGAAAGAAAAACTGATTGAAAGAAAAATCTATGAAAAAAGCATTAACCTTCACATAAGGGTCTAATTTTAGAACCTAAAAAGATTCATGAATTGTTATAGGTTGGATATGTCACTAGAATCATGAATATTTGGGTAATAAACATCCAATAATGTAAATCTCGTTCATGGATGTCTCTAACCTCAAAATGAATGAGGTGGTAAACTATGGGTAATATAAATCTGTTAGAAAAAGTCATCAATGTTATGGAAATTGAGTTGGTAACATTGGAAAAACATAACTATAGTCCCCTTAAGTCACTGGCTACATGAACCATGATTTGGTATCCTTTGTACAACATATATATGGTTTACATAACCATATCCCTTCGTGAATATAATAATCCTTCCCAATAACCTCTATCTTTATTAAAAAAATATCATTGTCTCTATTAGAATATAGATAACTCCCCATATCCGATTTTTTGGATTTTGAGACCATTCAGCTTCTATGGAAACAATTGAATGTGAAAAAAGCAGAAGCTATGTGACCAAGAGACTAGAATCACTTCAAAATTTATAAGTACTTTATGAAACATTCACCTAGTATATTTTCAGAACATGAACCCCAAGTGGAGATGAGTTTCATGATGGTTGATGTCCATTTCAGAAGATAAAAACTATTTTTTGATATTAGTGTTTTATGATAAAAATATTATCCATGAAAATAACCCCTTGGGAGCTCAGACTCTACACTAAGGATTGGTTAAACAGTTTCCCAAAACAAGATCCTTCATGAGAACCTTGTACTTCTATATGTCCCTAATTTTCATGAATCCCCAAATTTCATGAAACCCATCTTCCACGAATCCCCATAGTTCTTCATTTTAGCCAATAACAATTCGTGGATGTTGAGTTCTAGACACCCCACACAAATCTATAATTGATTCACCCAAACCCCAAATCAATGTGTGACCATAACCACCCACCCTTATGTCTATCCATATCAGTTCAAGTGTTCATTGAACCATTACCATACCATTTTTTCATATACATTGGGGCCCAAATGCCACATTCTATTTTGAATAGTCTCCCTAATATTGGGACACCTGATTACCATTCATCTAGGACATTGTATATTCCATTATCAACCTAGACGTTAATGATAATTGGACACGAAATCCAAAATGGTTGCATTATCATTTGAAATTGGAAACCATTCTCAGTAGATAGTCCTTTTTTGGGAACTTCCTTTACCTCTTGGGAATGGCCTCCCATTGTGTAACCGCCACCATATCTAATATGCATAATAAGAAACTTCTTAGCTCTCAAACCTAGTCAAATAATGTTAATTTTTATGAAAACATCATCAAAACATAATGCTTTAATTTTTTCTTACCAACATGATGATAACCATAATCCCCATGTATGATCATTATGTTACTCCAGTCATCAGCATCTATATAGTGTTACTATTCAGATAGCACCCCAAGAATTATCATAATCATATGACCCACACAACACCTCAGTGATGCCCATTATAAGACATGAACATCCTCATCACATGACATTAAATTTCAGGGACAATTCCTATTTTAAAACCTCAAACATTGGAATCATAATATGTGGGGTTTGATACCTATTTATTGATCGGGTACATACGACACCTCCCTAGGGTTCAATCTTGAAATAAAAACACATAAGATGTACCTCAATGTGGTTCGATCGGGATGCCTAATCACTCAAAGAAGTCCTTTGAGTGTAAATATCCTCCACATTGTAAACATGTGTGATCTTCTCCCCCCAACCCAGGGGGGCACATCTAGGCACCAACCTATCCTTTCATGGTATTAAACATATGACAAGCCTATCCCTATAATGTGATAAACATGTTACCATACTATCATCATAAGACATTAAACCTATTACCAACCTTAACCCCCATGAAATAAAATATATAACTAATATATCCCTAAATGTCATTAAACTGGTAAATCTCCCTGAGCCCCAATATGTTAATCCTTTGACCCTATACCTGCAATATGATAATTCTAGGAAAAACCTATCTCCCAAAGACATTAATATGGTTTCCCTATTCTGACAACACAATAGAGCTATCATAGAAAAATGTTAAACCTATTACCCTATCAACATAATATGATTAAATTGTAACCATAAAATCCACATAAGATAGTAAACCAATAAAAAACTAGTCTTCACATGATGTTGATCATATGACCATCTCCCAACATGACCCAAAAAATTTGTATCTACCCTATCCAGAATCCTTACCCCATAAAATAAACAAGGAATTATTGAGATTAATATTATAAAAAGTCTTTTCCCCCTAGTGTAAATGACTTCATGGATGACCTGGAATGACATCTGTTTCATTTACAAGATTCATAAGTTATGACATTACATCAAAAAGTGGAAGACTTCACGTCTGACCAACAAAACAAACATCTAAGAATTCACATGGTTTAAATCTCCTATTAACTACATTGTCCCACCTATTAAGACAAGAGTATAATAATTAACTAGCATCCACCTCAAGTCGGTACCATGAATTAGTTTCATGAGTGCAACAAAAATTTATGAGGGATACCCGACAAAGTTGATGAGATCCAAGGAAGAATCCATGGAAGGAGGAACAAACATACCCTAACATCATTTTGATCATGGAGTGGACATTACTAATTAATGTGATATAAGCAACCCATCATTAAAATGTGGGAATACGGGAAAACAAAAAATGCATTGCCTCAAGATTGAGAGATGATGCATAACCCAGTAAGAATATTTCAAAAACGAAAAATGGTAAGACCATTGTGAAACATTTATCCTTTATCATTAGTTATATGTAATGTTTGGGAACCGTCATATATTCATGTTCCTAGAACAATATATTAATAAACAGGTCCCACCAGGGATGTTCTGGTCCTAGAATGAAACTCTCATGTGCAACGGTGAAGATAATGTTGGGGATCCCCAGTCGAGGACATTGTTAGCATGGATATATAATAAATTTTATAAGAATTGAAAATTTTGTGAAATTGGAAAACAAATTCACAATATCTGTACTAACGTATGATTACATGTTCTCTACATGAATCAAGATACACAACATTATTGACATAACTCCAATAAGAAAATGGGTAAGGTTGTTTATTCGAATTGAAATATCACATTACTATGTTCCTTCCATAATAGCCACCATCCAATCCATGAATGGGTACACATGTCCCATATCACAGTAAAAGAATATCCATAGGAGGTGGTAAACAACATTGATAATTGATATAAACAATAAGGGGTCACTCCCACCATGATTATGGCTCACTACGACCTCAAATCAGCAAGGATTCATCAAAACCAATTCCCTTGAGTGATGATATGGTGAAACTGACCCCCATTTTAATGTAAAAACACTTTTAGAGTCTATCATCAGAGTACTCTAACACATCCCTTCCATATACTGAGGATGTTAGAGATGATTGATCAACAACTTTTATAACCCCTTCATGGGAGTTTCCAAGTAACACGCCCATAGGGATGTACCAATGCCAACTCCAGCATGTCTAACAGGTCAATGAGAAGATTGAATCAGCATCTCTAAACCAGAACTAGTTCAGAATATTCAATTCCAATGTTGTGGGATTAAATATAGTATCGTCCGATATGGGGAATATTTTTCTGCTCAAGTGTCCTTCACTATCATCGTCGTATCCCATCATATATCTGTAATAAATCAATGACACTCCTTTTACTCTCTTATAGGATAATGACCCCATGTGAATCCTTAGTACGATGGGATGAATCTCTCAGTCATGTGTTCCACTATTAGGAATTATGGTACATATTGTGATTATCCGTGCTAGAGGGAAATTTCTGCCATCACTACCACCCACTAGTGTAGATGTCACCCCAACACCAACACCAACTGTTGAGGATATTATCCCAATTATAAAGACATTCACTACTCAGATGAAACATCATAGGGTAAGAGGAAAAATAACTATATTAGGCGGGATCATGACTAAAAAGTAGGTAACAACACATATGGGAAGATAGTATGTGACTCGAAACAACTCATTCATAAAGAAGTGGCACGCCATTGGTGGTGAGAACCTAAGAAGAATCATATTACCATAATCCTATAAAATTAAAACATGGATTACATGATGATGGAACCATCACCTATAATGTTAGAGATAGGGGAAAAATAACATAAATTGGTAATTAAAATCCCATATGCTGATCTCCATAAGATACCAAAATCTACCTACAACTATGTACAAGTTGATGAAATCCCAGCCTCCTACCAATGACACATAATGAAATTTTCTCTGTCACCTTCATTTTTCCACCTCTATACCACCACACTAGAATTTAGAGAGAGGTTAGGCTCTCAGTTGAAACCTTAATATAATAGTGACTATTAAAATTGACCATAATGGGATATTTATTCCATTAAAAATGAGATGGTTCTAAACACCCCATCCTACAATGATATGTTATTTTAGTTGGATATTTCTCCAAGAGACATTCAAATATATAGTGGGATTATAGATCAGGTTTCAGACACAATAATGGAAAATTATTTTAAAAGTATATCTATGTAGCCCCCATCGAAATTATATTGGCCTATGCCAATTGGGGTTTTGGTCCAACAAAGAGTAGGGAAATCACTCCATAAATGAGAAAGAGTTTTGGTGGAGAGTCTCATCCACTAAATATCTACCGGTCACAATTCATCCACTTGAATCTCTTTATTTTATCACCCAGAGCCCCATACTAAGGATCTTGTATTTAGTTTTTTATATAATCTCTTGTAGTCATTTTAATGCCTTTCAGATCATCGAATGACCTATCAATTGAATCAAAAAAAATAAAAAGTACATGTAAAAAAGGTGCATGATGGGTGAGATCATAATATTCTAATTTATCAACATTTTAAATTGAATTTACACTACCATACATTAAAAAAAAAGATGTTTTGGGACTCACCATGCATTATTGGTTTATGGAAGTGGAATCTCGACACATAAAGATCATAGGATAGGGGTAATATATTACCCTCCATTTATTCTATATCCTATAAAATGGTATGACTATCAATAAATCCCATCATTTGATATTGATGGTTCCACTCTAAATACCACTATTCATTATATTATCACCTTCTACCCTCTAGAGGATTAGAGAAACTAGACTACCGATTTAGGGCACTATAGAGAAAAAATGTATGATGGGGTGACCAAGTATCAAGAAGGCCCCCTATACGGAGCCCATAATAATTAGTAGATATATGAATTTGGAATTGGGAGTCCCTATAATTATAAATTTTTTCAGGTATTTTTGTGTATATATAATGGAAAGGATAAAATTGAAAAACTAGACCCATTCGAGGTTGTACCAAATGCTAATCCCAACACCATGATATCTGAATTTTGTAAGGAACACAAGGAATAAAAAAATCCCTTTATATAATTAATTTCAATAATCATAGAGACACTAACCAAGTTATAATGGACACCAACAATTCTATAGTGTGTCCCCCATTAAAAATGATAAAACACTAAGATTTGTACAAGGCACCCATATGCATCCATTCAAAGTAGAAGACATGGGAAACATCCAAAGGATGACATATGAGTATCCCATTGAACCTAGTCATCATGATTTTCATTCATGGTGTCAAGATACCACAACTATCCAATCTGATGAGCCTTTTAATTCATTGGTGACTACACATCCTCACTATGATAATGTGATAGGTTCACTTGTTTCCCATCTCAGTTCTCTTGAGACGGACTTGTGGCTTTTCAAGTTGATAAAAAACCATAACCAACATTGGTACACCATTTTAGAGTCCCCCCAAAATTTGGTCATTGTATCTTCACCCAGTTTAATTTTATGTGTGGCCATCCACATCATTTGGCTCACTCCACATCAAGGTTTGGTCAAATTATGGGGCCTCTTTAATAGATAGAATCCACCAAACACTTGAAAGTCTATCTGAACTCATGTGGGACATACAGTCTATTATTATAGGAAAATATCCCCAAAGTCTATTTCTTATTGGAAGACATCTATAGATAGTTTCTATACATGGTCATATCCGCATTACACATGACATGTATAAATAAATTTTTATCATAAAGATGAATTCTGATGAATGGTTCACTTACTTCTACTCCTGAATGGAGGGACTCACAAATTAACTAGACATGCATCTTTACTTGGATAAACTATGTAAACTATTTTTAAAGAACCTAAAATATGAGTTGGTCCAAACCCTCATCTAACTGAACTAGCCAATTGGATTTCGAGAGTCCTTCGAGGAATACTTGTTATTAGAAAATCCGTGTAGTGGAAAAAAATATTCTCACGCTAACTACCCCATCTAGATCTAGTGAGATGAACAATAAAAATATAGGCAGCTTCCACATTACATGAAGAGGATCCTGAGACAATATACCTATAGTCCCCTTTACCGGATTATTGTCACTATGTGAATCTCTACCATGAACAACATTTCATTGTTCTTCTTCATGAGGCATAACTAATTTTATTAAAGAATGTGGCTTCAGTCCCCTTTCAGTTATAACATCCCAGGGTTATTTCTTATAAAATAAAAAACATGTTTTAATATATTATGAATGAATAGGACATGGGATACTTTATTTTCATCGTAGAAAAGGGAATCAAAATGTTTATATAAGTACTGAGTCTATAGAAGGTGAAACTCACTATCTTGGCCTACCACTTCCCAAATCACATAATACATGGAAACTCCATCAAATAAAGAATCATCCTAAAAGAATAACAACTAGACCATGTATATTATTGTTTATTCATATTGGGAGATGTCCCATCATAGGTGAAACGTTTACCTACTAATCCCTGAAATAAAAAAGGAATTAGTGGATGGACGTATTATTGTAACCATGGGATGTTGAAGTATGAGTACTATATGACTCTTAAGACAGTCGATTATGAAAAAATTAAAATATTTTTCAACTTTTAAATACCTAAACCGCTTATAGAAACCTTGAATCCCCTCAATTCAGCATCTACATATTCACTCCTTCCACCCATGTCATAGTAGAATAGAAATAAACAACCCAATAGAATTCAATGTCCTCCACCATTGTTAGAACCTGATCACAGCCTTAGAGATTTCCGGCCTCTAAAATTGGGTGATGTGTCATGGGTACACCCAACCCTGAATTAAACCACTAATGAAGAGAAATTATACCCCTATGTAAATTCAGTGAAACTAGTTTACCACTTCACATTTCCATGCAATATGGAACTCACTTTGAACCCCATAGTATCTTCTTCCCGATGTCGATGTAGGAGAGTTATAGGACACACAAGACAAGAAGAAAAATATTATTGATATTTGAAATAGGTTATTCATTCTACTATGATGTAAAAGAAATCATTGCACACAGAATAATTGGAATATCACTCCTAGACCCCTCTATCAGGCATTCCCTCCTAGCCAAACATATTAGTTGACCACCAAACAAAACCATGAGCATGCCATGGTCAACCAGAACTACCTATAGGTTGACCTCAACTAACTATAAAATATATATATATATGTTTTACAGAATACAAGATAATGGTCTATGAAATAACACTATTACTAGAATGAACGTAACGACTCATCCCATAGTATTTTCTATGTCATTTTCTAAAGAGATACATTCTGTATAAAAAATATTCCACTAAAATTGAAGTATGTTTGTTGAAGTAACATTCAAATTTTCGGTGTAGGATCTTCATTTTGGATGAACTCCACCCATTAATGTAATTTAATGATTCATTATTCAAATATGTATAAAGTATTTTTTTAGTTCATTAATGATTTCTCTTACACTACTGCCTACTATGAAGAAGAGTTCGAGTGAGAGGAATGTTAGATAATCATATAAATTTATGGAGAAGATAATGATAACACAATTGAGGAGACCATATTCTCTATTGTATATCATAGGTTTGTTTTATGGGATTTAAATCCACTACACCCTAGTGGATAATTGATTTGGGATCAACCTTATCTTGAAGTGAACATTCCATATAAATGACTTATTCCAGCACAAATATTTATTGGTATGTCAAGAGTGAATAAAAAATCATTGAACGATATTATTAAATAAAAAATTTATTTTTTTAGAATCAATCACAACATTTTTTGTTTTCATATAGGATACATAATATAATGAAATTTTGGGAATCACCTACATTCATTTTCATGTAAATATCTTCTATTGTTATCACCAATGAGTCATGTACTCCCTTGATGGTAATTTTGGGGATCTCAAAGGTTATGCATCCACCATTGACTCTTTTGAGGCCCACTGTAAGGAAATTTGGTCACTCAAAATGAATGAAATTCTTGTCCAGATGAATGGGGTTTGGCACATCAATATCAATAATGATATATATTCCTCTAAAAAAAGTCTATGTGTAAACATAAAACATATATTTATTCTCCCAAATCATCAGTTGGAGACAAAGATACCAGATATGGATTTTCTTTTTTTATATCCATGAAAAATGAGATCTAAATTATTAAATCATTCTCCATGAATAGATAGTCTCTGTTAATACAGAAATACCCAACTCCCATTAATCACTAATAAGTTTACCCCATGGACACTATTCCAATACATTATAACAAATTCCCCAAAGAAGGGATGATTTGACAGAATTTGAACCATAACCATTTCATTGATATTAATAGTTGGACTCAAAGTCAAATAGAAAGAGTACAATAAATTCATTAACAAAATCATTTTTAGAAAAGAACCCCCTCCTTTTGGATTTTAAATCCACTAAAGAAGATACTAACACAACCCCCTTAGGACAACAATTCCATAATCTTAACTTTTACCAATGATTCTCCTCTCTAAAATAATGAATATTATTCATAATACACCACTCGTGAATTTTAAGAGGGTATCTACACCACTATATATGATCTAACCTATGTGATACTTACTACGAAGGGGGACTCGAGGCCAAAATTGAGCAGTTATATAATGCCCTATCGGGAGAAAAATATTATGTGGGCTTACTAAAATAGAATTGAGATGTATTCACATGAATATATGATGATATTCTTATTATTGACCATCTTTTTTATTTCATCTTATGTCCCTCCTTGTGGTTCACATTGGGTTCAAATAGATCACTATAATGATTTTACTCCCTTATAGTGCACTAGTAAAGGATGAAGTTGATGATATTATTAAATCCAACATTATTAGATAGTTCTAAAACCCTATGTGGCTATCTATAATCAACCCATTCCTAAGGAAAAATGGGAAAATAATAGGTATCATAAAATTTTAAGAAACAAACCTTATTTGTGAAGGGTTATTTTTCCCTTATAGTAAAAATTTTTTGATTCGTGCTACAGATGGGTTCGTTGACCTCTCTTTTAGGGTTGAACACTATGGGTACAATCCTATCCAACTGACTGTTAGATATGAGGATTACACCACCATTAGTGTTCCCCAAGGATGTAATTTCTATTATTTGATTTCTTTTGGATCTAAGCTGGTTGGATCCACTATCCAATATTCCAGGAAATAGAATTTTAATTAATTCTAAAGATATTTTTGGAATGATATATGGATGTTCTGATTGTAAAATCCTCCTAGTGTATTTACCAACTCAAGGATCATGAGAAATTGTTAGGCCTAATATGCTCCATGAAGATAAACATAAATACACTAAAGTAATTATTCATTGAAAAATTTGGAAAATTTCTCAACAATTTTGTAAAATAAATATGTATGAAGATCTTCACTATGAAAATCTTGTCTATTTGATCAAATTCATCCCCCTCTATTAAATAAATGGGAGTTTCTTCTCATCCACGGACACTTATACAATATATGTTGACTTACTAAAAATGCAAGCATCATGTGTAATACATTCTCAAAAAATAAATATGTTGTTTTTATTTAATAGTGCCATCATGAATTCTAGACTTCTTATATAATTATTAAGAAGTACCTACTGCAACATATGGTTCAGATGCCATGCGTTTTAGGAATGACCTTCTTCCATTAAAGGAATTCTATAGAATGGTTCCTTTATTTACATATATAAAAAAATATTTAAAGAAGGGGATAGATACTCAACTATATTCTCCACATGCACCTAAACACAGAGACAAAATACACCCTCATAGAGAATAATTTCCTCCTCAAGGTATTAACACTTCCAATATTACGTAATTTTTTACAACCCCATTAGAAACATATGGTGTCCCACGTAAAATATCTATTGTAAATAATCAATATTCACATTATTATGGGATGATTGGTCTTATGGATTGTAATATTATCATAGTTAAACATCAGTTTGTTCCCACAAAATCTCTATAATGGATTAGATTTGGAAGTCATCCTAGCAGCAAATACAGTATCCAAATGTCATCCCATTATAGTTTATTTTCTAGATGAAGTAATTAAATTGGTGGAGTATGCCATAAAATTTTGGATGATTAATTTCAATGGCTCCTCTAAAAATTACAACTGGAAGAAGGATCAACAACCCCAAGATTAAAAGGATATGCATAGGGATTGTCATCATTACACTATCACATACCAAATTTTGTACCATTTCTTATTATCCAATGGCTACAAGAATAATAAGGAATTGAAATGAAACCAAATTACTGCTCTTGTGTTGGACCTTGAGATAGATGTCCAATATTTTCACATATAGGGAGACTATGAGATTATCATAAAATATATCATGGATATATATTTGTTCCAGAAGCATGTTCTTGTTCCCTTATTGAATGTATCAATTATTTGACGGCCTAGTTGTCTTCCTATCCAATGGTGGCCCATATTCCTTGTTCACATAATGGTTGAGCAGATGATTTTGTAGGGATCATTATATCCTTTAATGAACTCAATCAGCATGACATGGATATTCCTCTAGAACACCAAAGAGTCATCTCCCCTACCCCATCAATTGATAATATCAAATACATAGATTATCTATCTTCTAGTTGATTTTTTACATGACCATAAACCCCCCCCCCCTCTCCACCATTGAGGATGTTTTTAAACACTATTTTGTGAGTATATACTGAATGTAATTCTTCTACCATACCATGCCATGTGTTGGAGTATATTTCAACATGTATCTCTGTTTACCATCTCAACCCCCCCAAAGTGGGCCCAAAAATGAGAAATCTCTCTAAAAACATGGTTTCAATGAAATTATAATTTTTTAGTGAAGGATTTGTTATACATCTAGTAATATATGAGGTCTATAGTAGATCATGTGGCACTCATCCAAAAGGATTGAATCCCTCCCACCAAATTTTGATATTATGTTACATAAAGATCATTGTGGTTCATAACATTATTGAGTTAATTTATTGGTGAATTTTGTTTTTTATCCACATGAATATTGTGGATAAAACACAAAAAATATTCTACAGAACAAATAATTCTTGGAAATTTTCTTAGGACTAGATTTTATGAGACTCTAACCACTAGAAATGTCTCGACAATGATGGTTTTTTGACCAAAATATAATTATTTTCCAAACGAGTACTGATGGTTTTTCACAAATAATTAAAATCATTGTCTTTTTTGAGTTTTTTTGACCTCCAATATCATCCTTAACATTTTAATTTTTCACAATATTCTATGAAAAATAACACCAACATCAAATATATCGACATGAAGAAGGTGTATAAAATGTTCAATATCTCAGCAAAGCATAAATATCACAACCATGCATAGACAAATGAGTATATTGATGAATTTAGAAAATACCCTATATAATATCTTATTGAATTTGAATGGAAGAAACAAAATGATTTAAAAAATAATAATCTCTTTTTCTTTGGCACTATTAGAAGACCAAATGAGATTCCACCCAGGTGACCCCATACACAGTTGTGGGGCAGAACAAAAATAGTATTACCTATTGAGGTTCAGATTCTTTCTCATTAAATAGTGATTTAAGACTAGTTGATTTTAAAAATAAGGGTATAATTTTATGAAGATGATTTGGAATTCTTAGAGGAAAATAAATCCAGAAATTTAATAATTCTGAGATTCAACAGATTTGGATAGAAAATAGCCTTTAACTAGTTGGTCCGCCTTCACACACTTTTACACGGATACATGGTAATGGATCTAAAAACATAGATGATACCCAAATAAACTGTCTAAATTGTAGAGTTCATGATAGGGACATAATATTATCTATAAGGTCTATTCCAATGGAGAATACTATATAATGAAAATTTATGGATATCACAATACACCTCCCACCAAAGCTATGTTTCTTGAAGAAATAATTCACATGAACACCATAGTCAAATCTAAAAGACCATAAAATTGTGTCACCATGGTCTGATCACTACAATCATAAATTTTATTGCTTTTATATAGTCGAAAAATTAGGAATTTATTTGTTTCATAGAGCACATGTTCATTGATATGTGACCTTAAACTGTATCAATTAAGGATTACAGTACCTGAACTTAATCTAACAACTATACCATTAGTTTAATAATTATGAATATAAAATATTTGTATCCCCTATATTTAGAGCTCTAGGATCTTAATCATGTATACATGATAATCTATGCGACATGTATATAAACTATGAATACCAACACCATAAACACATGATATTAAAATTTATCTACACTGCTTATAAAACTAGTATGCCTCACATGATAAATATGAGATAATGGAAAAAACATAACACATGAGATAAAATAGTAGTCATATCCTATATGAAATTGGAATTAATTTTATGAAAAAATGTGATAAATCAAACTATTGTCCCTAGAATTTTTTTTAAACAGTCACCATACCTTATTCAATAATCATAGGATTCCTCACATGACATATAAGAGATGACCAAAAGTCAACATCATCATCACATGATGTTAATATGTATTCATACTATATGAATCAATCATATGATTCCTCATATCAAATTTATGTGTTGATTCATTATACATTATAACGAGAATTCCCATATTCTTACATCGACCTTATACCATGTTGCTTTCAAGAACATCATATTGATGGATTCTTAATTTTATGCTATGTATTGTAATTACATTAATTTTTTTATTCGTGAACAGAGGCCATTTAATCATAATACCTTCTCCAAGGGGATGAGGGAGTAACTCCACCATGGTTTTTTAGTTTATTGATATTTACCAAGAACGTGTGACTGTATTTCTATATTCTTATGTGAGGTATCACCTAGTTAAGTCGAAACCAATATTATCCAACAAAATTTCAAATTCTATGCATCAAATAATCTGACTTTATGATAAATTACCCTTAGTCAAACATTCATTACCTTACAATAGGTATCTACTGTGCTTCTATATTATTCATGAACAATATAAAAATGTACCACCCTCAACATAGTGGATAACACCACATTTAGTACATATCATCCAAAATTATGTATTCCATAACTATATATTGATTGATCACAAATTCAGGATATATATTGCGATGCATATAACTTATATACATTTTCATGAGAAAAAAAAAACATTACAAAACCCCCTCCTGCGGGTTGTATATTTATTACCCCATACCCATTAATCTCAACTATATCAACCAAAAAATTACCTTATGATATTTATCTATAGGTTCAAAACCCAATAAAATTCATTATATCACTAGTGATCATGTATTCCTTCATTACCCAAAATGAGGATGAATGGAATGGGTAGCTCAATGCATAATTCCAACGCACTTCTTGAGAAAATGTACATTAACTATAATCCCCACTCAGATAAAACAGGAAATCCAAATTTAAAAAATCTGATGAATAATATGGTGTTATAAAAACAAGTCTATTATATGTTAGTCCAACCCCAATCAAAAATGGGATGGGTCAGATTTAAAATATAAGAATAATAATCTGAAGTCTTACACATAAAAATGTTATATAGTAATACATACCATGTATAAAACATGGTTTCCTCCTGGAAATAAATATAATATGATTCAATGTATTTTTAGGAGGAAAATCCCTTACCCACATCAGTCATACATTAATTTATATCCTAGAAAAATGTGTTTCTTCATTCCAATGCCTAATGAGATCAGTAGGTATCCCCAATTCCATCATCTTGGTCATAGCCTCAACACCTACTAATTTTAGGACCAACCACTTATCCCATATTCCTAAAAACAAACTACCTGTGAATAATTGGAAGATTTATTTGTCTTGTGAATCTCCTCCATGTAATTTACATCACAAAGTTTTTAATTCTGTTGTACCACCTAATCCTCCTCAATATATCTACACCCCGTTAAGACTACATCAACCCTACGCCATTTGGACTAGAGCTAGTGCCTTCTACCATCTCTTTCGCATATGATAAAAGAAAATCACATACCAAATGATGAAATAGTTATGTATTCTAGGTAAAGATGATTCATACATGATTCATGTAAAATAATAGAATAAAAAATTTACTCCATACTTTTATTCTTCTTTGGGAACAACACTATTCAATCTGGTGAATCCATACATATCAACTACATTAAACTATGTGGAATAAATGGGGCATGAAAAAACAAGGGTGAGATTAAATTCTCCTTAAGGGATATGCATAGTGGAATGAATACTAAGTCAATTAACATTATCAATATAGAAAGGTAAATAAATGAATTAAACTGACAATAAAACAAATGGATAAAGATTAATTAAATTTAAATAAAAAATAACTAAAAACACATTCCATTTAATTAATAATATGACAATAAAATTAATCTATATATTTTTTTCATAGTGAAAATATCATTCATAATAATAACTTAACTCTAAATAAAGATAATTTTTAATTATTAGAAATCTTGTTTCCTTAGAGCATGATACATTTTCTCTCTAGATCTATCGTCATGATCATTTAAAACATACTGGGTAAATAATAACTTAGTTGACCTTAGATGAATGAGTCATCCAATGATAATAACAATGCATTAAGGGGATACGATTAATGTCTACAGTACAAGTGTATTAAATATAAAAATTTGGCCCTATATATTAAATTTTTAAATTAATTCAAAAAAAATTCAAATATGAAATATCATTATTGACTATAAAATATATATCTATCAATAATTCATTTGATTTTAAATTAAATTTCAATGTAAACATCATGTGTAAAAGTGGTAGAAAGTTCAAGAAATAATCATATCACTGATAAATGATTTGGATATTTAGAGAAATATTAATGTTCAATGATCAGAAGAATGTGAATCACTCCAGGGGATGTTGATGAATATGAAAATGATTCAAGGAATTGAATGTTAACACAATAATTGTTCAAAATGATCATAATTTAACCTAATGAATAATTATTATTTTGTTAATAATTTGTTTACACATAGGAGAAATAACAAGTATTGTTGATGATGAATAAATAAAATACCTTTACAAATGATGTTGTGGAAAATACCCCTATTTTAGTTATATTTTAAAACATAAATCATTTTGAAAATAATTTTATTTGAAAATCATATTTTATAAAACATTAATTAAAAATATCACTGTAATCACATAAAAAATAATCGTCCATGAAAATATAAGGTGTAAATATATGCCTATCATACAACATAAAAACAATATTCCATTTTCTTTGTAAAAAGTTTATAAAAGTTTGTTTTAAATTAAAATAATATTTCTATTGATAAATTTAGTAAAAGATAAAAATGTTTAAAAATAATTTTAATTTTTAATTTTTTAAAAATCAAAATAATTTAAATATTTTTTTAGAAAACACGGTTTTAGAAATTGTCATGTTTCCATCTAAAGAGAAAAATATTATTGTGATTTGCTAAAAACATTCTCTAAAATATTTTAAATTACAAATAAATGAAAAATAATAATAATAAATAGAAATAGTCATTAATAAATATAGTATAATAATATTATATGGGTTATTAAATAAGAATAAAATATTTTCCATCAATTGATATTCAAGTTTAAAATTTCCCAAATAAAATGATGTCGTGGAGTAAATTATTGAAATGACACAAATTTAATGAGATAATAAATCAATTAATATATAATGTTTATAATATATACATTATAATGAAACATGAATAAAAAATAATATATTATCAAAATAAATTACACAGATAATCTTAGAATATTATATACAAAAAATAAGTTGTTTAACCAAATGAAATGTAATTGTGTTATGATCATTACCACATAGTAAATTTTAATTCAAATACCCGTAGATAAAAATAATTAAATATTAAAAATTAAATATCTTAAAAAATGAATTATTCATGATATTATATGTTTATAATATGAATAAACACAATATAAAATAAATTAGGTGCATATAATTGTATTATTACTTTTTCAAATAAAATTGAGATGAAATCCCTTACATTGTTCTTTATATCTGGTCATACTTGATTTAACCTTTTTTAGTGGCTTTAAATAGGTTAGTATCATATAAAAAACCATGTTAATATGTATTATATAATATTTTTTTATTTTATGACATCTTATCACCTATTTGTTAATAATATTATAATATTTTCATTGTTTTGGGTGATAAATTCCTTGTTTTTACATAATGTTATGTCTTGTATTTTTTTAATCTTATATAAATCATTATTTAATCATAAGTAGAATTTAATAAATGATTTAAATATCATATATAATAATTATATTTTTATTTAGATTCATACATAATATTTTATGACAAAAAAATAAAATGCACCCTTCTTGGAGATGGTAGGTTGTACAAATGCATGATTGATGAATTCATTTTATTTTTATAATGATTTAAACCCATAAAGATTATATATATATATTCATTAAATTATCATTATTATGTAATATATTTCACATATTTTTAATAATAACTTCAATAATAGATTCCATGTAATGAATGAACTAGTTAAATTGTTTAATGTGGTGGTAGTCCGACATACACATGCGCGATGCTATACTATTCCCAAAAAAGGAATGGAATAATGTTATTTGTGATATATATCTTAATTAAGTATTAAAATATAATTAAAATATTATATATAATATATAAACTTTATTTTAATCATCATTACAATTATTTAATAGATTTAATAGAATAAATAACCACATCGATTTGTCATGTTATAGTTCACAGTGCACACAAATGATTCTTTAACAAACCATTTGATAGAAGTTTATAATGTAATAGGATTTTAAAATAACATTAAAACGTCTCACTATTTGCTAAATATGAATTTTATTATATATTAATTGTTTAATAATAATTGAAGGTGGTGTAGAAAGAAATAAAATAAAAACAATTTTATTAAAACATTGCCTCCAATTCAAAAACCTTACATATGTTTGCACCAATGCAATCCTAAGATGAATTTATCCCATTTATAAGTAATATATTATGAGGTTAAATAATGTTTTATTGATTGGGATTTATTTTTAAGAAAACAATCAGTCTTTTTGTGTAAATAGAGAAGGAGATGTGGTGGATTTTTTTCTAAATAAGGTGAGTGGCATTGTTTTAGATCATAGAAATTCGGAACTATAAAAGAAATTTATTTATGTGATGTGGTTACAATATTTAAAATATTTATATCCTATAATAGATATGGTGAATATATGTCAATAAATTTATTTTGAAATGGTGTCTATGTCATTTGACTTTTAAGATTAATGTTTACTCACTTAATAAACTCAATTTTCTCTTAATCACTGTCATAAATTCTCAATGTTTTCAATATAAATTTTGGTAAAAAAATTAATTTGAACTTATTATAAATGATATGTTAATCATATTTCAAATAGTTATTATATTTTTTTTAAATTTTATTCACAGAACTGGGAAAAAATATATGTTAGAATTAATCTTGTAGACATGATGAGAAAGGGGGGTTTTAATGTAAAAATGGTAAAAATTTTACTAATTTTTTATAAAAAATAAAATATAAAAAACGAGTACGGTGACCTAAATTGGACAAATATTTTTTTTAAAATTTAGATTAAATCCAATATAGAATATAAATTTATGTTTGACGTTATTTAGATGAAAAGTTAGTTTTCAATTAAAATTCTTTATTTTCACTATTTATAAAAAAAACTTCATAAAAAATAACAAACATTATCCCAAATTAAATTTTTTATTAAAAAAAGTAAATTTTCATTCCAAATAAAAATTATCAAATTTTTAATATTTATTATTTAAATTATTTCACCATTATGTGTAAAATTTTCATGTATAAAAATACATCTTTCTACGCACATAATTCGATATATTTATATATATTATTGCTATAGAATATATCTGATGAATGTAAATAAATATGTTAATTATAATAATTATATATATATTATTATACTCCACTAATAGTAATTAATGTAATTTGTTGTGATAAAAATACATTAGGTCCATAAAAATAGTTTTTATAAATACATTTAGTTTAAATTTAATTGGTTGTATTTTCCTTTCAAATTATTTTTTAACTACTGAATTAATTTTTTATTTCTATAAACCATAATTATAAATATGTTAGTTAATACTATTCATAAAATCTAATTTATCATCATTGAGATTATTTTCTTTATGAAAAATAATTAATATTATTATTCATAAAAACATAATCGTGTGTGTATCAGAAGTCATTGAAGAATGTCATTATAGTGTGAAATTCATGATTAATTGTTGTTGTGTGTATGGAATGATATTTTATATATTGAATTAATTTAAAATAGTACATATATCTTAATCACTATTTATGTTATCTTGTCTTCAAATATTTGTGTTTCGTGTCACATATGATATCAAATAAAATACTATTCTTTTCAGAATATAAGCTTTTTAAATTCTACCCACATTAAATTAAAAATAGCTACTCAATTAAATTAGGATATCAGTGACCAAATATTTAGAATTTTTAAATAATGTTGTTAAAAAGCTTTTATAATAAAACATTTAATAAAATATTCACTTTGTAAGTGAGAATGTAAAATACATATGTCATATAGAGTCACCTATAACAAGGATTATATATAGGACAACATTATGGAATGTAAATATATGAATACATAGGAAAATAGTAAATAATTATAGAGATTTATTGATGTCAATGATAACAAAACGAGTCTTATTAATGGAACATTTATTGAATCAAAACCACATATTTTAGTTGATTTAATGAACAATTTGATTGAATTGATATGAACATATTAAGATAATATATTTTTTTTGTGATCATTTTTATAATGATGTGGAGTTTTTTATAACTAAATACACTTACTTGATATAATTATATAAGAAAAATTTCACACATTCCCCATGCCTCAATTATCATGATCCACAAAATAAATATCCAAATATGAATTTCATAGTATTGAATAACTAAAATTAGATTTTAACAAATCAAAATATTAATGAATCGAGTCATTAAATAAATATTTTACTTATTTATAAAACAATATATTGGTAGAATGAGTTATCCAATATAATAAATTAATTTTAAACCTCAAAATTAATAGTGCTAATTTATCATTGATATTTATTAATCAATAATCATGAATATAAACAAAGACATGTCAATTAGGAAATTTTTGTAGTCGAATGGTTCTTGATAGACACTTGTTGTCCTTCCTCAATGCATTCATGCCTTGAGACCTTGCTGAATAAAATTGATTTTCACCCATTATAAATATTTTCATTTTTATTGATATATAAATATAATTTCCCTAATATAAATATAATGTAAATCAAATACATATAATCAATAAAAACTAATTTTTAATGATTTAATTATAACCCCAATATGTAAATAATTTATCAATAATATTCCCACATTGTGTATTATTTTTTCTAGACTTAATCCTTTGGAATAACTCATTGACATGTGTAATACCTACATTATACATATTTATGACTAGAAAAAATAATTTTATCTTTTTTTCCTGATTTACATCCTTCCAGCATACACTTCATTTTTACACGATTGTTATTTTAATTATGTCATTATGTTCCATACATAATGTATTTTTATTGACCTTCAAGACACTATCTGAGGTGTATCCTTCCACATTTGATGCATGATGGAAATCATCATTTCTTGCCTCAATGGCCTCCATTACTCGAGTTCTTTGTTAGATACAACATGAACTTATTTATTGAGATAGAATTATTTTTAATGTATATATTTTAATGATTTGGAATAATCACTATATATTTCACTCTTATCACCTTCCCATTTCCTTCATTATAACCACTTCTACCTTCATGTCCATTGCTAACATGACTCCATCAGGTTCTAACCACTATCTAAAAATCACAGTCTGAGAAATAATATTCATAATATAAATAATATATAATCATTTAGATGATTTCTAATTTGTGAAACCTTATATTTAAAATAAAATATGTTAGGTTTAACATATGCTGTTAATTTTCATCGTATATTCAATTCCTTAATAATGGTTGTAAAAAAAAATTGGAATTATTATAGGCATATAGCCTAGGAGTGTCAATCCAAGTTCATAGGATGGAAAATTTTCATATAACAAGTTATGCTTGAGTCAAGTCCAACATGAGGAGATGTGCCCGTAAGGGGCTCTGCAGCGATTAGGGTTCCCATCTGCCACCGCCTTCTCCCCGCAGCGGCTGTTCTCTCCTCGGCTCTTAGCTAGGTGCACCCACGGTGCGGCTGCCCTCTGCTTGCGCGGACTCGTCATCATCCTCGGCATTTGCATCGTCGCTCATCCTCTTTGTCTTGGAGGCGTGATGATGCCCCATGGTGTGGGATCTGTGCTGCGTTCTGGGGTTCCCGTCGTGTTCGGTGTCAGGAGCTTGTTCTTTGGGAAGATCTGGCCACTAGTTGCGTTTCGGAAGGTGGTGGTGGGTTTTGCTTCATCTTTTATTCTTTGTACGGGTTTTGGTGATGATGCTGGTTTGTGGATCTGTTTCTATGTGTGCTATGTCGGTATGAATGGCGAAGGACTGGGTCCTCCTTGGGTGGTTTCGTTTCTTCTTGATGATTTGTGGATCTGTTTTCTTTTTTATGTGGTGGTGATGATGATTTGCTTGTGGTTGGGTTTCTGTGGGATTGTCTTGTGGGGGGTTCCGCTGTTTGATTCTACGAAGTTGAGGTTGATTATTGACTCTCACCGGCGATGCTGTTTTTGTGACGGTGATGAATTTTGGCTGTGTTCTGTGATGGTTTTTCCGGAGATGATGCTTGATGGTCTCGTCGGCGACCTGCAGTGGTGGATGCACGTGGTGGAGATGTGCGTGGTTCTAGATTTCTCGCTGGCTGTGTAATGGCTGTCACGTGAAACGCTTCTCGAGGTCTCGCGCGGCTCAAGGAAAGATTAGGGTTCGTGGTTTTTGATTTTTGAATTTCGGATGCCGTTTGTGCTTGGGGGATCAGTTGTTTGGTTGTAAGGTTGCCGGTTCTCCTAAAGCTGCTTTCACTGTACTTTTTCCTTTTCTTTAATAAATGGTCAGGGACTTTGTCCCTAGCTGAGCTTTCCTGGTAATTCCAACATGAACTATTTGAGTGATTACATAAACATTCATATGTTATAGAATTATATCTAATTATATTATAAGGACATGTATTTGTTTTTCGGAAGACCCACATAATCTATTAATAAAAAAATGATAGGACAATCTAATAGTATTATGCTTAATTTTTTATAGGTTTATGTTCTATAATATTTTTTTCCTAAATATAGTTCCAATGGTCTTCATTAAATTTACTATGATACCATCAATAATGACTTGACCCCGGTATGCATAGATTTGGTGAATTCTAACATTACATTGGAAAAATATAGAAGTAAATCTTATTACAACCCAGGTAAATAATGAAATATGATATTTTCATTCCTTTTAATATTTATGAATTAAATATTAATTTTAATTTAAATTGGATGCTCTTTTCTATGGAATACTTGATACAAAACAATGAGTTGCTTTGAAATCTTACGTTGCACACAACATTGAGTTATATTGAAAAATGATAATATAATATTATTATTTTTAAAGGTAGTTAACGCCTAGCCATTATAATTGTGGGAAGTAATATAAATAACTAAAATTTTATTAGAAGTGTGGGTTAATTTTTTTTACATTTTTCCAATAAATATTAGAGGCCTAAAATAAGAACAAATAAAATTTCAAGCATAAATATTCTAATATTCATTTAAGGGATGATTTACCACCTTCGGATGGAAAAATCTTTTAAAATCTAGTTTTTTCCCTTTTATATGTTCTATTTGAATAAATAATATTTTCTTTATAATAGGGACATCCAACTTTTCTTTTGATGAAGTTTTGGTATTTTTCTAATAATGTTCATTTTTATTGAATAATGAAAAATACCACATATTAATTCAAAACTGAATTTTAATCTAAATTATTTATATTGCTAATATATTAATTTAATGTTTTAAAATTGTAATTGAATTTTATTTTTAACCATTTAATCCAATATTTGTTATGGTATGTAATTTCACTATTAAATTGGACATAAACAATGATAAATCTTTTGACAGTTATTACTTTTTAATAACATGCTTTATGTTTTGACAACAAGAAGTAATATTAAATTAATTTCATCCACTTATGTATTTTGAATTTGAAAAAATGGATTCCATATTTGGAATTAGGAGGTCAAAATTTTGTAAATAGGAAAATTTTATTTTCAGACATTATGAATATACGCTTGAGTACATATTTTATTAACAATGGTTAAAATGTATATCTGGTAAATAAGGGTAAATAAATATTATTATATTAATAATAAATTACCCTATCCTATAAAATAATCCAATGTTTTGATACATGTACGACCATGGTCATTCTTTGGTCTATTTTGAGACCCCATGGAGCCACGTAATAGTGATTACAACACTTTATACTAATTAATTTACCGCAAAGATAAAATGGACATAAACAAATATCTTTTAGTAAAACATTTTTTAAAAGGGGTAATATAAGTTATATTTTTTAATATAAATATTAATTTTAAAGATAAATTTATTTTCTGAATTATGGAAATTTTTATATAATTTTTATTCATGAAATAAATAAATGTATTTAGGACACAATGTTGATAGAGTTATTATGTTATTAATAAACGATTTCAATAAATGTGATTATAAAATTCAAAAAATCTATCGACAACCTATAGAACTCTTATTGGATGATTTAATTAAAATCAAGAGTAATATTAACATTTAATTTAATGTGTTTTTGACCTCTTGATTCCAAAAAATAATATTATAATAAAATAATATTTTCAAACATTTCTATAGAGCCCCTCCTCCCCCTTATTAAAATCAATATCCTATGACCCATTACTCACACCATTCAGTTCACTTGGCTCATCCATGATCTTCCCAATTAATCTCCCTAAATTCATCGCTATCTCGAAGAATATTTAACTTAGGCATAAGGAACTTCTAGGAAGCCTTTTGGTTCAAACCAAAGAAAATTATCCGATTTAAAGGAAACATGTTTCTAAATTTCTTTACATTTATTTTACTTCTCGAACCCCCTAAACTCTTTTTATTAATTTATTATATTAAAAATAGTATTTAAAATAAAATATGGTGTTTTCATGATAATTATTCAAAAGAAAATTTCACACACCTCAATCTAATGGATACGATAACAATGTTTCTATGGATGGTGAAATATTGCCTCACGAAACACTAATTGTTAAATCTTATCCTACTACATATTATGATAAAAAATGAGATATAAATACACATATATGTGATATATATTATATTTATATTGTCCTTATACTTCTTTATTTTTCATTTACATCGTACCTTTATGGTTTCCATAATAGGTATACATGATAATTTCATTTGATGATGTGCGGACTACCGCCACCTAAATATGAAATTAATCATTCAATCAATACATAGAACATTTGAATGATGGAATTACTAAATTTATATATGATATTATACTTTAATTATAATATTCTTATGTATCCCTAGGTTTTTATTCAATTAAATATGAAATAGAAATGAAAGTATCATTCATACATATGTACAACTAAGATTCTCTATGATCGGTTCATTTCATTTAATATCTTCAAATGTTATATAATATTAAAAATAAATATATAAATACTGGATATATATGATATATTTTATATCTATATCATGAATATCATTATATAGATAATGTACTGCAATCAACATGGACAACTTTTTATTGTAAGAAGTTCATTATGGACTCAAGCACCAAATTTCCTCATAACATCCATTAGTAATGTAAATGATTATGTCATGTTTATAATGTGGTAATAATTGATATAAAAATAATAATAAACATAAAAAATGATCCTAAAAAAATAAATTCACTTTATTTTTTATTTAGTTGATTTAGTAATGAACGAGTCATGTCGGACACAAGATTGGGGACTTCATCTCAATCTCCATTCATTTAGGCATATTTTGATATAGACACAAAATTCATTAATATAGTGTATAAACCGCTTTTAATTTTAATTTTATTCTGATGTAATCATTTTTCTAACATTTATTTTTCTAAATGAAAAAATTGAATGTTTTTTTAACATATATAGTGACTTGCAGTAGTGTTGTTTAAAGGAAAATAAATACCTTATACCCTTTTACAAATTTTGGTTTTTAAAATGGTTTTTGGTAATGGATTGGTGATGTCAATATATTTAAATTATAGATTTTGATTGAAATGTGTAAATAATATATTTTCTTTTTGTATGTATTATGTGTTATGAATATGTTATTTTTCTTGGGAATGTTTTACGTATACTGGTGGTCATATGAGAATACTAGGGCTGGTGATCCCTAGATATCTCTCTAATGCATTGGGTAACATGATGGAGGTAAATATTAATTTTTCTCCTAACATATTTAAGGAATATACTTTGATATGTTTTCCAAATGTAACTTCATATGGAGCTTTGAAGGATACAATGTATGTGTTTAATGTATGTCATACGTTACCTTTATGATTTATCATTTCTATGTGTTATTAATAAATCATATTATCATATGTTGTATGTTAAATATTTACAAGTATGATTTCATTGAGTTTCATGTATTAATGGACTAATGTTTTCATTACATATTTAAAATCCCTTACTGAGAAATTTAAGCTCATCTCGTGTTTTAATTTGAAATGTTTTTCACAGAACACAAAGTTGAATAGGGTTAGGGTTGGGATCATGGAAAATTAATGTTGTCTAAAATATTAAACTACACATGGTACTTTTTTTCTAGACTTTTTATTTTATGAAAAAATGGATACTGAGTAGATGTTTCAACACGTAATATTCAAGTTTTTATGTATTAGTTATGACCTAATTCTCTAAATCACTAAATCTCAAAAATATCCACAATGTGAATTATTAACGAAATTCAATATTATTTAATGATTAAAGGAAGGTCATTATAGATTGAATAAATGTTTGGTTTAGTAAAATTTTAGAGTTAGGGTATTTTTAAATTAATATCCATAAATTAATATATTTTATTGATATATCATATACATATTACCATTTTTCCTTTCAAAAATATTTTTTGACCATAATATTTTTCTACTGAGGGAACATGGAAGCTCTAATGGGATGATATCAGGAAGATGATAGCCTTCCAAATCAGCCACCTGATATGGTCAAAAGCAGAACATAATTGTTTGTTGCAGTGATGGAACATTTGAATCCGGATAAAAATTGTATTGGTATCCATGCATGAGATCATCCAGATCTACCACAGAGGAACATGTCATTAGTAATGAATTTCATGTGGCATTGTCCCGCATAATTTATTATATAATCTAACCTTGTGCTAGATGAAGGGTGGAATAAATCACTAGAGATAATTTTTTATTTCATTGTGTATTTATAAAAACAAATGTTTAGACATGTTGATTACCATTTTGAAGCTGAATCTAATCAGTGGTGGTCGATGGTGAAAAACATTAGGTATATTGAGGAGATTGTTGCTCTTGATTGGGATTAATTCAAAGGAATGTTTATTAAAAAATATATTCATAAGGTGGTTCATCTTAGGATGAAATAACATGTCCTTGAATTGAGGTTGGAAGATGACTTAGTGGCTACTTATGAATAAATATTCACATTACTGGACAGGTTTGCTCCAAATTTCATATGAGATCTTGATAGTGAAATCAATCATTTTTACTCAAGATTAAATCAAATGTATCGAATAGAATTCACATAATGTGAGATAAAAAGTTATGGAAAACATGTTTGATGTACAGAGAAGGTGGAAAAGTGGATTTTCTGATGATCAAGTGCAGTTTGAAAACAAAATGCATAAGAGGTCGAGGTGGCAGATGAAAGGGAATAACTCTTAAAAATATTTTTATGGTTTGAAACTTAATATTACCATTTCTGAATAATAAGTTAAAAAGAATGCGGATAAATTTCATTTGAATTCTTGTATGTGCTACTAATGTGAAAAAATGGGACATAAGGCTCAAAATTGCATTGAAAAAGATCGGGGTAATTGTAAGACAAAATATAATTTATAGTTAATAAATTTTTTTTTGTGCTATGAAATGGGTCATTATGAAAATGAGTGTCCAACAAAGAACTCAACTGTGGGAATGAAAATGGAATACAAACAGAAAAGGGTGGTGAAATACATTGCAACTTATCAACAGATGTTGGGAAATCAAATGAAGAAGTATCACATACACTATTTGTTTATTCAGATTATTCCAATGTGTTGTTTGATTCAGGGTCTACACACTCTTTCATTTATGTGATGTTTTTTAGTAAATTTGGAATTCCATATAATGGTATAAATCATGGACATATGGTAAAAATTCCGGGGAGAAAATTTGACACCAAAAAATTATAAGAAGCTTCATTTCCTTGTGTGTTTAATGAATATACCAACAAACCTTATTGTTTTTTCACTAGTAATGTTTGATGTTATTTTGCGTATGGATAGGATTTTCATTTACCATGATAATATTGACTGCAAATCTAATGAGTTTTCATTTCAGAA
The DNA here is from genome assembly GCA_963277665.1 of Viscum album. Classification (NCBI taxonomy): domain Eukaryota; kingdom Viridiplantae; phylum Streptophyta; class Magnoliopsida; order Santalales; family Viscaceae; genus Viscum; species Viscum album. Next base: position 9,698,652 of record OY728147.1, read on the forward strand.
ATAATTTCAGTTTGTGTAAAATAACGAACCCTTAGTTTTGATAACATATCATGAAGCTGAGAAACTAGGAAAAGATGGAAATTAATGTAACCCTGATCATATTGTTAAAAACAAATAGAACTATTCAGATTAATTATGTTGCAGTGGTAAATGAGCATCATGATTTTTTTCGTGATAATATAACAAGTATAATACCAAACTAGGAAGTTTAATTTACCATTGAATTATTTCCAGATGCTAAAACTGTAAGGTCCCAGATTTATATGTAATTTGTTTAATATATCAAATTATTACAAGTCTACAAAATTTGACAGCATGTGATTCTTAGGCCATGAATGAATTTCCGAATTTTTTTAGTTATGTTTAGTAAACAAATGAGTTGTATTATATAACATATGAATCATTGCTCAGAATAAAAAATTGGAGGGTTTTTTTGAATCCATATCACTGAGATTTTCTTAAGTGAGTATTTAATTTGACCGTAGTAGGTCCAGTGAAAAAGATAAATTTTGAAAATTTTTAAATGAAATGAAATAATATAATTTTGTTAGATTATTTAATATCCACCAATATAATATCCAAGGGGTAGGACATACGATGTTTCAAGACCAGAAATGGCTTGACTTTACAACCCAAAGTAATGATGTCATTGGGGAATTAGAAAGCTTCCAAACTAAAGAGACTCATTACATTCCAACGACGTTACTTACCCTCCCCTATTATATATATATTGAGTTTGGGGAGGGGATTCGACATAGATTTTCCATAAAACAAATTGAAAATGGAGTGTTGAAATGTTAGACCCTTTTAAGACGAACTCGACCCATCGATAGTAGGTGAAAAAAATTGAACTGTGAATCGAAGTGTGACCTATGAGTGGCATCATTGAGAACAAGCTGCATGAAAGACGAACACGACAACCCTTGAAGAACAAGCGTTTTCTCCAAAGATTAGAGGTAGTGGGTCTGTTAGTTTATGATTTTTAAATAATTTTCATCTTCCCCATTCTTTAATAATAGAATGAAAATAGGTTATACAATTAACGGGATGAACTGTGATTCATTCATCTTTGGGGAAGGACATTGTGGGGTATCCTTTGGGGTTTATTTTGTTTTTTATTTCAATTGTTATTAAACTATTAACCGACATCATGTTTTCGAGCTAATGTGGAGGGTATGGGCCGAATGAACCATGCCTAAACCCTCCACTATCTTTGCCACATCCTTGTGCCTCCATGGAAGACTGACAACATAGACATACTGACCAGCTACGTGTGGGATATCACATCGATGCACACAACAAGAGGAATCCACAACACAAAGTCACTGTGGTTTTCAAAGTTGGAGTCACCGACCAACCTTGGAGGAGGCATGACAAATCATCGCGTGCCGTCATTGCACAAGGAGGTCCACAACTCTTCATCCACAATGACTAGATCAAGGTTTCCAGAAAACTGGTAGGTAGTGTGTGACGGTGCGGCACGCCATCACGAACAACTAGAGAGGTCAGTTGGCATACCATACTGCTATGGAAGAATCGGAAGGACATACCCATGTGGGTCCTACATGCCACCTTGTAGTTCCATGTGGCACTGTTGATGTGAGAAGACAGAAAGGACCGTATATATTTTGGGAAATTGCTGTCGTTGCTCACTCGTTGGCGGTTAGGGTGCACCACTTGTAGGTCTCACCTCATATGGTCGGGCCGACACCCTCCCGAGCCACACCTTTGCGGGTTGCCCCTTTGCAAGTCGGGCCTCCCATGCAGGTGGCCCCATTTTTACCTAGACCGGACCTCGGACTAGTGGTTCGGGTCATCCATGAGGCGAGTATGCCTCAGTCCAGCCCAGAGTGGGTCAAGCCAGGACTAACCAGACCAGGCCCAACTGGGCCCAGAAACACTTAAATGACCTTATCTTGGAAAATAGACATCTATTTGATGATAATTTTGTGGCATTGTGGTACTTGGAGAGAGAATATCATTTTACATACACTATGAGTGTTTTGATGTACTTGTAGTATGGCTGGGTTGGATCTGTCCCGGGTCTAATTGGGCCCTTGGTGCTGAAATACCAATAATGCGTAGACCAGGTGTCCGATTGTTGTGACATCTATGGTGATGGAAACCCTATAACATGGAGGATCATCATGTTACTATTTTGTATGAATTTTTTCCATATGTAATATGACCAGTGGTTTGAGAAGCGGTTCTCCCATACTCAAAAGATATGAAACCCTATGACTGGTTGAGACGCGACGACTGCTGATCTTCATGACACGAAGTGACTCGATAACCTAGTTTGGATCACCTCTATGTGATGCATAATACCCATTGGGGGGGGAGTGCCTCTATCTGATGTGGTAGAACCACATTACATGATTGGGAGGAGTACCTCAGAAGTCCATGGTGGGGATTGACTCTGTGTGGCCCGGTAGATCCACCATACATGATGGGGAGGAGTACCTATATAGTCCAAGGATAGTGAGAAGCAACATTGTATGATGTGGCAGGACCACTATACTTGATAGAGGAAATGTTCCCTAGAAGCCGAGGTGTTTGACGTTGTGACAAGAAATTTTAATTATTCCTAGGCAAAAAGAATTTGTGGGTAGCAATCAACATTCGTAGCAATCATTTGTGGGTTAGCATCATATTCTTATTTCTCTGAGTTTTATACCTCGTTTGATCTGAGACACTAATTGAGTTGTGTCTATTTCTTTGTGCTTTGTGATTGAGTCCATGCATTGTGGTTTTCCTTGAGGAATTATGAGAGACCATCAGGGGTCTTTGGGTCACTACTGAGTATCGTTATGCTAAACCCTGAATGGGATATGCACGTACCTTGTTGTGTCTTTTGTAGGTGATGAGCACCTGGGCTGAGGCTAAAGGGGGATAGGGTTTGGTGGTACATGGAGGAGACAGGCAGACTCGGTGTGCTGAGAAGGCGATGTGTTCCTACCATTCTGGTAGGATCCTTGGAGGACGAATTAGTAGCTATTTTCCCTTTTCTAGATTTATTGTTCCTTTGAGTTGTATTTTTACTCTTTATTTGTACTCGTACTTTTACATGGGCGTGTATTCTGGCCCCTTTTTCTCCCAACTCTCCTTTTTCTATAACAGTTTAATTCAAATTTGCTTCTTGTTGTGTTCTCGGACTATTTTTATGAACAGGTTTAAAGGAAATGTCTTCCCGTTTTAGGGAATATTCCATTCGGTGTTAGGTCGTAGCCCATGGCCTATGGAAGGTGGGCTTTTGGTAGTCCCGACCTGGGCCCTAGGGTATGGGTCATGACAATGTGGTATCAGAGGAGTTCATCTGTACCAAAAAACTATGTCTCTGATATTTTCTCTATAGAAATAATATTAAGTGTTCTAAGTGTGGTTTTCTATTTGTCGAATCCAATGTTGGTGCGGTGGCTGACGTATCCATGTACCAAGACCCTGAATTCTTCTTTCTGACTCACTACACGAAAAACTAGATTGTGTATGTTTTGAATCGTATTCTTTTATATTTACTAAGTCAGCTCACCAGGTATAACTTTTTGACCGTGGCACACCTATCTTCCTTCAGGATACCTCCTTGTAGATAGCTAGCCTGGAATCTTAAGAGAGTTCCTCATAACGGCCCACCAGGTGATAAGGCCTCAATGTATGTCCCTCTTATGATGTTAGCACCATTGGTTGGTATACCAGCAACCCCACTACCCATTGGGTAGACATTTCCACTATATCCACTTGTAGAGGATCAATGTCGACTGAGCGCATTGCACGAGTTCTAGTAGTAGAGGCCTCTAAGGTTCTGAGGCTAGATGGACCTGTAGGTGGCTAAGGACTGGCTAGAGGCCATGGTCAGTGTTCTCTACTTGGTTGGGACCCAAAAATACCTTATGGGGATCCTAGAAGCCATCATTTTCTAGCAGCAGCAGGGAGATGGTGGAGCCGGATGCTCAAGATACATGATGAGGTGACCCTCATCTGGTCGGACATCGAGGGCCTTTTCAGGGAAGATTTTGTCCCAATGATCTTATGCTCTGTGCATATAGGGGAGCTACAGCACATACAACAGAGAAGCATGACAATGGCCCAGTACCCGGCGAGGTGCACTAATCTATCACGCTACTCTATAGACATGATACATGGCCCCTTCTTCCGGGCCTGGACCATTGAGAAGGGTCTCTAATATGAGATCCAATCATCGATGGTACCTCTCATCATAACTTCTCAGGCTGGGGTGCTAGAGAGACCGCTATTGGTGGAGAGCTTTCTAGCTGAGCAGGATCCCACATCGAGTGCCACCTCCTGAAGTCAGGTAGTAGAGTCATCACCAGGAGGTTAGAGGAAGATGAAACAGGGGTCCAAGATGACCAGATCTTCTAGTGGACGACTTTAGGATGCAGATTCAGAGGTATGGGGATTGAAAGGCAAAGGAAGACTGGTGAGAGACACATAATGATACAGATGTTGTGGGCAGGGTCACATGGCTCACCACTTCCTAGCCCACCGTATGGATGACTATAAGATAGCCGATAGACCATCATGGTAGGGGTGTAGGTTTAAGAGAGGAGGTTTGTATGGTGGTTGATGTGGAGGAGTAGCTAGTCGTCCAACAAGTAGTGGGGGGTGTTTCAATTTTATACCACCACCACTACCACATTGTCTACTCTGACCATAGGGAGCCTGAGGACAGGGATTATCTCAGCTCTTGGTAGCTGAGTCCTACTACCAAGACACTCTAGATATGATTAGTGGTGCAATCTCTTTCTACTCCACCTTAGCTACAATACTTATAGACACATGTTCTAGCCACTCTTTTTTTCCATGAACCTCATTTGATGCTCAAAAATTCCGGTGGAGTCGTTGGCTTGATCCTTATGGCCAGAGACTCCTATGAGTGAAGATTCAATGATTACACACTTGTGATGGATGCATGAGCATACTCTTGGAGGCATGATCTTTGGTTGGGATCTCCTAGTAGCAGCGTTGATGCCTTATGATGTCATATTTGGTATGGATTGGTTATCCACAATCCATGATCATATTTACTGTATTAGGCACAAATTGGAGTGTGTCCAGACAGATGAGACACGGTTTTCCTTCAACGGAAATATGGGAACCTTTAATACACATGTTGGAATTACCCAGAAAAGTGTGAAGCCGATTACTCATCTGTTGGCTAGCCATACCCTCAGAGAAGTAGATGTTGAGAGTTTGAGATATCATATAGCAGTGGATCAGTATGTTGATTTCTTTCTAGATGATGTTATGATACTACCTTCATGTAGATAGGTAGTGTTTTACATTGACCTATACCCCAGGATGACACCGATATATAAACCAGCATGTCGAATGGCTCCCATTGAGCTTCGTGAGTTATGGGTACTATTAGAGGACATGAAGGTAAAAGGGATAAAAATGCCCAATGTTTCTCTAAGGGTTTCCACAATTTGGTTTTCAATGAAGGAATATGGTTGTTTGAGAATAATTGTAGACTATTGGAACCTAAGCTTGGTAACTGTTAAAAACATGTATCCACTTCTGATGATAGAAATTATTTTCGATTAGCTGAAGGGAGTGTCTTGGATTTCGAAGATAGTCCTTAGGTCAGGATACCACCAGCTCAAGATAGGAGATGTGGATGTGAAGAAGATATACTTTAGATATTGGTATAGACATTATGTGTTCTTGGTTAAATACATTTTTCATGACCGACAGCCCAACAGTGTTCATGGGACTCATGAACAATATCTTTTAGCCATACCATGATTGATTTGTGTTGGTGTTCTTCGATGACAACTTGGTGTACTCGGTGATAGAGGAGGAGCATTCCTATCATATGTAGATAGTTCTGGATACTCTCAATGAGAACCAAATTTAAGGTAAACACTCAAAGTGCCAGTTCTGGATACAAGATGTCCAATTTTTAGGACATGTTATCTCAGAGGCTGGAGTTCCAGTGGATCCTGCAATGATAGAGGATTTTCATTCTTGGGATCCCCCCATGAGAATGATAGATGTGTGAAGATTCTTAGGGATGGACGGATACTATAAGTGGTTTGTGCCTCTCTTTTCCAGTGTTGGAGCACCCTTTTCATCATTAACAGAGATGGGGAATCCCATCGTATGGACTGAGAGATGCCCAAAGAGATTCCAACAGTTGAGGGAGAGACTAACGATATCCACCATCTTGATGATACCAAAAGAGGGTGTTGGGTTTTTTGAAAATAGATATTCATCAGGGACCAGACATGGGTGTGTCCTGATACAGGAGAAAGCAGTGATCTATTAGGGCTCGAGAAAGATGATACATCATCAGTAGAAATACGCTACCCCGGACCTAGAGTTAGCACCAGTGTTATTTTCCAATAAAATGTGGTGACATTAATTGATGGGAAAACGTTTTACAGTCTACTCTGATCACAGGAGTCTCGGGTATATCTTCTCTCAGAAGGACCTGGAATTAATATAGTGGCGATAGCTATACTTCTTCAAAGACTATGACTTTGAGACAGTCTATACTATTGGGAAGAGAAACGTGGTTGAAGATGCAATCAACATGAGGTCTGGTCATAAGTTGATGTGTGAGGTGACATAGTAGCTAGTCGTGTCGCAGATACCCTTCGTGGATTGAGATAGAGAAAAAACCCTCCAGTTTATGACAATCACACCCCCACTCCTTCAACGAGTCAGGGATGCACATATTGGGGATAGAAACTATAAGGCTCACCATTCTCAAATATCCTCAAGGTAGGTACCTGATGGATTTTACAAATATAGGGAGAACATTATTCTTTTCAGAGGATGTAACATGGTACCAGTGGTGCTTCAGAAGCAGTTGTTGAGAGAGTTCCACACTTCCCCTTTAGTGGTATATCCTTGGGGGGAAAAGATGTACCAGGACCTCTGAAATACGAACTGGTTGCCAAGGATGAATAAGGCTATGGCAGAGTTTGTTTCACAATGCTTCACTTTTCAGCAAGTTAATATCGAGCATCATGTTACAGAAAGCTTAGCTAAACCACCATAGGTGTTAAAGTGGAAGTGGGATGTTAGCTCGGTGGACTTTGTGACAGGGCTTCCACGTACGTCCTGAGGACATGACTCCAATTTTGTGATCATTGACCGACTCACCAAGTCATGCCACAATATACCTATTTGATATCAGGGATAAGTAGAGGGATTGGAATGACTCAACATTTTGGTGATTTTTTGACATCATGGGGTACTATCCATGAACCCCTCTGACCAGGATAAATGTTTCACATCCCGATTGTGGAAGGGATTGGTGGAGGCATTCAAGGCTCGTCTACCTTTCAAAATATTATTTCATCCTAGGACGATGGTCAAATAGAACGAACCATCTAGATGCTATAGGACGTGATTTTTGAATTCGTCATAGACATCGTCTATAGTTGGAGGATCATTTACACATGGTGGAGTTCACATACAACAATAGTTGTCACTCCACCATCGGTATGGCACTATTCGAGGACATTTATTGTTGACATTGTATATAAACTTTATGTTTGACCAACCCATGACAGTTAGCATTTATGGGTCTAGAGATGGTACAAGCTACCATTGAGAAGGGAAGAGCATCCAGCAGCAGATTAAGACTGCACAAAGTAGACATAAGTATTATGCCGATAGGAGACAGATACCCTTGGATTTCTCAGAGGGGGACCACATTTTCTTCCGAGTCTCTCGTAATAGGGGACTACGAAGATTTTTCTGAGGCAGGAAGATATCACTGCGGTTTATCGAACCATTTCGGATACATGATAGGACATGAGAGGTGGAACACCACTTGGAACTTCCATTGTAGTAGGAGAGGGTGTGCGATCTCTTCCACATATCCAAATTAAGGAGATACGTGCACAAGCCATCTTACTGCATCAACCATGGCATGTTGTACATCTATGATGGGGCGACATTTATATAGGATCTAGTAGAGATTGAGGACCGATTGAGTCAGTTTCTTCATTGGTGTTCTATACATTCGGTGTAAGTTCGCTGGCATCACAAGAAACTCCAAGAGAGAACATGGGAGTGAGAGGCTCAGATTAATGCTCATTACTCCCATTTGTTTTCGTAGTCTATGATGGGGATTTTGGGGATGAAAATCCCTTAGGTGGGGAGAATGTAAAGACCCATATTTTCCACGTAATTTTTTAAATAATATGTAATTATTACGAGTCTGTGAAATTTGACAGTGCGTGATTCTGAGTCCCGATGTGCCTGAAATGAGTTTTCTATATTTCTTGGGTACGTTTAGTAAACGTCTTAGCGGTATATTATATCTTCTAAACCGTTTCTCGTATTAAAAAATCATAGGGAATTGTAGAATCTATAGTGCCAAGATTTTCTTAAGGGAGGTTTTACATTGACTGCAGTAGGTCCTGAGAAAAACATAAATTTTTCAACATTTTAAAAGAAATGAAATAAAATATTTTTGTTATTTTATTCCATATCATCCAACGGATATGAAAGGGGGTGGGGTTAGAGATGTGTAAAGCCAATAAATGGATTCACCTACCAATATAATGTAAAAACATCATTGGGGAATTAGGAATCATTATACTTATTTATTCCCATTAAATTAGAGTGTTGTTACATACCCTCACCATCTCTAATATATATGGATCTTGAGGGGGGGTCGGCACAGCTTCCCCATGATAGGATGTTCTGAAGGAGTTCCATAATGCTAGACACATAGAAGATAAATCTAACCCAGTGGGAGGTGACATACGACACCGAACCACAAACTAAAGGGCCATGTATGAGTGGTGTCATTATGAATTAGTTGCGGAAAGGAAGAACATGATCCACCTTCAAGATCAAGAGTCTTCTCCAACAATTCAAGATAGGGGATTTATTGTTTTCTTATTTTTAAATGATTTATTATTCCATGTTCTTGATTAATATGAATAATGTGGGTCAACTGACTAATGCATTGACCAATAATTCATTCATTTAGGTGGGAGGTCGTCACATGGTATCTTGTGGTGTTTAGTTTGTTGTTTAATTAAATTTTAATTAAACCCTTAACCCCGTCATGTTTTCTGACTAACATGGAGGTCGCTGGCCTAAAGAACCAGCCCAAACCCTATGCTATCTATGAAACATCTTTCGGCCTCCATGGAAGACTGACAATGCAGAAATATCGATTGGCTACATGGGGGATAACACTTCGACACGCGCTTTAAGAGGAGGCCACAACACAATGTTGTGGTAGTACTCAGAGTGGCCATCACCAGCCGACCACGGAGGTGGCACATCATGCTATCGGGAACCACTGATGAACAATGAGGGTAATGACTCATAATCCCCATCAAGTGAAGGAAGGCGGAAGACACACCTAAAAGCACACCGACGAGCCGTATGTGATAGTGTGGTGTGTCATCACATGCTTCTAGATAGGCAGTACAACACACTGGTCGACCGGGATGGAACCAGATGGACCCGCCCTTGTGGGTCCTGCGGGACACCTAGCAGTGCCACGTGGTGCCACTACTGTGAGAAGATCGAACATCCCATGCCTGTTTGAGAAAATTTTGGATTCACTCAATCTGTTGCCGCTAGGGTGAAGCCCTTACAGTTTGTTCCACAAGGGGTTGGGCTTGCACCCTCCTAGGTTGCAAACTCCCAGGGCCGCCCCATGTGGACCGCCCCATTGGAGGCCGTGCCGCCATTATGGGATGCGACGCCACTGTGGGCCCACCATTTTTTGGTTAGACCAGACCTCGACCCAGTTGGCAGAGTCTACCTCGGTCTAGCCTAGTCCAGGTTGGGTCGGGTCGGTCTGACAAGGTCAGACAAAACCCAGGCCCATTGGGGTGCAGAAAAACAGAATGGGCATAATATTGAAAATAAAAAATCTATTTGACGATTTGTCTATGGTGTTGGGATCCATGGAGCAAGACTATCCTTTTAAATTACTCTATGAGAGTTTTAGTAAAATATGTCGTACATTCTGGTTGGATTGCACCTGAATCCTACTGGGCCCTCAGCACTGAAATTCCAATAACGCAAATATTGGGAATATGATTAACACGACTTCTATTACATTGTATCCCTAATGACATGGTATATTATTAGGTTTCTTTATTTTGAGACTTTGTTCCAGATTTTATTCCACAAATGTTTTGAGGAGTGGTTCTCCCATGCCTACTACATAGAGAACCCAACGACTCGATGAGACTTGGTGACTGCTGGTCTTTTCGACTCGGAGTGACTCAACCACCCAATGGGGTACACCTTTGTGTGACGCGGCAGAACCATGGTGGGGAGTTCCACTATGTGACGTGGCAGAACAATGATACACAATGAAGAGGAGTTCCTCACAAGGTTATGGGGGGAGTGGATGTAACACCCCGAGATTTTATGAAAAATATTTTTTTTAATTTCATTAATGTCTTGGGTTATACGCTACACCAAAAAGAGCTTTCACAACACACATCTCTGACTTGGCTTGAATTACACGCAATCGCGACCTTCCACGATAGCGTATGTTGTACGCAACAACAAGTTTCGCTAAACAACGATATGCTATTAAGATATTATTAAAACTAGCCGTTATGAATAGTAATAACTACTTTTTGAAATTTTGTAAATTCTATTTTTCACAATGGACTTCATTTTGGATTCGGAGTATCGAATTTAGCCTAAGGTGAAATTTTGGTACTTTTCAGATAACTTTCATATTCTGATTAATAGTGGAAATTACTAAATTTTAATTAAAAACAACTTTTTCAATCGAAATAATTAATAGTTATAAATTTTTAATTTGAATGGTTTTAAAGTATATTTAGAATATATTTTTACAATTTAATACAATGTTGGTCATTGAATGTAATTTCACATTTAAACCAGTTATAAACAAGTGTCAATCTTTTGATAGTTATTATCTCTTAAAAACACGCCTTTTGTTTTGACGACGGGAATTAATTTTTCAATTAATTAATGCAACTGATATTTTTTGAATTTGGTAAAATAGAAATCATTTTTGAGTTCATAATATCAAATATAGCTTAGGCCTAATTTTTGGTATTTTTCTGAAAACTTTCAATTTTTGATGAATAGTGAAACCACTAAGTGGTAGTTAAAAAAACTGAATTTTTCATAAAACATAATTTTACCGCTTCTGTGAGTGAAATTTCGAAAATCCGAGAGACACAGTTAATATCAAGGACTAAAATGTGGTTCAATGAGATTAAAATAATTTTTGGTGAATAGTAACTTTTTACTTTTTTTACGACGGTTAAAAGTAAATAGGGTAATTAAGGGTAAAAATGATATTATTATTACCCTAACACATGTCCTAATTCTATTGGACAAGTGTAATTCGACCAAAAACAAACTTAGGAATAAAATATGACCATTTAGGTCCACTTGGATTAGATTAGGACATTTATTATTAATTTATTTAAAGAAGGGTTAAAATAGTTAAAATCAAAGTTTAATAAGTAAATAATTTTTAATATGGGGATATACATAAGATAAATTCGACTATAAATATTCATTAGAAAGATAAAAAGATGTCCTACATGATGGTATTTTATTTATAATTTTTAGACATTAAATAATTTAATTTATTTATGACACAATGATGATGCAGTAATTATATTATTAATGAAATATTGACATAATTGTTGTTATAAACACCAAAATAAATATAATTTGAGACTTTTTATGAATTCCACTAATTTTATAGGTTACTATGATATATTAGTGTTGCTTTAATCAACTTGGTTCGAACATAAAATTCTGTTATGACTTTCACAAAAATCATATATCAAATAGTGTCAAAATTGACACAAAATAGTTTTTAAATCAAATATTATATTATTAATTGTTATTTTATTCCTAAAAATCTAAGGTTCGGCCAAAGGACTTAGATAAGGATATATATATTAATAATAAACAATTTGGGGTTCTTTTGGCATGTTATAGTAAGTTTATTAACCATATAGTGTAAGAAAACAAAAAGACACGGTAAAAGTTAAATTATTTAACTTAGAGTTAAATCTAATTGATAAGGTTAAAATAATACCCTAAACTTGTCTTAATTCTTTTTGGATGATAGGCTTTCGACCCATCCCCACTTTAGCTTCTAAATAAGACCCTTTGGAACCACTATAAACCGATTTTGACTTTAATATAAAATAATATTTTGAGATATTCCTAAGGTGCCCCACTCCTCCCTTATAAAAGGGCACCTCCTCCCCCTCCTCCTCACACCAATTTGAGCACTCAAGCTCGGAAAAACCCTGCCATTTTCTCCTCTCCACTTCCCTAGAATAATCCTAGAGGTCCTGGTCTTCTTCAAAGACCAATCTTTGTTCCCTAAGTGGAGGATTCAAAGAAGCGTTCCAAAGAAGAGGTAATATCCATTACCGATCTTTTCAATTTCTTTCTTCTTCAACTTCTTCTTCTTTAGTTGTTTCATGATAAAGTAATAACATCAGTATTACTTACATACTGATATGTTATTATAAATATGAAACAACTCTAATTCACCTTCAATCCATCCTACGGAAAAATGAAATCACCGCGCGTGCGTACATACGGAATACCGTCTCCACGCCGTGGTGTACTCTATTTTCCACCATCACCTTACAAGGATGGGTATAATGGTGTAATAAGTAACTATATATGATTATTATAAAGTGATATTGATTCTGAAATAGTATAAATACACTTCAACACAATTCCACGACCATGGGAACGATATCATCGCTCGTGCGTACGTACGGACTACCGTCTCCACGACGCGATGAGATTCATTCTCAATGATTAACCATTCATGAATGATTATAAAGTATATATAAGAAGTACTAATGAAATATATGACATAATAATGATACTTTATTTTTTTTTATATTTATATGTATGTCATCTACTTAATTCCATTCAATTCAATAAGGAAACGAAAACAGCGTTCATGCGTACGTACGGACTACCGTCTCCATGAACGATGTATTTCTTTCCATTTACTGATTTATTATATATATGTATATCCGGAATATATATATATATATATATATATATATCATGTTTTATGTTCTGGAATTAAGTAATCATGATCTAAGTAGTCATATGAATAATTACAAGTCAAAACACGGACAACAAATGAAACAATTTTACCCAAAACGCTTTTTAACATGGAATTTACAAAAGAACGGGTAATATAAAGTCATAAGTGAACCATATATGATATAACAACAATGAATATGATTCTTTAATAAGTTAATAACATGATTTAAATCATTATACAGGTGGTTCGGAAACTTACAAAGCAAGTCGGACCTAAGGTAAGGGAAATATCACAATCTCATTTTTATCCGAGATTGTTTATACTTTGGCATTTACTGGGGTGTATTTTATCATCCAAATCCATTTTTCCTCAATATGTAATATTTATATCCTTATACAATAGTTTATATTCAATTTTACCCTTCGGTAAATTTTTAGTAAAGGATATGAAAGGAATATTTTGTCGTTTTTCGTACGAGGTACTTTTTTGACTTTTCCAAGAAAAAGTACAAGAAGAATGTTATTTTAACTTATACGGCATGAATGGATTTTTAAAACATTATTTGCATGAAACTTACTTTACAAGTTTTCAAGTTTATTTTTAATCAACTTCTTTTATTTTAAAGACGTATGACATGTTATGAAAGGAAAAAATGTTTTTGAAGAAGAAAGGATATTTTCCTCAAGAATGGAGTTCAAGTATTTTATCAAAATTATTTTCCATATAAGATAATAAAAAGGGTTCTGTTTTTATCCCTATTATTATATTGATTTGACTATGTTGTGATGGAATTATGTTTATGAATTCCTTTATCTTATATGAATGGTTTTATGATGTCATGTTGTTTAAGAATCCAATTTTTATTACATGGGTTATGCAATGATGTATGATTTATGATTTTGTGGCACACATAAGAATGGTATCATTATGAGATGGGTGGGACCTATATCTCCCTCCAATTCATTGGGTAAATATTTTATATCTCATGAGATAGACAGGGTTGGAACGGTAGGTTATACCGGTTCAGTGAAATAGGACTGAAACGAGGGTTACTCGATTCAGAAAGGGACTTTGTCCACTAAGATAGTCTTGGAAATGAGTCTTGACTAACAAGAAATGATTCTCTATGATTATGTGTGAATTCCACAAAGTTTCATGTTTTATGTTATGATTATTGTGATTACATTGCACTTCCATGATTTACCCCATGTTATGAAATTATGATCTCTTTTGTAGGTTAAGATTTCCAAAATGTTATGTTCTTATGAATATGATGTGATTGATATTTCTTTTGTTTACCCTTACTGAGAATTTGAGCTCACCCTTTTATGTTTTCATTTCCCCAGGATATAAAGAAAGGTTTTAGGTAAAAAAAAGAAGATCTTTATGGGAGATGTTGAAGATCTTTCACCACGATTCGAAGATTATATTCCGAGTTTCCAAAGACACTAAACTCTTACGATCCTTGTGTGTGTGTTTTTGTTATGTACTAAGTATTCCGCAAAAGTAATGTAATGTCCATGTACGTCAGGCTTCGGGTCTCTACAGTTGGTATCAGAGGAAAGGTTTAGTCAACCTTTGGAAACTAGGATGAGAGAACTTTAGTGAGATCCCTAGAGATATTTCTAAGGTATGTCTAGGGATGTCCTTAAGGTTAAGTATACGTATAGGTTATAGTACTAGAATTACGCTAACAATCATAGAATTAAACCTAAGATGTTAGATATTGAAGGTACTCCTCCTTTATTATGTTGTTTTCCCTAGCATTATTTTTTCCTCTCACACTATTCTTTTTTGGGTTTTAGAAAATGGCTGGAAACAAGATGATTCACGATAATGGAGGATATGATGGGCAATGGAATGATATTGTTCATAATGAAATGGGATTTGGAAGTCCAAACATCATTATTATTCCGAATCAGCAATATCATAATATGATCAATAAAGTAAAATTTGGTAAGTTTCCTGACTCGGCTAATAAGAGAAAGATGGAGTTTCATGATGATCATAGAGGAATGAAAGTTCAATTTCCCCTATGTAAATCATGTGGGAAGAGGCATCAAGGAGAATGTTTCAAAGGAACTGGAAGATGCTTTGTGTGTGGAAAAGAAGGACACAAAGCCAGTAAGTGCAAAGGAAAAGGTTCAGTTAACACCATGGACAAGGATAATGGTATTGCTACGACATCAACAATTATTAGATTTTTTAAATGTGGAATGTACGGGCATTATGCAAACCGATGCCCTAATGGAAAATCTCATGAAGAGAATCAACTTGGTCATATGTGTAGTATTTATGTGGATGATGATGAGGAGACTACAAATGATATATGAGATGAAAGAAGTGTTAAAGCTCAGTCAGTTGTTTTAGAAGGTTGTGGAATGATTGTATGTTTATAGAGAGTTATGGTACTATGGAATAAAGAATCATCTAAGGATTGTTACACTATTGTTTTTCTAAAAAGTATTTGAAAGTATATGTGGAATGGTACCAGTAACCATGGAATGTTATTCAGATATTTTTGTAAAGTAGATGATATGCGCATAATGAAGGAATAAGAAGATAATGAGAAGTTTGATTGTATTCATGGGCTCATGATTGATATAAGGACTAAGTGATATCATGGTTTGATTATAAAGAATTTTGAGGATTTTGGTATGTGGAAAGTGTTAACGTTTAACTGCATTCATGTTTTCACTAAGGTTCAATGGGTATTCAAGGGAATACATGATTAAGGACTTTGAATGTTTATAATGTGACCAACAAGACATATCTTATGATATATGGGGATCGACGATGGTGTTAAATCTCTGGTAATCGTTTTCACTATGTTATGAGAGTGGACTGCAGTATTATGGATAAGCCTAAAGATTGGAATGTATTATGTTGGACATAAGTTAGTATTGTTTAAGGATAAAAGTTTTTTCAATATTATTGATGGGATGTTATAGTAATATTGTTTTAGAAAAAGGACAACCTGCAGGATGGGCGACAACCCATCGCGTCGGACAAGGCCGTAGGAATCGAACCCACAACCGAAGTGCGACTGGCCTTTATCGCCTGCCACTGGCCTACAGGAAGTCCCTATTTAGTAGGAACTAGTTTTATTATATTAAGTAGTATGATATATGAAGTATACATCCATTTTAGGAACCATATATGATTAATCTCACTATAGAATGACTTATGTATATTTAATAACTTTTGCTAACCTTTTGTTTGAGACAGATGGAATGACCCGTCATTCTATCACATGATCTGCTAACACTTCAAGAATAACAAATTCAACTTTATTTATATAAGAGATGAAGTGGAAATGGTTCAAGGCACGAACAACAGTGAGATTGTACCAAAATAAAGTAAGTATTTATTCTAATTTAAATTCTTTAACTTTAGGGAAACGATCTTGAAAACCAAAAATGTTGTCCTAGTGATCTTATATCTGATGAATCAGATGGTACCTTAGATCGTCACAAATTTATGGCTTTGTGATTGCTGGATTTTCCATAGCCATGTTCTCTACCACTCTCCATCAGAACATGATGGTTAGATTTCGCTTCCATATCCATATTTTCACCTATGTGGAAACCCAGTGATTAGTTTATTTGGGTAACTGTTACGTTTCATACTTTTGTTTTTAATGATTGGTTTTGGTATTCCTTTTTACGATGTGGGTTTCAGTTAAAGAAACTTTTGAATAGTAAACCATTTATAACCCCGACGAATTTCGAGGGCGAAATTCATTTTAAGGGGGGTAGAATGTAACACCCCGGGATTTTATGAAAAATATTCTTTTTAATTTCATTAATGTCTTGTGTTATACGCTACAC
The DNA here is from genome assembly GCA_963277665.1 of Viscum album. Lineage (NCBI taxonomy): Eukaryota > Viridiplantae > Streptophyta > Magnoliopsida > Santalales > Viscaceae > Viscum > Viscum album. Next base: position 9,715,515 of record OY728147.1, read on the forward strand.
CAAAAAGAGCTTTCAAAACACACATCTATGACTTGGCTTGAATTACACGCAATTGCGACCTTCCACGATAGCGTATGTTGTACGCAACAACAAGTTTCGCTAAACAACGATATGCTATTAATATATTAATAAAACTAGCCGTTATGAATAGTAATAACTACTTTTTGAAATTTTGTAAATTCTATTTTTCAAAATGGACTTCATTTTGGATTCGGAGTATCGAATTTAGCCTAAGGTGAAATTTTGGTACTTTTCAGATAACTTTCATATTCTGATGAATAGTGGAAATTACTAAATTTTAATTAAAAACAACTTTTTCAATCGAAATAATTAATAGTTATAAATTATTAATTTGAATGGTTTTAAAGTATATTTAGAAAATATTTTTACAATTTAATACAATGTTGGTCATTGAATGTAATTTCACATTTAAACCAGTTATAAACAAGTGTCAATATTTTGATAGTTATTATCTCTTAAAAACACGCCTTTTGTTTTGACGACGGGAATTAATTTTTCAATTAATTAATGCAACTGATATTTTTTGAATTTGGTAAAATAGAAATCATTTTTGAGTTCATAATATCAAATATAGCTTAGGCCTAATTTTTGGTATTTTTCTGAAAACTTTCAATTTTTGATGAATAGTGAAACCACTAAGTGGTAGTTAAAAAAACTGAATTTTTCATAAAACATAATTTTACCGCTTCTGTGAGTGGAATTTCGAAAATCCGAGAGACACGGTTAATATCAAGGACTAAAATGTGGTTCAATGAGATGAAAATAATTTTTGGTGAATAGTAACTTTTTACTTTTTTTACGACGGTTAAAAGTAAATAGGGTAATTAAGGGTAAATATGATATTATTATTACCCTAACACATGTCCTAATTCTATTGGACAAGTGTAATTCAACCAAAAAAAACTTAGGAATAAAATATGACCATTTAGGTCCACTTGGATTAGATTAGGACATTTATTACTAATTTATTTAAAGAAGGGTTAAAATAGTTAAAATCAAAGTTTAATAAGTAAATAATTTTTAGTATGGGGTTATACATAAGTTAAATTCGACTATAAATATTAATTAGAAAGATAAATAGATTTCCTAAATGATGGTATTTTATTTATAATTTTTAGACATTAAATAATATAATTTATTTATGACACAATGATGATGGAGTAATTATCTTATTAATGAAATATTGACATAATTGATGTTATAAACACCAAAATAAATATAATTTGAGACTTTTTATGAATTACAATAATTTTCTAGGTTACTATGATATATTAGTGTTGATTTAATCAACTTGGTTCGAAGATATAATTCTGTTATGACTTTCACAAAAATCATATATCAAATAGTGTCAAAATTGACACAAAATAGTTTTTAAATCAAATATTATATTATTAATTGTTATTTTATTCCTAAAAATCTAAGGTTCGGCCAAATGACTTAGATAAGGATATATATATTAATAATAAACAATTTGGGGTTCGTTTGGCATGTTATAGTAAGTGTATTAACCATATAGTGTAAGAAAACAAAAAGACACGGTAAAAGTTAAATTATTTAACTTAGAGTTAAATCTAATTGATAAGGTTAAAATAATACCCTAAACTTGTCTAAATCCTATTGGATGATAGGATTTAGAACCATCCCTACTTTATCTTTGAAATAAGACCCTTTGGAACCATTATAAACCGATCTTGACTTTAATATAAAATAATATTTTGAGATATTCATAAGGTGCCCCTCTCCTCCCTTATAAAAGGGCACCTCCTCCCCCTCCTCCTCACACCAATTTGAGCACTCAATCTCGGCCAAACCCTGCCATTTTCTCCTCTCCACTTCCCTAGAATAATCCTAGAGGTCCTGGTCTTCTTCAAAGACCAATATTTGTTCCCTAAGTGGAGGATTCAAAGAAGCATTCCAAAGAAGAGGTAATATCCATTACCGATCTTTTCAATTTCTTTCTTCTTCAACTTTTTCTTATTTATTTGTTTCATGATAAAGTAATAACATCAGTATTACTTACATACTGATATGTTATTATAAATATGAAACAACCCTAATTCACCTTCTATCCATCCTACGGAAAAATGAAATCACCGCGCGTGTGTACGTACGGAATACCGTCTCCACGCCGTGGTGTACTCTATTTTCCACCATCACCTTACAAGGATGGGTATAATGGTGTAATAAGTAACTATTTATGATTATTATAATGTGATATTGATACTGAAATAGTATAAATACACTTCAACACAATTCCACGACCATGGGAACGATATCATCGCTCGTGCGTACGTACGGACTACCGTCTCCACGACGCGATGAGATTCATTCTCAATGATTAACCATTCATGAATGATTATAAAGTATATATAAGAAGTACTAATGAAATATATGACATAATAATGATACTTTATTTTTTTTATATTTATATGTATGTCATCTACTTAATTCCATTCAATTCAATAAGGAAACGAAAACAGCGTTCATGCGTACGTACAGACTACCGTCTCCATGAACGGTGTATTTCTTTCCATTTACTGATTTATTATATATATGTATATCCTGAATATATATATATATATCATGTTTTATGTTATGTAATTAAGTAATCATGATCTAAGTAATCATATGAATAATTACATGTCAAAACACGGACAACAAATGAGACAATTTTACCCAAAACGCTCTTTAACATGGAATTTACAAAAGAACTGGTAATATAAAGTCATACGTGAACCATATATGATATAATAACAATGAATATGATTCTGTAATAAGTTAATAACATGATTTAAATCATTATACAGGAGGTTCAGTCACTTACAAAGCAAGTCGGACCTAAGGTAAGGGAAATATCACAATCTCATTTTTATCTGAGATTGTTTATACTTTGGCATTTACTGGGGTGTATTTTATCATCAAAATCCATGTTTCCTCAATAAGTAATATTTATATCCTTATACAATAGTTTATATTCAATTTTACCCTTCGGTAAATTTTTAGTAAAGGATATGAAAGGAATCTTTTGTCGTTTTTCGTATGAGGTACTTTTTTGACTTTTCCGGCAAAAGTACAAGAAGAATGTTTTTTTAACTTATACGGAATGAATGGATTTTTAAAACATTATTTCCAAGAAACTTCCTTTACATGTTTTCAAGTTTATTTTTAATCAACTTATTTTATTTTAAAGACGTATGACATGTTATGAAAGGAAAAAATGTTTTTGAAGAAGAAAGGATATTTTCCTCAAGAATGGAGTTCAAGTATTTTATCAAAATTATTTTACATCTAAGATAATAAAAAGGGTTCTGTTTTTATCCCTATTATTACATTGATTTGACTATGTTGTGATGGAATTATGTTTATAAATTCCTTTATCTTATATGAATGGTTTTATGATTTCATGTTGTTTAAGAATCCAATTTTTATTACATGGGTTATGCAATGATGTATGATTTATGATTTTGTGGCACACATAAGAATGGTATCATTATGAGATGGGTGGGACCTATATCTCCCTCCAATGCATTGGGTAATGATTTTATATCTCATGAGATAGACAGGGCTGGAACGGTAGGTTATACCGGTTCAGTGAAACAGGACTGAAACGAGGGTTACTCGATTCAGAAAGAGACTTTGTCCACTAAGATAGTCTTGGAAATGAGTCTTGACTAACAAGAAATGATTCTCTATGATTATGTGTGAATGCCACAAAGTTTCATGTTTTATGTTATGATTATTGTGATTACATTTCACTGCCATGATTTACCCCATGTTATGAAATTATGATCTCTTTTGTAGGTTAAGATTTCCAAAATTTTATGTTCTTATGAATATGATGTGATTGATATTTCTTTTGTTTACCCTTACTCAGAATTTGAGCTCACCGTTTTATGTTTTCATTTCCCCAGGATATAAAGAAAGGTTTTAGGTAAAAAAAAGAAGATCTTTTTGGGAGATGTTGAAGATCTTTCACCACGATTAGAAGATTATATTCCGAGTTTCCAAAGACACTAAACTATTACGATCCTTGTGTGTGTGTTATTGTTATGTACTAAGTATTCCGCAAAAGTAATGTAAAGTCTATGTACGTCAGGCTTCGGGTCTCTACAGTGGATCTATGTGACCCAGTAGACCAATGATACACAATGGGGAGGAGAACATCAGTAGTCTATGGATAATGAGAAGCGCCTCTATGTGATGTGGCTGGACCACTATAATTGATATACAATAAGATCTATAGCTCATGAGGTGTTCGATTTTGGGACTAAAAATGTTGCCTGTTCCAAGGCGTATAGAATCTATGGCCAGCTATTAGCATTCAAAGAGATCTTGTGGGGTTCATCATCACAATCCTATTTCTCTGAGTGGTATACCTGGTTTGATCTGATACTATAATTGAGTTTTTTCTATTTATTTGTGAATTGTTATTGAGATAATTCATTGTGGTTTTCCTTGTGGAATTCTGAGATACCTTTGGGGGTCTTAGGGTCCCTGCTAAGTATCGATATACTCACCCCTTCATCGGATACACCTGCCACTTTTGTGCGTCTTGTGTAGATGGAAAGCAGCTGGGCTGAGCCTAAAGGGAGATAAGATGAGGTGGTATGAGGATGAGAAAGGTGGAACCAGAGTACTGAGGAGGCAATATGTACCTACCCTTCTTGTAGGGTCCTCATAACAAGACTCAGTTGTTGTTTCCCCTTTTTCAATTGTATTGTTTCTTTTAGTTACATTTGTACTATTTTGGTGTCCCCGTACTTTTAGTTGTGCTTGTATTTTATCCCCTTTTACATTCATCGCTCCTTTTTCTATAGTAGTTTACTTCACATTTTCTTCTTATTGTGTTCTCAGACCACACGTTTTTATAGGTTTAAAGGAAATTCCTTTCTGTTTAATGGAATAAGACTTTCAATGCTAGTCTCTAGCCCATGACCTATGGAAGCCAAGCAATGGGGTATTCAAGACATGATCCCCAAAGGACAGATCAAGAAAAAACAACATTCAATACCCCCTTACCGAATTTATTATATTTTCCTTTTAGAGTTAATGAAGAATTTGCAGGAGTTATTAGATAATGGTTTCATATGACCTAGAACATCACAATGGGGTGATCCTTTATAGTTTATTAAAAAGAAGATGGTTGAATGAGATTTCTAATTGATTATAGATAATTGAATAACAAAAAAATTTAGAATATTTATCCTTTTCCTAATATTGATGATTATTTTGATTATCTCCCAGGAGCTCTGTATTGATCGATGATTGACATGAGTTCAGGGTACCATCGGTTGAAATTAAATTAATAAGACATTCCAAAGACCATGTTTTATACTAAATATGTCCAAAATAAAATTGTGGTTATGGATTTTGGATTAAACAATGTAGTTGTTGTATTCATGGATCTTATGAATAGAATGGCCTTTGAGTTCTTCGATATGTTTATGGTTGGGTTCATTGATTATATTTTATATTATTCCAAAAGTAGAGAATAACATGAAAGTCATTTAAGCATTGTTTTTCAAAACATAATAGAAAGAAAATTTTATGGGATATTTAGAGAATGTGATTTTTTCTTTCAGAATATTTTATTCCTCGATCAAGTTGTTTCAATAAATAGAATACAATTTTGATCCAGATAAAACAAAATTTGTGGAAATTGTAAAATACTAAGAAATATTACTAAGATATGTAGTTTTCGTGATTTACATGTAATTGCCAAACATTTTTTGAAAACAAATCACCATTATCTAGCCCAATAACTATATTAACTCGAAAAGGTGATACACTTTTTTTGAAAATAGAATGTGATGATTTTTTTCATGAATTGAAATTAGGATTGGTGAATACTCCTAATTGGGCACTGACTTCTAGAAATGGTGAGATTGTTATCTACATTAATTCTTAGTTTAAAGGACATGGTTGTGTGATAATTTCGAATGATCAGGTAATTTCTTACACTTTATATCTGTTGAAACCTCATGAGTTTAATAACCCAACACATCATTTGTAATTATATTTTTTGGTTTTTTATTTAATAATTTAGTGGCATAATTTGTATGGAGTAAAATTTGAAATATAAACAGACCACAAATTATTGATATAAATATTCACTCAGAATTAATTTAACATTAGAAAGAGGAGATGGCTAGAATTAATCAAGAACTATGATTAAACAATTTAGTACCATCTTGAAAAGGAAAATAAAGATGTTGATTCTTTGGGGGAATAAAATTAATTCTAAATTAACATTGTTACATTTGGAATAAGATAATTTTATTAAAGAGATGATGAAATTTGACATTGACGTTGATATTGAAGGAAATTTCTCTGTTTTGTTTTAGGTGTATGTGAAATCATCCCTATAACAGAGAATTAATAATTTGCAGAAAGAATACTGTGTGTTACAAACAAAATTAATGTTCTTCCAGAATGGTACATTACATGAATTTAACATTGATAATGATTGTATTTTGTGATATGGAATTATATTATCTGTTCCTTGTGATTCAGTGTTGAAGAATGATTTTTTGTGTGATGCTCATAGTTCTTTATTTTTACTTCATCCTATCTGTACTATGAGGTACAAATATCTTCAAGAGTATTACTAGTGGGATGGAATAAAAATTGATATTTGTAAATTTATTATAAAGTGTTTGTCTTTTCAGCAGTTTAAAGAAGAGTGCGAGTTACAGAAAGGGATGCTTAAGTCTTTACCGTCGCCACAGTTGAAATGGTAAAGTATATCCATGGAAAGAGTTGTTGGAGTACCTAAGGCATCTTGAGGTAAAAAATTAATCTAGTTTATTGTTGATCGATTGAGTAAATCATCTCATTTACATACTCTTCAAATTCATTTTTCCTAGAACAAATTTCTCAATGGTATGTAAAAGAGATAGTTCAGTTACATGGAGTTCCCATCTGTATAGTATCTAACCACGATCCTAGGTTTACAAAAATAATTTGGAATGACCTTAAAAATTCACGGGATACTGAATTATATTTTAGGATAGCTTTTCATTTTCAATATGATGGGAAGTCAGAACGAACATTTTAGTCCATGGACGATATACAACATTCTTGTTTATTGGATTACCAGGGATGTTGGGAGAAAAATATTTCTTTGTTTGTGTTTTCATATAATTATATTTTCAATATAATATAAAACCTGCGCTATTTGAGGCATTATATTGTAAGAGGCGTCGAACTCCAGCTTTTTCTAATGATTTATGTGAAAGGATGTTGATGGGACACGATTTCATAAAAGATATGGTAGAAAAAGTTTTGTTGGCTAAGAAGAACAAGATACCAACTCAAAGAAGTAATTAATTTTATTCAAATAACCAGATGAAGGATATTTATTTTGAGGTAGGTGATTATATATTTCTCAATGTTTCTCCATGGACAATTGTGATCCGTTTTGTTAAAAAGGGAAGGATGAGTCTGAGGTTTGTTGGAACCTATAATATTTTTGGGAAAGTTGGTTCAATTTCTTACAAAGTAGCTTGACCTCCAATTTTATCCAAGGTACACAATTTTTTCATGATTCAATGTTCAGAATGTATATGATGGATCCATATCATGTTTTGAGCCCATAGGTTATTCAGTTATAAGATAATCCCTCTTATGAGGAAAAACCAGTTCGGATTCTTGACCAAAGATATAATGTGTGACAAAATTAGGTAATATATAAGGTAAAAGTTTAGTGGAATATCCATATGTTTTATGAGGAAATATGGGAATCATAAAATTAATTGAGGGATAAATACCCCCATTTATTTGATAAGAGAATAATTTTGAGAGGATACAATTTTCAAAAGGCTGAAGGGATGTAACATCCTAAGTAAATAATGAAATATGATATTATCATACTTTATTATATTGATGAATTAAATATTAATTTTACATTAAATGGGATGATCTGTGAGATGAAATACATGATACACAACAATGAGTTTCTTTGAAATCTTATATTGCACACAATGTGGAGTTATACTGAAAAATAATAATACAATATTATAATTTTAATGGTAGTTAATTTATAGCCTTTATAATGCCAGGAATGAAAATAATTATAATTATAATATCATTATACATGTTTGTTAAAATTTTATAGATATATCCAATAAATTTTAGAGGATTGATATAAGAACGAATGCAATTTTAAGCATAAATACTCTAACATTCATTAGAGGGTCGATTTACCACATTTTGATGATGAAACCATTTTATATATATTTTAATACATTTATATGTTCTATTTGATAAAACAATATTCTTCTTCATTATCACTAAATCGAAATTTACTTTGGAATTATTTTTTGGTATTTTTCTGATAATGTTCAATTTTTAATGGATATTGAAAAATACAACATTTTAATTCAAAAATACCTTTTAATTTAATTTACTTATATAGATAGAATATTCTTTAAATTTATTTTAATGTTTAATTTGATTATATTTTTATGATTTAATCAAATGTTGGTAATTTATAGTAATTTCAAAAAAAAAATCAATATAAAGAAAGGTAAATTTTTTGAGTGTTGTTATTTCATAAAAATAAGCTTTATTTACAACTATAATTAATTTCAATAAAATTTTGATGCTTATATGAATTGAATTTGAAAAAAATTTATTCCATATTTGGAATCAGGAGGTAGAAATTGTGCTAATAGGTATCTTTTAATTTTATACATTATGAATATTTCCTTCAGTAAATATTTTATTTATAATGGTTAAAGGGTAAATTAGGTAAATAAGGGTAAACAAATACTATTATTATTATTTTAAATTGCACTAAACATGTGTCTCAATACTAATGGTCGATACATGTATGAAAATTTACATCCTTGGGTTGATTATGGGATCCCATGGATCCACTTAAGAGTGACAATGATACTTTATATTAATTAATATAATTTAAATAGAAAAATGACATAAAAATATATCTTATAGTAAATCAACTTTTTCATATGGTTATATAATTTATATATTATACTATAAAGATTAATTTGAAAGCTAAATTGATTTCCTACATCATGGTATCTTATTTATGTTTTTTATACATCATATAAATACAATTAATTATGACATAATGATGATGTAGTGATCACATTATTAATAAATGTATTAAATAAATGAGATTATGAAATTAAAAAAATGAATCCAAAACCTGTATAATTCATAATTTATGATTATGTTTCAAAAAATAGTCATATTATCTTCTAATTTAATGATTTTTGGACCTTTTGAATGCAGAAACTTGTTTATAATAAAATAATGTGTTACAACATTCCTAAAGATCCCCTCCTCTCCCTTATAAAAATCCATCACCTCTACCACATTACTCAGACATCTAAAGCCCATTGGATCATCAAAACACTGCCCAATTAAGATCTCTACATCCCTATATTCTTCCTAGAAGCCTTACTATAGGCATAAAAAACTTCATGAATGTTCTTTGGTTAAAACCAATGGGAGTTATCGGATTTAATGGTAACGTCTTCCCTTAAGTTGTTTTATTTTATTTTGCATATACTACCCCCTAAACTATCTTTATTAACTTATTTTATAAAAAACCAGTATCTTTAATATACTAGGTTTTTTTATGAGAAGCATTTGAACTATACTTCCACACACCTTCTTCTAATTGATACGAACATACTATTTCTATGGATGGCGAACAACTACCTCATGAAATGATGAATGCTCAATTTTCTCCTAGCACCTATTATGTTGGCCATTTTGATGGAACTATATTTATATGTGATATATATTACATTTATATTGTCTATATAACTCTTCGTGTTTCATTTATATCTTTTTTTATGGTTTCCATAATGGGTAAATGTGATAATTTCATTTGAGGTAGTGCGTAATACTACCCCATCAAAGTTATATGACTCGTTTTTTCCATACATGGATGAAATAAAGGATGGAGTTACTAAAATTATAAATGATATTATAATAAAATAATAATATACCTATGTATAATTATTTTATAATTCCATTAAATATGAAATAGAAATTAAAGTGGTGTTCATATGTAAGTATGGCTTACCGTCTCCATTAACGGTGCTTATCATATCTTATCTCCATATGTTATGTACTATTATAAATACATATTTATACTGGATATATATGATATATATATATGATATATATGATATCTAAACCATGAATATCATTCTAGAGATAATGGACTTTTGACCACATGGAAAACTTTTAATTATAAGTAGTTCATTTTTGAATCAAGTACAAAATATCGACAAAATGACTGTTATTAACATAAATCATTATTTAAGGATTATAAAATGGTAATTAATGATATAAAAACAATAGTAAACATGAGAAAGGTTTATAATAAAGTATATATTAACATTAGTTTATTATTCAAGAGATTAAAGAACGATTGAGTCAAGTCAGGCATGAGGTAAGGGACTTCATCTCAATTTATTTTCATTGTGGCATATTTTGATTTACACACGACATTATTTTATATGGTGTATAAAACACATTCAATTTTCAATTCATTAAAAGTAAATATTTGTTCTATAAAGCATTTTATTAAATTACAAATATTAATTATTCTTAACGTATGAGTGGAGAATGACATTTCTGATGTCGTGGCTAATATTTGATCTTTGGCTTCCTTAACAGGCAGTAGTTTTTTATAGGGAAAATAAATATCATATACCCTTTGACATATTTTGGAAAAGAAAATGATTTCTATAATGGATTTTTTATGTAAATATATTTAAATGATATATTGAGATTGAAATGTAGAATTATTATCATTCTATTATGTTTGTTTTATGTGTTATTAATATGTTCTGGTTCATGGGAATTATTTATGTATACGGGTTGATCCATGCTAATTTAAGTAAAGGTGAGCCCAAAATGGGACTCCAATTTATTGGGTAATTTGATAAAGGTGAATGTTACTGTTTCTCCTAATATAATTAAGGGATATACTGTGATGTGTATTACAAACATAACTCTCTAGGTAGCTATAAAGAATACAATGTAAATATTTATGTTCAACAAAATTTACCTTTATGATTTATGTTTTCCATGTGTTATTCATAAATATTATGATCTTGTGTGGTACATTATAAATTGAAAAGTATAATTTCATAAACTTTAATTTTTTAATGGAATAATGTATTATTTTATATTTTATAACCCTTACATGGCCTTTTATGCTCACCCCATGTTTTTTTATATGTTTTTCAAAGGACTTAAAGATAAAAATGGAAAAGGATCTGATCTTGGAAAAGAATTTTTTCCTAAAACATGGATCTAGACCAGGCTCTTTTTTTAAGAGTTTTGATTTTATGAAAAAAAGGATACCGATTAGAAGTGTCTATATGTAATATTCATGTTGTTATGTATATTTTATGACCAAATTATCGAAATCTCTAAACATGAAAAGATCATCAATGTGAATTATTAACAAAATTCCAGATTATGTAACGTCTATGTTTGTGTCCTTATAAATCATGTCCAAATTTATTGAATTGTTTAGTAATATTTTAAATCTAGATACATAAATGATTGTTGTTCTATATTTGAATAAAAAATATATAAAATATTTGTTTTGTTTTGTTTTTAGAGAATAAATTTATTCAATATAGAATATCCATGCATATTAGTCATATCAGATTTCATGAAATCATGGGGGAATGAATAAAAATAATGGTGAGCTCAAAATCTATGTAAGGTTTATGATCAATATATATAATAAAGAATCAAATAGAATAATCAACATGTAAAGATAAATAAAATAAATAACATTCCATTAAAATAATTATATTAGTTATAATCAATATGTAAAGGTAAAAAAAGAAAACACGTATAATTTAATCAATAAAATTAGTATGAAATTCATCCATAGATTTATTCTTATTGAAAATAACATGGATAATAATAATTTAATTCTAAATGACTGAAATAATTATTTATCATATGTCATGTTTCTTTGGTATATAAAAAAATTATCTTCAAGATATATCATCATTAGTGTTTAAAACATACTAGGTAAAAACCTATATATTTAGGGATAGCCTACTAATTCATCCAATGATGCTATCAATTAATCGAAAGGAATACATTAACTAGTTTATAACCCTTTTATTTCATGACCCAATAATAAGTCATATTTTGATTAATTTATTTAATTAATAATCAATGTGCCTTATGAAATATCATTATTTTCTAAAAAATAATAAATTATCAATATATTCCTTGATTAAAAAATTACCATTAATGTAAAAATTTCCTGAAAAAATGGTATTTGGTTCATGAAATAAAAATATCCATGATAAATGTTATGGAAATTTAGGGCTTATATAAATAATAATGATCATATAAAAGTGAATAACATAAGAGGATGTTAATGACTTATAAAATGATTCTAGGAAATGAATATCAATAATTCACTTTTTCCAAATAATCATAATCCATATAGAAGAAAAATAAGGATCATATTAATATGACATATATCCATTGAATTAAAAATAAGGGTTTTTTTAATTAACAAAATAAAATACGTCTAATATTTTATTTAGGACAATATCATTTTAATTTTGAAGATTATTTATTTTTAAAAAAAATTCTGAATTTTTCACTTTGAAAATAAAATTTAAAAACATATTTATTATATATATCCTTGTAATTATGAAAATTAATATTACTTGAAATAATAGTGGATAATTCCATTCATGATATAAATTTATAAAAGAACATTATATTTTCATTGTAAAAATGATAGAAAATTTCATTGTTGAGAAAAATTACTAGAGGATTAATTTTGATACATTTATTAAAAACAAAGGGGGTGAAAAATCTTTTTATAAATCAACATGAAATGATAATTAAAATTTCTTATTTTTTAAATACACGAGTTTGGAGCAATATATTATTCCAACTGAAAAGAGAGATGTTGTTGGGTTTTCTTAACAACATTCTATAAAATATAATATTTTCCAGAGAGTCTAAAAATATTATTATAACATGAAACTAGCAAGGGATAACCAGATGAGAAGAATACTAAAGGTTTAATTAATTAACTCACAAACATTTTTTTTCAAAAGATATTCATGTGTAAAAAATAAAAAATAAAATGATATTGTAATGTAAATATTTTCAACGATAATAATGTTGTAGCGAGAATCAACCAATGAATCAATTATGTGTATCAAATTTACATGTATATAAAAAATAGAAAATAAAAAAATAAGTACTCAAAAGTCAATAAACACATAATCATACAATAATAACAACAACGATGATATTATATAACAAAATAAATATAAATTATGTTATGAACATTATTAACACATGGTAACTCTTAATTGAGACCACCGTGGATAAAATAGATCAAAATATAAAACATTAAAATGTATTATTAATTATTTAATAATTACATTACATATTTAGTGGTATTATATATACTATATATAGGTAACTAAGAGCATTTCATTATAATATGTCTCAATGAAATGAAATTTAGATGAAATCCATTAGCTCACACATTTCATTTAGTTATAAATTAGTTAATATTATGTATAGTGTTTTTAAATATGGTACTATCATTTAATATAAACATACTAATATGTATTATATCATATATAATTTTTTATAACATCTTATCACATTTTGGTTTTTATTATTTTTTTATTTTCATTATTTTCTCAATCAATTGCCCTGTTTTTTTTAATATGATCAGACTTGTTATTCTATTGTTATTATTGGTCGGAATGGATACTCAAGAGGGGGGTGTATTGAGTTCCAATTTAAAATTATGTGAAAAATATTTCTATTAAAATATATGAATTTTAAAACTATTTTAAACTGTAGTGAATTTTTAAAACTGTAAAGGTACACTTATGTTCTAAAAAGATTCATTAGGTCTCGGTTAATTCAGTCAGAAGGTCAAATTAGCTTTGGTAACTAACCTACTGATTTAAAATAGTTGAAACGCTGGCTAGATTAACTATCAATTTATATTTAAAATAATTTTATATTTCAAAGTTATTAGAAGAGGAAAATGAGATATAGTTAAAACCAAAACAAATAAGAACAACAGTTTTAACCAAGAGGTTCAGTCTCAAGACATGACTTAGTCCACTCAAATAATTTATATAAATTTGATCCACAGCCTGGATTAGGGTAAACAATAGTACACATACTGTCCCGGTACTATGACCTCTACCATAGTTCTATGTGGGATAACAAAACAATAGCACACTAGCTGTCCAGGTCATACATGACCTCTACCACTATCCACAGTGGGGTATAGGAGAGTTATAGAAGATTTATGTGAGGCTTTAGAAATCATCCAGTTTAGCACATGAGACAGTGTGTAAATATAGAACACACACTACTTAAAATGTAAATAAAACAATGACAGAGAGAGTAAATATGACTTTAGAAAGCTCGAGTGATTTGAAGTGCAGCTTTGGGATCCTTGTATTAAAAAGGAATGCTCTTGAGTCCTCTGGTTTTTTTGTCTGGAAAATCGAGTGTCATTTTCTTCAAGTTCAGTTTGATCAACTTGACAATAGATGCAATCGTTGAAGCTTTTCACTCTTTGTCTTAGGTTCAGCTTCTGTTCTCTTCTTGTATGAATGGCCTCGTGTATGTCCAGTGTTCTTCAAGTAAGTGAGTATCTGGATGTGGCCTTTCTATTGCGTGTATTCACGATTATTATTTACTACAGCTCAATCTTCCTTTTATACTTTCAACTTCGGAAATGGAAATGATTACCTTTATCTGGGTACGAGGAATTATTCCTGAAATTCTAACCACAATCATTAATTAATGTGAGTAGCATTAAATTAATAAAATATGATCATTAACACTATTTTAATAAAATTGGAAAAGTATAGAGTTTGAGTAACAGTGACTAGTTAACAGTCATCTTCTATCAGTAGCTCTCTATCAGTGAACTAGTATCGGTTGCTCTGAGTATCAGTGAGCTCTCTATCGGTAGACTTGTAACGGTAACAATTCCTTTATGTAATAATAGATCTATGTATCAGTAACTCCTTCTATTGGTAGCTCTTATTTCTATATCAGCAGACCTGTATCAGTAACTATCTGTGGGTTTCTCTACTTCACTATATTAGCCGACATGTACATACCGGTAGTTGTGCTCATCGGTAGACGTTGTATCAGCATCTCTTTATCGGTGGACTTCATAGCGGTTGACTATCTGTATCGGTAGACTTGATCTATCTGTGACATTTTCTTATAGGTAGACTTACTCTAATGGTATCTCTTGTGTATCGGTAGCTAGTATCGGTATACTTACATACTTGTAGACTTACACATACTATAAGATATGTTCTATAACGGTGACTTTTCTATAGTGGTGGACTTCCATACATCGGTAGCTCTGTCCTGTACCAGTGTACTTAGCCTTATCGTTAGTAATGAAAATTAGTGACCACTGTATCAGTAGCTGTTTGTATTAGTGACCATGTCTATCGGTAGACTAAGTACCGATAGGTTTGTATCAGTGACCCAACACTTAATACATATCTGTTCAATGCAAATCATATTAACATTGGGTTTGAGTTATTTCAATGTAGGATGAATATGAAATTAATATATGAATTAACATTATTTTTCATTATCAAAACATATTAAAACATGACTTCGATAATCGAAACAAGTGAGGTCAATAATCTCCACCTTTTTGATAATCACAACTTATGATACTATATTCCCAAAATATTTAGTAATGTAGCAGAGGATATAGCATTAAATAAAATTGTATCAGAGATAATAATAAAAACAAAATAAAAACAAAATACTAGAATTATAAAAAAAATGTATCAGAGGTATTATAAAATAAATAACTAGTGTGAGTAATGAAATTTTCAAATATAAGATTTGAAATGTATCCGAGACAGAATTATATTTCTCATACGTCTCATAGGTCTCCCATTTCTTATGGTCATATATCATGCTTTATAAAATCTCATTTTTCTCACCCTTTGTGATTATAAAAATGTAGGAAACAAAGAGAGAAGTAATTGAAGGGAAAAGAGAATAAGATCATTTGTATTTCGTATTGGAAAAAGATATAGAGAAATACAAAAATGAAACAAAAATAATACAAGTGACTCCTATCAAATATCATAGCCATTATTCAATCCACCTCTTGAATGTACACTGTGGATTTTACTATGGGATCCGAGGTAGACTCAGACTGTATAGATTCAGGTGGAGGCTTAGAAACACTAGAAATGATCAGTGGATGATGAGATACTTAAACTATTATAGGCATGTACTGTGTGGCTGTCTGAGTGATCATAGGATTAAGGCTTCAGATGGCTTGGGCTGAAGTCATCTGAGTAGGAGAAGTAGTAGATGTAGATGTAGGTAAGTCTGGTGGTACAATCACTAGCCGAGCATCAAGATTCAAGAAGGTCAACAAGAGATTTCTAAAATCCATAATGATTCCTCCTCCTCTATCCATAGAGAAAAATAAGTCATCCTTGTTTTCTGAAGACATATCCAAGGCTGGTGTCAGCTCCCTGAGTTTTCTTACTTGTTCCTTGAAGGCTTGATTGACTAGAGGTAGCTTCATGATTTCTAACATAAGTTTTAAATGGTTGTTGAGATGATTCTTGGAATAGACCATTTGGAAATAATAATCCACTTTGTCTTGGACTTCATTGTGAGAAGAAGTAGCCTCTCTCATGAAATTATGAATGATTTGTCTAATATCCATAGTCATAGACACCACTTCACATTGAGAACATGAGTCCATAGAGCCACTAGTTGATGCTGAACCAAGATCCTCTTTCATCAAAGCTCAAATCTGATCCAATTCTACTTAAGATTTAGAAGCAAGAGAACCAATAGAGAAATTCACAGTTTCCTTGAGGATTTTAGTTACACCACTGATAATATTTTTCACTTCAAAATCCTTGGAGCTACCATGCTTCTTTATCGAATGCTAAAATTTCTCAAACACTGATACCATCTGGATAACTACACTTTTTTAAAAAGCCAAATCCTTGTCCTCTTTAGATTTGGAACTCATATAGGATTCCAGATTTACAAATGATTTCCTCAAGAATTTCAACATCCTATGCCAAGCTCGATACTTGATTCTGGAAAACCATGACTTCATCCACCATCTCTCCCACAAGAGGTTGACACAATACAACCAATATAGATTTCAAAGGATATGTCCATGTTTCTCAGCTCTTAAACACACCACTTATTTAAATCAACAAGATAACACTCAAAGACTCATTCATTTCAGCCTTTAAATACTTATGGTCTTCCATAGTAACTAAATTTTCAGGCAGAACTATAGGTGCTCTTTCGGACACAATACTTTCCACTGAGTCATTAATAATATATTGGATGGATTAAATTAGTTAATTTTCCATTCTCCATACTTCCCCCACAAAGATGGAATTTAGATCAGACATTAACTAATCCTTATCATGTTTTCTGACTACATAATCAGGTAAAAATTCAGAAGTTATATTATAGTTTCCTTGAGGTTGGCTGAAAAGTGTTTCATCCTCAGAGTTAGGGTAGTCCAATCCATAAACTACAAACTATGGGTCCTCTTCCAAGTCATCAATCTCATCAGCCACTGAAACATTGCCAAGTCGGGTTGGATGCTCCCCCGCTACTGGTGCATTCTCCTATATAGAAAAATAATTTTTAGTAGCTCTTTGTTCCTTATAAGAATCTTCAAAAACTACTTCCAATTCTCCAACAGCAGGAGGATCCTCAGGAATAGGAGTAGTTCTATCTACTTTAACAGGAGTAGAATCTAAAGGCACAACAGAACATCCAATCAAAAGACTTAAACATAAGGTGGCAGAAGATGATGCATTATTTTTAGATTCTCATTATTCTTCCTCATTCTGTTAGAAATCCTCTTCATGATCTGATCTCTGATGGTCTTCCACATCCACAGGTGCCTCTCTACAAATTACGCCCAAAACAGTTTCTGTACTAGGTTGGTTGAATGAAGCATTTTACTTTTCTTGTGATACAATTTCCGGAGTTCGTCTAGGAGGCATGTCCTGATCTCCTACATCTTCTGCAGAGAAATCCTCCTCATCTGAATCATCCATATACTGTGGCTCCTCCTCATCGGGTCCTAGACCAAGATCTCTCTTATATATTGGTCTATTTGGATGGTCAACTGGATTTAACTTATCATATAACTTCTCATCATTAGTAACCCACTTCCTTCTCAATGGGTTCTAGCTAATCTTTATGTACATACATACTATTCTTGTGATACAGAAATTATTCTTTACCACCACTGCATCATCCTAAGACTCAGCTACCCCTTTCACTTTAAGTATAATCGATATTAACATATTAATGAATAATGTATTGGTATTTTATTTGTTTCAGGTCATATCCTCTATTTGAATCATTAACAGCCTGGAGATATTCAATTTCACACCATGTCTCAAGAGATGCGACAGGTAGATATCTTGATATCTCAGATTCAAAATGTCCCCTTCTCTTGGACTTAGCACATGTTCCACAAATTTAATCAATAATATATTTTCTCCATCCATTTCAGCAGCCACCACCTTTCTCTGTTTTCCACTACCAGTGAGCACCTCTAAGGCAATCTCATAATCAAATATATTTCTGGGAGGATGTATTGTCTTCAATGAATATCCAAAATCTCATTCACACGGTACTATCAGGTACTTATCCCACTAAATGGATGAAAAGGTTATTTCCTTTCCATGTACCCATGAAACCATTCTATTTTCCTCATCAGATTTCTCAAATCACACAAAATCATAAATCACTTTTACTTGCTTTAGATAATAAGGTCCATTTTTTTCTCAAACATTCTAGAAGTCTCTACTCCTACAATAATCTAAGGGTCAGCGAATTTCTAGAAAAAATCCATTCTTCACACAACTCCTTCTTGATTAAAATATTTCTATTTTGCAAATGTGGGATTACTAGACACCTCCCTATCCTTGTCCTACTAACAATGCTACTTCCTTCATGAATTGTCTTCTTATTTTTTG
This sequence comes from Viscum album, assembly GCA_963277665.1. Classification (NCBI taxonomy): domain Eukaryota; kingdom Viridiplantae; phylum Streptophyta; class Magnoliopsida; order Santalales; family Viscaceae; genus Viscum; species Viscum album. Next base: position 9,734,582 of record OY728147.1, read on the forward strand.
CATTCGTCTCATCAATGTCGTCTCTCACAGTAGGGAGTTTGGTTTTTTCCATATCTAGATCGAGGAACATAGGGTTCAAAGAAATGAAGATATGGGAGATAAGGCTTAAGGGTAAAGAATTTGAGGTGGATAGAAAGAGGTTAAAACATGTGTTTTATCATTTAGGAATTATAAAATTAATAAATAAGACATAATAAGGTAAGTATAAAATATACAGATTCTAGTTGCTAAAATACAGAAGTTTAAAAATAGCACAAATTTAATGGTTGTATATACCGGTGAGAATTCCTAACAGTGAGGTTTATCTATCATTGAGTTACAATAATAGTGATGTATACCGGTTAGGTTCATACCGCTAAGGTATAACAGTGATGTGTATACCATTGAGGTACAATGGTGAGAGTTCTAATGGTGATCTATCATTCCTAACTCATGTCTATTGTATCATAATCTATCAGAACTTAAGTGTTTGGGGAAAATTTCAGCTAATTGATGTTCAGTACCTATAAATTCAAAAGTAATATCACCTTTTTGGTAAAGACCTCTTAACAAGTGGTGCCTCACGTCAATATATTTATTCCTAGAGTGATATATGGGGTTCTTAGAGAAATTAATTTCACTAGTGTTATCACAAATTATTGATACATGTTTAAAATCATATCCATAGTCCAACAAAGAATGTTTCATCCAAAGAATTTGTGCACAACAACTACCAAAAGCTATATACTCTTCATCAGTAGTAGACAATGTAACTGAATTCTGTTTCTTACTACACCAAAATAATAAGGACTTTCCCAATAAATGAAATGTTTCAGATGTGCTCTTTCTATCAAACATGAAACTAGAAAAATCAGCATATGAATAACTTATTAAATCGAATGACTATCCTTTTGGATAAAATAATCCTAACTTCGTAGTATGTTTAAGATATTTAAAAATTCTCTTATCATCAAGAAAATGAGACTCTTTTAGATTAGCTTTAAATATTGCACACATACATACACTAAACATAATATCTGGTCGACTAGTAGTAAAATAAAGTATGCTCCAAATCATACCTCTATAATTGGTTTGATCTAATGGTTTCCCAATTTCATCTGCATCCAACAAACAGGTGGTACCAATAGGTGTATCACTTCCCTTATTACTATATAAACCAAAACCATTTTAAATATCCTTTGTATATTTACTATGATTTATGATTATACCATTTTCATTTTGACAAACTTTAAATCGAATAAAATATTTGAGTTCTCCCATTAATCTCATTTCGAATTCATTTTTCATACTCTTTGAAAAATCAGTACATAATGAATGTTTAGAGGATCCAAAAATAATATCATCAACATAGATTTGTACTATCAAAACAAATTTAGAAATTAATTTGTTAAAGAGAGTTGGATCAGCAATCTCATTTGAAAAAGCTTTTAAAATAATAAAAGTACTAAGTCTACCATACCAAGATCTTGGAGCTTATTTTAAACCATATAATGATTTAGGGAGTTTAAAAACATAATTTGGAAAAATGAGGATTAGTAAATCCAGGTGGCTGTTCAACAAAAACATCTTCTATTATGAATCCATTTAAAAAAGCACTTTTAACATCCATTGGATATAACTTGAAATTCAAATGAGCAGCATAGGTATTTAGAATCCTAATGGATTATAATCTATCTACAGGTGAAAAGGATTCCTCAAGGTCTATTCCTTCCTCTTGACAATATCCTTGTGCAACTAGAATTGCCTTGTTTCTAACTATATTTCTAGATTCATACACTTTGTTTCTAAAATCCCATTTAGTTCTTGTTGTCAAAGTGTACTTAGGTCTGTCAACTAATTCCCAGACTTTGTTTCCTTCAAATTGATTTAATTCTTCTTGCATAGCCATTACCCAAAATTTATCATTGATTGCATGATTGATATGTTTAGGTTCTAACTGTGAAAGAAAGGCTTGATGTTCTACCTGGTTTCTTAGAGAAGCACTAGTCTATGTCCCTCTCTCAAGATTACCAACAACTCCATCTAAAGGATGATTGTTTAAAATCCTTGTTGATCTAATAAAGGTAGGACTACAAATTTAAGGTTCTTATTTAGGTTTTGTTCAAATATAATTGGGCTTTGGAAAATTTCTAGAATTACTCGATTTTACTGCAGGTTCACTATTTTTATCATTAAGTTCTAGGATAGACACATATTCTTCAATATTTTCAAGGGAATACTTAGGTTCATGTGGATCAGTTTCATCAAATTTGATGTGAACAAATTTTTCCAAGAATTTGGTTATTTCATTGATGACTCTATAGGGTTTTCTACTTATAGAATATCCTATAATGATTCCCTCATCAGTTTTTGAAGCACACATGTTTAGATTATCCTTAGTATTACGAATAATGGCTTTGAAACAAAAAACTCCGAATTAACTAACTTTAGGCTTCCTATTATTCAACAATTCATAAGGGGTATTTTTAAGAACAGGTCTATCGAGACTCTATTTATAATGTAGCAAGTTGTATTCACAGATTCAGCCCAAAAATAAATAGGTAGGTCATACTCGTTAATCACAACTCTTGAAATTTCTTGAGAGGTTTTATTTCTTCATTCCACTACACCATTCTGTTGAGGTGTCCTAGGGGCATAATAGTTGTGACTATAGCCATTGTGTGAGCAGTAAGATTCAAACTCATGATTTTCAAACTCACGGCCATGATTACTTCTCAAGGTCTTAATCTTATGTCAACTATGATTTTCTATGAACTTGGAGTATTTAATGAATTACAAACAAGATTATATATTTTGAGCTAAGAAGTACACCCAAGTGTACCTAGAAAAGTCATCTACTAAGACATAGACATAGTGCTTGACAATTAAATTAGAAACACTAGAAGGTCCAAACATTTCCACATGAACAAACTAGAGAGGTTGAAAAGTTGAAACTTCTTTCGTTGATTTAAAATAAACATTATGTTGCTTTCCCTTTTGACAGGGATTACAAACTTTTTCTATTGGGAATTCTTGTTTGGGTAGGTCTATAACTATGTTCTTCCAAATAAGTTTTCTAAGTGAATGAACATTGTAGTGTCCTAATATTATGTGCCAAATCCAAGATTCTTTATGAAAATAATTTAAACAAGTAACATTTTGATTAACTAAAGAATTCAGATCAACACCATAAACATTTTCATTTATTAAAGTAGAAAATACTAAAAATTTTTTAGAATAAAAAACATTACAAGAATAATTTTCTAATTTATCATTAAAACCATCATCACACAACTGGTAAATACTTAACATATTGAATTTAAGTCCATTAAAAAAATAATACGTTATAAATAAAAACCGAATTAGTGTTACCAATCTGGCCTAGGATGATGATCTCCCCTTTTGAGTTATCACAAAAGGTGACGTATCCCCCATCATCCTTGATTATTCTTTTGAAACATGAAAAATATCTTTTCATGTGTCTTGAACATCAACTTTCCAAGTACCATGTCTTCCTACAGTAACTCATTGTGCATGTTTCCAACAAAACAAGTTTAGATAGAAAATGATTTTGGTACCCATATTTTTTTGGGTCCAGACAGGTTAGCAAGAAAAGCTTTAGGTATACAAACTTGTCTTATGGGTCTCATATAGTTTACAGAGTCAAAAGATTTTGAATGATAAACCTAATTTGATCTATAACTATGTGAATAACTAGTTGAATCATATGAACTTCCATAACTAGAACTAGCAACATTCTATCCAGATTTAGGAATAAGTCAAGTTTTAGTAATCTGTCTCTTTCCAGTAAGATAACCTATACCAGTGGTATATTTTGGTGCAACTTGTTTACCTAAAATTTGAGTTAGAGTGTCCATTACATTAGTGAATTTTTATATGTCCTTCCTTAATTTCCCATTAGACATTTTCAATTCTATATTCTCCTTAAGTAATTGAGAATTCATTTCCTTTTCTATATCAAGTGTAGATTTAACAAAGCTGGTCAAAGCATATTGTTTCTTCAAGGTCTTATACTTGTCCTTCAATTCATTACAGGTTTCATTTAGCATATTACAATATTCAAAAAAATCTTCTTTAGTCATGTTTTCAGATTCAGAATCATAATCAACTCCAGAATAATATGAATTTAAAGTAGGAGTATCTAGTTTTACCTCAGATGTGTTTGTCATGAAACACATGTTAGCTTTCTGAGAGTATTTATCCTGAGTAGAATCAGAATTACTAAAAACATCATCTAAAACAATCCATGTTTCGTTCATATCTTTCTAGTACTTATTTTCCTTTTAGTCATATTTCTTCTTGAATTTTAACTTTGGACAATGTGCTTTTACATGTCCTTTACTTTTTCATTAATAACAGACAATGTAATCACTCCTATCAGGATATTTCCAATCCTTCTTTCAAAAACCATTGTTGTCATATTTTCCTTTATAATTTGATCTCTGAAAAATTTATTCTTCCTATAGAACTTCTTAAATCTCTTGGCTATTTATGCCATCTCAGCATCACTGTCAGATGCACTCTCATCACTACTTGAGCATTCAGTTGGTATGTGAACTTTCTCCTTTTCCTTTCTCTTTGAAGCAGATGTATTGAAGGCTACTTACTGCTTTATTGGTTCATTATCTTATTCCTTATTAACTTTATGTACTTTTTCATACATCATTAACTTACCAATAAGTTCTTTAATAGGAAAAGCACCAATATCACATGATTCTCGAATTAAAATAGACGTGCCTCTCCATTTTTCTGGTTAACATCTTAATATCCTCATGATCTGTTCTTTTGCAGGAAAAAATTTTCCAAGTGAGCTCATTGTATATACAATTTCGTTGAACCTGAGAAACATGTCAGAAATAGGTTCATCAGGATTTATTTTAAAATTATGATACTTCATAGTATAGGTATTCAATTTCATTTCCTTAACATTGGTTTTCCCTCATGAGAAACACCCAGGGTATCCCATATTTCATAGGCGGTTTTATAAGAAGACATGCGATTAAATTGATCATCTCCAAAAAGCACAATAAATATCATTCATTGCTTTGTAGTTAATATTATATGTAGTTTTAGTAAGTTCATCCCAAGTAGTTATTTCAGTTCTTGGAATTTTATACTAGGTCTCTATAGCAGTCCAAATGTCGAATCCCAAACTTTTTAAATGAATTTTCATTTTTAGATTCCACTGGGCATAATTTGTATCATTAAAAAAGATGCTTGTTTGTAGAAACACCTTCTAATATATAATCCATAATTAGATTATAGAAAATATATTTAAAGAGATAAAATTTAGACTAACAAAAATTTATGATCTTTAAAATAAAACTAAAATCCCAGTTGAAAGATAGAGTATTCGGAAATCATTTTTATATAATAAACACCCTCTGATACCAAATGTTGGTCAGAGTGGATACTCAAGAGGGGGGTGAATTGAGTTCCAATTAAAATTTCTGTTAAAAATATTTCTATTAAAATCCCCCAATTTAAAAATTATGTTAAACTGTAATGAATTTGGAAAAATTTAGAGGTTAAATTAGGTTCTAAAAAGATTTATTAGGTCTCAGTTAATTCAATCAAAAGATCAAATTAGATTTTGAACCTAACCTACTGATTTAGAATAGATAAAAACACTTTCTAGATTAATTATAAATGTAACTTTAAAAAAATATTTATATTTCAATGTAATTAGCAACAGAATATAAGATATAGTTAAAACCAAAACAAATAAGCACAATAGTTTTAACCAAGAGTTTCAGTCTCAAGCCAAGACTTAGTCCTATCAAATAATTTATATAAATTTGATCTACACCCTGGATCGAGGTAAACAACAGTACATAGAATGTCCAGGTACTAAGATTTCTACCACAGTTCTACATGGGAAAACAAAACAACACCACAATGGATTTCCAAGTCCTACTTGAACAATACCACTATCTATAGTGGGATACAAGAGAATTATAGAAGGATGGTGTGAGGATTTAGAAATACTCTAGTTTATCACATGAGACAGTGTGTAAATACAGAACACACACTGTTCAAAATGTAAATAAAAGAATCAGTCAGAGATTAAATATGAGTCTAGAATGATCTTGTGATTTGAAGTGCAGCTCTGGGATCATTTGATTAAACAAGAATGCTCCTGAGTCCTGCACATGTTTTTTTGTCTGGAAAACATAGTTTTGTTTTCTTCAAGTTCAGTTTGATCAGCTTGAGAATAGATGAAATCATTGAATCTTTTCACTCTTTGTCTTAGGTTCAGCTTGTGATCTCTTCTTGTATTAATAGCCTCGTTTATGTCCAGTGTTCTTCAAGTAAGTGAGTTTCTGGATGTAGCCTTTCTATTGTGTGTATTCGCGACTATTATTTACTGCAGCTCAATATTCCTTTTATAATTTTAGCTCCGGAAATGGGAATGATTACCTTTATCTAGGTAAGAGGTATGGTTCCTGAAATTCCAACCACTATCATTAATTCATGGTAGTTTCATTAAATTAATAAAATATGAATGTTATAATTATTTTAATAATATTGACAAAGTATAGTGTTTGAGTAACAGTGACTGGTTAACAGTCATCCTCCATCAGTAGGTCTCTCTCGGTGAACATGTATCGGTAGATCTGAGTATCAGTGATCTCTCTATATTTAGAATTGTAATGTTAATAGTTACTTTGTGTAACAGAAGCTATATGTATTGGTAAATATTTATATTGGTAACTCATCTTTATATATCACCAGACTTGTATCAGTAGCTGTCTGTCGGTAGCTCTTCTTCTCTATATCCACAAACTGGTACATACCAATAGTTGTACTCATCGGTAGACTTTGTATCAGCATCTATTTATTGGTGGACTTCATAGTGTTATACTGTCTATATAGGTAGACTTCATCTATCAGTGACATTTTCGTAACTGTAGACTTGTCTAATGGTAGCTATTGTGTAATGGTAGCTCGTATCTGTAGACTTTCATACTAGTAGAATTATGCATACAAGTAGCTCTGTTCTATAATGATGTCCTTTATTTAAATGTGGACCTGCATACACTGGTAGCTCAATCTTGCATCTGTGTACTTTTCCTTATGGGTAGAGATGAAAATCAATGACCTCTGTATCAGTAGCTGTTTGTATCCTTGACCATGTATTTCAGTATACTAAGTTCTGGTAGGTCTGTATTAGTGACCCAAAACTTAATACTTATCTGTTCTATGAAAATCATTTTCAGATTTAGTTAGAGTTATTTCAATGTAGGGTGAATATGTAATTAATATATGAATTAACATTATTTTGGATTATGAAAACATATTAAAACATAATTGAGATTATCAAAACAGGTGAGGTCAATAGTTATTATTTTTTCGATCAAGATTTAATGATAAAAATAATCTAAACCATTATGTTAATATAAAATACATGTATTTTATATGAATTTATCGTAATCCATAAAATTTAGATATAGGACATGAAATACACTATTCATTTAGACAGTATGTTGTACAATAACATGAACATTGTTTCTATTTTCATATAATATTGGAATAAATAAATGAAAATGATATATTTATATATATATTATAGTTATAGTATAGTTATTATGTCATATATAACACATATTTATATTAAATCCATTCTTAATACATTAAATGTAAATTAGAAATTAATAACATCACTACACTGGGTTGTTGGACATTGTACAGACAAGTAACATTATTATATTCCCAAAAAATAGATAGCATGAACGTATGTGTGATATAATAATATAAAAACTATAATAATGTGGAAAATATATAAATTTCATATAGAAATATTATTACCTTCATTATTTCCAACCATTAAATCCGGTAATATTAAAAATAACGTCATCAATCGCGAGGCGGTAGTCCGTCGTACACAAGAACAATTATTTGATGACACATTTAATGTAATTTTGTGATGTTTTAGGTTTTATCCTTAACATAACAAAATATATGTATATATTATATACTAATTTTATTATATAATCCTTGTATAATAATAATTTAAGGTGGTATAGATTGAAATAATAAAATTACTCATTTTGAAGAACATTAACTCTTACTTGGTTATCTTCATTAGGATTGTACTAATTAATTAATAATTGGGATATATACAAAATATAATACAAATTGGATGATGTAATTGAATTATAGAATTTATTTTTTATGTCTCGGTTGAACAAATGTGGTTTGAAGGTTTAATGAGGGGAGGAAATGTGGTGTGCTTTTATAAGTGTCGTTTTTGGGCCTTTTGTAATTTTTTTAATAGGTTAATAAAATAAAAATTATCAAGTGATCTATATCCAATAATAAAATATTGTGATATTATATGGGATAAAGTCACAATATTGCTTCAAATTTTCTTTTGGGTATTTTTCTAGGTTATTTGGCCCCATAAGATTATATTTTTTCCCTTAAGTAATCGTTATTTTTATTCATTGTGATTAGTTTTAAATAATTTTCACTAATATATTTGGCCAAAAATTAATTAGAATGTATTATAAGTTATAATGTATTATGTTTAAAATAATTTAGTCAAATTTCTGAAATTTCTTTCATTGAAGCGAAAGATTATTTTTTTTCAATTAATCATATAGAAAACAATAGAAAAGGCGGGTTTAAAGATAATATTTTCAAAAAAATAATTTGTTATTTTATATATATTGAACAATTTTTTTTTATGTTCCATAAATTAGAATAATATAAATTTAATTGAAATAATTTTACATTACAAACAAATTAATATATAATATTGTATCAAAAAATATTTCAATGAAATGTCAGTTTTCAATACAATTTTATCGTTTTTAACGATTCATCCAAAAATAAAACATCCTAGTAAATACAAAAAACTTTCCAGAAGATAATAGTAGCATAATTATTTCAAAATATAATTAATATTTGTCAAATGAAATCCATAAAATCATTCAAATTTACTTTAAAAACAAACACATCATTATGAAATGAAAAAATAGCTTTTAGATAAAAAATGATCTCTACATGTAAAATTTGATTTGTTTTTATCAAACATATATCAAATATATAGGATTTATTTTAAAATATTGTTGTATATAAATATTATAAATTCTCTTAGGATAATCTGTTAATTGTCATAAATTTAATTTATTAATATATATAATATTTGGGTGCATAAATATATTATTTTATTAAAAAATACTCCATATTTAATTACTATTTATCTTAATTTATAATAAATTGAAATATTACGATAAATTTTTTATATTTGGATGAAAATTATTTTTTTATATGTTTTTTATTCATATTCATAACCACATTTTTAACATTAAGGATATAATATTTATTTTAGACAATAATTCTAATAGTATTTTGTAAAACAAGCAATTTATTGTAATCCAAGCCACAAATAATGTCATTGATTCATGAAACACAAGATAACTCTATATCATGTGCATTGAAAATTATATAACATATTTAATATATATATAAAATTATATATGTCTTAATGTATCATGATGTTCATGTGTCTTTTATGATTGGTGTCACATGTCGCGTACGCTGTTATAGAAAATTTTAATCTTTTATCTATTTGTAGTGTTACATGGTCCAAGAATTGTGAATTTAAACTATGTGTTCTGACCACTTTGTATCCCATTATTTTCCTAGTTTTCATCACCCCCATTATATCAAAAATCAAATTCCACCTTCTATTTATTCATCACAACCTCTATTAAGGGTACTCCCATTATTGTGTTGGTCCCCTTCCACAATGATTTCTAGAACAATGTGTTCCTTGTTTCAAATTTTTATTCGATATGTAACTATTCCTAAGGTATATATCCCATGCCCATTCCCCACTATCCACCTATAAGTATGACATTTATCTATTAGTACAATAAAATCTAATTGGGTGTACTGTGTATTGGATGTGTGTATGGTATAGGGTCTTCTTGACCCTATTTTCATTATGTGTTATACGTTATTCATACCATATAAGACACTTCATGACAAACAAACCTTTTTGTTCAAGCACAATTTACTTAAACTAGTTGCAACCATAATCTAATATACATGCATCTAAACCATAAATCATTACATTATCAGTACCTAATGATATACTATAGGCTTAACCCATATAACATTGGGATTACATATGTGATAAATATTATGTGACTAAACTAATAGCCACATCACCTAGTGTTAATCTATATCCTTACCCCGTATGAATCCAAGATGCCTCATATGAAAACAAATATATAAACAAAAATTATGTCCAAATTAGACATTGTTATGTTACAAACTAACCCTGTGCTTTGAAAAAAATGACGATTCATATTAAAAGTATGATTGGATTTGATATCTTATCTAGAGAGAATGTCACACATCCGGTGTCGGTCCCTAACCATATAGTGTGTCAGAACTACATGTGGCTTAATACCCATGATCATGGGCTACATAGTGATTCTAGATATTGTAACAAAGGCGTAGTAATAACATAAAATAATTTTAGGGTCTTTACCAATTGTGATAGATAGATATTTAACAAACCATACTTTCATCCAGCATGCCTGATTATAAGTCCGTGTGACCCCTATGGCACACATTATTACATCTAGGATGTTCCCCTATCCATGATTGCATTTATATATTTTTTATTTGGGTTATCATTATCTATATAATAAGAAAATGTACACTCATAGAAATGTGTCCATTAAACATTTTCACAGCTACAATCCTGGGCTAATGCCTCAAAATATCCTAGATAAAATATTGCAGCTAACATGATTGAAAATAGGTCCATGGTAAATCCATCATTTGTTGATAACATCCTTTTCAAGAGTGGGAATAGATTATATTATTGAAATATAGTCAATAGATTTTATTCACACATTGTTAATTCCAAATTTTCAATATATATACTGAATGTTAGAATATTGCATTTCAGATTCATCAAGTAATTCATTATTTCCATTTATTGTGTGGCAGCCATGAAAACACTAGTAACTTGGTACCTATCCCTGTTTCCTACAACTCGTATGGCTCACATAGTCTTAATGTTTAGTGAGGTGTTTTCATATGTAACTTCAAGGAACTCATGTTTTCTCTATTTTTTTGAACTATAAGACCAATATATAGATTTAATTCTAGCCATCATGACTTCATACAATGTGAATGTCACCTTGTAATTGTATTGTGTGACGATGAGCCTTCGTGGACAAAAATTCCTTTCGTATTTTAAGAAATCCATGCCATTCATGTTATTTATGGACATTCCACATATTTGTTTCAAAACCAATATACATATAATCGATGTCTACATCTATTAATGATAAAATTAATCTATTTATTTGTTGTATTAAAAATATTTTGTGTGGTTATGGGTCTCATTGTCCCTGAATTCCCCTGAGGTTACCTATCCTCTATGCCACACACACACCATTGAGAAATCTTCCCCACAGTTCCAAGAACTAAAACCATAAACTATATACATCTATATATCATTGAAATCGTACCTCATAGTATTTACAACTAATGGACTAAAAAATATGACCTTATACAATTTACATCCCCTAGTACAAGTTTTATGACACTAATCTATTTAAAAATTCTTGATCTAACTAATAGGGCTATAAAATAGCAATGTAAATTTGAAAAAAATGTATGATTGGATAAAAATACATATAGAAACCTGGAGAGAAGTCAAACAGTTGTCTGTTAGTCCAGTTTCATGATTGGGGGAAAATCAAGGGTGTAAAAAAAGTTACAAACCCATCGGAATATAAAATGCCCCACATAAAAAACTTGGTTATGGTCATTTGACAATATTTGTTTTGGAAAAAAGGTAGAAGTATTTTTTTTCTCCGACTGCATCACAATATCCTGTATGAGATGATTCCCACTATTAATCCTATTCAAACTCTATGTTACCCTAACCAAACTAGATTTATTCACATCAGTTGACTACAACATTACCGAAAAAAAATAAACTACAAGTTTCTCATCCTTTCCATATGGTATTAAAAAACCTTCTTACCAACATTAATATATTATTTTAGACTACATATACATTTTCCTCACTATATGAAATTAAACATTACATCCACATAATGTTACATAAACCTATGAAGCATTTTATCCCCTCACTTGAGAATCCTCGTCCCCCTTCAATACCAGTCCACATCCCATCATTCATATTCATTGACCATCACCCATCACTTGAGATCAAACATGCCATGATATATGAATATGACTATTTTTGGACTGATACACGTAAAAAATGTGATCAAATTCATAGTGGGATAAATTTTTTATTGTTGATATACATTTAATCGAGCCATCAATTAATCCCCATGTTTTTTATCCTCCATTATTTAGATCCCTGTCATCCCTCGTGTATGAATGACGCCCCTTAGAAAAAAAAGTGTTTCTATACAAATTATATCACCTATATTCTTGGAGTCATGACACGAAGTTCCCCCATCTGCATTTTTAGTGGTCCTGTATTTTGGAGCCTTGTCAATTTTTATCCATATTTGTTTTATCCATCCATGGAAAATAAATAATGGGTTATACATTTTGAACACAACCAGTAGTTATCCTCCACCATATTTCTACCCACATTTAATCTATATCCTATAAATAAAAATTAACACTCTTCATAACACCACATTTTTAGTTAGAATTACATGACCTCAGAATTATTCATTTCTAAACTAGAAAATGTTCTAAAAGAAAGTGAATTTTCAAAGAGGGTCATGATATAACCAAAATATTCCAAGATTGGATGCCCCTGGTTGTCAATAAATGGGACCAAATAATAATTGTCTTACCCATGATTTATAATCCAATAAAAATTATCAATATTAGGATTTTTAATTATTTCCTACATCGATCAAGACTAATGAAAGATTAAAAGATTAATTTTTAGCTGTTTTGTTACAAATATTTAGATGTATATAAAAAAAGAAGGGAATAATTTAGGAACATAATGAATTTAATAATAATAATAATAATGCTAAAGAAGGTAATACACATGTTTTATCCTCCCATTAGTTATATGTAACACAATAATCCCTAAGATTCATCCTAGGTGACTGGGAAAATGATATCAAATATCATCTATCAAGTAACATCTAGGTTCCACTAATGCTCTTATAGAATGTTTTATCTTCCTATAAATAATGTAAAACTCATTCTACATTATTTTCACAATATCAGATTAAATTTGGAACTTGAACACTGGAGATGTATCCTCTGATACCCTTTCCTCATCCTCCACCGACTAATACATCAGTTTTCAGATGATTTCTTATTAATATGTGACCAAAGATTCATGAATGTGTTCCTACTCATATATTTAATAAATCAACTTCTTATCTAGATGACGTTACTTGGTACCAAGACCCTATGATTGATCCATGAGACTTAAACTCTTTTCCCTCATAATTTTCCAACTCAATGAGAAATTATAGATATATTAAATTGAGGCTTATTAAATCCACACTATTGGTCCCCAATCAAACTAACCAATTGCAAATAGATGCCACCCGGTTTGGTAGATCAACATGTGTTTTATGAGTGATGATGTTCTATACACTCATCCATTCCTCAAATAGAATGACTCAATTTTCATATACAATATCTATGCCATATAACATGAATTATTTAGGTGAAAAAATCTCATACTCATGGATGGGCTCCACCAAATAAGTGGTAGTGACATTTATAGGTTGTTCCTCATGAAAGATAATTACCATGTTCGAGGAAAGAACATCATCACCATAACTCTCACTTACAGTTGAATCCTCAGTTACCTCCTTTGGTTTTTTAATAAGATCATCTACCACATCACTCTCATCTACCACATTTCAATGAAATATATCACCCCCCTTCTTTGAGGCCTCATATATAGTATCCTCTACTAGATACACTTCTATGATAGGCATGGTCAGCAATGTCTCATGGATTATCTGTGTTTATAGGAAAAATTCCACAACATCTATTGAGGATTATTTTTCAAAATACACATATTGCGGATCATCTATTAAATGCCTTGATACCCCAACAACATATATAACCTTTTTAAATGAAAAAACCATTTTCATAAACACTTCACCATACATGAGAATCTCTATAGATAGAAGAGATAAAAATGATTTGAATATTCAATTCAGTACGGGTTAGTTAGGAATCAATTAAAAAAAGAAAAAAATGGAAGTAAAATATGAAAAGTATAAAAGGAATATAATAATGGACCATTAGGACATGAAACTCATCGCGGCTCATGTTAAATATCCATGTTTTCTAATGCTGATCTAGAACCATAGTTGTTTCTACTACACCAACAAATGTCATGCTTTATGTGACTAAAGTGCCACATCGATACCTTGCTCCCTCCACATCAAGGGTTGGGGATAACATGGAATAAAAATAATGTTCATCATGAACATCCCCTTACTCAAATCAATCTAATTCCTTCCATAGTGAATAGTATTATTTATCAATTTCAAGGAGAGGAAATAGTTCAAAGAATAAAATATCATAGAATTTATGAGATCAGCACTAGGCCCCCTCCCATGGGATTTTATATACATTTAATTACACAAGGGATCCTATTCATATAGTTCCTCTCACTAGTTTGCACCATTATCCATTTTCTAAATATGATGTTTTTGGGATTAAGGCATTCTGAAGAGCACCATTACACAGATACTCAATTTACTAATGATACTATAAAAGTGTGTCAAGTATTCCGGCATTTCCATAAATTTAATTTCCTTAACTCGAGGAAGATGGAGTCCATTCAACACATGAACCAGTATTGTGAGACATATTACATCAATCTGAATATGTTTCCATGTACCATGAATAGATGTGAATGTCTTATAGATCCACTAACTCTCTTATGCATTTGGGGAAATAGTGACATAAAAAATATTTTGGATATAATGATTCTTCACCAAAATGTGGAATGGTTCCCCCAAAATATTCTTAGTGATTCACATTTATCTGAATGATTTATTCAAAGGAGTCTTATTCCTGTTGATGCACTACTCCCAATGTATTCCAAATTTAACAAACTGTTAATTTTTAGCTTTCCGATCAGTTTTCAACATGATCGACCAACTTTTTCTCCATAGAGATCTCATATTGATGCTCTACCATAACATGTAGTATGGGTGCCTACCTCTTCAATCCATGTCACCATTATTCACATCATTTATGTGGATTATAGTCCCAACCAACAGTCTATCTAATCATGAAAACCCACATTTCATGTGTTTTATAGAGATAACTCAAAAACCCCTACCATCTCCCACATAAACATGCACCATTATTACCATTTAACCAATTGGTGATATTCACTGGGTATCCTCATATAATCAATTGTGTCTTGATTTTGGTTTCATATAATATTCATTCAAAATCATTATGATGTGTACTAAATAGATATAACCTTGAATTCCACAAGAAAATGAATTATCCCTTCGGAAAAGTCTTAGACCTACGAAAACTATTGTAAGAACACATATATTCTTTTCAGGAATGTATCTTGTTTTTAGGATGTTTTAAGGAAAAAAGAATAGAAGGGGATTTACTACTTACATGTTGTGTAAAACTCTAAACAGGTCATGTACCTAACATGCCACATATTGCCATGTTTTTACCAGGTAATGACCGAATACATTAGTGTGTGGTAACCTAGTAGTCCCAATTATGTAAGGTTCAAGTTGAGGCTACTAGATGTAATGTATTGTTAATGAACAAGATGGATCTTTTTCATTTTATTTGATATATCAGATGGGGGTCTCATATCATATCTAGATCCATATTTTTCTCTCTTTGTTTCATACATTGGTTCTCTAGAACATAAAATGATGTTTAAACCCAATAATATCTGAACAAGATTCGGTCGAAACTCATTTAGGTGTGTTGGAATTACAGTAGTGTGTTCTAAAGCCCTCTTTATGCCTTCATTCAGATTCATAATCTCTTGTGATTATTTCAAGGTTGAGTGTTTTCCCATTTTTTTATATCTACACTAATCTAGGATGATTCAAAGGTAAAAATTGAATTTTATCAATCGTATGCCATCATGGTAGGTGGTTTCTTCCATTCTCTATTTTTCGTTAGATTATATATTATAAAAGTGATACATGCCGGTGTTTTGAGTATTTTTATTTAGAATTTAATCATATTATTACCTACTAATGTTTGATTGATTGATAAATTGTTGTTTCTTATGTGTATGGTTAGATTACTTGTCTAAAAGTCACCCCATTGGTGTGTTTCCATTAATTGATTTTTATGCTCATTTGGTCAAGGTTTCCTTTGAGGCATACATTGTTTTCAATTCCTTTTTTTATTAGAATGATGTTTGATAATAATAAGTTCTTGTGATATGCTTTGAAAATGTTTATCCATTTAGTAGTTATAGAGTACTTGAGTAACATTGATATAATATGTTCGCTATTGTTTCCAATGTCCCATGAGTGACTTGGACACGAAATACTAAGGGGGCTTCCAAATTATTCAGATAGGACCATGAGAGTCAAAGTGTAGATGATTGACCCAATGGGATGAGAGTGTGAAAGATTTCTTAGAGGGTCATTAATGTTATGTAAACTGGAGGGGATTAGGTTTTCAGAGCTTCATCAGAGAGTCCGTATTTAATGAATTGATTATATGATTAGACCAGAAGGGTTATACATTGTGAAATTTTTACATATGGTCATTTGTGAATAATTTAATTATTTTTTCTAGTATTCCAAGCCAAATTAAAATATTGGTTTTGAGCATAACTGTTTATTTAGAAAGTATTCTAAGACAACTGTGTTGTTACATTACACGGGGGATACAAATCCTAGGATAGATCTCGAGGTTACATTATTTAATGGGTGAATAAGAAAAATTAAATGAATGTAATTGAAAACAACTAGATTGTTTACTTTTTAGTACATCTTAGTTTATTGCTTCATTTTCCATATTATCATTTATATATATTCCCTAACAGATAGGAATGGATGTAAAATGGTTTCCTACTAATATTCTTATCACACCTTTTTTGGGTCATTATTTTGATACCAAGTAGATTATTTCATTTTAGCTAGAAATTAGGGAATGTTCTCTTATTCATCAGGTACTTGATTTTTGTTGGATATGGAGATAATGTGACCAAGTTGAGGATTGTGAAGAAGTTAGAGTTTACTTTTTTTTTGTTTTATTTAATTGTATTTTATTTCTAAATTTGTGACAGGTTTTGTCTTTTTTAATATACAAATATGTTAAGAGCCATATATATATATATATATATTCTAGTTGTTCTGTTAAATTTTTTACTCCTTGGTTTACTTCTTATATATGGTATGAATGCTTATAATATTATTTTATTATTAATTATAATATGTATATTATGATTTTATATTAGATGCATGTGTTGATTCATAATTCCATGAAGGATTAATTAGGATGATTCAGACCTTTCTGGGAACACCACATCTTTCATTGATTATGGAAGAGTTGACACATGCATTCTAGCAGTAGCATTCTCCCACATTTTCATGTGATGGGGGACTAGTGGTTATCAAGTCAGGGTTAGGGTACATGCTTTCTATATTTAAGCATCTGGAGACACCTCCTAAGAGGATTATGATGTATGAAGCATACATGCTATGTGATTCATTCAAAATAAGATTGGTTATTGTTTCAAATGAAAAACATCATTAGGATGTGGATAGAGAGGAGTTTCAGAGGACCTTATATGATTACTTCTTCCATGATACATTTAGGGCCAACTGATCCTGTTACATAATGAATTTGTAGTAGGGTGCTCTTTTAGTGATGGATTACTCTTCTCAATTTACATGGACTCAGTTCATCACACCAGTTCATGGGGGAGACAAGTTTTTACTAGATAAGATAATTGATTATGGTCTTGAGTATGACATCTAATTGAAGGTCAAGGTTTTCACGTTGAATTTGGATTCTTATATATTAAACTAGACACTATTTATAGAGTAAAATTTGAGGAGTTTTGGAGCTTCGAGCTAGTTTGGTTCACCATTCATGGTAGGTACACCTTCAACTAATAGTAGGAAGTACCACATGGAGCCTTTTTGTGATGATTCTAGTGACATGGAATAATTTTCAGGTATCCAGGTGCGGTGGTTACTATGTGGCGAGAGTGGCAATATTATACAATACTATCTGAGATTCCCATTTGAGTACCTATATTGCAGCAAGATGGGTCATTTTCTATGCTTTATCTAGATTTTGTCACCAGCAACTAGTGATAGGGGATCTGTAATGACTCCTCATACAAAACCAGGGCCACCAGCTCCTCATCAGTTAGAGAACATGAGATCTTCTAGATGTTCAGGCTGAAGTGGTAGTCATAACCATTGTATAAAGATGACATGTTTTAACTGATAGTTGGGTTTATTAGCTCAGTGTATCCATGAAAGGACATAAGACATAAGTACATGCCAGAAATGTGGGATAAAACATACCCACCAGAATCAGGCTCCCAGAACCGCTACAGTTAGAGGTATTATTCTAGTTTTCTCAGTTTTAGCATCTGACTATTTTGATATAAGGGATTCCTATAGTTTTATATTTTTCACTTTTTTCCAGAGCCATAGGCTCTGTATCATAACATATGATTATGTTCTGTGACTAGAAACACTGTTGAGGATTAGAACAAATATTGTAATTCAATGAAAGGAGTTCCATTGAGGTTGGTGGCTGTCAGTTATTATGGGATCTCTATGTCTAAAATATGACATTATTTGATATCATTATTAGAATAGGAATGTTTTTATTGTTTCAACCCCTTTCTTATTCTGATCATCATAGGGTGAGTTTGACGTCACTAGATGGTAGATCATTTATACACAAGGGAGAATGGGATGTCCATGTGAGTAGAGCTAGACCTAGGAATTAGGGGTTGGGAGGAATCAGAGACATTATTTCCTTTCTATATCTATATGAAATGTCAACTTCATAAATGGGATTTCCTCTAGTGGTGGATGGTTTCAGATATTTTTTCCCTGAAAAATATTTTGGTTTACATCCAGAGTGAGAGGCCTATTTTTTCTACTGAGTTTCTGCCAAGAGAAACACCAATGTCCATTAATTCATATAGAATGGATACAAAATAATTTTAAATGCATAAAAATCGGTTAAAAGAGTTTTTGAAAAAAGATACCATCTGCCAATGAACATATCCTCAGGTTCCACCAATCCATTTTGTGAAGAAGGTGGATGGTATCCTCAAAAATTTTGTTAATTATGAAAAGTTGAACCAGTTTACGGTCAAGAATCAATTTCACATGATGATGAATGATGATATATTTCATTATATTAATGGATCTTGGGTTTTATCAAAGGATGAATTGAGATCTCGTTATCATTAGTTTTATTTCAGCCCATCAAATATAACTCTAACTACTTTTCGTAGCAGATATGTTGTATAAAAGTTTTTGGTAATTCTATTCGGTCTTTCGAACACGCAGATAGTATTCATTTAACTAATTAAATGGGTGTTCCATCCTTACATGGATTATTTTTTGGTAATGTTCATGGATGATACCATGGTGTACTCTAAAACATGATATGTCCATTCCATCCATATTGATATCATATTGATTAAACCAATGGAACATCAATTATATGGTATGCTCTAAAAGGATCTACTTTTGGATAGACCAAATTCATTTCTTAGGTCATGATATCTCAGTGAAAAGTGTATGAGTAGAACCAGATAAGGTACGAGTGAAAGTTTCTTAGGATAATCTAAAGAACATCATTGAGGTACATTGTTTTTTGGTTGGTTGTTTACTATAAATGCTTCATTCCAGTCTATAAACAATTAGAAGTGACAGTGACAGTATTTATTATGAAGGGCGGGAAGCACATGTGGATAGACTCATGTGGTTGATCATTTCCTGAGATTATAGTGAGAGGGACTTTAGTATCGATACTGATTTTTCTGGAACCATATAAGAGACACAATTTTTACTGTGACACGTTATGTATCAGGATGAGATGAGTGCTTATGTAGGGGGAATGAGTTATTTTGTATGGGTCTCTACTGTTGAGGCCATATGAGGGGAACTACACTACAGAGGAGCTCGAGTTATCCTTGGTTGTTCAGGCGTTGAGCTGTTAGTGACATTATAATTTTGAGGATAATAATGTGGTATACACTTACCACAAAAGGCTCATATATTACATTACTTTTTTGGTCTGAATTTCAAGCCGCGAAGGTGGGTTGAGTATCTTCAATATTTTTTCTTTGAGCATGCCTACACATATAGGAATGGAAATGTTGCGCATAATTCTTTGAGTAGGGGGACTCATATACATGTAATTAGTCAGGCTAGCAGTGGGTGGATCCTTTTGAATTTATTGTCTATGAATCATTTGGAGGTGCAAAAAAACTGAAAAAAGGTGCTTCTTTCTTTAGTAGTTGTTATCTCTACTATACTGTATTGAATGAAAATGTGGTAGCTGTCAGAATCTGAAGGCTTATTTCAATATGATAGTGTGTCTGGAGAGGACCATAAACCTGGGTGGAACATAGGTGAGGATGATGTTTTTCATTTCAATTGGTGGATATGGGTATTAGAAGACATACACAATGAGTTTTTTCGATATTTTCATTCTTAATTATTGGACGATCATCCTAGTATCAACATGCTGTATCGATATCTACATCATCATTATTGGTGGCGAGGTATAAAGAGAGATGTATCTATATTTTTGATGAGATTTTCCACCTATCAGTAGGTGAAGGTGGAGCATCAATGATCGACATGGCTATTATAAAAGTTATCCATTCCCTAGTGGAATTGGAATAATGTCGTGATAGATTTTATGATGCTTTTACCATGTTCACATTGAGGAAATAATGATGTATGGGTTATTTTTGATAGACTCACACATGTTTCATATTTATTTATGATAATTAAATCATTGAATGACGATGAAATTTGAAATTTATACATCTTAATGACAACACATTTTTCATGTGTATCCACACACTATCATTTTAGATTGGGATAGCTGGTTTAATTATCGTGTCTAGATGGTATTATAGAGGGTTTTTGGTAAACATGTACTAATGAGTACAACATACCATACTCATATAGAGGGCCTACCCGAGTGTAAAATTTCAGTTTTGGAGGAAATTCTTTGATCATGCGTCCTGGGTTTTTAGGGAATTGGGGAGAGACACATACCCCTGTTGGAGTTTTCCTTCAACAATAGTTTTCAGGAAATGATTCATATGGAACCTTATGACGCGTTGTACGTTAGTCCAATACTATCAAAAATATGTTAGATTGGGGCAGGAGATGTAGCTATGTTGAGTCCTTCTCCTGTCCAAGAGACAAATGAGCATATGCAGTTCATTTAGAAGTGGATGGATACTAGACTGTCTCATAAAAAACTTATGATAATCAAGGTATAAAACCTCTAGAGTTCAAGGATGGATATCTGGTTTTCCTTCACATCACACCGAGGTTGTGAAATATTCAGATTAGGATATAAGGGATTCTTTCACAGAGATAAATTAGTCTATTTCAAGTTTGGTAGAGAGTTGGTCTGGTTTCCTATCAGTTGTAGTTGCCTCATATGTATTATTCTATGAACAATGTCTTTCATGTTTAACTATTGTAGAGACTCGTATCTTGACGTACATAGACATTACATTACTTTTGCGGAATACTTAGTATATCACAAAAACACACACACAAGGACCGTAATAGTTTAGTGTCTTTGGAAACTCGGAATATAATCTTCTAATCATGGTGAAAGATCTTAAACATCTCCCATAATGATCTTCCTTTTTTTTACCTAAAACCTTTCTTTATATCCTGGGTAAAATAAAACATAAAAAGGGTGAGCTCAAATGCTCAGTAAGGGTAAACAAATGAATTATCAATCACATCATATTCATAAGAACATATATTTTGGAAATCTTAACCTGCAAAAGAGATCATAATTTCATAACATGGGATAAATCATAGTAGTGAAATGTGATCCCAATAATCATAACATAAAACATGAAACTTTGTGGCATAAACACATAATCATATAGAATCATTTCTTATTAGTCAAGACTCATTTCCAAGACTATCATAGTGGACAAAGTCCCTTTCTGAATCGAGTTCACTCCTCGTTTCAGTCCTGTTTTACTTAACCGGTATAACCTACCGTTCTAGCCATGTCTATCTCATGAGATATAAAATCTTTACCCAATGCATTATAGGGAGATATAGGTCCCACCCATTCATAATTATACCATTCTTATGTGTTCCAAAAAACAATAAATCATACATCATTGCATAACCCATGTAGTAAAAATGGGAATCTTAAACATCATGACATCATAAAACAACTCATATAAGATAAAGAAATTCATAAAAATAATTCCATCACAACATAATCAAATCAATGTAATAATAGGGATAGAAACATAACCCTTTATTATCTTAGATGGAATATAATTTTGATAAAACACTTGAACTCCATTCTTGAGGAAAATATCCTTTTACTTCAAAAACACTTTCCTTTCATTAACATGTTATAAAATTTTAAACTAAAAGAAGTTGATTAAAAATAAACTTTAAAACTTGTAAAGGAAGCTTCTTGGAAATAATGTTTTAAAAATCCATTCATGCCGTATAAGGTAAAAAAAACACTCTTCTCATACTTTTGTCAGAAAAGTCAAAAAAGTACCTCGTACGAAAAACGACAAAAGATTCCTTTCATATCTTTTACAAAAAACTCAAAGAAGGGTAAAATTGGATATAAACTATTGTAGAATATATAAATATTACATATTGAGGAAACATGGATGTGGATGATAAAATACACCCTAGTAAATTCCAAAGTATAAACAATCTCGGATAAAAATGAGATTGTGATATTTCTCTTACCTTAGGTCCGATATGCTTCGTAAGTGTCCGAACCTCCAATATAATGATTTAAACAATGTTATTGACCTATTCAAGAATCATAATTATTGTTATGATATCATATATGTTCATATTCTTATCTTCTTATTAGTAATATTTCATTACTACTTGTTATTCAGGTGTTTATTACTTTTTGTTCTTATGCGTGTTTGTCGAATAAATTCTTATTCATATCATTAGGTTATAGATACATTATTTCCAGAATGGTATCAATGAAACATATATAATATTCATTCATACAATTAATTTATATAATCATTATTAAATGAATATCATGTAGAACGAGTCGCATCACATTGTGGAGACGGTATTCCGTACATACGCACGAGTGATGATATCATTCCTATGATCGTGGAATTTTATTGGAGTGTATGTGTACTATTTAAGAATCAATATCACTTTATAATAGTCACATATAGTCATTATTTACACCATTATACCCATCCATGTAAGGTGGTGGTGGAAAATAGATTACACCACGGCGTGGAGACGGTATTCCGTACGTACGCATGCGCGGTGATTTCCTTTTTCCGTAGGATGGATAGAAGATTAATTAGATTTGTTTCATATTTATAATAAAATATAAGTACATAAAAAAATACTGATGTTATTACTTTATCATGAAACAACTAAAGAAGAAGAAGTTGAAGAAAAAAGAAATTGAAAAAGATCGGTAATAGATATTACCTCTTTTTGACGAGCCTTCACTTAACCTCCACTTAAAGAACTAAGGATGGTCTTTGAAGAAGACCAGGACCTCTAGGATGATACAAGGAAAGTGTAGAAGATATTTTTTCAGGGGTTGGCCGAGCTTTAATGCTCAAATTGGTGTGAGGAGGAGAGGGAGGAGGTTCCCTTTTATAAGGGAGGAGAGGGGCACCTTAGGAAAATCACAAAATATTATTTTATATTAAGGTAAAATTCGGTTTATAATGGTTCAAAGGGTCTTATTTTGAAGATAAAGTGGGGATGGGTTGAAATAATATCATCCAATAGGATTTATACAAGTTTAGGTTATTATTTTAACCTTATCAATTAGATTTAACTGTAAGTTAAATAATTTAACTTTTACCGTGTCTTTTTGTTTTCTTACACTATATGGTTAATAAACGTACCATAAATAGCCAAACGAACCCCAAGTTGTTTATTAATATTATATATATCATTATCTAAGTTATTTGGCCGAACCTTAGATTTTTAGGAATTAAATAAAAATTAATAATATAATATTTGTTTTAAAAAACTAATTTATGTCAATTTTGACACTATTTGGTACATGATTTTTATGAAATTCATAACAGAATGATAAGTTCGAACCAAGTTACTAATATCACCAATAACATGACATATTAACCTAGAAAATAAATTTAAGTCATAAAAAGTCTCAAATTACATTTATTTGGGCATTTATAAAATCAATTATGTCAATCTTTATTTAATAAGACAATTACTGGATCATCTTTGTGTCATAATAAATGATAATAATTTAATCCCTAAAAATTCTAAATAAATTCCTATGATGTAGATAATTGTATTAGATTTCCTAAGACTATTCATGTTTGAAGTTTCGTGGTGTTTATCACTAAAGTAAAATTATTATACTTACAAGATTCAAGAAAGTGACATGTTGTCACATTCTTTGGTTTTAATAATAATTAAATTATTTTCAAGGAAAAAAGTCCATAAAATGAATCTAATCCGACCCTTAGGATATATGGGTCTACTTTTAGCCATCCAATAGGATTTTTCCAAGTGTTAGGGTAATTTTATAATCTTATATTTACACTTAATTACCCGACTTTCCTTTAACTATAGTAAATAAAATTTATCGTAGTTACTATTCTCAATGCCCAAAAATAAAAAGTAGCTTATTAACATAATTTTGACCCACTGATTACAAATATGGAATCAATTTTTCCAAATTCAATACACAAAAGAAGAAGAAATTAAATTAAAATTAATCTCGTTGTTGAAAGAAAACGGGTTTTTCTTTAAAACATTGCAAAAGATTGAATTGATTTAACCTAAGAATTCAAGGTAAAATCAATGCTAATGACATAAATTATATTAAATGGTAAGAAAATATTCTATTTATACTTTAAAACCATTCAATATTATAATTTAACCACATAAGATATTACGATGAAAAAAGTTGTTTTTAATTAAAATATAGCGTGTTTTTACTATTCATTAAAATGTGAAAGTTATCGGAAAAATATCAAAACATTATCTAATGTAAATTTTTATATCCTGATTCAAAAGAAGAATTTTATTTTGTCAAACTGAACTTATAAACATGTCAAAAACTAGATTTAAAGTGTGTGCGCCATCAAAAGGCGGCAAAACTGCATTTTTTTAAAAATACTTATTTTACCCGAAAAATTTATTTTGTTCTTATACCATGTTTTAGAAATGTGTAAGATGAATAATAATGTTATAAAATTCAAAATTTAGTTAACACTATTCATAGAGGCAAGTTTTAATAATATTTTAATAGCATATCGTTGTTTAGTGAAACTCAGTATTGCGGACTACACACGCTATCGAGGATGATCGTGATTGCGTGTAATGAAAGGCAAGTCAAGGATTCATGTTGTGCAAGCTTCTTTTGGTGTAGCGTACAACCCAAGACATTAATGAAATTAAAAAGAATATTTTTCATAAAATCTCGGGGTGTTACATTCTACCCCCCTTAAAATGAATTTCTCCCTCGAAATTCATCGGGGTTATAAATGGTTTACTACTTGAAAGTTTTTTTAATAGAAACCCACATCATAAAAAGGAATACCAAAACCAATCTTTAAAAGAAAAAGTATGAAACGTAACAGTTACCCAAATAAAATAATCACTGGGTTTCCACATAGGTGAAAATATGGATATGGAAGAGAAATCTAACCATCATGTTCTAATGGAGAGTGGTAGAGAACATGGCTATGGAAAAGCCAACAATCACAAAGCTAGAAATTTCTTAGAAGATATGTCCTTTATGACTATTTTTTGATCACTCCCCCCCCCCCACAGTTTAATAGATAAAACACACATGTGATCAAAATGATCATCTCTTGGCCATCCCATACATCATCATCTAAGAGGAACTCTGTAATGCCCCGACCCTAGTTACCCAGAGTCGGTGCATTATTACATAACATTGGCATGATCACAAGAAAGATCAAATCTCGAAAGACCGATTGGTTTAGTAGCCTTGGAAACACTAGATATATTCATAAGGTTTTACATTACATTTCAAAGTGAAAAACTACTACTACAACAAAGACTTCATATCCACACTATTAACCCCTCATAATATCCCTGCAAGTCATTCATAATTTACTTCTTCACTACCTGGGAAAAATAAAACATAGAAAAGGGGTGAGCTCAAATGCCCAGTAAGGATAACAATACAGCGGAACATTCAAAATAATCATAAACATTTAAGGCAATGAATTACTAAAACAAAAGCCTTTTAAAATTGAACTTCAAAATAGTATGGCAAAAGTAATATGAAATAATGCAATTTACTTATTCACATGGATATTCTACTAATCGAATAATCACATGCAATATCAATAACCACTTTCATAATGTTGGAATGCATAATGCCAGACTATCATAACCACATAGCCAAGGCCTCGTGCCAAGACTACAAATAAGATTTTGTCAAGGCCTTGTGCCAAGACACTAGTTTGTCTCATTAGACCTACCGATGCATCGAGGAGCTATAGCGGGCTCCACCCGTCACTTATTAAGTCCAATGCATTCCCATATGAAAAGGTTTAAACATAACATAAACATTCGTATTAAAACTAGCATACGAAATGTCAATAATTTCACCATAAACTATGAATGGTATAAAAATAGCACATCCATATTCAAACATATCACAAAACCTTCAATACAATATAGAAGTTTTGTATCATAATATATCAACTTCAAATAATCTTAAAATCCATCAAAGGTTGTTGACGTAGATGAAATCAAAATTCTTTTTAAAGAAGTATCTCCTTTTATTTTGAAATCATTTAAGATCCATATAAAATAAAACATTTTCTTTGAAAATATTCTTATAAGCTTGTAAGGAAAGCTTTGAAGATTTTATAACGGCGTAAAATAACCGCACCCGCCGTATAAGTTAAAAAAAACATTCTTACCTCAATTCTGTCGAAAAGGTTAAAAAGGACCTTGTTTTGAATACGACCGAAAGATTCTTTTATAAACCTCTTATAAAAAGTCAAACAAGGGTATAAATGAATTTAACCCGTATTCTTGTAAATAGTAAAAATGTTTTGAAATACATTTTTAAGAAACATGGATGTGGATGATAAAGAGATCCCAGTAGATTATTACGTATAAACAACCTCGGATAATGAAGAGATTGTGAAATAACCCTTACCTTGTACTTTTCCTTGGTTGGGGTAGGTTAACCTCCTGTATAATAGTGAAATAATTGTTACTAAATTATACAAGAATCATATACATTAATATGATATCATATATGATCTTTTAATATTGATTTGATAATAATATCTTAGTATTATCGTCGATTCGGGTGTTAACTTACTCATTTTATTTATATGTTTTGTTACATAAGTCATGTTTGTTGTATCTTATTCATATCCAGAATGATATCAAGTCCTTAAACATCATTTTTAAATCATTAAATGATAATTATACTTGAATGGATACGATGGAAAATGAATCTCATCGCGTTCGTGGAGACGGTAGTCCGTACGTACGCACGAACGCTACTTCCATTTAATTTTTATTTTAAAAGAATCGAATACCAATGATACATAGGTATATTACTATTCCAGTATAATATAATATTTTATACATGTTACTTATGTTCATTAACACCATCCTTTATACGTTCCATGTGTGGTATGAACGAGTCATATCATTTTAAGGGGGCGGTAGTCCGCACTTCCTCAAATGAAATTATCGTATGTATATACAACATGAAACGAATAATGGTATGAAATAAAATCGAATTACAGAAGCTTATATATAAAATATATATCATTAATATCATATTTAATTATAGTGCCATCATAATGGACACCATGAGAGGCGGTAAGATGTATTTGAACAATCATCGTTTCGTGAGGCGTTAGTTTTCCATCCACAGAAACATTATGTTCATCATCCATTAGATGGAGTTGTGTGTTTGTGTAGTTTGAATCCTTATTATAACAACATCCTAGTATATTGAGGATACTGGTGTTGTTACAAAAGAAAGGAAATAAAAAGAGTTTGGGGGTTGGATAAACAAAATAAAGGAAAATAATTTAAGAGAAATCGTTACCTTTAATTTAGGTAACTCACTTTGGTTGGAACCAAAGGACTTCTTGAAATGATTTATGCCTAAGGGGAAGCTTCAAGGAGGAGGAGAGGGATGTGGGGAGCTTAGTTGGGCAGAGTTTGGACGAGCCAAGTGGCTTGAGAGGTGTGAGGAATGAGTAGAAGTGGTCTCCTTTTATAAGGGAGAGGAGGGGCTCTTTAGGAAAGAGTGAAAGTATTACTTTATAATATAATTATATTCGGTTTATAATGGTCCAAAAATCATTGAGGTAGAAGATAAGATGACTAATATTCTAAATAACATCAACCAATAAGAATTGGACAGGTTTTGGATAATATTTTAATCATTATAATATTATTTATTTCAATGATTTATTAATGAGGTAAACATTGCATCATTATTGTGTCATTAATAATTTAACTTATTTGATGTCTAAAAATTATAAATAAAATATCATCATGTAGGAAATCGTTTTATCTTTCTAATGAATATTTATAATCGAAAATCCAACATATATAAACCTATGTAAAAATTGTTCTTCTAAAAGATGTAAGCTTATGCCATTTTTATTTTTATTTTAACTTTATTAATATAATGTGTCCCTACCACATACAAGTGGCTCCAAGGGGTCCCCAAATTGACCCAAGGATGCCCATGGTCGGGTATGTGTCCACCAATAAGGTTAGGACACGTTTTAGGGTAATTTTGTATTATTATAATATTATTTTTTAACCCTTATTTACCAGATTTATCCTTTAACCATGGTAAATAAAATATTTACCACAGTAACTATTCAAAATGTCTAAAAATAAAAGTTACCTATTTACACAATTTTAACATCCTGATTCCAAATATGGAATCCATTTTCCGAAATTCAAAACACAGAAGTGGCAGAAATTAATTTAAAATTAATTCCCGCTGTCAAAACAAAAGGCGTGTTTTTAAGAGATAATAACTATAAAAAGATTTACACTTGTTTATGTTCGGTTTCATTGTAAAATTATGTCCAATGACCAACATTATATTAAATGGTAAAAATATATTCTAAATATACTTTAAAACCACTCAAATTCACAATTTATCACTATTAATTATTTTGATTAAAAAAGTTTTTTTTAATTAAAATTTAGTAATTTTCACTATTCATCAAAATATAAAAGTTATCCGAAAAGTACCAAAATTTCACCCTAGGCTAATTTCAATATTCCGAATCCAAAAATGAAGTACATTTTGAAATATAAAATATATATGATTTCAAAAAGTAGGTATTACTATTCACAACGGCTAGTTTAATTAGTTGTGGTGTGTGTTAGAACTCGAGGTTGCGTACAACACACGCTATCGATTATTCGAAGGGAAACGTACCGTGGAAGTTTTGGGTTGTTACATTCTCCCCTCCTTCAAATAATTGCGTCCTCGCAATTTCTAGGGTATTACTGCATAAAAAGACTCGGGTGGTTCTTCATCATAAGTTCCTCGGGTTCCCACGTTGCCTCTTCCATCTTATGATTTCTCCACAAAACTTTTACCAGACGCGTCGTCCGGTTTCTCAGTACTTGTTCTCTTGTATCAAGAATCCTGACGGGCTCTTCGCAATAAGACAGATCGGGTTCCAGTTCTAATTCCTCATAGGTGAGTACATGCGTTGGGTCAGGCATGTATTTTCTCAACAGAGATACGTGGAACACATCGTGAACATTGGAGAGACTTGGCGGCATTGCCAATCGGTAAGCTACAGCCCCAATTCGTTCTAGAATTTCGAAAGGTCCGATGTACCTGGGACTCAATTTACCTTTCTTACCAAAAACGTATGACTCCCTTCCATGGAGATACCTTTAGGAAAACATGATCACTGACTTGAAATTCCTAATCCTTCCTTCGATTATCGGCATAGCTCTTCTGCCTACTTTGAGCTGCTTTGATGTGATTTTGGATTACTTTCACCTTTTCCACCGTTTCCTCCACCAGTTCTGGGCCTACAAGTTTTCTTTCACCAACGTCATCCCAACAGGTTGGTGTACGACATCTCTTTCCATATAACGCTTCATATGGTGCCATCTGTATACTCGAATGGAAGCTATTGTTATAGGAAAATTCTACCAGTGGTAAATATTGATCCCACATACCCTGAAAGTCAAGTGAGCAAGATCTCAACATGTCTTCTAAGGTTTGAATAGTCCATTCTGATTGTCCGTCTGTCTGAGGGTGGTAAGCAGTGCTCAAATGAAGTTCAGTATCCAGGGATTTCTAAAGACTTTTCCAAAATCTTGAAGTAAAACGGGGATCACGATCAGAAACAATCGATAGGGGTACTCCATGATGTCTAACAACTTCATTAATGTATAGTCTTGCTAGACGTTCCAGGGGTAGATCTTCTCTTATAGCAAGAAAATGTGCTGACTTGGTAAGACGATCAACAATAACCCATATTGCATCGTTCCTTCTAGGAGTCTTTGGTAGCCCCATGACAAAGTCCATCGTAACATTGTCCCATTTCCACTCCGGTATGGGAAGAGGTTGCATGACTCCTCCAGGCTGTTGCCTTCCAGCTTTCACTTGTTGACAAACCATACATCTTGACACAAAATCAGCAATCTCCCTCTTCATGTTGTCCCACCAAAAATGTTCCTTCAAATCTCTATACATTTTGGTGCTCCCAGGGTGTATAGAGAAATTGGAACTATGAGCATCATCCAGCAATTCCCTTTTTAGATCAGGTATATTGGGAACACAATGTCTCTTCCCGAATTTGAAAATTCCATCTTCATACACAAAGTATCTCAATCTACCATCATTCACAGCTTTAATTTTCTTTTGGAATTCTTCATCATCGGTCTGAGAACTCTTAATCCTTTCTAGTAAAGATGGTTTGGCAACCATTTGAAAAAGCATTGATGTTTCACCTTCCCTGGTTATTCCCATGTCTATCTTCACTAGATCCATGAAAATTGGATCCCTTTCAATTCTCATATTGTTCAAAACTCCATGGTCTTTTCTACTCAAAGCATCTTCCACCTTGTTTGCCTTCCCTGGGTGGTAGTGTATCGTACAATCATAATCCTTGAGTAATTCAAGCCATCTCCTTTGCCTCATGTTGAGTTCTTTTTGTGAGAAAATATACTTCAAACTCTTGTGATCAGTATAAATCTCACATTTTTCACCATAGAGGTAGTGCCTCCATATCTTCAAAGCAAAGATCACAGCTGCTAACTCAAGATCATGAGTAGGATAGTTTTGTTCATGAATTTTCAACTGTCGTGATGCATAGGCAATAACTCTATCATTCTGCATAAGGACACAGCCAAGTCCTTTCTTCGATGCATCACTATAAATAACGAACCCATCATTCCCCGATGGTAGAGTCAATATAGGAGCATTGACTAATCTTCTCTTCAGTTCTTCGAAACATTCTTCACACTCTTTTGTCCAAACAAATTTAACCCCTTTACGTGTGAGCTTCGTTAATGGGTTAGCCAATCGGGAAAAATTCTGGACGAAACGTCGATAATAACCTGCCAGACCAATAAAACTGCGTACCTCAGTTATACTCGTAGGTGCTGGCCATTCTTGGATTGCCTTGGTCTTAGAAGGATCAACAGAGATTCCATCTTTTGAGACAATATGGCCAAGAAAAGAAATCTCCTGAAGCCAGAATTCACACTTGCTAAACTTCCCATATAATTCATGCCTCCTCAGAGTCTTCAAGATAATGCGCAAGTGATTTTCATGATCGTCGTAGGTTTTGGAGTATACCAAGATATCATCAATAAATACCACCACAAATTCATCGAGATACTCCTTGAAAACTCTATTCATCAGATCCATGAATACATAGGGTGCATTAGTCAATCCAAACGGCATTACAGTAAACTCCTAATGCCCGTACCTGGTTCGAAATGCTGTCTTCGGAATGTCTTCCTTATTTACACACAACTGATGGTATCCAGATCGAAGGTCAATCTTTGAAAAGTATTGAGATCCATGTAGTTGGTCAAATAAATCATCAATACGAGGTAGGGGATACTTGTTCTTTATCGTTACAGCATTGATCTCCCTGTAGTCAATACATAACCTCATAGATCCATCTTTCTTTTTAACAAAAAGAACAGGGGCTCCCCATGGAGAAACACTAGGGCGAATAAATCCCTTATTACTCAATTCCTCTAGTTGTTTCTTTAATTCGACTAACTCTACAGTGGCCATTCTATAAGGGGTCTTCGATATAGGCCTTGATCCAGGAATCAAATCAATAGAAAACTCAACTTCTCGTTCTGGAGGATGTCCAGGTAAATCTTCCGGAAATACATCTACAAATTCTTTCACAACAGGTACATCCTCTATTTGAACATTCCTTTCCTCACCGACAGTAATTTCATTCTCTTCCTCCCCAATAATTGAATTAAGTTGAGCTACTGGGGGTGGATCTAAATAAGAATTAGGTGGTGACGATTCTGCTCTAAAATTAAGGTGCTCCTTATCATTATCATCAAGAATTGTAACCTATTTCTTCTTACAATAAATCTTCGCATCATAGTCCGAAATCCAGTCCATACCGAGGATTATATCAAACTCAATCATAGGTATGACGATGAAATCAGCAGATAAAGAAAATTTATGTGCTCTAATGGGGACTGATTCACAAAACTTTGTTGCAACGATACTTCCCTTAGGAGCTTTAACTGACAACTCCCTTATTAAATCAAATTGGAAATATCTAATTTTCTTAGCAAACTGGGAAGATATGAAACAATGCGATGATCCAGAATCAAATAATGCATTTGCTAAACTTGAGGAAACCATTAAATTACCTGCCACCACGTCTTTCGGAGCTTCTACCTCAGCAGTAGTGATAGCATAAGCCTGGCCTTGATCCCTTGGCCTTTTCTGAGGTAAGTTCTCCTGACGCTTAGGACATGCATTTGCATAATGCCCCATCTCCCTGCAATTGTAGCACTGAACGTTGGTAGCTTCCTTCTTCCCCTTGCAATCATGAGCTTGGTGGCCTTTTTCACCACACTTGTAATAGACTCCCATTCCCTTCAAGCAAGTACCGGGGTGTTTCTTCCCGCATTTACCACAAGATGGATATTCAACCTTTCCTTTCTTCCCCTTATTTCCATTCCCAGATTGATCAGCAGGTCTCTTCTTCTCTTGCTTTGCTTTAAAGTCATAAGACTTAGAGAATTCCTTTTCGGTCTTGATAGCACATGAGACAATGTCTTCGTACGATGAAAAGGATTGTGAGACTAATGCTCGACGGAGAAATGGTTTTAACCCATCAAAGAAACGATCAATCTTACTTCTTGGGTTGCGAATATAATCTCCAGCATACCTCTCTAACCTTGTAAAGTTAGCCTCATACTTTGTGACATTCTCATCCTCCTTTTGTCTCAGACTCAGAAATTGCCTTTCCATATCTGCTCGATGGTCGCGAGGGAAGTATTTTTCTAAAAACAGATCTTTGAAATCCCTCTATTCCATATTTTATACTTCATCATCTTCCTTCATATTTTGAATCAATGACCACCATTGATCAGCATCTCCAGTGAGGCGGTAAACTGCCATGATAACTTTTTCCCTTTCACTGCTCCCCAAAGCCTGAAATATTTTCTCTAGGGAAAATATCCATTGCTCAGCTACTAAGGGATTTGTATTCCCATTGAACGTTGGTGGTTGTTGCCTCATGAATCGATCTAACATTGATCCTCCACGCTGCGGATCAGGGTGCTCCATACGGGTAAGGTTATTATTCGTAACCTGTGTAAGTTGTCCCAGTATGGTGATTAGCTGATCAGCGCCAGTTGCATCACCAGCCCCACTATAATTATCTTGAGTAGGAGGGCAATCCCTACATGGAGTGCGTGCATTGATACGGTTTCCATTTCTTCCACTAGGCGCCATTTCTAAACAATGGCATAAACTAGATCAGTTTATGAATCAAAATACAAAATCCCATACTTATAAAACACTTAACATAAATTGAACTATTTATGGATATAATCCATAATCATAAAAATGTTTTCTTTGAGGAAGTATATACTCATAAACCCTTCATAATGATTTGTAAAGATAGTGAGAGTTATCCTAAGCATATCCCCCGGGAGTGTCGTAACCAAGAGTGCAGCAAGGCCCGTTGTCGTGCACCAGTTCCCGTTCGAGTCTAGCTCAAAGCGGTGTTTTCGGGTTTTACCCCTAGGTACATCTGTGCCAGAGCCGCCTCTACCTGCTCGTATCCAGACAGGGATGTATTCCTCAAAAAACTCACAAAATCTCTACAATACCAAAATTCTAGGAAGTTCTTCTATACTAATACTCAAAGTTCATCTTAGGTCTACGTGCTCTAATCAGAGTTTATCTAAATCTAGTTTCCATGGTTTGTACTAAACTTCCTCTGATACCAACTATAACGCCCCGACCCCAGTTACCCAGAGTCGGTGCATTATTACATAACATTGGCATGATCACAAGAAAGATCAAATCTCGAAAGACCGATTGGTTTAGTAGCCTTGGAAACACTAGATATATTCATAAGGTTTTACATTACATTTCAAAGTGAAAAACTACTACAACAACAAAGTCTTCATATCCACACTATTAACCCCTCATAATATCCCTGCAAGTCATTCATAATTTTCTTCTTCACTACCTTGGAAAAATAAAACATAGAAAAGGGGTGAGCTCAAATGCCCAGTAAGGATAACAATATAGCGGAACATTCAAAATAATCATAAACATTTAAGGCAATGAATTACTAAAACAAAAGCCTTTTAAAATTGAACTTCAACATAGTATGGCAAAAGTAAAATGAAATAATGCCATTTACTTATTCACATGGATATTCTACTAATCGAATAATCACATGTAATATCAATAACCACTTTCATAATGTTGGAATGCATAATGCCAGACTATCATAACCACATAGCCAAGGCCTCGTGCCAAGACTACAAATAAGATTTTGTCAAGGCCTTGTGCCAAGATACTAGTTTGTCTCATGAGACCTACCGATGCATCGAGGAGCTATAGCGGGCTCCACCCGTCACTTATTACGTCCAATGCATTCCCATATGAAAAGGTTTAAACATAACATAAACATTTGTATTAAAACTAGCATATGAAATGTCAATAATTTCACCATAAACTATGAATGGTATAAAAATAGCACATCCATAGTCAAACATATCACAAAACCTTCAATACAATATATAAGTTTTGTATCATAATAAATCAACTTCAAATAATCTTAAAATCCATCAAAGGTTGTTGACGTAGATGAAATCAAAATTCTTTTTAAAGAAGTATCTCCTTTTATTTTGAAATCATTTAAGATCCATATAAAATAAAACATTTTCATTGAAAATATTCTTATAAGATTTTAAGGAAATCTTTCAAGATTTTATAACGGCGTAAAATAACCGCACCCGCCGTATAAGTTAAAAAAAACATTCTTACCTCAATTCTGTCGAAAAGGTTAAAAAGGACCTTGTTTTGAATACGACCGAAAGATTCCTTTATAAACCTCTTATAAAAAGTCAAACAAGGGTATAAATGACTTTAACCCATATTCTTGTAAATAGTAAAAATGTTTTGAAATACATTTTTAAGAAACATGGATGTGGATGATAAAGAGATCCCAGTAGATTATTACGTATAAACAACCTCGGATAATGAAGAGATTGTGAAATAACCCTTACCTTGTACTTTTCCTTGGTTGGGGTAGGTTAACCTCTTGTATAATAGTGGAATAATTGTTACTAAATTATACAAGAATCATATTCATTAATATGATATCATATATGATCTTTTAATATTGATTTGATAATAATATCTTAGTATTATCGTCGTTTCGGGTGTTAACTTACTCATTTTCTTTATATGTTTTGTTACATAAGTCATGTTTGTTGTATCTTATTCATATCCAGAATGATATCAAGTCCTTAAAAATCATTTTTAAATCATTAAATGATAATTATACTTGAATGGATACGATGGAAAATGAATCTCATCGCGTTCGTGGAGACGGTAGTCCGTACGTACGCACGAACGCTACTTCCATTTAATTTTTATTTTAAAAGAATCGAATACCAATGATACATAGGTATATTACTATTCCAGTATAATATAATATTTTATACATGTTACTTAAGTTCATTAACACCATCCTTTATACGTTCCATGTGTGGTATGAACGAGTCATATCATTTTAAGGGGGCGGTAGTCCGCACTTCCTCAAATGAAATTATCGTATGTATATACAACATGAAACGAATAATGGTATGAAATAAAATGGAATTACAGAAGCTTATATATAAAATATATATCAATAATATCATATTTAATTATAGTGCCATCATAATGGCCACCATGAGAGGCGGTAAGATGTATTTGAACAATCATCGTTTCGTGAGGCGTTAGTTTGCCATCCACAGAAACATTATGTTCATCATCCATTAGATGGAGTTTTGTGTTTGTGTAGTTTGAATCCTTCTTATAACAACATCCTAGTATATTGAGGATACTGGTGTTGTTACAAAAGAGAGGAAATAAAAAGAGTTTGGGGGTTGGAGAAGCAAAATTAAGGAAAATAATTTAAGAGAAATCGTTACCTTTAATTTAGGTAACTCACTTTGGTTGGAACCAAAGGACTTCTTGAAATGATTTCTGCCTAAGGGGAAGCTTCAAGGAGGAGGAGAGGGATATGGGGAGCTTAGTTGGGCAGAGTTTGGACGAGCCATGTGGCTTGAGAGGTGTGAGGAATGAGTAGAAGTGGTCTCCTTTTATAAGGGAGAGGAGGGGCTCTTTAGGAAAGAGTGAAAGTATTACTTTATAATATAATTATATTCGGTTTATAATGGTCCAAAAATCATTGAGGTCGAAGATAAGATGACTAATATTCTAAATAACATCAACCAATAAGAATTGGACAGGTTTTATATAATATTTTAATCATTATAATACTATTTATTTCAATGATTTATTAATGAGGTAAACATTGCATCATTATTGTGTCATTAATAATTTAACTTATTTGATGTCTAAAAATTATAAATAAAATATCATCATGTAGTAAATCTTTTTAGCTTTCTAATGAATATTTATAATCTAAAATCCAACATGTATAACCCTATGTAAAAATTGTTCTTCTAAAAGATGTAAGCGTATTCCATTTTTATTTTTATTTTAACTTTATTAATATAATGTGTCCCTACCACATATAAGTGGCTCCAAGGGGTCCCCAAATTGACCCAAGGATTCCCATGGTCGGGTATGTGTCCACCAATAAGGTTAGAACACGTTTTAGGGTAATTTTGTATTATTATAATATTATTTTTTAACCCTTATTTACCGGATTTATCCTTTAACCATGGTAAATAAAATATTTACCACAGTAACTATTCAAAATGTCTAAAAATAAAAGTTACCTATTTACACAATTTGAACATCCTGATTCCAAATATGGAATCCATTTTCCTAAATTCAAAACACAGAAGTGGCAGAAATTAATTTAAAATTAATTCCCGCTGTCAAAACAAAAGGCGTGTTTTTAAGAGATAATAACTATAAAAAGATTGACACTTGTTTATGTTCGGTTTAATTGTAAAATTATGTCCAATGACCAACATTATATTAAATGGTAAAAATATATTCTAAATATACTTTAAAACCACTGAAATTCACAATTCATCACTATTAATTATTTTGATTAAAAAAGTTGTTTTTAATTAAAATTTAGTAATTTTCACTATTCATCAAAATATAAAAGTTATCCGAAAAGTACCAAAATTTCACCCTAGGCTAATTTCAATATTCCGAATCCAAAAATGAAGTCCATTTTGAAATATAAAATATATATGATTTCAAAAAGTAGGCATTACTATTCACAACGGCTAGTTTAATTAGTTGTGGTGTGTGTTAGAACTCGAGGTTGCGTACAACACACACTATCGATTATTCGAAGGGAAACGTACCGTGGAAGTTTGGGGTGTTACAAACTCAACATACATATCCCATAGGATGGGGATACTCGTGATGTGGTAGAGGTATCATAACCCAATGTTGACCCCTCCATGATGTATGTGAAATGTGTTGGTCATAGGTGAAAAATTCCTTAGTAGATTTATTGTGATTTCATAATGATTGTATACATTGAACATTGAGTTCCATGAACCCTCATGGAGACCAACCCACATAATCTCCACCTCAATGTAATGATAGGATTGGAATACCTATTATGTTCGGGCCCATTCATCATGATGTTTCAACCCTTGAACGAGTCCATTTCCTCAGGCCATCCATTAAGATGATTTTTCAGACCCACCGTTATAATTTTCTCCACATTGAGGGTGAGATTCCTCCACCTCCAAACATCCCTATTTAATTTTTCATGTGAAAATGTTGTCCTTGAGTTGTAAGATATGTGTGGTCCATATTGATGTGGTATCCAATATTAATTTCCCACTAGTACTATCTTAGAGTGCTCATGAACTAGTATTTGGTATCATCTTGATCAACATTAGCGATTAACATATTTTCCTCATCCTGAAACCATAAAAGTTGTCCTCTTTCATAGAGGATATTTCTGTTGTGTCGTCTTGAAAAATTACATTAATGTACCATGATCTAGCTTAATAAAAACACTCTCTCCAATCATGATATTACCATACATCTGCATTCACCAACCAAAAAATATTCATAGCATTAAGTGGTCATTTTATCTGAGACTTTTAGTGTTTCTTGTAATTTGTTCAAAAAGGGAGGTTTCTGAACATAATGTTTCCAAATGATTTAGTATCATAAATTTATATTCATGAAACAAGATTTTGAAAAATATGTTATATTAAAGATGTGTTGTTATAATGATTATGAATTAATCATGAATATGTTAGGAATCATGAAAATATATCACAATACTATATTTTGTGAAGTTTTTAGGATCCAATCAGTTACCCCCACGACTATTTAAATACAAAAGGGAAGACTGAGTTTGTTAATTTGGATTTCAAGTCACAAATATTAAGTAAATTTTACTTATAATATGAACCTCTTCTCCTTCACTAGATAAATTTTTTGGGGGAATGGGGGATGTAAAATAAATGATTAAAGGTATAGTTAAATGAAGTTATATTATGCTCGAAATAAATTTGGGCCAAAATATTTTAAAAATGGACTTAGGGGAATGGTTCATGAAAGTTAAATGCTTTTTGAATACCTATGGTTTATATAATTTATCAGCCTCATGAATCATGAGGAAGTTACCTCTATGGAACATAACTATGGTTCATGAATTTGATGAAAATTGTAGATCTAAAGCAGGTAACCTGCATAAAATTTAATTCTAGTTCACAAAAGTCATCAGTCATAGAAATATTGAGTCGGTAACCTCAATATAGTATATTTCTATTTCATTGAACCATATCCATTATAAATGATCGTAGGTTTACACAAAATCATCTATAATTAATGAAATTCATTCTATTTTTGATTTTGGAAAATATATACCTCACATTGTCTACCTCTTAAGATGAATCATCCTTTCATATGTCAAGAAAATCACGGAATTTTTAAATTTATGAAGCCTTACGCGAAAGAGAGAGAATGAATATTTTATTGTAGTTATTCATTGTGTAACGAACTCCAATTGTTTTAGAATATTAACCCATGGTGGTGATGAATATAATGAATATTAATGGAATTTTCATAAAAATTAGTACCTTTGAGCATCTTTGGGATTCATGATATAGACATCCATCACAATACCAAATTCATTGGAACCAAGACATCACTCCACAACTGTGTTAATTTGTCTCACAAAACATGATTCCTCATGAGACCCAAATTCTTTGTGAATTATGTATCATTAAAAAAGATCAAACATTTGTGTAACAAAAAAAATCATCCAAATGGTTCCCGCAATAATCCATATATCATTCATGAAAATTATGTTCCAGGGACCCCACAGCAATCCATTAAATGTTTAACCACAATGCAAAAATCCATGTGACTGGTACCCCAACCGTTATTTTTTCCCATTCTAGTTTAAATCTAGAATTGGAAATTACACTAACCTTATCCTATAAGAATATTTACTATAGTTATTATTGGTTCTATGAATATTCACCCTAATATTAGAACCTCAGATTTCCACTCATCTACGACATTGAATATGGCATTCTCCACCCAGAGGTGAATGATCAGTGGGTACGAAATCCAAAAAGCTCCAGCAACATTGTAATATACAAAAAAAATTATTTGAGTGTAATTTTTTGTTATCTTCCTATCCCACATAGAAATGGACCCTCCCCCCCCTGACGTAACCCTCACCACATCAATGCTACGTGACGTGAAACATCCTAGATCCATGTCCTAGATTTTTAACGTTAAACGACAAATGAAAATTCAAATCAAATAATTTAAGAAAATTTACTTACCCCATATGATTTTCATGGTATTCCCCATGTATGATCATTATGGAATGAAACCCCTCCCCCTCCATGCGATTTCACCATATTACCATCACCCCTAGCATACCATGTGTTTTTCCCTATACTCTCCCTCATTAAAAATCCATCCACGAAATCTGAATCCTTTTTAATTATGTTAATCCTCATAACCTGTCCCCAAAATACATTAAACATGGGACCAAATACACCCACATGATGTTATACTTATGTCTAAATTGTTCCCCCAACATGATAAACATCTAATGGGTTCCAAAAAAGACCCTAAATCTATGACAACAACTGCCCTAGAATATATACACCATACAGTAATCATGGGATTCATACGATAAATATACATACCGACAATATTACCATGGAGTCATAAACCTCATGAATGAAAAGGGTTACCTTCAATTTCATTCCCATGATACCTCACATGTGAGATTCCCCCCATAAGGGAAAAGTTGCATGTCCCAAATAATACCAACAACACACAGCTCCATGAAATTCTCAATGTTACTTTGTACATTGAAAAATGGTTACTAGCTTTTTGACGTTGATGTATTGTAATTAACCAGTGTCCACCTCTAGATGGCTTCTTGACTGGGTTTCATGAACATTGATTAAATTTTGGTGAGAGAATGAATTTGGGAGGCTATATCCAAGGAGGAATACATGGAATGAAGAACCAATATCTCATCATGTTATTTCAATAATGGATATTACATTAATGATTAAAATGATGGAATACTCCCACCATTAAAATTTGGGAATTCATAAAAACAATATTTCTATCAATGAAAGATGGAGAGGAAACAACAATCCTCAAAACAAAGAATTTGAGACAATAATTACATTTTATAATAAT
Source organism: Viscum album (assembly GCA_963277665.1). Taxonomy (NCBI): domain Eukaryota; kingdom Viridiplantae; phylum Streptophyta; class Magnoliopsida; order Santalales; family Viscaceae; genus Viscum; species Viscum album. The sequence continues at coordinate 9,776,159 of OY728147.1, forward strand.
TCTACATTCATATGTTATGAATTGATTTCTAATTACTATAATGAAACCCTTATTGATTATTATTCTAGATGTGAGATATATTTGGTGTTAATTATCACCTATTTGTTTGTATGAGTTTTTTATGAAGAAAGAAAACATAGGATTATTTTATCATATCATTAAAGTTATTTTATTCTCTTATGATTTATATCTATTATGTTCCCCATTAATGAGCATATAAGATAACTACATAATATTTTTCTCCTTACTTATTATTTTATGTAATGTTATATGTATTAAATTAATATAATTGTACTAATATAAAGTTCATTATGGGTTATTTTAAAGTATTTATAATAAATATGTTTATTATGTATCAATTTTTCAAATAATGTGATCCTTTATAGTCCAAGAGACTGAATATACATGATATATATTAAATATTAATATATAATGATTTAATATTTATGTGTGTTATTCTTGGGTTACCTCAATTTCTCAGGTGGTTAGAAATAGAGTGTTAGGCCTCAGAATGAGTGATATCTTTATTCTTTATTGTAAATAGAACCTAGAGGTTCATAATGTTAGATGAGATTGAATATTTTTGGGTATTTATTGTTGTTTTAGGTGCGTGTCCTAGGTTTCCTGATGTATAACTTACAATATTGTGATTTTCTTTGTGAAATTAGGTCATATAGGATCATTAACGTTCTTTATTTAGATTACATTTAGTTTGAATGTTTTATAAAAGAAAAAAATATTGTTAATAGATATTATCATGGAATTGGTAAAAATAGATTGGGGATCATTAGGAATTGTGGTATCAATAGGAATTAATTTTTTTTTAAACTCAACAGGTGTGATGTTGGTGTGAAAATTAGTACCTTTTAGAAATTTAATAATTAAATTAGATTCTATATAATTTAGTGGGGTGTGTTATTTGATTGAACATTTTATATATACGTGGATGTGTTGTGCCATTTTTTTTCTTTTGGGATATTTCAACCGATGTTATTATTGTGATAATTATGGGAATAATGGTCCGGTGTTTTGAAGAAAAGGGGACATGTAGAATCTTTGACATGAAGTGATATTGTTGATGCCTTGGTGTACCATGGTAAGACTGATTGGACATTGTGAAATTACTTTTGTGGAATAAATGGGTTATTATTGATCAATATGAGTGACACATGATTGAAGATTGAAAATTTAAGTTCTTTTAATAGAAGATAAGTGTAATGGAATCTATATGGAGAGGACTGCACAATTGTCTATATAGTGTCTCACCCTCACTATGGATAAGTTTTTTTTTGATTACTGAGATTGTATTTCCATGTGATATAAAAATTGGTAGCAATTAATTTTTTATATTGGAATTTGGTATCTATCGGATGAAAATATACAATCAATATGGAAGGTTATGAAAAAGTCCCAAGACTTGGTGATTAATTGTTCTATTATATGGATAAATTAATATTATACTTCTAATGTAGATAGTATCTAATTATATAATGGTCTAAGATGTTCCGAGGGGAAGGATCAAAAATGTAGTGAGACCATTTGGTGGATGGTCACTATTGTGCAAGAATTCTAGTGGAATGGTAGAATAAATTTTATATGGTTTATTTACTGGTTACATATTTTGGATTGGTAGTGGTATCGTGATGGAGTAAAGATGGGGAACCTTTCATGGAATAAAAATGGGTGTGATCTGAGAGGGATCTGAATTGAAGATTCATCACTTCTCATGGTGAGAGTGTGATGATTTTGGTTGTTAGTTTAGAACCCATCAATGTAATAAAACCATGTGATGAATTGGAAATTTTTGTGGGTTATTTGATAGTCTTGTGATGAATCTATAAATTAAGTTATCATGATTAGGATTTCTGACATATAATTATACAGTATAAACTATATTTTTTGGTGAAAAAAGTATAGAGGAAGATTAGATTTTTTTCCCATGATATTGGTTCTTTATAGAAAATAAACTTTTCATGTTGACAGAGTGATAAATTTTTTATTTTGGGGGTGGAGATCCCTATGATCCGTGCATCATGAAATTGAGATAGCCATTATTAGTAGATTAATATGGTGGGAGCACCTTAAGATCATAGATATATTAGTTAATGAATCATTTTTATGTTGAGATAAAATGTTTTATTGGAGCACCGACATGGTGTTCATTGACGGTGATTGTCATGTTAACTAAATTCTAGTTTATATTGTTCCATGTGATAATAGATTCATAATGGGTTTTTTCTTCATTAATAGAGAGGATATGTTTACTTGTTTGGAAATTTTTGACCTAGGTGTGTCTGGATTAATGTTTGGAGGGCCTTGGTGACTTTTCATGAATAATAAAATTATGTTTGATATAATACAATGACCCCCATTCAATTGAATTTTGTAAATTAACAGAAATATTATTTTTTGGTCTTAATTTGTGGGTTATTTTTACAATCGGGAATCTATTTATTATTTGATGTATTAAAAATATCATGGAGTTTTTTTTCACATGGTTAGTTGCTTGAAATATATTTTACCTACATAGGGGAATTTTGATGACACAATTTAATTTGAGGGGACAATTATTAATTTACCACAGGAAATTAACTATGATTTTTTTGATGGTTTCATTGATCTCAATATAGTATGTTTAAAATTGCGATATAATTTGGTTATATTATAATCCATGAATATTAATTTTGATATCATAAAATTATTAAATAAATATTAATTATTATCAAATAGCTAAACATTTCTAAATAGTGAGTTTGACCTAGGGGGTTTAACTCCATTTATGTTATGGGTCTTTTTTAGTAATTTTATGTGGGTTTTTAATATAATTTAAATATTTTATACTTTTACCACCCCCTATTATCCCCCTCATTCCCATGATGGGGAGGACAAACTCCCCTAATGAACATTGGGATCTCAAAAGAGAGAGTGAGGTATGATAGTCCACATCCAAAACGAAAATTATAGCTTGATCAGGTATTAATATCCATTGATTATAGATTATTCATGTGAGTTCATGAATCTTTAGATACTCATTTCAAGTATTTTTAATCATAATTATTTTTATCTCACCCCCATTTAATTTAAATTTTCAATTTCTATTGTGAAATTTTTGATACTATTGACTAATTGAAGGCCATAATAGAGTTATTTATAATGTAACTAGTGATTAAAAAGATTTATAGGTATTATTAATATGAAAATATTAATCACATGACATGTAGTCCATGAAATAATTAAAATAATCTATTTTTTGAAAAAAAAAATTGAATAATGATATCAACACATCATGCAATAAACATTGATATTCCATGTACGATAGTTTGTACATGGTGTGTTTCTGTGTACATATCATGATACCATTCATGATTTACATATCATGTAATTGTAAACATCCTGGAAGGATTCATGCAATGACTTGGTATATGTTACATGTTAATATCATGTTAGATCACTAATAAGGGGTTGGGTGAATAAGTTATTGATTTTTATTTTATAAGATGATCATTTTTAAAGTCAACCTCTATAACCTATGAATTTAATAAATACATAGAATATAATTCCTCAAAAATTCATCATTTATATTAATAATGATATATCATGTCACATAATGTTTAAAATTATTTTCTAACATGAATTTTCATTTCTGTGTTGGTTGTTTACCTCCAAACATTGAATCACCAATAATTATCAAATATCATAACATAATGATGCAATAATGTTCCCTCGACATATCATTTCAACACAGATATACAACATGTTTATAATTATAATCCCATTAATAATGATCATATACTTGTCCATGTATTCAACATCACCACATAAAATATAAATCATCATCGATGAGTAGATGAATCAATAGAAATTAATGGGAACTGTACTTCAAGGTATTTAGTAGTTCATAGTAGTATTTCCACTATCTAAGAAATTATTTCTAGATATGATGTGATAAAAATCTCATAATTAATTATATACTAATGTGTATCTCTTTTTGTAAATACTATCTTTTTTACTTCTTATTCATTGATTGAACCCTGTTAAAGGAAACTTTTATAATTTTATCCTTTTGGTAAAAAAACATCATGTTATGCACTGTTATAGGTTTTGATTCTCTTTTCCAAAATAGATAAACATAAATATAATTAGATTGGAAACATTTCAGTTAATTATGGGTTAAAAAATAAAACAACCATATCCCCTCAATAACTCTAATTAAATTCATTATATCACTAAAGACATTAATAAATCATAGATCAATATGATCCCAATACAGTTTTAATTAAATCCCCATTTAATTCACATAAATTATTGTTGATTACTCCATTATGGAATATAAAATCACAGCCTAAACCTTAATCCCATGATTATTGAGACAATGAATAACAATTCAATAATCTTCATAATCCATTATCTTGAATTTTATGTGGAAATTTTTAACATGACCATCACCATAGTGCGGTGAGGAATCCTTGTTCATTTTTCACTGATGATCTTCAATGAAATCAATGGCTTATCCATAGCCATTTTTTCAATCACTATACAACAAAGTGGTTCATTTAATGCTGACACCAACCAAAATATTATGGTACTAGCCTTTTTGGAATTTCCAAAAACATATATTTGATTTATGATTATTGATAAAAAACATGACCATCATTTCATCCATTACGGTATTAAACATTTTGCACAAGCGATAATAATTCACACTCCATGAAGAAACACAATGTGGTCCCTTCCCAATTTCCATTTCAATTTTATTCTCAACAAAACCAATACATTTTTAGTTGAAGTCGCCTATATTAATCTATAACATTATTCAATGTATACATCATCTAATATAAACACATACTGACAACAAAACATAAATCTCTAATAGGAAACCAATACAATAAAATCTAATAGTCCCAACAATACCCCCTTGACATGATCTAAATATTTTCTACAATCCCAATAATTAAATATGTGTTTATATTTTATATTCTCGTCCAAATCATTTTATTCCCCCTTATTGAATCTCAAATTAAAATTTCATAGAATTAGGGATTACCATTTTATCTACCATGAATAATATTATCCACCTTATGCATATTTATTGATAGGGATGATGTCACATGGTTCTTTAAGTAATAGTATTTCATTATTAATCAATAAATCTAGGTAGGCTATCCTAGTATGGAAAAAGGGATATATCAATGAATATTTAATTTGAACAAAAAATCTCATCAAGTTATAACATTATTAGTTATTCTCTAATTTCTCAACATAAAGTGTTTTCAAAATAGATAAATCATGAGTCTCACATGAACATATCAAAGAACCATAACATATCATGTTTTTCATATAAGTCCCCCTTTATCACATATTTTGGTAAAACAAAATTCACCCGTAATGAAAATATTTAAAATAAAAATGAATTGAAGTGTCATTATGAGACCATATTTATTGATTTATAAATTTTTCTAGGAATTATATATTTGAAAACATTATTCTATAAGAATCTATCCCTCAAGGGATCATCTCATATAATATTCATCATAGAGATGTACTCAAAGAATGACTCATCCCTTTTACTGTCCAAAAATGAAAACAACAATATTCTTTATAAATGACCAATACATTATATAATGATATATAAATGATTAATTGAATAAGGATATACCACTTTGTAACCAAAAGTAACATAATGTTTGAGATATTATTTGAAATATAGGGAATTATATATTCTATTCTATATTTTTATATTGTTTGAAACCTCATTTTAAAATATTTTAATTTTAAGACATTATTTTTTAGGTTCACTTTATTTATTAAAAAATAGATCCCATAATTTAACTAATATATTCATTCAGTTGTATAAAAAATTGATACATTTGATAGAACATTCATATAAGAAACCATCATTCTATAGAAATCCACTTAGTGTTCTATTTTTATTTACATTTACCTCAAAATATGTTATCATATCATTAATTGTTCATAAAATATCTTTAATATTTATATGGATTTCAGGATTTGGTGTGTAATTAAATTTTCCTAGTTATTTGTGAATAATTTTATAAAAAATATAATAACCACGGAACATCGTTATGTTATTTTTAATCAAATTTATCCACATTTTTTAGGATGTGTACCATATAATTTCCTAGTGAATTCACAAACCATTTCCAAAATATTTATGGAAAAAATATTTATGCATATTCTATTTTCCACCCTTGATGTTGTGGGGGTTTTATTTATATTTTTTCTGGTCCTTATTTTACATTATTTTTGTTAAATCCTACATCAAAGATTAAAACAAAAATATTACATACTATAATATATGGTTTTGGGATGCCTTTTTTAGGGAGTATATTTCTATTTGATTATAATATGTAATCATTCTACTATATCCACTAAAATTAGTCTTCCTGGTGTCCTGACTCTCAATAATATCCTATGTGAAAAAATCCATATTTTGAGAAACTAGGGATGTTTTATCTATATAAGATTCATTGTTTATTTAATCTCACCAATAAAAAAACTTCATATTTATGTATTACTTCACATGTTTTATGTATTATATCATATAATCACTATCCTATTTTATCTTAATTATTTTTCATTCAACTATTTTTCATCATTTATTTAAATAATTTTCAATACTCTTTTCCATTTTTTCATTTACATCTATCTATGAATCTTTAAATAAGTAGATATTTTATTTTATTTTCAATTGAATGGAATGATTCTATATAAACCATATTATTGATTTCATTCCAACAAAAATTTCATTGATGTAATTTAATATCTACACAATATCAATAATATATAATATATTTTATTTCATTATCTACTAAAACTAGTATTGTGAAAGTGATTCATATGACATCATTTTTTGGAAAGGCATATTCCATTTTAATGGATTATTATTTTATCCATAATTACTCAAAATTAAGTCCCTTGACAGTTTTAAAAAATAACATACCACTACTTAGGTAACATTCATTAAATGATCATTAATCTTAAAATGGATATTATTTTTTAATTTATCATTATCAAAACATAGAAAAGAAATATTATAAGATCATAATGAATAGAATTATTAAAATGTGTTCCAATCTTGTTACCCTTAGTTAGTGATGTCTCTCTCTTTACATTGAGATTCTTATTTAACATGATTTCCTCGTTTTCCAAATAGTTATGTTGTTTCAATACATAATCCATCATATTTTTGGTAATAGGTTTAACAATGTTTTTCACCAACTAATTTAAATCATTGAATTTATAAAAATTCCACTTAATAAAATATTCTATTGAAATTTATGTAAAAAAATATATCTGAAAAGGGAACCTTTAATGAACCATTTTTAATTTATGTATCAATTTCATTATTTTTTCAGAATACGTAACACATTACACAACAGTTTATAAATGGAATTATTAGTTTATTACGTTATAAAATGTTAAAAAGTATGCACTGGTACATAAGTGATCAACATTATCTCCAATTAGGTTCCCCATCAATACCACCTTTAGTAAAAATATCATACAAGAAATATATCTTCATAACATGTGGTAAGAAATAATAAATGTATTGAGCTTATATGCTCAGTAATGGTAAACCTGGGTGATATTTATGCATAATATTGTGTATAGGGGTATGGGAATGTGATTATAGCATTAGATGAATTTACCATGTATATAAAATATCATAAAGAATTATCATGGAATAAGGATTATGATTTTGTAATACATGAATCATAATGTAAAAACGATCATTATCCATTAAATCATAACATATGAATAAGATAAGAAATTATGGAAGAAACATAATCATATAAAATCTTATTTCATGGATACCTACTAATTCCTTCTTATAAATATAGGCTTCAGATAATAACTTTTGGACATCCTTTAGGATTAGGATAAAAACTAATGTACACTATTAATTTTTTTCTCGCGATGCAACAAACATACCCTCATACATTTAGGCATTGACTGCAACTCATAAACCAATATTATTTTTTAATTGGTTTGCATCCTATGTTCATTCTTTATTCCAGGCTTGGGATACAACCTACTGACCCTCTTCTTTTTGAGGAGTGTTCTACAACCCTTATACATTTTTTGGTATTTTTCTACAAGAGGTGCATCTTTTGATTTCATATACACCTTATTATTATCCAAAGCATTGGAGTTAGATATTTGTTCCACCCAATCATAATGGAATCAAATATATGTATTCCAAAATTTCATAATAAATAATATCATAACCAATTAAAGGAAACATGTATCATAAACATGTAATCATAAGATAACCTATAGAAAATATAAATTTTTAATAATTTTTTCATGAATTCCCATCCTATTAAAAATAAGTAGGTATCTGATACATATAACTAGAGAAAAAAGAAATGGGTTTCATAACCCTATAACCTATGAAAGGGAAATGGGGTTCATAAAAATCATGCTACCAAAACAAAATACATTCATAGATTTAATATTAATAGAAACTTTGGCTCATTTCCCCCCAATTAATGATAATCACCAATGGGTGTATTATTAGAAGGAAAATAATTTCTTATGTCTTTTAGAAAAATTCTAGAGGAATATATCCATTAATCATTTACGAATAATTTTTTAAACATAAAATAAATTGTAATTAATTTTCATTAAAATTGAAATTAAATCGTATAAATGATTATTTCAAAACATTATGCATAAAATTTCATTGATTTTTTTAAAAACATATTATTAATAATTAAATTAGTTTTCAATCCCATTTCATTTAAAACACTTTGAAAAAATATAAAATATTCATTGAAAATATAAAAAAATTAAACAAACTCCATAAAATATACATTATAATATCAAATTAAATAAATGAAAACATTTTTTCAAAAGAATGATTTTTTAAATTATGAAATGTGTCACTATGAAAAAATTGAGAGAAGAATACATTACTGATTATAAATATTTTGAAAATAAAACCCCATGAAATAGAGATCATAAAATGGATATGTAAGTATACATATATTTAAATAAAAATATTAATATGATATATTAATGGGAAATATATAAACCACATTAAAATAAATGAGTGGTGAATAAGGCATAAATCTCACAGAAAAAAAATTTATTATAGAAATCTCGAATCTGTAAATCATGACTCTTTTTTTACTTATTATAAAAATTTATTTTAAATATACATTTAATATAAATCCACCAATGAAACATATTAATATATTTAATACCATGTATTATTTTTATGACATTATATTGCCTATTTATAAACGATTAAATCTTAATATTATGTATCAAGCAATAATCGATTTATTTTACTCTTTTGTATTGATTTGTTGTATTTTTTTGTACTCATAGATAAATAATGATATAAAAAGTTAATACATCATATAAATATAATATATATTCCGTATGTAAGTATTAATATTCATATATAAATGATACAAATATTAAATGAAATACATATATCATGGAGACATTAGGTTGTACGTGCGTAGGAATGTTTTTTCCATTTTATTTTGAAATTAAAAGAGAGTATGTAGAATATATATATATATATAACATTATTAAATTATAATTTTTTTACATATATATAATATATTTTTATGAAACCCATTGTTAATTCAATCAATTTAATATTTGAATGAATCAAATCATTTGAGGGGGTGGTAGTCCACACTTCCCGAAACAAAATTATCGTATTTACAAATAAACATAACGAATGAAGGTATGCATAATATAATAACTATTGAAGAATAAATAAATCAAAACTATTATATATTTCAAATAATAACATATTTTACATCATAATTCCCCACAATGAGAGGTGGTAATGGAAAGACGAACAACATCATTTCAAGATGTGCCAATACGCCGTATATACGAATGTTATGTTTATTTATTAAATAATAGATATTTTTGTGATTTTGGGAAAAAAACCTATAATAAAAAAATTTATATATATTTATTAAATATATTTTATTATGTAACCAAATAATAATAGGTTTTAGGGGGTGTAAATTTAAAATATAACAAATGAGATCAAAGAAATATGTTACCTATTCATGGGGAAACTCCTTTTTCACCAAAGAGATTCATTTGATGGATTTCATCCAAAATAGATTATTATTGGACTATTATATGAGATTTGGTAGACTGTGTTAGCATATTTTGGATGATAAAATTTGGCTTCATAGTTGTGGGGAGGGGGAAGATTGAATGGCTTTTTAAAGTGGAGGAGGAGTAGCATTCCTTTAAATACAAAAAGGTGAGTAGTAATGGTAGGTATACCATAACAAATATAGAGAAAAAATGGAATTAAATGGATTAAAATTAATTTATGATTGATGAAATATCCACTAATGAAAAAAAAAATTATATTTTATTATTTTTTCCTTAGTTGTTATGTTTCCTTATATTTTTCATTTTAGTTTTTCGTAAGGGTGAAATTTTTTTCATCCTATGAAATTAAACCCGAAAAAATTAATTAGGTTGTTATTTGATAAAAATATATTCCTATATAATTTTAAATATTATTCCATGTATTGAAAATAAAAAAATAATGTTTTTTATATTAATTTTAAATCCAGAGTGTGTAACAAAGAAAAACAACACCTTAAATGCAATAGAGTTGATAATGTTTTTACTATTTTGTGGTTTATATGGTCATATTAAAATATCTATATGTCAATTATTATATATATGTTATATTTATAAACACATAAAATCACTTGTCATAATGTATGCTTTTTATTAATTTTAAATAATTTTAAAAAATATAATGTAATATAAAAATCCTAAATTTAATTTGTGACATTATTTAATTAATATTAAATTAAAAATATCAAAATATTATTGGAATTCGTATATATTAAGTTAAAATATTATTAAATGATATATGGTTGAAAAAAAACATGCAATAGAATAATTATTTAAATTTTATTTATTTATTAATTATTTTATCATTATTTATATTATTTAATTAATAAGTAAATAATCGATGTGTTAGCATTTATTAAGAGTTTAAAATAAGTAATTAATATATATTAAATAATGAGAAATAATTATGATCATAAAATTATATATATTTCAAAAGTATATATGTTACCAAAAATATGTTGTTTTTACAGATCACATGGTTTAATAATTATTAAAGGTAAGGAATATCAAAAAATTTCATTTTCCTTAATTATAGAATAATGAAATTTTATGAAATCGTGTCCAAATGATTCATAAAATAAGAAAACAAAATGTATATAAAATATATATGATCATCATAAGGATTATATAAAAAAAATTATTTCATTTTTTTTCTTTAGATTAATGTTCAGTACCTTGTTATGCTAATATTACCCTTAATAATCGTAATTAATTTAAATTTAATTCAAAAATCAATTAGGTTAAGAACTAATTTTAACTTGTAATGCCCCGAACCAATAACCCAGAGTCAGAGTATAATTATGTATCATTGGCATGATCACAAAAGATCATGTCTCAAAAGTCTGATTAGTTTAGTAGCCTTGGAAATAATAGATATATTCATAAGTCTTACATTACATCATAAAGTACACGAAAACTAAAAAATCATGTCATCTTCATATCCCCTCATACTATCCCTGCAATTCATTCATAAAATAATTCTTCACATCCTTGGAAAATTAAACATTGAAAGGGTGAGTTCAGATGCTCGGTAATGATAACAATAAAGTGGAAACTTTCATAAATAAGTATAAACATTTAAGGCAATGTATAACTAAAGAAAAAGCCTTTTAAACTTGAAATTCATCATATTATTGCAATGATAAAATTAAATAATTCCATTTACATATGCACATGGATATTCTACTAGTTTAATCATCACATGCAATATCAATAACCACTTTCATAATGATAGAATGCATAATGCCAAACTATCATAACAACTTCGTCAAGGACTTATGACAAGACTAAAAATAATATTTTTTCAAGGCCTTATTCCAAGACACAAGTTTGTCTCATGAGACATACCGATGAATCGAGGAGCTATAGCAGGCTCCACCTTTCACTTATTAAGTCCAATTTGTTCCTCATATGAATATTTTTAAACATAACATAAACATTCGTATTAAAACTAGCATACAAAATGTTGATACATTCTCCATAAACCATGAATGGTATAAAAATAACACATCCACAGTTAAAATTATCCCAAAACCTTCAACACAATATGAATGTTTTGTATCATATTAAATCAACATCAAATAATCTTAAAATCCATCAAAGGATATTGACATAGATGAAATCAAAACTATTTGAGAGAAATATCTCTTTTTTGAAATCATTTAATAGTCACATAATAATAAAACGAAACATTTACTTTGAAAATATCATTATATGATTTTAAAGGAAGCTTCAATGATGTTATAACGGCGAAAAATAGGCACACATTCCGTATGTGTTAAAAAACATGCTTACCTTAATTCTATCAAAAAGAATAAAAAGGACCTTGTTTTGAAAATGACGGAATGATTCCTTTGTAAACATATTATAAAAAGACAACAAGGGTATAAATGAATTTATCCCATGGTCTAAAAAATAGTACTAATGATTTGAAATACATTTTAAGAAACATTGATGTGGTTGAGAAAGAGGTCCCAGTAGATAATTACGTATAAACAACCTCAGATAAAGAAGAGATTTTGAAATAAACCCTTACCTTGTACATTCCCTTGGTTGAGGGTAGTTTAACATCCTTTATAATGAGGAAATAATTGTTATTAAATTATACAAGAATCATATACATTAATATTATATCATATATGATTATTTAGAATTGATTTGATTATAATATCTTAGTATTATCATTGTTTCGGGTGTTAACGGATTTTTATTCCATTATATTCTTTGTTATGTGAAACATATTTGTTATGGATGGTATGTTTATTATTAATATCCAGAATGATATCATTTCTCTAAAAATTATTTTTAATAATTAAATGAAATTTAGTCTTGAATTGATACGATGGGGAATGAATCTCATCGTGTTCATGGAGACAGTAGTCCGTATGTACGCACGAGCGACAAATCATTCGTTTTATATTAAAATAATATAAAATTTGATTGTATATCATATATACAGAATCAATATCATGTAATATTTATTATTTACATGAATTATACATCATTATTATACCCATCTAAATAATACTATATTGAATAAAAATTACCCCACGACGTGGAGACGATAGGCCGTACGTACGCACATATGGTGACATGTCATTCAAGGGATGGATAGAATAATGAATTTATTTGTTCCATATTTATAATAACATAACATTATATAAAAGATACTGGCGTTATTATTTTAGAATGGAAATAACAAGGAAATAAGAAGTTGAAGAATTAAGGAACTTGAAAGAGGGTGGTGAAATCATTACCTCTTTTTTGGGTTCTTCCTTTTGATTTGATCAAAAGGTCCCCTTAGGTTCGCTTTCTAATCTAACTAAAGCCTCTAGGTTTAATTGATATAGCTTGGGAAAATATTTTGGTAGGGGTTGGTAGATCCAAAATCCTTTGAAGGTGTAAATTTGAGGGGGGGGGGGTGCCCTTTTATAAGAGGGGTGAGGGGCACCTTCGGAAAAGCTAAAAATATTATTTTATAATAAATTCAAATTCGGTTTCTAAGGGCTCCAAAGTATATTATTTAAAGGGTAAGATAGGTATGGGTCTAAATACTTTCAACCAATAGATTTTAGATAGTATTGGATAACTATATTAACCTTATCATTTATATTTAACTCTTAGTTAAATAGATTGACATTTACCATGTCTCTATGTATTTTTATATTATATTGGTAATAAACATACAATATACATCTAACCAACCCCCAATTGGTCCATTAATGATACACATATTATGATATAAGTCATTTGGATTAACGTTAGATTTTTTGGAATATAATATCAATTAATAATATAATATTTGTTTTAAAAACACTTTTTTGTCAATTTTGAAGCTATTGGGTATTTTGTTTTTGATAATTTCATAACTACATTATTACTTCAAAAACAATTTATATAACAAATCCTAATATGTTATATTAACCTATAAAGTTAGTGGAATTCGAAAAAGTCTCAAATTAAATTTATTTTGATATTTACAATATCAATTATTTTAATATTTCATTAATTAAGTAATTAATGTATCACCATTGTGTCATAAATAAATTAAACTATTTAATGTCTAAAAATTATAAATAAAATACCATTTTTTATGAATTCTTATTATCTTTCTAATGAATATTTATAATCGAATTTATCTAATGTATAACAATATATTAAAAATGTTTTAGTTATTGAACATTGATTTTATCTCTTTTAACTTTTCTATGAATAATAATAAATGTACTAATCTAATCCAAGTGGAACAAAGAGGTTCATATTTTATTTCTAAGGTTATTTTTGGTCTAATTATACTTATCCAATAGAATTAGGACATGTTTTAGGGTAATAATTATATCATTTCTACCCTTAATTACCCTTTTTACATTTTACCGTGGTAAATAAAAGGAAAAAGTTACTATTCACCAAAAATTATTTGTATCTTATTGAACCACATTTTACTCTTTGATATGAACTGTGTCTCTTGGATTTTTGGAATTCCACTCAATGAACTGGTAAAATTATGTTTTATGTGAATTTGAAAAATTCTCCTAGGAGGTGGGTAAAAGATAGTGAAAAATTCAATAAAATTTATATATATATATAATTATTTTAAAAAAACTCAAATTAATTAAGTTGAAAGTATATAGTTATTATGTATATATTTTTACCTTAATTAAATTTAAATAAAATAAATAATTATTTAAATAAAAATTCAGTTTTAAACTATAACTCATTGTTTTTTCACTATTCATAAAAAATGAATGTTTTCAGAAAAATACCAAGAATTCACCATAAGATAATTTCGATATTCCGAATCCAAAAATTAAGTCCATTTCGGAAGATAAATTTTAAAAAATTTCAAAAAGTGGGTATTACTATTCATAATGGCTAGTTTGATTGGTTCTGGTGTGTGTTAGAACTTGAAGTTGCGTACAACACACTCTACTGTATTATTGAAAGAGAAGTGTACTATGGAAGCTCGGGTGTTACATAACTTATTATAAATTATAAATTATAATTATTCCAATTATATATTTCTTATTAATAAATTTTAATCACATATGTGGATGAAAATAATGGAAAATTAATCCCATAGATGGGATAATATTAAATGTTTTTTTATAAAAATGTTAAACAAAATTTGTATGTTTTAATATATAAATTCAATTTTAAATTGATCCCAATGAACTAAATTAGATTAATTTATAAATTATATATTTTATTAGTCTTTGAAATCGATAATGAATATAATTTTTCCTAATAAATAAATTAGATTAAAAATCAGTTTTGAATTAAAATTTAGTAATTTTTACTATTCATAAAAAATGAAACATCAAAAGAAATTACCAAAAATTCATATTAACCTAATTTTTTAATTTCAGGAATTATTTTTATTAGGACATATAATATTTATAAAAGTTCTAAAATTTTTATTTAAAATAGGAAATCTCTTAAAAGGTGGGTATTGCTACTTTTAAAAGAGTATAGATTTTTATGTTCAATATTTCATATATTTCTATGGTATGATTATAAAAAATTTTGATTTTTGTATATATATTTGAGTTAATATATATATATATATATTATAAATAAAATATATCTTAATCACTAATAGTAATTAATTTAATTTATTATGATAAAATACTATTGTGTGAAAAATAGTAATTTCATTAACAATATTCTCTTTAAATACAATTAGTTGTTATATTAATTTATAATTAATTTGTAACAAATTAATTAAACCTTATATTTTCATAATTTATTTAATACTCTTTCCAACCTAAAACATAACAACTATGTTATTTCTTTTTTATATTAAATTAATATATCTTTAAAAATATATTATTTCTCACTAAAAATGTTCTTGAATTTTATGAATTCCATCAAGGATAATTATAATTTTTCGTAACCTAATATATCTATGGTGTTTCATATAGAGATTGATCAATTATATGTTTCAAGTAGTGATTTATTAACATTATATTTCATATAACTAATGTTAAATTATGTTAATTAATAAAAAACTATTTGTAGTGTTGCGTGAAATGAACATTGTTAGAATGATTAAATAAATTTAGAATATAAATTCCCAAATTCTCATGGTGTTAAATTCAATGCCCATTATAATTAGTTTATCACATGAAATTCATTAAGGTTACAATAAGATAAATACAGTATTTTATTTCATATAAACCCGTATCATTAAAATGAATAATAAAATATCCTCAAAACACATAATCTAGTAAATATATTAGTTAAAAAAACATATATCTAGGTTTCTAAATATGAGAATATTGGTGGTAGGTGAAAGCATAGAAATATATGTACAATTTAAATATTATGTTATGATGGAGATTGATTAATAACATGGTTAGTTGAAAGTTAACTATCACACAAATGAAAGTATATGACGATCTAAACAGAAATTTGATTCATGAGAAACAAATAAACAAGGATATAATTTTTTTCATGGTCCATTTTCCTAAATATGGAATAGTATCAAAAGTACATGTACTAACCATATTTCATTCCATTCCATATGCACAATCTCAGAATTTGGTTCTTCCTTAATCAATTATCACTTCATCTCTTACACTAGGGAATACAGGTGAATTTGTAATTCCTGATGATCAAACAGATCATAAGATCCATTAATACTATGATAGATCATTCCGTCTAACATTATCAAAAAAATTTATAATATATTTTCAAATATACATTAACATACATTTGGTTTTAAAATACCATAATCTCATAATATTCATCAAAATTTTAACATATACATTCTATAAATGGTTATCTATATAACACTACTATACTATGAAAATAAAATCATCACAATGAAGGTCAAAAAATAAGATTATCATTGATACCCCTAATATCCCAAATTATATAATGGTTTTCACATTCCAGACATGGGAATTCCCAAATCACATATTCTCCTAAAACATGGTAATAATCTAAATTAATATAAATCATTATCCAAAATTTGAATGATTTCTTATTCTAATGATTACAAGTTATATTACATAAATCCACGATGTTTAAAATCTATATAGGATGACATAGACCAGTTTTCCATCTAATAAATAATTATTTCAAAGGTTATCAGTACTAACAAATTTACTTTATCTATATCAATCATATACTTATCCTAACTAAATATAGAATTATCAACATTAGGGTAACATTGTGGCTTACAGTCAACCAACTCAAAATAAAACCTTTTTATTAAATTTTGTTTCAAATTTTTAATCCAAATTCAACACATCCTTTTATATCCTAAATGAAGAAAATATACAGAAAATATTTATATATTTTATAATTAATACAACATAAAATATGAATTCTAAAACATTTAGACATCAGTTATCTATATTTACACATAAACCATTAATCATTATTCAACATCTTATTCTATAATACCCCTTTCATAGAATATGAAATAAAAATAATGTTTTTTGGTTCTAGATCTTTAGTTCACTCATTATACATATGATTAATGTATTAAATAATGAATGAAAATCCAAAAAAAATCACTTATTATTTTTGGTCTTCGAATATTTTAATGTATATCCAATACTCATACCACCATCTTGATTTTTTTCATCGAACATACAGAAAATGATGTTCATTTTTATAACTACCATTCAATGGAAAAATGAAACATTCAATGTTATCCCAATTAATTGTAGTTATCACAATTTCCTAGAACCATTAATCATAGTTTGAGAGGCAACCATTATATAGGAATAAAACATTATCATGATAATTACATATAGTATATCAAAATAATTACCCTTAATTATTTAAATTCTAAGATGTATCATTGACCTATGTAATTCACAGTTATCTTTAATTTAAATCATATAAGATTGTTAATTACATGAAGGTAAATTTACAATGTATATTCCCTAGGACTGTCAAACCAATTGTGCAACAAAGATTATTTTCATATACCATGTAATGCTCAAGTTTGGTAAAAAAAAATTTGGAGATGTTTCTCAAAGGTAAATTTTTTGGTATATAAAAATCAATATTTAGTATCTCGATAGGGATATAATTCTAGGAAACCAACCACCCAATTATTTGACACAAAGATTCATGACATTTTCCAATACATATCTTCTCCTTAAAATTATCCTTAGAGACACCCCATTACATATCATTAGAAATATTCCTTTGTATCTCTCTAAAATTATTCCAACCATGTTTTACATGTTTTACTGTACATTCTATATGATACTAACCATAATAAATCATGCATATCATATATAATCATTACCTAATTTTTGTGGAATACCTAATACATTTAAAAAATAGTTTCCCAATGATCGTATTACTATAGTTATATTATAATCTTGGATTCATAAATGATGGTACATGAGTGGATTTCATTATCTCCCAATAGGTTCTCCATGTCTATCACCCCTCTTATTAAAATATTTTATAAAATATATCTTCACATACATGGGATGAAAACAATAAAAGTGGTGAGTGCATATGAATTGAAATGAAAAACAATTGAGGTTTTAATCATAACCATGATCATAAGGGTGTAAGAATGTGATCGTAACATTATAATATCATATCATTAATCTCAATGATAATAAAAATGAATAATGGAATAAATATAAATGTAAAAAAATACATTAATCATAAAAGAATCAATAGAATAATCAATCCAATCATAACATAAGAATAATTCAAGAGTTTGTAGAGGACACAAAAGAAGAAAAAAATATAATGTCAATGCTACCTACAATGTCACTCATAACATTTAGGTGTGGATAATCACATGTGGTAATGTGTTGGTTTCAGATAAAAAATGGTGTACCCTGTCATTTTTTGGGATAGGGTTACAACCCATATAACATATGTCTTTTTTTATTTCCCTATAACTCATATACCCAATGAATTTCAGGAATGGACTATATCCTATGTACCAACATAATTCCATGAATATTCTATAACTAGTTTTCCATCCATTTTTCAGGCATGCAATACAACCCATGTTCCCTATTGTTATAGAGCATGGTCTAAAACTCATGTACCCTTTCATTTAATATACAATTTATCGTTTCCCAATGAGCTGGAGGGAGATATAGGTCTCACTTATTCAGAATAAAATCACACACACATATTACACATGATCATAGAAATCATATTATTACCCTTGAAATGAAATGATAATCATAAATATATAATTTTATCATTATATATGTAAATGAAATTTATTCATAATAATTTTACCCTATTCTAAATTGTTATAAGAAGTGTGATTCTTGAACTTATAACCTCTGAAAAATAAATTGTTTTATTACGCTTATAACAAATGTAAAATAATAATGTTTAAAAAAACATACCATTAAAACATAATCCATTTACAAAAGAAATATTAATTGATCCTTTGTAAAATTTCCCCATAAAGGATTGAGTAACATGTACAAATTTCATCTTAGATTGAAAATAATTTATATTTTTTTAATCATTTATTATGGAATATTTACTTTCTATATTAAAAATTTCTTTTTGAAACCTAATAAATTTTGAAAATAGTTTTTGTTAATATATACATCAAAATATATAAAACAATATTTGAAAATAGTATGAAAAAAATTTTAATTTGAATTTTTATTGAAAACATATCAACAATGCCCAAAATCTTATTGAAACCCATTTATTTGAAAAAACATTGTATTCTTATCAAGGATTATTTAAAAATCATAAAAAATATTAAATACATTCTACTAGAAAATAAACATAAAATATCATCTATAAAATTAATTCTTGAAAAGATTTTCTCAAACAAGTGTTCTTAATTCATGGTATGTGTATCAATGATGATAAATTGAGGGAAAAATGTTTATATATTTGTCAAAAATTGAAACAGAAATCCATAAAAATAGAGATAATAAAATACATATGTAAATATCTTTATATATAATTATAATATAAATAAAATATATATTTTTGTAGTATATTCAATATAAAAATGATACAAGTGGTGAATAATAAATTAATCACATAAAAAATGTGAGACTATAAATTTACATACATTAAGTATTAAATCCATTTATACTAATTTAAAACACTTATATGTTAAATATATTATTACTATAAATCCACTACAGAAACATTTTATTATATCTAATAACATATTTAATTTTATTATGATATTATATTATGAGTTTATTAATATCTAAATGGTAAATATTACATTTTAGTTAATAATAGCTTTGGTTTTCTCTTATTTCTTGATTTATTATATTTTTTTGGACTCAAAGTTATCTAATAATCTCCATAATGTATGACATGACATAAATGTCATATATATTTATTTATTTTAATCTATAAAAGACACAAATTTTAAAAAACAATTTCCTATTCAGGGAGATTGTAGGCTGTATGTACGCATGAACATGACTTCTATTTTATAATAATGTTGAAATTAATAAAATAAATAACATTTTTATATTATCATTATAGTATAATTATTATTTCATATATATATATATATATATTATTCATTTACTACACACATCCTTAATATTTTCAATGAAATGTGTGAACAAATCGAATCAGTTAGAGGAGGCGGTAGTCCAAACATCCCTAGACAAAAGTATCATATTTACTCAAAAAGGAAAGAATGATGGTAAGTGTCATATTATAATTCAGTAATCATAATTAAATCATAAATATTATAAATAAATATATATATATATATATAATAAAAATATTTTGTCTATTATAATTCCCCACAATTAAAGGTCTCAATGGGAAATGAACAACATCATTTCATGAGGCGGTTGTTCATCGTACACTAGAATGATATGTCAATTAACCATTATATTTAAGTGTGAATAAGTTTATATATAATAATTATTGTAAACAAATAAGACTATAAAAAGGATATGGGGTTTAATATATAATCACCGATAATAAAAATTTCGGTGTACAGAATGAAAATAAAACAAAATACCTTGAGGAAGGAGGTCACCTCTTTTATAGGTAAGTCATTTTGGTTTTCACCAAATTTATTCACCGAATGTATTTATTCCTAAATTATACATTCTTGGATTTGAGTAGGGATGTTTTTATACTCATTGGCATTAGTTTTCATGATCTAATGTGTGTTTTGATGTGTGAGGAAGTCGTAGAGTTATTGACTTTTTATAGTGGAAGAGAAGTGACATTATTTTAGATACCAAATGGTGTGATATAATTTTAAGTATCCTTTTTCTAAAATACTAACAAACTTGAAAAATAATGATATAATGTGAAATTATGTTTCGAATAAAATCTCTACTAAAAAAAGTAGACTTCTATTTTATAAATTTGTTACTTATTTTTTATGATTCCTTTTATTAATCAATTTGGTTATTCGTTAAGGTAACATGTTTTTAAAAAAATTAATGTAAATAGTCATACAAAATTAATTTGTTATTATTTATTAAATTTATTCTTCTTGATTTATAAATTTCATATATAATTAAAGAAATAATAACCTCACGTGTGTGTGAAATAATCTTTAAAACAAGTACATAGAACGTGAAAAACCACGGTTTTAAGTCGAAATATTATTTTTTTACTATTTTGGGGTGTAAATGTTCATTAAAAAAATATCATTTGGTCTACTAATCCACCATATTTAAAAACTTTCAACACTTACATATATCATGGCATAATGTAACATTTTTATTAATTTAATTTCATTTATTAAACTATAATTTATTGAAAAATATAATTATTTTCAATTATGAATTATATATTTAATTTTAGTTTAATAATATCATATCATTATTTTTTAAACTATATTAATATCACATAATATATAACATTTTATATTCATTCAAAAATAATGGTACTCAAAAATTAATTCAATTTTCATTACTTTTAAGGTTTTTATCATTATTTAGGTAATTTTATTAAAAACTCAATATTCCATGTGTTATAATTTTAAATTATTTTAATGTAAATAATTAATTTTAAAAAATTATTGATATGTTATAATTATAAAATAAATCATTTATATTTATAAATGAGAATTATAACAAAAAAATATGTGTTTTTTGCATATCTCAATAATTTGAAAATGCTATAGGTAAGAAATGTCCCATTCATGACTTTTTCTATAAGCATAATATGATATAGAAATATTTCACTGATTATTATCCCAATAAAAAATAAAATATGAACCATGAAATGATATAGTCACAATATTTCCACCAAATTGATTTTGGACTAGTGTTTAGTAAATTTTTTTCCATTATGATTTTGATTTTTACCCTTGTAAACCTAATATTCCAATTAATTGTTTTAATTAATTATAAATACATTCAATAATATTTGTGTTAAAAAAATAAATTTTCCCGTATTAGAAATTATATTTTATATTTATTAAAAAAAATTAATACCACTTTCTAAATTCATATAACAAATATGAATGAAAATAAAAAAATTAATCCCTCATACGGGATGCCAATGATGATTTTTATTATATAAATGAAAAAATGATTACTACATTTTTTATCTAATTTGAAGTTGAAATTGATACCAAATACAAAAATTGAATAATTATATGTATAATTTATATAATTAAACTCCAATGTTAATTATAAATAAAGTTTAAACTTATAAAAAATTAGTTGAAAATAATTTCTGAATTAAAATTTAATATATTGCTCAATTCGTCGTAAATTGAAACAACATAGAAAAATACCAAAAATTCATGGTAACATAATTTTTATGTTTATCATTCGAAAAATAATTTTATATTGGCATATAAAATTTATAAATGTGGTAAAATTTAAATTTATAATAGGTAATCCATTAAATGTAAGTAAAACTCTTTTTATAATAATATATGTGTTTATGTGTAATATTAGGTTTGATTTTAACTTTTCCAATATATTTTATTCAATGAATATAAAAAAGAATTATTTAATATATATATATATAATAAAAATATCTCTAATATAATACACTAAAACAAATTAATCAAATTTATTAGGATAATATTATTCTATGAGCATAAAAGAAATAATTATGGAAACATTCCATTTATATTTAATTGGATCTTATATTTATTTATAATTATCTAATAACCAATTAATAAAACCATATATTATCATATTTTAGTTTTTTATTCACATCAAAAATAGAATGGTCATGATATCTCTTATTATATTAAATAATAATTTATTAAATAATAAACCATTGTACATTAAAAATCAGTCTTGCATGTTACTGGAGACATTGAGGAATGTTAGTGTTTCCTATAATGTAAGAAAATTATTTTAATTATTAAAAATAAATAAATAGTCTAAATAATAATTAAATCAATGAAATTAAATAAATAATTACACTTAATTATTAAATTTTAGTATAATAATATATAAATTTAATAATTTTTTATAATATATTTTTATATGTATTGAATAATAATAATTATTTTATAAATTTTATTTTATTAGTGTCCATTTATTGATCTTATAATTTTTTATTATGTAGATTTGAATTTGAAAAAAAAATATTATTTCCATGTTTGTAACCACAGACCATTGGGAAATCAGTTAGGAGGGAGTAACTAATTTCAAAAGGTTTACAGAGAAAGAGACATCATTTTCAGTTACATATAGGAGGAAAATTATTAGAAAGTGGAAATCATAACTAAAAAATATACAATAAATATAATTAAAAAATTTAGGGGAAATAGAGATATTAACAAATTAATTCATTTCTCACATTCTGGGAATCTCAAAGTAGTATTAATATGAGATACCAAGGGAGAAGGGGTAGAAAAGAAACAAAAAACCTTATAGGGATATTTCATTTTTTTGTCAATTTATATTGAATGTTAATGAATTTTTAATTCAGTATTTATTAATTTCTTCTCTTAACTTATTATTATCTGTGGATATCAATTA
The DNA here is from genome assembly GCA_963277665.1 of Viscum album. NCBI lineage: Eukaryota > Viridiplantae > Streptophyta > Magnoliopsida > Santalales > Viscaceae > Viscum > Viscum album. The sequence continues at coordinate 9,800,230 of OY728147.1, forward strand.
TTCTTGTTTTTATACATTATCTTTTTGAATAAAATATAAAAATAAATTCAATATTTATTAGATAGATCAACTTGTGGTTTTTCTAATTCTTTTTTATCTGCATGTTTTTAATAGAAAACTGCAAGATAAAATTGGAAATCAACTAATTCAGTAAGAATGTTTTGTTTTATTTGATTTTTTCTTAATGTGAAAGGTTTTTATCACATTATTCACAATGATTTTGAAAATCTTATTGAATCAAATTTTATATCATACTGACACACCATTCATTATGCAATCAAATGTTTACCATACTATTGCTTTGATCATAATTGATAAATTATTTTCTATGGCCCTCATGATAATGTATGACTTTACTACGTTTGTGGTAAATTTATTTGTGTCGATCATTGATTATAAGATTAACTATGTCAGTTATAATATTAATCAATAATTTGAAATTTAAAACTATTTTTAACATATAAATTCAAATTGATTTTCTCCACCAAGAAATTCATCATTTGGGATAAGGTTGGATTTTATGGGAGGGGGTGAGGGTATACATATTCGAAAATAATATGTGCATTAATGGATTGTACATTTTTTCTTAATCAATTTAAAAAAACCTTCTAAAAAGCGGCCAAATTTTTAAATTTTCTTGGATTAATTCTATACATAAATACCTTATTTACTAATGAATATTTCTTATTAGATGTTTATGGAGATTATAAATCTAACATTTATAAGGACGAATGATTTCTGCATGATGTCTCTTAAACAACATATGTATTTAGAGTTTCAGAATTGATAATGAGAGTTATACGTGATATATTTCTGAAAATGTTATTATCATTAACATAATAAAATAGAATTCTGTATATGTTTAACAGGGAATCATATTTATTTAATTAACAAAATAATCACATTATTAATCCTTCTAAAATAATTTTTATTTTTGTGTTTTGAATCTTGATTATATTTATAAAAAGGAAACAAAATATGAATTCTTATGAAACTAAGAACAACATGTTTGGGTTTTTGTGTGTATGAACTCTATAAGTTTAATATCTGTTCGTTTCAACATTTTTTATGACAATATATATGGCTGATAAAATTTAAAATAAAAAATATATATAAGCTGCTGAATATTCAAAAATGTGTTTATTAAGGTGAAGGGATTTTTGAATCCTATATTAAGAAGGGGAAATTGAATTATATGAATATCATTTAAATGTTATCAATAATGTGATCCAAAAGATTCATTTAAATATTGGTTTTCTAAATTTTTGGGAAATTTAATATAGAAGTTCCATTTTTCTATGATTTTTTTTCAACTTTTATGTAAAATATTATCACTCTTATTTTTAATAATATAATATTTATTTAGGTAATTCAATATTTTTCTTCATATAATATTTTTAACTACTTCATCATTCTATTCAAAATTGTTTCCTTTAATCTCCTAGTAAGTATTTGAAAATAGGATGGACTTCATTTTTACATTTCATTTGAAAATCCTATCTATCAGTTTTTGTTCAAATTTTTTTAAAACTTATTTTCATGGAAACATATTTAGATTTATATAAATCACATATTTCTCATACAAAAGATATAAATCATAATAATTAATGAAGATCGTCAATGACTAACTGTTGTGTAATTTTATATAGCCTTTAAGTACAGTGATATACCACATCATTTTTTTATGTTTTTAATCATTTAATTAAAATATTTTTCGTGTTTTTATTAAATAATTTCATATTTGTAATTAAATAGTTCAATTAATTAAATATTAAATTTCAATATATAAATATTTCTGAATTTAAATTTAATAATTTTGTCTTACTTATGTTTCTGGTTCCTTATTTTTCTAATAAATTGTTAATTTAAATTATGTTTAACATAATAATTTTATACTTTTTTGTATTTTATAACTACTAAATTTATAATTTTATTTTATATAATTATTTTGAATATTATTTTAATTTATGTGTTAAATTATTCTTATTATTTTACTTTTGACAAGATATGTATTTCATATAATTTATTTTCTTTATTTTTCACTTATAATATAATATTTTAATTTAATTAATAATTTAAAATAAAATTACATTACTATTATTTTTTAAAATTATAGTTTAATATTTTATATTTTTCTTATATGCTTAATGTTTATATTTTTAATTAATTATTTTTTTAAAATGATTTCATGTTTTATCAAAAAAACTTATTAATTTAAATTTCTAGTAGATAAATATAATTTATTTAATTTAATTTCCAATAAAATAAATTATTAATTATGTATTTTTTTGGTTAATATTTAATTTGGTTGGAGACGACCATATGCCCCCATAAAAATTACACAAAACCAACAACAATGTTATTGCATGACTCAATGCCAACTTTCCCCATCCACTGACCCACCATTACCATTTTGACACCTCCAAGAGCATGTATATGATACACTATTGGGAAATTTCCCTCACTCACCATTACTATACAACCAAATGGTGCCTCGACTCCAAACCAACAACCTCGCCATTTCCCATTGTCACAAATTTTATATTCAGTTGGCATAAAAACCAATTTGACTCACTGGTATAGAAATAAAACATATCCTTCCCAATGGTGTCTCAACACACTATCACTCATCCTCCCTTGTGAGTCACCACAATTAACCAAATCCACTCGACTAATCGATTCCTCATTGATCCTCTTACCACCATAGAAGCAACATCATAGATATGAATATCTTCTAACCCAAAAAGGAGGAACAATCTCATTCAAAACCACTCATTGATTCCATCGACCTCACTTCTAGTAGGCAATGTAAAAAATTTGCACCGCTAGTCACCAAAAGGTACGGTGTGCCAAGAATCCTTCTATAGATCGATATCCAACTAGATACTCTAATGAGACTAGTTTCGTCCAATGATGTGAAGCCGAATTGAGCCAAGTCAGAATGTCTCTAAGCCTTACCACCATAGGCCCCTACACCTCCTCACCGCTCCTAATGGCCCACCATAGAAGAAAAGAGTTGTCTTTGTCATTGGTAGCATCATGGATCCAAATTAAAATCTTCTAGTTGAAGAAAAAATACCTCCCAAATGACTAATATCATAGAGTGAAAAAAAATTAAAAAAATTAATAAAATAATTAATATTTTCACTAAAATAGTAAATCTAAAATAATAATAATAATAATAATAATTAATATAATTTTTTTGAAATTTCATATTAAAAAATTAAATCATTTAAATAATTATATATCTGTATAACTATAAAATAATTTATTACCATATAATACATTACTATACATATAATTATATAATTAAACTAACTTCAATAAGTACATTTTTTATAATTATTTAATAATTCATTAACATAATTCATTTTTTAGTAATATTTAAAATAATAACATTAATATATAAAATAACTATTATATATTAATTAATAAAATAATATCATTTAATAATTTATAAAGTTATAAAAATTATTATATATATTACGTTATAAAAAGATTAACATTACTATGGTAAGAAATTGATTTAATCAATAATAATAATTAATAATTAATAATTTTTTTAATAAAATAAAGTATTTAAAAAAATATTATTAGTCCATTAAAATAATAAATTGTAAAATAATAATTATATATAATTATAAATAAATACAAATGGATTACTATAATAATACAATTCATAAATTAATATAATAATTTTATTACAATTATATAAATATATAAAAAATATTGATAAAACCTAAATATTTGTATGTAACATTAAAAAAATAATTTACGTTTTGTTTTTGATCTGCAGTCCCCACTCAGTTTTACATATAGATTCTTCCCAACTACATTGTGGAATTTTGTTAAATGGGTTTTCTTATGTCACAGTCACTACATGAGGGTGATGTAAGTGGACCATAAAAAAGAATAGGGCCAACCTCTATATATTGAAGTCATATATGACCATCAAGACAATAGGTGAATTTAAAAATTCAACGGTGTACAACAGTGTGGGGATTTGATTGATTCACTCCATTCTGTCGATTATGTTTCATGGAAACCCATATAAGCAGAACAATGATAATGATGAAGAAAAAAACATAACATCAAATTTATGTGGTTTTTCTGTGGACCCAAATATTAGCTAAGGATTTCACAATCATCGCTCACCACAAGTTATATTTTCTAACCCCATTTCACTTCCCATTTCCCCATTCTTTTTTTTGTCTTATTTTAAAATCAAAATTCCCATTTTCATTCTTCTCAATGGTTTATATTTTATATTTCCACATCATAAACCAATTATATAATACCACGAGAAATTTTTTTTGGTAATCCACTAACTTAGTAATTTTTTTTTAAACAACAAATTAATACCCCACACTTAGTGAGATGTAAAATAAATGGGATGATAAATGTTTAAAGGATAAATTTCCATCCCTATAAAGTGTTGTGTAAGTTGTAAATCATATAGTTTTCAATTATTTCCAAAATATAAATACATCATAATAAGAAAATTAACCTATAAATTAGTGTGAACAAATAAAAAAAGGAATTCAGATGGTTTATCCTTGAGATTAGAAATACAATGCATTGAATCCATATTGGAATATATTTTCTTCCATGGTGTACCTTCCAAAACATTAAATAAATAATATTATTACATAAAACCCCAAATTAATTTTCTAATTAACTAGTATAAATGATTGGTTCAAATGAATATGATCGAGTAATTATTGGGGGGACTTTAATGCAAGAGGAAAATAATATTTGGGATTCAAAATATGGATAGTCAATAACAACGATTGGGTTTCCGGAATATAACTCCATGGGAAATTATTTGAAACACCAATCATTGATCGATTTTTTAATAAAAAAAATGTATAACATGACCACTATCAACATTAATATAGCTAAATTTTTGGATGAATCATTATTTAAAAATTAATCAACACTTTCTATTTTTATTTTTAGAATAAACATATTTTGATTCATATTTTTAATATTATTTACGAAATATCAATCTATCCAAACTTAAAATTATTTTCCTTTATTATACTCTCAATTATCCAATCATAGGTGATAACCACGACCTTGTAGAAATTATTAATTCTTATATTGAATTCTATAATGTATGAATTATTCATGATGTGTTCGTCAAGACAATAAAACCAATTCAATATATAATTTTTATTTAACATTGATCATCACACTCATTATAAATTAATGTATTCTACATTACATAAATTATAAGTAATGAATAAATCTTCATATTGTAGAGTTTCTGAAATATGGATTTTTTAAAATGTTGATGGTTGGTATTTTGAATATTGGGAGGACAATGTTAAATGAAGAACAATAAACTATTCACCTTTTTGGAGGCAACCCGCCATTTTCATTATATTATTTTATTTTTATTTTTTGTGATAGTGGGTTAGATATTATTTATATTCAAGGGAACCCCATAGGGATAACCACTCTGATATAATTATTCTTCATTATGTGATTTAGACACTAAATCATTTTAAAAATTAAAAATTAAAATTGTGGATTCTAATTTTCAAACATAGACATAAATCATCCACATGGAGCCTACAAGTGACATTAATTTGAACAAATCAATTCTTTTTATATAGTTACTCATTTTCAAACTCGGTGGCCTTGTTCTATGATTTAATAAGAAGTAAAATATCCTATATTTATTCAAAATTATAATATCAATCTTATCATCTCCTTCAACACCAAGGGATGTTTAATTCTATGTTGAGGGGAGTGAAAATATGTATTTTTTAAAAAATTATTGAAGAAAACAAAATTAAATTTAAAATATTCAATTAATTATATTTTCATGCATTAATTTAAACTATAAATCATGAAAGCCAAGTGATATATGATTTTTAATTCATTATTGATGATTGTAATTCATTTTTATGTTCATAAGCAATGTCTTTGGAATACACATCTATCAGATGGGATTTTTCAATGTTGAAAATTTAATCATCCTTATCAAAAATAAAAAATGCACTCCCATTGTAATTTAGGAGTATGTTTGAGTTCATGTTTCCAATTTATTATAAAATAGGCTTTGGGGCCACTTTTAATTATATTTTACACTCAAACAATTTTTTTTAAAAACCACACAGAAAATGATTTGTCCAAATACGTGGAGTCCCACAAATGGGGATCATGATAACATATTTATATTACATATAGATTTTCATTACATATATATGGTATAATTTTTATTTGAAAAAAATAATGGATTCAATACATAGGGATTATGACTCCTTAGTTGTCAGGTCCAAAGTTAGTTTTCTCAACACTATTGGGGTTAAAAAAACTAAAATAAAATGGAAAATAGGGAGATACATTCATATAAAATTATTATGGTTTAGTGTGATTCCATGACACCTATAACAATTTAACCTTTAAAAACGAAAATAGACCCCATGAATTTGGTGATCCTCAATAAGTCATCAATTTTAATTATTATTGGGTGAAACGTGGTGATGAATATTAACAAATGAATGGGTACATGCATGGAATATTCATTAGAATAATGATTGTGATGATTGATTTTTATAGGATTCATGATTGTTTAACATGTTTTATTTTTGATTTAATTTTTTTGTTAAAATGTTTTTAGAAAAGTGAATACAATTTTCATATTTTTTAAACATTTTATACTTATTTCACAGTAATAGGGAAACTCAATTTTGGGGGTATTATTATCTTCAAAAATAAGATAATAATCATTTATTATATTAAAATATTATTTATTTAAATGTATATAAATACTTATTTCTGTGAATTTTAATAATTGAAATTCACGTTTCATCATATGATCGAGTCATGTTAAAAGCGTTTGAAATTAGCCCCATTCGATCATCGGTTTTTTGAATAAATTATAATCAATATTTTACTTTTATATTTTTGGTGGTTATTTATCTATTTATATGGAATTGTAATACTATATGGATAAATTAATAAATAATTAAAGAAGGCATAAATTTTTTTCATGAATGCAGATATATATATATAGTGTATAATGGGCCACATGCCCATCAGGTAAAAGTGGAGACCAAAATCCAAGACCAATGAAGCTAAAATTTTTACAATAGAAATAGAATATTATGAAGATCAATTTATTCAAACATGGTAAGAAATAATTAGGTTTTTCAAGGATTTATAGGTATTCCATATTGCTATTTAATTTTTGGGCTATATTCGAAGGTCGATAAAACCAAATTACTATTTAGATAATAAAATTTGAATGGATGATCTAATTTGAATAAAATATTGAAAGGTATTTGAGGAAAAATGTTATATATTTTTTAAATTATACATCTCTTCATATTCTATCATATTTAATGACACACTAGAACTTAAAATAGGGGGATGAATGTTGTTGAATTTCTTGGTCATGTGTGAAAAGTCTACTTTCTCATTATTTTATCTACCACCATTGAATCTCTAAATAAATGTGTTGGAATTTATTTCTAGGAGATCTACTATTTAATCCTATTTTTAGTATTTATTATTTTGTGAAGGGATTGGATGATCCATGTTATTCTTTAAACTATAATGTTTAACTCTGATTTTATAATAAACTATTATTTTTTCCATGTAAGTTCATTCAAGAACCTTAGTTTCATAATAAATGTATTTTTATACTCTTATTATTAACATTTTCAATGAATTTTATTAAGACATTGATATCGTTGAATCAATGTGTGAATTTATTCCCACTAAACATTGTAAAACTTCTTACACAATAATGGAGTTTTCATTATTTTAATGTATTTCTTCACCAATTATTCCCTCATCAGTTTACTTCTTAAATCCATTGGTAGAATACCATAAATGGAGGGATTAAACTATTATTATTTGATCCATGTGATTATAAATGATATTGATTATAACTTATTTTGTAATATTAATTCGCCAAACCCCTTCATAGTTTATAAAGTCCTGTTCAATGAGTTATTATTTGTATCATCTTCATAAACATTTACAATGAAACTTCATGAGTATTAGTAGGATCCATTTCCATGGAGTGATCAATAAAGTGTTCCTATATTTGAATTTTTTATTTTACAATGAAATGTGTGTATTTTAATTTGTTGAAAGATATTGGGTAATATTCACATTGTATGGGTGAATCAGGATTTACTAATCTAAAATAATTTATAAACATGATTACATCAAATTAAACACTAGTTAAAACCAAGTAGCAACTCATTTTCATTAATTATTTCCCTTAAAACATTTCATTGTTTCAATATATAATTTAATTTACTATCTTAGTTAATTTTTTTAGACACATAAATGAAATCAAGCCATATTTCTTTACATGATAAAAAATACTCCCATATAATTTATATTCCTCATGTTTTATTCTTAGGTCCTTGAGTATTTTATCTCTAGTTATTTTCCATGGACCAATTATTTTAGTAGGTTGAATTTGTGTGAAATTTATTCTCTAAAATGAATAAAATAGTAAGAAAAATAATTATATGAATGTGTGAGGAATAAGTTTTTAGTGGAATATTTGATGTGTTAATAAAGTTATGAAAGAAAATCAAGTATAACTATGAAACATGAATAGGGAAATATGATATAAGAAAACAAATTCATCGTGGAAATGATACACTACTTGATTGATATGATTTATTTTTTTACACAAACATTATTAAATATGAATCTTTGGAAATGGGTTGGATCACTCTCTCTAGATATGATATTAATTACATAGAAAGAAAAATCTTGGAGATATAAAATATAACAAGAATCAAACAACAATTGAATTTGATGAAATATTTATCAGATATAATTTCTCCATTTGATTGTGTTGTCATTAGAAATGTTATATAAATATTAAATATCGATTAATGAAATCCCATTGATCATTTGAAAATATATTATATTGAAACAGAAATATGTGAAAACATTTTTATATATTTTTTAATTGATATATCTAATCAATTATAATTTTTTTAATATAAACAAGATGAAATATAAAATAAATACCAAACATAATAAAAATACCCCAAAATCAAAATGAAAATCTTTGATTCATATAATAAATTGGTCAAAATGGTTAAAAAATTTTAAGAGAAAGGATTAATATCAAGTGGGAATGTAATCTCTCCAAAATGTTGACTAAAATGTGCCACTAGAACTCTAAATCGTATCACATGTTTCTATTAACCCCATCATTTGAGTCATGCATATTTATGATTTCATAGAAAATGATTGAAGTAATTGAATTAATCTATAAAATACTATTTTCTTCTCTAAGCCTTTGAATTTTTAAGGATTTTCATTTTCTTTCATGTAACCTACGAGTTCCACCAGTTCAGTTTGGTCCACTACTTTTTAGTTTCCACCTACGACACACTCATACAATGATTTTTACTTATGAAAATTCCATTAACTGAATGCATCTAGGTAGTGTTGTTACACCTGGATATATAACTATGTGGGTTCTTCACAAAAAATATAAGGTAAATAATTTCATATTTAATGTTTTGTCAAAAGATTTATATTTATAAATAATTGTTCCTTTTTTATTTAATGATTATTTTCATTTTAATATTAATATAATAATGAAATTATTATGTTAATTAATTTATAAATAATTATAATTATTATATTACTAATTATTTTTTATTAGTCAAATATTATTATTCTTATAATTTTATATTATTTAAAACTTTTATTAATTATTAATTATTCATATTAATTAAAATAAATATTTATATTATTAATGTTAATATAATTATAACATAAAAATATATAAACTTTTTTATAATTTTTTAAATTATAAATTGTATATATTTTGATAATTGAATTTTATTTATTTTATATCATTTAATAATAATTTTTTTATTGATGTTATTTTTCAATTAATTAGGCTAATTAATTCATATGTAATTTTATAATAATTATTAATTGAAATTACATTAATTATTTAATTATTATAAAATAAAAGTAATATATTATAAAATATTATTTTAAAAGTGTTTTGGTATATAATTATTTAAAAGATTTAAATTTTATTATAAAAAATATTAATTTATTATTTGTATTAATTTTAATTTTATATATTAATATTAGTTTCGATTACCAAAATTAGTAATTATTTTTTATGTTTTATTTTTTGTTTTTATTGTTTTCCACTTATGTAGAGAGCCACCCAAAATGGGTGTTTTATTTTAGATTCACCAGGATTGGTTCTTCTATACTCACAATGATGACCACGTCTTCCCTCTACTATCGGTGGTCTTCAGTAGTGGTGAGGATATGGAGGCACTCTTGTGGTGTTTCTTAGAGATAAGATGACTCACCATGGGTGATATAGTAGAGTTGGTTGAAACTATTCTTGGCGGCTATTATAGTTTGATTTCATATCTAGATAATAATGCTTGTATTTTGGCTACCAATTGTTAATGACAACATCATCTTTCTACAGTGGCCACTATTAGAGAGCTTGAAAACATTAGCAAGTGGGTTTGAATGACATGGTTACCCATTCTTTGAAAAGAGGTGATTTGTTTGGCTGACGGTGAACCAATGATGGTAAGAGGAAGGTAGAGGTGATAGTGAGTTTAGTGGATCTAATTAATGATTGTGGTTCAAAAAGGAGGAGGGTTAATAGTTTGTCATGAAACTATTGGGTTGGAGGTGTTTTAATAATATAGTTGTGTTTCGAAATGTTTTTTATGCTTATCGACGGAGAAATCCTTGATGATGGGAAATGGTGATACACCTAGTGATGAGTTGAAACACTATTGGGATGTACATGAATGGTTGGTGAGGGAAATTTCCTTGCGGTGTCTCACACACATTCACTTATAAGTGTCTAAAGGATTTTGGTGGACCATTATATAGATAATAATGGTTGTGTGTCATAAAACACCATTCTAGACTATTGTCTGTAATTTTTATATGGAAGTCTGCAAATCTACATTATAAATAAATATTAAAATAAATTTAAGTAAAAATATATTAAAATTAAAAAGATAATTCTATAAAATAAATAAAATATTGATTCATCTATATAAAATATAAATATAAAATTCAATTGATATATATTTAAAATATTCAAAAAGTAATTTATTCAAAAAAATATATAAAATTAAAAAAATCCTAAATGTAGAAAATAACAATTAAGAAGAAAAATAAAATTGAAAAAATAATTTTATAATATATTATATATTAAATAATTAAATTAAATTGAAAGTGTTATATAAAGAAAATAATTTGACTAATTACTTAAATCGAAGAAAATACAATTACAAGAATAATATAACACATAAATTAAATTAATTATTTATATAAAATTTTTGAATATTATATGATGAAATTATTAATTAATAAAAATAATGAGTCCTATAAATATTATGTCATGTTGAATAAAAAATAAATAGTTATTTTAAAAATAATGAACAAGGAAAATAAGTATTAAATATTAACAATTTTAATGAAAATAATAAAAAAAAGAAGTTAATAATTAAGGAATTGAATAATGAATTCAAAACGATGAAAGTTTTAAAAAAACCAAAAAATAATAAATTAACTAACAAAAATGTAAATAAAAGTCATGTAAAATAAATATATTTTATGTTCACAACAGGAAAAGACCTTGATTTTCTGTTTAGTGAATGATAAATGATATGTTTCAAGTAGTGAAAAATTAACTTTTAATTGCATATAAAACAACCTAAATATAGTGAATAAATATAAGAATATTATTTTTATGTTTCATGAAATGCACAATATCAAATTTATTATTTTAATTCGAAACAAATATTTCAAAAAATCTTACGGGGTTTGATGAACCTCTAATGATACAACTTGTTAGGATAAAATTAGATCTCTAAGAGTGGTTGGGTTGTATTAGATATATGCATTCTTTTATTATTTGTTCCCCTAAAAAAACCAATTTTACACATGAATGTTCTCAATCAACTCAATGAAATATATAAACATTTACTAATATAAAAAATTCATATTGATCAAGGTACATGATATATAATTAGTTCAGATACCCATTCCTACTCCATTCCATGTTTTCTATCCCCCCAAAAAATATTTTAAACAATTTGAAAGAAGTCATTCAACATAGAGTGCACCACATTCTATCCACATTTGTAGTACAATGATTGATAAAAATCATGTCTAATTATATCAACATATTGAATGATCATCCTCCCTTATTTGTATTCGCCTACCCCCCTCTCAAATTAAGTCTTCCACTATATGAAAATGGATATGAAAAATATGACATGTATATTATTCGTGGTCTTATATAGTTTACATTAGAATGTATATATTCCTTTAAAATTCTTATATATTTGGTGTGATATTAATTCTATTCATTATTTGAATACTAATGTAGATATAATTCTAAAAATTCCAAGAGTATTCCCTTCCACATATCTCTTTAATAGATGGTGTATTGGATTCTCTAAGTGTTATTATATTCATACAAAATTCCTCACACAACCCCCACTACTTATTTCTATCTCGTATATCAATAAAAGAAACAAAAATACAATTAATTTTTTTACCTACCTGTCTATTATTGGTCATCAAATAAACAACACTTAATTACTAAATAATCCCCCAAACACCATTATTGTAGTGAAGATAAACCTACTTCATTGATCATTAATTTCCCTAATGGGTTTTAATTGAATCGCCATTTAATTAACTTATATATCCATCGAAAACTCGATAATATCACTCATGAATAATGGCCTAAATCTAAAAACCCTGATTTTTTAATGATTGAGGCACATAGGACTCCTTATTGAATTAAAATAAGGTAACTTGATATAGAGGAATGGAAAATTGAGATAAAGGACATAAAGAAAACCTTTAGGCCATTTTAGACCGATTGTTAATATTTTGATTAGGGGAGCATCCACCCTGCCCCTAAGGATGTTACCCTCTTCTCCCAATCTTGGCACGTGTCTACGGTCCACCACCATCATCATGAAATTCAAGATCTTCAGCATCCACTATCTCATCCAATCCAAATACACTAACATACCTTTGAAACTCTTCCTCACTATTACCTGACACAAGCATCTTAAAACAATTACGAGTACTTACCATTACATGACATTTTTCTTTCATGCTTCAAGCATTGTCATTATCAGTAGACTACACGACTAATGTCCTATTGATTTTATATTCCTAGCACCCATCCCACTTTTGATTGAGAGTCTACGGAACAGTCTTTTTGATGATCCTGTCAGTGGTGAGAATGTCATCAGTGGCAGTCGGGTACTTGCCTGTTCCCTAGACAAGAGTAGAAGTTTTTGGAATATCTATCATGCTCATGCCCAATCCATGTTTGGGTTCTTCTACCCACTGTCTAGGTTTCTCATTGGCAGGATGATTTGTACTCTTGTTTTGGACAGATGCAACATCTTTAGAGCCGGAAGGGACCTTCTAGCACTTACGAGGCCATGAATTCTTGAGGTTCTTCCATTCACAGTTCTAGTGTTTTCTTCATGGGGGTCATCTCATTATTCAGATTAGTTAAGGAATATATTTCAACATCAAAGTGATTCATTACCTGTCCTGATGCATCAGGGGTTTAGGATGAAGTATCTACTTCTTTTGAAGCCATTATTCTTGGAAGATTCAAGTCGTCACCAGGAGCATTGAATGATTTATAAACTGATTTGCTGCAATTTAGAACAGGACCATTTAACAATCTTTATAATCTATTCACTTGAATATGATGCATTGCATGTTGAAAAACCATTCAGAATGATATGGTGAGGATTATTTTTCTTTTATTCATAAAAATTTTTCATCAAATTCCATTTATTCTACAAAAATATTTTTCCCTTCCACATATTAGATAAGGATTCTACAATAACCATGCATAACTCAATGGTGTGTATGCAGATTTTTTTACAAACTTTGTCTTCAATGACATGATTATTCCTCAAAACAAATCAAATATTGTTACTATTTTTGTATGAACAATGTTCTATTGGTGTTCAAGAATCACACTATAAAGACCCCCATAATTTGGGCCCTTTGTTTTTCCAAAATTTTAATTTTCTTCTCAACATTCACTATGATATGGGTGTGTCTTTTAACTTTCATTATCATGAATAATATAATATGTCTTATTCATCTCAAATAACATAATATTTATTTTAAAACATACTACTATAAGTAAAAAAATAGAATCAATCTAATAATACCAACAATAACTAACTCGGTACCTGGTGTGTCGAATAAACAATTTGTTACTTTGATACAAATAATTTATTTCACAAATACAAATTAGGATTTTAATACGTACATTACTAGACATTTTTATGGTGTCCAAACTATGTAAACTATGGTACATGTTAAATCTCTTCCCCATATAGAGGTTTGGTCTATGGTTACTATAGAGCTACAATTATCCTAATTATTTGTAAATTTCCATCATTATTATTTATAGACCATGATGTGGGTATATTATTTATATCATTAACCTTTGTAAATCGAATTTGGGGTTGGATGATTTATGATGGAAGTGTTCCCACCATTTGAAGTTATTAAGGATCTCTTAGTAGAGGCATGTAAGAAGACTCATGTAATGGTCATGAGGATGATTTCATGATATGGCATAGTATTATCATGAAATATAGTGTGAGATAGCTTTGGATGGTTCCCTAGTTTTTGATAATATGTACTTATCTAGAATAGGATAAGGTTTTTTACAGACCACATTATGTTAGGGATATGAATGGGACTTCATGAAAAACATATCAAAGGGTATTGTACAAGTTTTGATTTTAGTCAACAATGAATGTGATGAGTATAGAGGACCCTCAGGAGGGATATGTGAGTATGGTTTGAATTTTTATGGGTATAGAGTGATGTTTTTTTATTTTTTAAAATGTGTTGAGGGGATCATTATGTAAGGATATTTGGATGATGATATGTTCATTGATGTGAAATCTTGGTCTCATGTGATGTGCCTAATTGATTTCTTGAGTGACAATATTAGGGGATGTTGGATATGTCATGTGAATGGCCATGATTGTGGTTTGATATGATGTTATGTGTATAATATATTACCTCAAGAATGTGTTATATATATAAACACACACACATTAGTTTGTTATGATATCTACGGTCCCTAGTGTATATTATATGTTTCTATGATTAGGAGTGAGTATTCCTCAGTGTTCTAAATTATATATTATAATTTTTGTTTCGGTTGTGAAGAGGGAGAATGAACATGAATTATTAATGATGTGATGTATGATTTTTCAATAGGGTGTGGAGTGGGTTTGTACCAGGGTTCTAGATGATTGAATATATGACATGTTTCAAGGGAGGGGGTTTTTATACCCCTAGGATATGGTGATATGATATATGATATTTTTCATGTGTGTTGAGTTGGTATACACCTAGGTTTTTATGATGAAATATATGATTATACGGTGGTGATTATTTTTTTCTTGTCTTCATGATACTTTGTTATAAGATTTTACAACATGGGTAGTTTTCCTCTGGGATCTTATTGAAATGTCACATGATTCTAATGTATGGAGTGGTTTTCCCTCAGTTTTTATGTATATGATTTAGGATTTTAGGTATGGGTGAGTATGCCTCGAGAACCTGATAAAATCGTTACCATTGATTATATGGTAGAGAAATTACCGTAGATGATATAGTGATGGGTGATCAGAGGGTAGGATGTCATAATCCATGATGGGTTTTCATCATGATTATGGGCTCCCAAAACTTGTTGAAGTTGGTATACTCATCCTTATGTGTCATATCGAAATACATTGGTTAGTGTCGATTATTTAATTTCCATATTCTATTATTAATTTTTCAAAAAATATAATGGGTTCTTACACTATATGAACTATTTATGTTAATAGAATATAGAGATACCCTAAACATATGTAATTTTCCCATCCATTATATGCACTGAAGTGCATGTTCATGTCCTATGATTCATTTTAGGTTGACCACAAAAGAGTAGTAAATCTAGAATGTTGAACTATATAGATTAAGACATTGGGAATGAGGAAAGGTACACGGAATGTAGTAAATACAATTAAAAATGTTTATCATAGAAATTGTTATCATATTTTAGTTGTTTGTTAAAATGATATGAGAGATTTTTTGGCTCATAATATCACCATATAACATTTCTAATTGTCAGAATCCTCAAACATATGTGAGGTGCACCTAAGGACTCCTAACAATTGGTCTTGGACACTTATTAGTGGTCTATAGTAAGGGATGTTACATTAGAATATATTCTAAGATATATATTCATCTATGTTTTTTCCCTATATAATAACATATTTTTATTCGTCATAAT
This sequence comes from Viscum album, assembly GCA_963277665.1. Classification (NCBI taxonomy): domain Eukaryota; kingdom Viridiplantae; phylum Streptophyta; class Magnoliopsida; order Santalales; family Viscaceae; genus Viscum; species Viscum album. The sequence goes on from OY728147.1 coordinate 9,816,581, forward strand.
ATAGATCATTGAGAGAAGTAGAGTGTGTGATTTCTTTGGAAGTGGTGTGCATGCAAAAAACAATAAATAATCAGAGTATTGTCTTGTCTGTATCCTATTAAGTTAAACTGAGTAAATCCTATATGATCATTTTTCATGATTATTTAATTATCATTTGATAATTTTAATTTCAATTTTGTATGATAGATAATTAGTTATGGGTATTTTATAATATGGAAATAAGATATATTTTAAACAATTATTTTTTGAGAAACATCTACACCCTGATTTACACAAAAGGGTATCATTGTGGAATCATGAGTCTAACAGAGACATAGTCCCCACTCACTCGATAGTTTTTTAACCATATTTATAACAATATTATTTGTACATTTATTTTATTTCACTATCCTATTACCCAAATATAATGTCTAGATAACTGATTTAATCATTTTTTTGGATTAGTAATACAAATTACTAGTAGTTCTCATATTATTTTATTTTAAAATTTATCATATAGACTATAAAATTTAACTAATATCATATAAATTTAAATGATAATTTATACATATCCAAACCTTTCCCAAGTAGTCATTTACAATTGAGTGGAAAAAGTACCCTCAACTATGTTATGTTTCCAAAAAGGACCCACATATATTTTGTTAAACATATTATGATGGGTGGTTACTCATATATAATTACATATTTAAAATAATAATATTAGTCTTAAATAAGAAAAAGAAATTTTCATTAAAAAATATTTATTAATTATATAGCCTTAAATAACCATTTTTTATAGTGTTATATATATATTTTTTTCAGAAATATATTAAAATCCTCAATAACCATAATTTCGAAGAAATATATTTTTCCATGGGACCATGTGTAATGAATAAATTTAATATAATAATAATAAACAATATATAGACTATCTATTAACCATTTATGTATAAAAAGAAATAAAAACGAAGGATTATAATGTATATTTATTTTTAAATAAATTTGATTTCTTTGATATATTTCTTTACACACAACACTGAGTATAAAGATATGATGGCATAAATTTGAATTATTATTACCTAATGCGATATATATCATCGAGATTGTAGATTTTAGAGTATTAATAGGTCCGAAAAATGAGAAAAATTATTTTTTACATATTTATAAATTGAATTAAATATTTTTTTAATTAGATAAAAATTAAAATATTATCATTTGAATCTAAAAAGTGAATAATTTCATAAAAAATGTATGCTCACAATGTATTATTATCTTAAAAAAATTAAATTATCATATAATTATGAATTATTTTAATTATATTATTATATAATGTATTAAAAAATGTACTTTCATATTCATCTATTTTTTAAAATGTAAATAAATGATGTTAACAAAAATTTATTCATAAAAATTAATTTATCAAAAAACTAATTTGTTGTCGTTAGTGGGTTTTTAAATTAGTTTAAAATATCTATAGAAATTGAATATTTCCAAATAGATCCAATATTTATAAATATAATAGTTAATACTATGTAATAAGGTCATCATATTTTTTAATTATTATGTATTGTATGTTTGGTAAAAAGTCAGTTACCATTGTAATAGTTTAAACAATGTTAAAAGGGATAAACCAAAAATTATAAGCGATAAAATGTACTAAAAATTAGCCTAAATCCTATGTTAAGGTCATATATAGACCATATATCATAAAATATTATATTAATATTCATTTTTAATCCTTTTGTATTGAGTAATAAATTATAATATTTTTATCATTTCAAAATTTCAAAGTGTGTCCCCCGTCCAATACAAAAGAAACTCACCTCTTTCTCTTACTCATGCACCATGAGCATATTATCGTGGAAAATAACCAAATAAATACTAAAAATAATAATCATCTTCTTGAGTTGTTTTATTTATTATAATATCATACTTTAAATGATTTTGTTGTTAGCCAAAGTAGGATTTTGAATGAAGAGGTGTAACTCTTTACTGTGTATTTTATATTTTAATTCATCTTATAAATCCCACAAATGTTTTCTAAAAATTATAAGATAATTAATTTAATATCCAATGTTTAAATAATTTTTATTATTATTACTGATCAATCATTATATAACACATTTCCATTAAATGAGAAATGATTGTATCATTCATGCATATGTGTGGACAACCGCATCCATGTAGAGATATGAATCATTTTTCATCATTATTGTTAACATATGGTCATTATGATATTTTTAAATTTTTATCAAATTTATTGAATAATTATTAGCATAGAGTTATATTATCATTCCTAACTTCATAATTTTTCACAATTGGAAATGTTTAATGATTATCTATCATACATGTGGACAACCAACTCATTACAAAGTGATGATTCCTTTTTCATCAACACTTTTTATGAATAATTATAAAATTTTGTATTATGAATAAATATAATAATAATTTCATGGTTATAATTATATAGCTGATGAATCCATTATCAGGGAAAGTGTACTGAAATCATCTAAATGATACATGCATGGAATGAAGATGTCACGACCCGTCCTCGGGTCCCGTGCTGTGACTACCCCAAGCCCGCCTTCCATAGGCTAGGGGCTTGCGACTAGCACCAAGGCGTAAATCCCGGTAAAAAGGGAAGGCATTGCCTTTGTAAAGTAAACAAGTACCACAGAGTAAGAAAGCGGAAAAGTAAACACTAAGTAAAAACAGAGTACAACTGAAAGTGAGGAAAAGTAAATGGGACAATATACAAACCAAAACTGAAAGTAAAGTATAACTCGAAAGGGAAAAGAGCAACTGTAATGTAAAAGCCGCTACACCGAACTGTCCACTGGAAATCCCACCTGAAGGGTGGGTACATATAGCTCCACTGATCCTCGGGTCCCACCGTCCGCTCTAAGCACGTCCCACCCAATGGTCCCCCTCTAGGTACCGTCCTGCTTTGCGAGCCTCAACCACGATCAACGCTGTCCGTCGTCTGCAACCAACACAACGTAGTGCGGGCATAACCCGTGCAGGGGTGAGTATAAGCTACTCAGTAGGGACCCCAAGACCCCATAAGGTCTCCCAAAATCCACAAAGGATAATCCAAAAGGGAAGATACAAACACGAAGTAACAACAGAAACTGCTTAGGTATATGCCCATACATATACCTAATTCATCAATCCCAATACGCTCCAACCTCCGAGCCCAAGTACAACTCAGTACACACCGGAAAATATACGTATTCCACACAGGAAAGCAAAATGAAATCCACACAGGATAGAACAACACAATCCCCATAGGAAAGAAACAGGATTCAGCTCACACAGGTATACTTTTTTGAAGGATTATAGAGATGATCACTGATCCATCTAAGTCGTCGGACCCACAAAGGATCGATAGGTACTAACCCCCGCAAAGACCCACAAAGGATCTGTAGGCACTGGTTCACATAGGACCGCTGAGCGCTCACCCACACAGGATCAGACCCATATAGGATCGGTAGCACTGATCCACATAGGATAGCTGAGTACTGTAGTCGTCGTCGCCGAATCCACTAAGGATCTCTGCACAGTCTTCGTCGCAGTCACAGTAGCAGTCGCAGCCAGCTCTAGGGTTCCCGCACATAGCAAGCTCCTTCGGGAGGGTCCGCTCCACGAGCCGAGAGGCTGATACATCAAATTTCACAATGTCCAGAGTTGATGTATCCAAAAGTTCCGTATCGTCAATAGGAACTCAACGCAACAGACGGCGCGTCAATCGGACGACCGGTCTGAGAGTTATTAGCTTTTTCGTCCTAGGGGCCCGGTTGGTTTTTAAGGAAAAACCAACCCGACCATACTCCAACTACGTCCAAACCTCGGGAGGAGTATGCCAAAAGATCTTTCTCACTATTAGGAACTCAAAAAAGCTGACGGCACGTCAAACGGACGTCCGTAGCTCAAGATATGAGCGTTTCCGCTCCAAGGGCCCGGTTGGTTTCGTGTACGAAGCATCCCGGCCAAACTCAAAGTATTCTGAAACATTGAGTGCGATATACCGAAACTACCGCCTTGATCCAAGTATCGCATCGCCGTTGACAGCGCGTCGTTTGGAGGTCCGTAGCCCGAGTTATGGGCATTTGAATCTAAACCGCTTGGTAACGGGGGTTTCGAGCTCGGGCCGTCCCGGCCCGAGACCCCCCGGTTGGCCCGAACCGGGTCGACCCGGCCCGGAGCTGGTCCGGTGCAGCGTGCTGGGCGCGCTGCCAGCTCGGCCGAAGGGCGAGCTGTTGGAAAAACGGGGGGCGCTTGCCCCCCCCCCCTTGTGAAGCCGCGGACCCCCCTCATTTATGGGGGGCCGAGCTGCTGGCCGGGGGAATTAAATTCCCCCGGTTTTTCTCCTTTCCGGCCGGCCCGACCTGGCCGGCCGGTTCTTCCTCAACGGGATCGGCATAGGCCGGTCCCCTTCCGGCTTCCGACACCGGCGGCCCGGCTGGCCACCGGTCTTCTTGTTCCGCCGCGGCCCGGAACCGGCCGCAGCCTTTGTCGTCCGGCACGGTGCGACGTCACCGCGCCCCTCCGCCGCGGTCCCGTTCCGGCCGTGGCGTCCTTCGTTTCCTTCGACGTAGCGCGACGGCGTCGCGTCCTTGAATTTATTTCCACGGTGCGGCGCGACGGCGCCCCACAATAACTGTCGTGTGATTCCCGCGTGGTGCGACGACACCACGCCATCCCGTTCCATCCGCAAGAAACAATGATGAACAAAGGAGGGGGGGTTCGGCCGTGTTTGTGTGGTCCGGCCCCCTCTCGTTAAATGATAGCATTTATTCAATTATCCACGAAGTTCAACATGCTAGAATCAAGAACAGAATAATTAAATAAATAACAAAATTCCCCCACCTCGGCATCAAGAGCGTTGTTTGTCAACGACCCGCGGAAGACGAGCGTCGCAGTGGTCAGGTGTCGCGGGAAAAGGACGTCGACGTCGTGAAGCGAGTATTCGAAGTTCTTTGACGGCGATTTCGTCACGGAAAACCGTCACGGAAGAGACGACGCGGAAGAAGTACGTCGCGTCGCAGATACGGTGTCGTAGAAGGACCGTGTTCTTCGGCGAAGAAGTTCATCGTTGAAGAACGGCGTTCTTCGCGTTCTTCGTTGAGGTTGAAGAAGATGAAGAGAGAGCTTCCCAAAACCTCTCAAGGTGGCAAGGGATACTATCCAAAATAAAATAAGCTTAAAGCTTATTTTATTTACACAACTAAACCAGTTGAATTTCAAAAGTTTGAAAAACAATAACTCACCTCAATTAAAACTCAAGTTGTCAAAATTAAAATGAGTGGAGTTATTGGGAGTTTAAAGGGGGGATGAAGAGTTAGGGTTCGTGTGGGCCCCACCACACTTAATCCTCTCAAGGGAGGTTAAGTGGATGTGGGTCCCACCTCTAACTCCCTTTGGGAGGATTTAACCAACATGGAAAAAAATAAAATGTGTTTCCACATTTTATTTAACTTCATTTTAATTCCCCCAAAACTAACTCTCAACCCGCATAAAACGCAACCTCGGAAAAGGTCTCCTTAAGAGAATATCGGCGTTGTGAGTTCATCGGTGGCCTCGGAATTCGATTTTGGGCATCAGTTCAAATTTTAGAGATTCCCTCTCATTTGTTCACTGAACGTATCCGAGCCAAAGTTTGGAAATTGATTCCGGGCACACCAGGCCTCGGAATCAGGTGCCGTCAGAAACCGCGCTCTTGTAAAATTCCGAAGCAAATTAAGAAAAAATTTACCTTGAATTTTATGGGTCTTTAGATTACTCCCACCTTAGGGCTTTACGTCCCCGTAAAGATACATCAAAAATAGGGAAACAAATGAGGGTACTGAGCACGCATCTAAGCCTCCCGCTCCCAAGTGCTCTCCTGGAGGTTCCCGTGCTGCCATCTGATGCGCACTAGAGGAATCGACCGTCCACGTAGGACCCGCTCATGTCTATCCTCGATCTCTACCGGGACCTCCATTAAAGTCTCCCCATCGTCAATGTCAAGCTCCCCATGGTCAATGATGTGCGTCGGGTCGTGCACGTATCTCCTCAGCTGAGACACGTGGAAGACGTCGTGCACACGGTGCAACTGAGGTGGTACAGCATGGCGAAAAGCCACCTCGCCAATCCTGCTGGGGACCTGGAAGGGTCCGATGAAGCACGGAGATAACTTTCCTCCTCGGCCAAATCTCCATATACCACGTCGAGGTGAGACCCACAAGAAGACGAGGTCACCATCCTCAAACTCTAGTGGCCTCCGCCTCCTATCAGCGTATGACTTCTGCCGGCTCTTAGCTATCCTCATCGGCTCCTGGATGACCTGGACCTTCTCTGTCGTGGCCTGGACCATCTCCGGTCCCACAAGTGCTGACTCCCCAGGGTCTGTCCAGCACAAAGGAGATCTACAAGCTCGGTCGTACAACGCCTCGTACGGTGCCATTCCGATGGTGGAGTTGTAGCTATTATTTTACGCAAACTCCACCACGGGTAGGTGGTCCTCCCAGCTACGACCAAAGTCGAGGACACATGCACTGAGCATGTCCTCGAGAGTCTGAATGGTCCTCTCCGTCTGACCATCCGTCTGAGGGTGAAAGGCTATGCTCAGGCGTAGCTGCGTCTCGAACGCCTCCTGCAACCCCTTCCAAAGCTGGGAAGTAAAGCGAGCAACTCGGTCGGAGATGATAGATGATGGCACACCGTGAAGCCGCACAATCTCCTGAACATAGAGACGTCCCAAGATCTCCACTGAGCCCTGCTCTCTGATGGGTAAGAAGTGAGCCGACTTGGTGAGTCGGTCGACAATCACCCTGATGGATTCGTGACCTCTGGAAGTGCGTGGAAGTCCAGTCACGAAGTCCATAGATATCCTGTCCCACTTCCACTCCGGGACCTCCATGGGCTGTACCAAGCCTGTTGGAACCTGATTCTCTGCCTTCACCTGCTGGCAGGTGAGGCATCGAGAAACGAACTCTGCTATAACCTTCTTCATGCCCGGCCACCAGTGCTGTCGTCTAAGATCCTGGTACATCTTCGCCGCTCCGGGATGTACCACCAAAGGAGAAGTGTGAAACTCTCTCAGAACCTCCTCCCGTAGAGTGACTGGTACCATGGTACGTCCTCTGAAAAGGATGTCCTGCTCTGCTCCAATGGAGAAACCATCAGGTTCCTGTCCCAAGGATATATGTGCATGTCATGTCTCATAGTCAGCGTCCCCACGCTGTGCCTCTCTGAACCGCTGTAGAAGTGGAGGAGAGACTGTGAGAGACTGAAGGAAGGCTGCTCCGTCTCTACCCATGAAAGATATATGCAAAACGGCTAGCTGCTTCGTCGCCTCCTCAAGCAGCTGAATGCCCGTCCTCCTGCCGAGGGCATCGGCTATTACGTTCCCCTTCCCAGGAGTATAGACTATCTCAAAGTCATAGTCCTAGAGGAACTCGATCCATCACCACTTTCTCAGGTTCAAGTCCTTCTGTGAGAAGATATACCTGAGACTCTGATGATCAGAAAAGACTGTAAAGCGCTCGCCCATCAGGTTGTGTCGCCATGTCTTCAGAGCGAAGACCACTGCTGCTAACTCCAGGTCATGGGTAGCGTAGTTCTACTCATGCGGCCTCAACTGTCGTGATCCATAGGCGATCACTACCCACTCCTGCATCAGGACACATCCGAGTCCGGTCCCTGATGCATCGCAGTAGACTACGTACCCTACTCCCTCCTCAGGAAACCTCAAGATAGGTGCGCTGGTCAATCTCTGTCTCAGCTCCTGGAAGCTCTACGGACATCTGTCTGACCATATGAAGGGTTTCCCCTTCTTCTTCAAAGCTGAGAGTGGTGCCGCAACTCTAGAGAAGTCTGGCACGAATCTCCGGTAGTATCCATCTAGTCCCATGAAACTCTGCACCTCCGTCACACTCCTGGGTGGCTCCCATGCTAACACAGCCTCGATCTTCGTAGGATCCACTACAACTCCCGCCTTAGAGATAACGTGTCCCAAGAAGTGAACCTCACGTATCCAGAACTGGAACTTCGAGAGCTTACCATAAAGCTGGTGCTCTCGGAGTGTGTCTAGTACAACCCGTAAGTGGTAGGCGTGCTCCTCCTCAGTCGTCGAGTATATCAAAATGTCGTCGATGAAGACCATAACAAATCGATTGAGGTATGGCTGAAAGATCCTGTTCATGAGGGCCATGAACACTGCTGGATCATTGGTTACACCGAAAGGCATAACCAAGAACTCATAGTGGACATACTGACATCTGAACGTCGTCTTCTGTATGTCCTCGTCTCTGACTCTGAGCTGATGATAGTCAGACCTGAGGTCTATCTTCGAGAACCACCATGCTCCCTTGAGCTAATCAAAGAGGTCATCAATCTTCGGTAGCGTATACTTGTTCCTCACTTTCACATGGTTCAGGCGACGATAATCAACACACAGTCGCATGCTCCCGTCCGCCTTCTTGGTGAACAAAATCGGGGAAGCCCAGGGTGAAACACTGGGTCGGATGAACCCCTTGCCCTGCAAGTCCTCCAACTGTACCCGTAGCTCTCGAAGCTCGGCGGGGGCCATCCGATATGCTGGAGTCGATACCAGAGCTGTCCCGGGGTACAGGTCAATATAAATGTCTACCTCTCTACGAGGAGGTAGCCCTGGAATGTCGTCGGGAAAAACGTCCGCAAACTGATCCACCACTGCAGGAAAACCAGGACTCCGCACGTCCACTGCTCCTAGGACGAGACTAGCCAACTGATGAGTGATGGGATGTCCTCTCCTTTGCATATGTCCATCATGTCCTGTGAAGGCTCCCTTCTCGCCGGTGAAGGTGAACCTGCTCCCGTCAGTGCGTACACATCGCACCTTGCGCCTAAAACATTCAATCTGTGCATGGACCATAGATAACCAATCCATGCCCAAGATGACGTCGTAAGGCCTCGGCGCTGCTACAATAAGATCCTAGTCGAAGCTCTCGCCTCCTAGAGTAAGCTCACACTGCCAGCACTAGTGCGTAATCGTCGAGTCTGCTCCCGTAGGAGTCTCTAGCCGTAAGGATCGAGCCAACGGCTCTGTCAGAATCTCCGAGCTCCGAACAAGGGCAGCGGCTATGAAAGAGTGACTCGCTCCTATGTCTATAAGTACTGCAGAAAGGGTGGAATAGACACAGATAGTACCGCGAATCATCTCGGGCACGTCGTGGTCATTGGCCTCCACTGCCTGGAGTTGTGCCTGTCTCTGCCCGCCAGCTCCCTGTGGTCGAGGCGGACCTCCTGGTGGTGGTGGTGGCAGAGCCTCAAAGCGTCGCCCACCACCTTCTGCTCGGCCAGCTCCTCTGCCTCGTCTGCCTGCTCCATGTGGACCGCCATGGCCGACCCTCTGCCTCTACCTCGGTGGTCCCTCAACCGTCTGCTGCTCCTCAGCACGGCGGGTCTGGCAGTCACGAGCCATGTGGCCCTGCCCGCCGCACGAGTAGCACTGTTTGCCTCTCGAAAGACTGGCACTGCGCTGTGTGCCCCGCACTACTGAGCCAGTTTCCTGATGTCATCTGCCTGAAGGACCGGTCTGCCTGGACTCCTGAGTCATCCGTTGACTACCAGCTGTAGAATACTATGCCACTTGCCGCCCTACGGTTGGACGCGGCGCTGGTGTAGACTCATCAAGAAAGATCTCGATCAAAAGGGTCCGCTCCAGTACTCCTGTCTGAGTCGGAATGCTGAGGGAGATCAGCGATGCCCTGATCTCGTGTCTCAACCCCTGCTCGAAGGTCCAGGCCCGGAAGAATGGGTCTCGTACTATGTCGGTCGAGTAGCGCGAGAGATCCGTAAATCATGCCGAGTACTGAGCGACCGTCATGCTACCCTGCCATAGCTGAAGAAGCTCCTGAATGCGCAACGCACAGAGGATGGCTGGGACGATCTCCGAGCGGAAGAGGCTCTCAAAGTCCGTCCAATGAAGAGATGCCTCATCGTGCACCTGGAGAATCAAGCTCCACCATCGGCCCGCTGCTGCGTGCAGTAGGCTCGCCGCGAGGATCACCATGAGGTCTGTCGGTGTCCTCACTAGCCTAAAAACTCGTACGACTGCCTCCAGCCAGTCCTCGGCTGCCTAGGGGTCCGTCTCCCCACGAAACCTGGGCGGTCACTGGCGCTGATACTCATGCAGTGCGCTGAGGCGACGTGCATCGTCAGCGACTGGTGCTGGAAGTATCGGTGGTTCGGCGGGTAGTGCTACGGCCGGTGCCACTGCTGACAAAGGGCCCTGCACTGAGGCCTCGTCGCTCGGTGGGCTGTCGTCATGCTCGACTATCGGAACCCTAGATGGCTGCCGTCGTGGGGCCATCCTGAAAAGGAAATAGGTGCACCACGGTCAGAACAGTATACCTGGTGAGCTGATACAAAGTAATCACAAAGAAATCTTAAAACACACACGCAATCAATGTTTTCGTGCATTAAGTCGGAAATCAGAAGTCAGGGTCCTGGTGTACGGATACGTCGGCCGCCGCACAAACACTGGACTCCCTGGACTGATAACCACACACAATACGCTAAAAACTATTACTTCACATTGAAATGATCAGAGTTCGCGGTTGAACCGAACTCCTCTGATACCAATTTGTCACGACCCTTCCTCGAGGCTCGTGCCGTGACTACCCCAAGCCCGCCTTCCATAGGCCAGGGGCTGGCGACTAGCACCAAGGCGTAAATCCCGGTAAAAAGGGAAGGCATTGCCTTTGTAAAGTAAACAAGCACCACAGAGTAAGCAAGCGGAAAAGTAAACACTAGGTAAAAAAGAGTACAACTGAAAGTGCGGAAAAGTAAATGGGCCAGTATAAAAACCCAAACTGAACGTAAAGTACAACTCGAATGGGAAAACATCAACTGTAAAGTAAAAGTTTCTACACCGAACTGTCCACTAGAAATCTCACCTGAAGGGTTGATACAGATAACTCCACTGCTCCTCGGGTCCCGCCGTCCGCTCCAAGCACGTCCCACCCAGTGGTCCACCTCCAGGTACCATCCTGCTCTCCGAGCCTCAACCACGATCAACGCTATCCGTCGTTTGCAACCAACACAACATAGTGCGGGCATAGCCCGTGCAGGGGTGAGTATAAGCTACTCAGTAGGGACCCCGAGACCCCCAAAGGTCTCCCAAAATCCACAAAGGATAAACCAAAAAGGAAGATACAAACACGAAGTAACAACTGACACTGCTTAGGTATATTCCCATACATATACCTAAGTCATCAATCCCATTATGCTCCAACCTCCGAGCCCAAGTACAACTCAGTCCACACAGGATAATATACGTATTCCACATAGGAAAGAAAAATGAAATCCACACAGGATAGCACAACACAATCCACACAGGAAAGCAACAGGATTCAGCTCACACAGGTATACTTCTTCAAAAGATGATAGAGATGATCACTGATCCATCTAAGTCGTCGGACCCACAAAGATCGATATGTACTAACCCCCGCAAAGACCCGCACAGGATCGGACCCACACATGATCTGTAGGAGCTGGTTCCCACAGGACCGCTGAGCGCTGACCCACACAGGATCGGACCCACACAGGATTGGTAGCACTGATCCACATAGGATAGCTGAATGTTGTAGTCGTCGTCGTCGAATCCACTAAGGATCTCTGCATAGTCGTCGTCGCAGTCACAGTAGCAGTCGCAGCCAGCTCTAGGGTTCCTGCACACAACAAGCTCGTTCGGGAGGGTCCGCTCCACGAGATGAGAGGCTGATACATCATCTGTCACAAAGTCCAGAGTTGATGTATCCAAAAGTTCCGTATCGTCAACAGGAACTCAACGCAACAGACGACGCGTCAATCGGACGCCCGGTCTGAGAGTTATTGGCTGTTTCGTCCCAGGGGCCCGATTTGTTTTTAAGGAAAAACCAACCCGATAGTACTCCACCTGCGTCCAAACCTCGGGAGGAGTATGAAAAAATATTCGCCTCACTAAGAGGAACTCAACAAAGCTGACGGCACGTCAAACAGACATCTGTAGCTCAAGATATGAGCGGTTCCGCTCCGAGAGCCCGGTTGGTTTTGTGTACGAACCAACCCAGCCGAACTCAAAGTATTCTGAAACATTGAGTGTGATATACCGAAACGACCGTATCGATCCAAGGATCGCATCTCCGCTGACGCTGCATCGTTTGGAGGTCCGTAGCCTATGTTATGGGCATTTGAATCCAAACCGCTCGGTAATGGGGGTTTCGGGCCCGGGCCGTCCCGGTCAGAGACCCCCTGGTTGGCCCGAACCGGATCGACCCGCCCCGGACAGCGTCGACCTGGCCTGGCACGGCCCGGCCCGGCCCGACCCGGCAAAGCGCGGCCCGGCGCGGCCTGGCCTGGCGGACCGGCCAGGAGCCGGTCCGGTGCAGCGCGCGGGGCGCGCTGCCAGCTCGGCCGAAGGCCGTGCTGTTGGAAAAACGGGGGGCGCTTGCCCCCCCCCCTGTGAAGCCACGACCCCCATCATTTATGGGGTGCCGAGCTACTGGACGGGGGAATTAAATTCCCCCGATTTTTCTCCTTTCTGGCCGGCCCGACCTGGCCGGCTGGTTCTTCCTCAAAGGGACCGGCAATGGCCGGTCTCCTTCCGGCTTCCGACACCGGCGGCCCGGCTGGCCGCCGGTCATCTTGTTCCGCCGCGGCCCGGAACCGGCCGCGGCCTTCATCGTCCGGCGTGGTGCGACGGCACCGCACCCCTCCGAAGCGGTCCCGTTTCGGCCGCGGTGTCCTCGGTTTCCTTCGACGCGGCGCGATGGCGTCGCGTCCTTGAATTTCTTTCCTTGGTGCGGCGCGACGTCACCGCGCAATAATTTCCGTGTGATTCCCGCATGGTGTGATGGCACCACGCCATCCCGTTCCATCCTCAAGAAACAATCATGAACAAAAGAGGGGGGGTTCTGCCGTGTTTGTGCAGTACGGCCCCCTCTCGTTAAATGATAGCATTTATTCGATTATCCGGGAAGTTCAACATGCTAGAATCAAGAACGGAATAATTAAATATATAAAAAAAATTCCCCTACCTCGGCTTCAAGAGTGGTGTTCGTCAATGACCCGCAGAAGACGAGTGTCGCGGTGGTCAGGCGTTGCGGGAAAAGGACGTCGACGTCGTGAAGCGAGGATTCGAAGTTCTTTGATGGCGATTTCATCGCGGAAAACCATCGCAGAAGAGACGACGCGGATGAAGTACGTCGCGTCGCGGATACGGCGTCGTGGAAGGACCGTGTTCTTCGGCGAAGAAGTTCTTCGTTGAAGAACGGCGTTCTTCGCATTCTTCGTTGAGGTTGAAGAAGATGAAGAGAGAGCTTCCCAAAACCTCTCAAGGTGGCAAGGGATACTAACCAAAATAAAATAAGCTTAAAGCTTATTTTATTTACACAACTAAACCACTTGAATTTCAAATGTTTGAAAAACAATAACTCACCTCAATTAAAACTCAAGTTGTCAAAATTAAAATCAGTGGAGTTATTGGGAGTTTAAAGGGGAGTTGAGGAGTTAGGGTTCTTGTGGGCCCCACCATAGTTAATCCACTCAAGGGAGGTCAAGTGGATGTGGGTCCCACCTCTAACTCCCTTTGGGAGGATATAACCAACATGGATAAAAATAAAATGTGTTTCCACATTTTATTTAACTTCATTTTAATTCCCCCCAAACTAACTCTCAACCCGCATAAAACGCAACCTCGGAAAAGGTCTCCTTAAGCGAATATCGGCGCTGCGAGTTCATCGGTGCCCTCGGAATTTGATTCCGGGCATCGGTTCAAAAGTTGGAAATTCCCGCTCGTTCGTTCACTGAACGTACCCGAGCCAAACATCGGAAATTGATTCCGGGCACACCGGGCCTCGGAATCAGGTGCCGTCAGAAACCGCGCTCTTGTAAAATTCCAAAGAAAATTAAGAAAAAATTTCCCTTGAATTTTACGGATCTTTATAGAAGACCAGTTTGCAATTGAATGTATGTTTTAAAGAAAACTAGTTAATATAAAATGTTGGAAATTAGAGTGGAATAATAAAGAGTAAATTATTTTTTAATATGGTTATATAATATATTTAAAATTTATATAAAATTATTATAATAGATATTTTAATGTGTATGAATAATGTTGGTAGTTATTATAAGGGTTCATTTTATGATTTTATTTATTATATGGAATATCTATACACAATTATTGTTGTGGGAAATTAGATATGTATTATATAATAAAAAAATATTAATCTTACATGGTTATCCATATAATATTTATTTATTATTATAATTTTTCTCTCTTTAGAACAAAAATGAATAAATTTTTATAATGAAATTCAACAATATTTGTTCTTAGGCCATCGAAATATTTCATCCATGACCATGTTATTCATGTTTTTTAAACATAATTTTTTAAAATTACAAGAATTTTTTTAAAGTTTTTTTTGTCATTAACATTATTTAAAATGGATAATAATGATTATATTATGGAATAATTGTCTGAACAGATTGTTTTCTGACATTTGAAAATGAGTGAAATGATTGTTCTCTATTAAAGTATATGGTATGAATGGATTTTCACCAATTCTAGAATATTCTTTACATTAGTGATTCTATTCGAATTTTCCATTGTCATATTAAAATAAAATTTGTATTATTAATCTCTTAGGAATTTATATTTGTAATGAAATAAGAATGTATATTTTTATTCTATTTTAAAATAGTGGTTTTAGTAATATTATTATGTTATTTATAATGTATGTAAACATCCTATGTGGAATATTATGATTAATTTGTATATGATATTATGATACCTTACATGTTTTATCCCAATATTTTTTATGATTATGATGATATAAGTATTATTTTATGAAACCCATTTATTTCAGATGGGTTTAATATGTTTTTATGATCCCCTAAAGAAAACCATATCCTTAACTTCAATTATTATATGGTGAAATAATGAAAATGTTAAAAAAAATTACATTCCATCGGAAATGATATGATTATATGATGATTTTTAGGATGTATTTTAACATATATGTATGGTTTTTATAATTTAATGGGTAAGAGAATAATTACTTGGCCCAAAAATTATGTGGGAAAATTTTAATATCTCATAAGACAATGAATACAATGGGGAGTGAACTTATTTTAGTTAGAGAATTTTTCCACAATGACAGTATAAATACAAAAACTTGACAATTGAAATAATGTAATGGTGAGTGAACCCAATCCTATTTTATCATATTAGTAGTTGTACATCACTAATGAAATGATATTAATTACTATTTTTTGAGGAAAACATACATCTAGTGATTTGGATATATTCTCATGGATCATGAATGATTATTTATGATTATATGACCTTAGGAATTTTTGTAATCTTTTACATCAAATAATTATTTCATTATTTAATTAAATATATTTGAATTATTATTTATTATTTCCATAAGTTATAAATTTTTATCATACAAATATTCTTGTCTTAGGATCAGATATAATCGTTTATTTATATCTTCAATTTTTTACATTACCAAGAGTTTGAGAAAACCCTTTATTATCATTCCATTCTCGAGGTTATGAAAAATAGTTTTATTTGGGTCATGTCTATATTGTGTACTATGTAAGATTTGCATTGTGAGGATATGTATTAAGTTTCATGAAATAACATTATTATGTATTAATTCTAAAAAAAACAAAAATTTATTGTTATTAGTGATACATTGTAATGATATGTATTGAATATTCATAAAAAATGATGTAATATGTCTTTATGTTATTCCTAGGTCAACATAGTTAAAATTAGAGAAGTGTTTTATTATTTTGGTGATTAGGACTAGATAAAATTATTTAAAACCCAAGGGATAAGTCTATGTATATGTAAACATACATAATCTTTGGTAATGAAGATATTATTTTATTTTACATACATATACATTATTGTCTATAAAATTTAATGTAGATGTGGTAATGTAATATATTAAACTAATTGTGAAAACTATGAAAGGATTTAATTGGGTATTAACATAGTAGTCATTGGTGCATGATGAGTGGGCCTACGAATGAACATCTCACCAAAAACAATTGATGGACACACTTCAGTTAATTCACTATTTCATTATGAATAATTAGGAATTTATTAAATTTATTATTACAATTCATTACCTAGTTAAGCCTAATGTATCATATTTTGTAATGAATCAGTTGTGAGTAATAAATACTATGAATTAGTTTTCTTGATTAGGTGATTAATCGTCATTATTATTATTTCTTGGCCAATTATTTTTGGTAATATTTAATGGATTGACCTTGGTGGAATCATTTTTGATTTTGAGTGTGATGGGAAAGACAATTAGAATCTTATATAGAAACAAAATGAAATAGTTTTTGGTATGAAATGTATTATGGATTTGCTCACCTCAATCTATCAATATATGAACGATAACATGGATCATGAAGAACAAAAAAATGAAAAGGAACGAACAACACCCTATTGAATCTTTTATACAGAAACATCCACCTTCTATGAGTGGTATATTTTATCCAATTATTTATAGGAAACATATCAATGATAAAAGTATGATATTATTAATTATCCAGTTCACAGACCATGAGAATGTTAATTTTCCCTTGAATTACTCTGAAGGTGAATATAATAAATGTTATACACTTATCAAGAATATGAGGTAAGTGGAGGATGTAACACCTCGACCCTAGAAGCGTGTACCTAGTGTGTTAGTGAAATATATTGGCATTATTACTAGGAATAAAATCTCTGAGGTCCGATCAGTTTAATAATCTTAGAAAACAGTGCACATTAACCAAAATTACATTAAAATTCAAAAAATATACTACAAAATAAATAATCATATAGGAAAATAATTAATATCTTATTTTATCCCATTATTTCAATCATAAAACAATTCTTCTAATCATGGGGAAATAAAACATAAGAAAGGGGTGAGCTCAGATTCTTAGTATGGTCAAACAATATATTAAAAGCTTCTAAGAATAATCATAATCTTTTAAGGAATGTATAGAAAAGAAACAAAAGAATTATAAATATAATAATGAACATAATATATAAATAATAAATAAAATATTGACATCTAAAAATTCACAAGGATATTATAGATGTCAAATAATCACATGAAATATCAAGAAAAATGCTCATATTGATGGAATGCAATATTCCAAACATCATAACCACAACATCAAGGCCCCAATGACAAGACCATACATAACCATATTGTAAATACCTTTTCCTAAGACACTAGTTTGTCTCATTAGTCCTTCCCACTAATATAGAGCTTATATCAGGCCACGTTTTCCACATATAAATTCCAATACCATCCTTATTTGAAATGGGTGAAACATAACATATGCATTCATATTATAACTAGCAATAAAATTTCAATATATAAACCATAAACCATGTGTGGTATCAAAATAGAACATCCATTTTCAAACATATCATAAAACCTATAATTAAATATTGAAGTACGTATCCCCCTAAATCAACCTCAACTATGCATAATTACCGATAAAGGATGTGGACATATATGAAAAAAATATAACAAAATCATGAAAATTATTTGATTGAAATATACATTTTTTATAGTGAGATCATTTATATATTCCTATTTATTAATAAAATTCTTTAAAAAATAACCTTGTAATTTTGTAAGAAAACTACAAAATTGAACGGTGTCATAATTAAAGAAAATTGGTGATCCCAACATATAATAATAAATATTCTTTCTGTAATTTGTTTAAAAGTTCATAACATAATTTGTTTGGAAAATGATGGAAATATAATTTTCAGAAAAATTTATAAAATGTCAAACATGGCTAAAAACAACATTAATCAATCATTTAAAATATTCTGAAATACATTTTATGAAACATGGTCTTGTATGACAATGGTGTCCTTGAAACTTTTTATATATAAACACCATTAGATTATAATGTGGCTATGAAATTTACACTTACAATAACATCCCATGTAAATAAAGAATATAAAATTTACATTTTTATTAATATTAGTGAATTAATTATAAATTTTAATATAAATGGGATGATATGTTTTATGGAATACCTGACACAAAACAATGGGTTTCTCTATTGACTTATGCTGCACAAAATGCTGATTCATACTATAAAAAAATTCATATGATCATTTTAAATGGAAGTTAATGCCTAGGCATTATTTTGGACGAATTAATATAACAAACTACAATATGATTATACAATATTTTTAAATTCTTTAAATTTATCAAATAAAATTTAAAGGCTTAAAATGAGAATGAATATGATTTTAAGCATTAAAAAATCTAACATTTTTATAAGGTTTTTTTACCACCTTTTGATGGAGAACCCCTATAAAATATAGTTTTTTTCATTTTTATATGTTAGATTTGTCCAAATAAAATTTTTCCTTAGAAGAGGAGCATCAAAATTTACTTTGGGTAAGGTATTGTTATTTTTCTGATTATGTTCATTTTTAATGTATAGTTTAAAATAAAACATTTTAATTCAAAATTGCATTTTCTTCTAATTTTTTTATATTTTTAGATAGTAATTTATTTGGTATTAATGTGTAATTGGATCATATTTTAACCATTTATTCCAATTTTGATCATTGGATGCAATTTCATAAGGAAATTATTCATAACCAAATGTCAATATTTTGATAGTTAATATTTCTTATATACATGATTTTAGTTTTGACAACGAGAATTTTTTTTAAATTAATTTCTACCAATTCGTTGTTTTAAATTTGGAAAAATGGATTGAATAATTGGAATCAAGAATTCCAAATTGTGTAAATAGATAACTTTTAGTTTTAGACATTATGAATATTAACTTCAGTGAATATTTTATTTACCATGGTTAAAGGGAAAATATGATAAATAAGGTTAAATAATAATATTATAAAAATATTTAATTACCATAACATGGGTCATAATCAGATTGGATGATACTTGTATGACCATGGTAATAATTGTGTTTGTTTTAGGACCACATGGAGAAACTTGTAGGTGAAAATGTCATTTTATTAAAAATAATTTATTGTTAATCAAAATGCAATGTAAACATAAATATTTTAGTAAAATAATTTTCATGGGATTATATATGTGATATATTCATAGATAAATATTAATTAAAATGATAAAAATAGTTCTTACATCATGATATTTTATTTATTATTTTTAGACATCATATATATAAATTTATTTATGACACAATGTGGATGGAGTGATTTCCTTATTAATGAATGACTTAAATAAATAAGATTATAAATATTAACATATATTTAATTAGAAACATTTTATTTCATACACAAATTTTGGAGATAATTATGAGTCGTTATATTTAAAATAATGAAGGCTTCTCAAATGAATGATGTTTTTGAATGATTTTTAAAAAAAGTCATGAAATGAATAGTAAAAAAATTGACAGAAATGTGTTTGTAAACCAATTAATATTTTATTAAATGAAAATATAGTCTAAAACATCTAAGATTCTTAAAGATGATATATATGATGTCCAAAAAGTCATTATTTTTTTCTTTTTGGTCTATTGGAATATTATTGTAAATATATTTACCGTATGGTATGAATATACTAGAAGAGATGGTAAAAGATAAATAAGTTAATAAAGGGTTAAATAAAAATGATAAGGATTTAAAAAATATCCAAAACCTATCCAATTATTTTTTTGATTATATTTCGACATATATACATCATTTGATATAATTTAGGGGTGTTTTATACATTTTGGAAAAGAACCTAATTTTATAACAAAATAATACATTCAATCATTCATAAAGAGCACATCCTCCATCTAATAAAAGGACACCACCTCTTACCTATTAATCACACCTCTCAAACCCCTGGGTTCATCAAAACATTTCCAAAATAATCTTAAATCATCCATATATTACTCGTAGAAGCCTAACATTATTTATAAGACACTTCACGAAATCATTTTTGGTTCAAACGAAACGGTGTTAATTTATTTAAAGGTAACATCCTCCCTCAAGTTCTCTTATTTTAGTTTTCTTATTAATTACCTATTATATTCTTATTAGTTTATTATTTAACAAAACCAGTATCCTAAATATACTAGGTTATTGTTATGATAATTATTATAACTACACTTACACACACATCTGTCTAATGTGTATGGATCGTACAGTTTCTGTGGACAACGAACTACTGCCACACGAAATGATGATTGTTCAATATTCACCTACCCCCTATAATGGTGTCCATTATGATGTAACTGAGTTTATATGTGATATATATTATTTTATGTTGTCTACATTCTTCTGAATATTTCATTTTCTTTAATACCTTTATGGTTTCCATAATGTGTCAATACGATAATTTCATTTAAAAAAGTAAAGACTATCGCCACCTCAAATTGATATGACTCATTACTAAAATACATGGAATGAATAAAGGATGGTGTTTCATAAATTATATAATATCTAAAAAATATAAAATTATACTTTAATAATAATAAAACTATTTATCATTTGATTTTCATTTCTTTAAAAATATAAAAAATGAAATGAATTTTCCGTTTATTCGTACGTTCGAATTACCATCCCCATGAACGGTGCATTTCATTTTCATATATCCAAATTATATGGAATATTATATATAAATATATACTGAAAATATATTATATATATGATATCTAAATCATGAATATTATTCTCTAGATAATGTACTTTTGACCACATGTCTAATTTGTAATTATAACAATTTCATTTTTTTAACTCAAGTTACGAACATGAAAAAATGTTTGGTATAAAAAAATAATTAAATAATTGTAATATAAAGGAAATAATTAATAAATAATAAATAATAAACATGAAAAAGGTTCTTAAGTCACTAGAAATTAGATTATGTTTTTTATTTAGGATGGACAAAGAATATACCAGACAAGTCAGACGTATGCTAAGGGGATTTCAACTCACTTTTCATTACCCTGAGTTTCAGGATATATTTGAAACTATTCCTTTTTTGCGGTGTATGTACTCCAAATGATTTTATAATTTTATTAATGTACATTAATTTATTGGTATTTACATCTTAATTTTATGTACCATCTTTCATGTGTTGAATGTGTCGTAAGTTACCAAATCGGTAAGGGAACCTTTCACCCTCCTCGATTTGTCAATGACTTCAATTATGTTACATCATTCAATTTACACTTTTTTATATTAGGATATGTTCTAATATATCCTTATTTATGTACATATTATGTTCATGTGATGAGAATCACTTTTCTCTCTCATCAAATTGTATTATGAATTTTTATGTGAAGTCATTAGGATTCTAGATTTTTATATGGGAACTAATGTACCTCATTTGCATTATTAGGGTTGATATTCTCCGTCATTATTATATCGTGATATGATTATGTGATAAATAAATTTTAATATGAAAACTTTTTTTATAAATAACATGTTTGTGCATATAGTGAATACACATAATCGATCTATTTTATTTATAAAATGATTTTTATAAGGGGCTACTTCTCAATAGCCTTTCATTGTGGTATATAATTATATTGTGAACCATTATTTTCATATAAGTGTATATACTATCCTTTGAAATATTATATCACTAATCCTCTTATTATCATTATAATATATGCTTTTATCAATGTTATTATGTATTTATTTTTATTCATGTGTTCCCTAACAATTACGAGAGTCTTCCACTAAACATCATATTTAATGTTTTGAGGATTTATTCTTCGTAACCATTCTCATTAATTTCCATATACTTTGAATGTTTTAAGGATTTATTTACATGAACATTAATGTATTCAAATGTTTATTCCTTTAATGGTTTCAAAGTGTTATGGGAATATTTGATTCACTAATCTATTTATTAAACATTTTTAATGGTAATGAATACGATTTTGAGAGAGCATTAATTAGATCAATATCATGATATGATATATTGTGGCTGCAATGTGGAAATGTTATCTATCTTTTATTCTTATATTAAATGTTATGGTTCTTGGGATTTTTTATGTATAATGGTGGTTCTGTGAGAAACCTAGGGCAAGTGAGCCCGAGATATCCCTCTAATGCATTATGTAATGTGACAGTGGTAAACATTAATGTTTATGCTATTATCTTTAAGAAATATAGTGTGGTGATTATTCAAAATGTAACTCCCTACATAGCTATGAAATCCACAATGTTAGTATGTTATGGATGTTAGATTTTTTCCTTTAAGATTTATGTTTTCTAGGTGTTTTTCATAAATCATATGATTTCATGAGGTGTGTTAAAGAGCTTATGTTTTGTATGTATTCATTAAATAATGTTTTTATTCTTCATATTATAACCCTTATGGATCCTTTAATGTTAATCCCATGTTTTTGAAATGTTTTTCATAGGGTATAAGGAAGGTTAAAAGAAATGAAGAGTTCAAGAAGATATATATCAATAAAATAATTCGTGTTTTCTTTTAAGAGTTTTTTATTTAGAAAAAAAATGAATTCTATGTAAATGTGAATACACAAAATATTCAATTTATTATGTATAATATTTGACCTAATTATATAAATCTATAATCCTAAAAAGATGCCCAATGTAAATTTTTAAATTATTTTATGATTATGTATTTTTTATGGATTGGGCCTAACAGTTAGTATCAATGGTCAGTTTAGACAACATTAGGGATTATGAATTTTTGTTATACACATGGATAGTCTCAATGTCTACTATTAAAGTTGAATACTAATTTTGTATCATTTTCAGATCAACGATTTTCCATTAAAAATTTAATGAGGAAGATATCAAACGACATTCCTATCTCCTCCCAATGACTTTTTTTCAATAATTATTGCAATGCCCTGTCTTGAATATTCTTAAAAAAATTTAAAATACAACTCACATTAAATAAATTGTTTGTAAAATCAAACACCTTCGATATATTTCAATACCCACATGGATCATGAGTTCTATTTAATCAAATCTTATTTTCTAAATATTTTAATATTTTCAAAAAAGATAAATATTATCAGGAAAGTCTCAAATATTTTTCCTTACCCCAAGATTTTGAAGCATATTATGATTTTGAAAAATATGTTGATGAAGGATAAACTTGCACAAACTATTTATATATGATTTTAAATTATATTCTTTGAACTCATACTTATTGTATTTTAAAAGTACCGTTGATTGAATTTCATAAATCAAACTTTGTACTAATGTTTTATAATAGAATGTTTTATTAGATGTTTTGAAATTATATGTCATACCTGATTATTTTATGAAACTATTTTTCTTTTAGAAGCCATATGATCCAAGATGTACGAGGTGTATTTGGATAAAAGAAGAAGATGATTTTGAAGGATTTGTAAATCACTATTGCAATGCATGGACCATCTATCTATGTTAACAAGATTATGATGAAACTAGGTGGACTCAACAATCAAGGAACGATGTGTTTTCGTTTGAAATAATGTTATTTTATTAAGGTAAAAAATGTCAATATTTATAAGACATCCTAAATTAATAATATTAGGTCATTAAAGATTGCTGAGAATGAGAGGTATAATAAAACCTTTTAAGGATAAATCATTTTATCGTTATTTTTGAGTTTTAAAAAAAGGGACAACACACAAGATGGCTGCCATCCCATCACACCCTGCGAGGCCTCATTAATCAAACCCACAATCAAAAGGTGACAAGGGCGCATCACCAACCAATAGCCTATGTGAATCCGCTGAATAGTATGAATTATTCCATTTAGTTAAATGACTATAATTATCATGAATAAATTGATTTTAAGATCATATGTTTTATTAAATGCATATCCTTAGTGTTGGAAAATCAGTTGGTGATTAAGAGATAATGGTTATTTTGGAAGATGTTCTCTATTTTGCGAACCCTATATGTATAAGAAAAATAAAACACTATTGGATTTCATTAGTGGAGTTATGAATGAATTTTTTATTTTAGAATAATCTATGTTTTTATTGTGGAAATATGTAAATTTTGGTTATTTGTGGAAATTATTAACCTTTCATAGAGAATATGTGGTTACTTTAATTAATTTTTAATATGAATGTTTAAGACAAACCTTTGTAATTTAGAGATAAATGTTAAGATTTTTATGGATTTCTGTGTTATGAAATCCTACTAAATTTTGATTTTCAAACATTGATTTGAATATTTTGAATAATGTTATGGAAAATTTTATATTGGATTGTCTCTGTTGAAAATTGCGTAATATTTGTTGAATTTTGGAGATTAAGAGTATTATTTGTTTTTATAAAAGATTATCCTTTTGGGATATTATCTGATATTATACTAACCATTTTGGTTTTATTTTAGTTAAAAATACAGGGTAAATATATTGTTCATATTTTGGGGATTATTTGATTCTCTAAGAGATGATTCTATCACATTAGGTGTGACCACATCATCATGAATACTCATTGTTTGGAGAAAATATTACATTGTGGAAAAAATTATTTCAAAAAAGAAACTCCAATTGAAAATAAATTATATTTACTATGTTCTTAGTTAATATAATAAAATATTTTCTCAAATTTATGAAATTGAACCTAAAATAGAAAACATTTTCAATTAAAATTTCTTATTGGGGAATCAAATACTGTTTAACCTATCACATGATTAACGATTTGTGGTGGTTAAATTTTTCATGATCATGTTTTCAATCACTCTCCATCAGAACATGTCACTTAGTTTCCCTTTTATACCCATGTTTTCCTATATAGACCCCTAGTATGTGCTATCTCGGGTGACCTTTATATTTCTATATATTTATTTTAATTTTATAATTTATTTTTGTATTTTTTTGATGTGGGACTTTTAATGAAAATTCCACGACCAATTTTAAAATTTCAAGGATGCAGTTTCCAAAAGTGGGAAGGATGTAACATCCTAGGTAAATAATGAATATGAAAGTTTCATATTTATTAATATTTGTGAATTAAATATTAATTTTTCTATTTAGGAGATGCTATGTTTGATGGTGTATCCAACACGTAAAATTTTTTTTTTCACTAATGTCTTCTGTTTCACAGAATTCTGATTCATACTAAAAAATAAGAAAACAATTAATTTAAATGGTAGTTAATGCCTAGCTGGTGTTTTTGTGATAATGAACACAACAATCTAAAATATTATTATAAATGATTTTTAAATATCTTTAAAATTCTTTAATAAAATTTTGTGGCTTAAAATGAGTATGAATATAAGCATGAAAACTGAATTTTTTTTAAAAGGTTGTTTTATCACCTTTTGATGGTGAACCTGTTTTAATAACATTTTTGACACTTTTATATGTTTCATTTGAAAAATTAATCAACATATTTAGAAGAGGGGATCAAAATTTACATTGGGTATAATTATTGTATATTTCTGATAAATTTCATTTCATAAATAATGGTGAAAAAATATGTGTCTTGACCCATCCCCTAGGGCATGTGTCAAAACTACCCCACACCCGACTTCCATAGGCCAGGGGCTGGAGACTAGCATTAAAGGCGTAATTATTTATAACTGGGAAGGAATTTCCTTTATTAAACATAAACACAGACAATAATAGCACAAGAGGAAGATAAAACTATGTAAAAACTGTATAACAAAAGATGATCCGGAAAGTAAAAGGGTCCGGAAATACAAGACAAATAGTAAAGTTCAAGGAAAATAAAAAAATAGATACAACTAAAAGACAAACTGCTGGAAGGTTTCTAGCAGCTCTTGGATTGTCCACCATGGATTCTACATGAAGGGTAGGTACATATAGACTCCTCAGCGCTCCACGTCCATGCATCTCCTCCGGATACCACTCATCGTGAGGTCCACCTCTGGGTACCGTCCAGTCGTCGCACACTCTGCCTCGGTCAGCGCTGTCCATTGTCTGCATCCCACACAATGAGGTGCGGGCACAGCCCGTGTAGGGGTGAGTATAACGATACATAGTAGGGACCTCGAGACACACAAAGTCTCACAAAATCCAACAATAATAAACCACATTGTATGAAACAACGGATAACCATTACTAAGGTATATGCCCATACATATACCTATGTTATCTAGTAACACATCTTAATCAGGAGAAAAACACAAATGTCATTGACTCAGATCAAACCAGGATTTTTATAAACAAAACCACAGCTACTGGATAACTCCTCATCTATCGTGTATAGAGGGAATGTCGCGACACCGAGGTCAATCTCACTAACCTTAGACTGATTAGGAACTCTTTCTGTCAAGTACCGCACGTCTACTGCCAACTACCAGGTGCTCCGTCCACTATGGGTCTACCGCCAAATACTGGGAGCTCCCCTAATATCCTAAAGAGGTACTCCACCTTTCATGTACCATGAGTCTGCTGCCAACTACTAGGCACTCCTTCTGCCATTGGTCTGCTGCTAAATACTAGGCGCTCCCCACTGGGCTAGTCCAATCACTTTGAGTCGAATCGGTCAAGTAGTCGTCGGGTCTGTCAGCTACTAGGTCTTCTCACTCTATGTTCTCATCTCTAGGAGGATCCACTCCATGAGCTATTGTTAGATACTAAAAGTGTCATGAAGTCTCATGTATATGTGTCTCAAAGGACCGCCATTTCATAGGGGTCTCGACGCAACAGATGGAATGTAAATCGGATTCCTGGTCTCCGAGTTATTATCCTTCTAGTTCTGGGGTCCAGCTAGATTCATGATCGATCCAACCTGACCATACTCCATCTCAACCCAAATCTCTAGTGGGGTTTACTCAAGTCACCGCCTTGATCCAAGGATTCCAGCACCACTGAAGGTTCTTCAAATGGATGCCTGATGCCAATGTTATGTAGGTTTGTGCATGGGTGCATGGTTTGTGCATGGTCTAAACAAACAATGCGTCCATGACGTTTGAATTCACTTGGTGAGGTAGTAGCAATCGCACAGTTGGTGCACGGTTTGACATACCATGCGGCCATGCCGTGCAATGTCCCTGGGAGAGAGAGTACCAATCGCACGGTTGGTGCACAGTTTTACAAACTGCGCGGACAAGCCATTCGAAGTCCCCAGGTGGGAGAGTAGCGATCACATTGTTGGAGGACGGTTTGACAGACCGTGCAGCCAAGCCATGTAGTTTCACAAGGTGGGATAGTGGCTACCGCACAGTTGGCACACGGTTTCCCATATGGTACGACCATTCCGTGCGACCACATAAAATTAGGATTTTATGTCCCGGGCCACTCGGGATTTCCCATCTTTCCCCCATTATTCCTCCCACTCATGCCTCAAGTGGTATTTCTAGTTTTCAGAAGTTTGGGGAGATCCTTAGCTTGATTTAGAGGCACATAAAATGGGTATCTCGGTGGATTGAAGGGGGTTCTCCATTCATCACTACAACTCAATGTTGTCACCTACCATAATGAAGAACACACCATTCATAAAGAATGGAGGAGGGGTTGGACCAAGTTAGTTTGTCCTGCACCCTCCACAACAGAGCGGTAACAAGTAGCTCAACATGAACATAAAAGTAGATCATCAAACCCAAACCTCCCACAAAGATTATTCCCAACCCGGAAAAGAAAACATATGCGTTATTTTTTCTTTAATAAGAAGAACATGAGAAATATAATCATACTAAAAATACAACCCCTACCGCGTATTTGTCGAATGTTGATGGTGGAAGGAGAGGAAAAGCAAAAGTCGATTCATCGATGTCGAGAAGTGTCTGGGGAAGAAGGGTCGTTGGCATTCTTTGTGGTCGACTCCTTCTCCTTAGGTTTGGTTGAAGAAGTAAGAAGAAGTTCGTCGACGTTGTTTGCGTTCTTCGTAATCATCATTGGAATAACAGTTCTCCATTGAGAGCATTTTCCAACAAAATCATAGGAAGAGAAATGCCAACCCCAATTAAAATAATAGTCTTCCTATTATCTTAAGTGTTGGCATGTAATTTAGAAGGGTTAATCAATAACCCAGCTCCACCCAATTTAAATAACATATGTTGGTACAATAAATTAGTGGGTGAAGGTGGAGAGATTAACCCACCTAAATGGGGGGTTATAAGTTTTCCAAAATTAATGGGTAGTTAGAAGAGTTAAGAAACTTGTGTGGGCCCCACTAAATAAAATCCACCCAAGAGAGGTTATGTGCAGCTACCCCCCACCACTAACCTCCACTTGGAGGTTTTATCCACCATTACATAAAAATAAGTTAAGTCTTATTTTGATTTAATTTAATTTAAAAACAACAAAAACTATCGTCAACACTTGTTAAAACGCAACTGTGGTGAAGGACTTAGTAATAAATCACTGATGCTACAAGTTCAATGGTGCCATTGGATTTCAGTTCCATGAACCAGTTAAAAAGTTATAAAAACCCGCTCGTATGTTTACTAAACATAACCGAAAAAAATTTCAAAAATTGTTTCTAGGCACGCCAGGCCATGGAATCAAGTGTCGTCAGAAACTGCGGACTCGTAAATTTCGCATGTATTTAGGAAAAAAAATTCCAATCAAATTCCAGGTCATTACATTCTACCCACTTAAGGTATTTACATCCACATAACATACAACTTGAACTAAGGGAACAAATGGGGGTACAGAGAAGTCATCTTAGCCTCCTGCTCCCATGTGCTCTCTTGGAGGTTCTTGTACTGTCAGCGAACACACACTAGAGCTATCGATTGTCCAAGTAGAACCCACAATTGTCGATCCTCAATCACAACTAGAACCTCCATGAAAGTCACCCCATCAATGATGTCCAGCTCCCAGTGGTCGATGATGTGGGAGGGGTCGTGCACGTATCTTCTCAGATGAGATACGTTGGAGATATCGCGTACCCGGTGCAACTGGGGTGGTAGAGATAAGTGGTAAGCCACCTCAACTACTCTGCTATAGACCTGGAAAGATCCAATGAATCTCGAAGATACCTTTCCACCTCGGCAAAATATTCATAGACCTCGTAGAGGTGAGACCTGTAAAAAGATGTGGTCACCATCCTCGAACTCCAGAGGTAAATGTCTCCTATCAGCATACGACTTCTGCCTACTCTATGTAGCCTTCATCCACTCCTTGATGATCTGAAACTTCTATGTGGTATATCGTACCATCTCTAGTCCCACTAGTGCTGACTCCCCTGGGTCTTCCCAGTACAGTGGCGATCTACGAGGTCATCCGTACAAGGCCTCGAATGGTGCCATACAGATGGTGGAGTGATAGTTGCTATTGTTGGAAAACTCCACCATAGGTAGGTGATCCTTCCAGCAATGACTGATGTCGAGGGAACATGCACAGAGCAAGTCCTCGAGGGGTTGGATAGTTCTCTTGGTCTTACCATCCGTCTGAGGATGGGAAGAAGTGCTCAAGCGAACCTGTGTCCAGAAAGCTTCATGTAACCCCTTAAATTACTAGGAAGTAAATCATCCATCACGGTCATAGATAATAGAAGAAGGTACTCCATGTAAATTCACAATCTCCTGCATATATAGGCATTCAAGCTATCTACTAAGCCCTGCTCTCTGATTGGTAGGATGTGGGATGACTTGGTGTGTCAGTCGATAATCACCCAAATCAAGTTGTGACCCCTAGATTTACATGGAAGACCTATCAAGAAGTCCATGGATATCCCATCCCACTTCCAATTTTGGACCTATAAGGGTTGAACCATGTCTGCTGGAAACTGGTGCCCGACCTTCACTTACTGACACGTGAGGCATTGTGAGACAAACTCTGCTACCGCCTTCTTCATACCAGGCCACCAATGCTGTCATCGAAGGTCCTGATACATATTTTCCATTACTGGATTAACCACTAGAGGGAAAGTGTGGAACTCCCTCAACACCTTCTCTTGAAGTGAAACTAGTACCATGGTACGTCCTCAGAAGAGGATGACATGATCCCCACCATTAGAAAATCCATCAGGTGTATGCCCTATGGATATCTGAGCACATCACATCTCGCAATTAGCGTTCCCACGCTGGGCCTCCCTGACATGTTGATGAAGTGGAGGAGTGACTGTAAGATACTAAAGATAGGTTGATCCATCCCTATCCACAAAGGATATCCGTAAGGCGGCCAGATGCTCTATTGGATCTCTAAGAAGCTGATTTCTAGTCCTCCTACTGAGTGCATCTGCGACAACATTCCCCTTTATAAGAGTATAGACTATCTCAAATTCATTGTCATGGAGGCTCTAATGTCATCACTGCTGCCTCAGGTTTATGTCCTTCTGAGAGAAGATATACCTAAGACTCTTCAGATCAGAGTACATGGTAAAACATTCACCCATCAAATAGTGCCTCCACATGTTCAAGGAGAAGACCACTGCTTCTATCTCCATGTAATGGGTAGCGTAGTTCTGCACTTGATGCCTCAACTACCGAGAACCATACGTGATCATAGCTCACTCCTCCATCAGGACACACCTGAGTACAATCCCTGATGCATCGTAGTAGACTACGTACCATACGCCTTCCTATGGAAGCCTCAGGATGGGGGCACTACTCAGCATCTACCTTAGCTCTTGAATGCTCTGTTAGCATCTCTCCAACCACATGAAGGGCTTCCCCTTCTTTGCAAAGGATAAAAGTTATGCTGCAAATCTGGAGATGTCTAGAAAAAATCTCTGATAGTATCCAGCCAATCCCAGGAATCTTTGAAGCTCCGCCACACTCTTGGGTGGATCCCAAGAAAGCACTTCCTCAATCATCACTAGACCACTAAAAATCTATATTATGAGATGACATGTCCCATTAAGTGAACCTCTTGAATCCAAAACTAGAACTTTGAGTGCTTACCATAATGTAGGTGCTCTCGATGTGTGTCCAGTTCTACCTGCAAAAGGTAGGCATGCTTCTCCTCAATAGGCGAGTAAATAAGTATGTCGTCAATGAAGACTATGAAAAATTGATCAAGTTAAGGATGGAATATCATATTCATGAGGCTCATGAACACTACTGGAGAGTTGGTTATTCCAAAGGGAATAACCAAGAACTCGTAGTGGTCGTGCCGAAACCAATAGTACATCTTCTACACATCCTCGACTTGAACTTTGAGCTGGTGATATCTTGATCTGATGTCTATTTTCGAGAACCATCATGCCCCCTTGAGCTGATCAAAGAAGTCGTCAATCCTTGGAATTGAGTACTTTTTCTTCACGGTCACATGGTTCAGGCGATGGTAATTGACGCATACCCTCAAGCTCCCGTCTGCCTTCATGGAAAACAGAATCGGTGCTGCCTAGGGAGAAACAGTAGGCCGGATGAATCCCTTCCCCTGTAAGTCCTCTAGTTGTACCCTCAGCTCGCGAAGCTCAGTGGGAGCCATCTGATATTCTGGAGTAGAAGATGGTGCCATCATGGGGTACATGTCAATGTAGACATCCACCTCTCTATGAGGAGGTAGTCTTGGGACATATTTAGGGAAAACATCCGCGTACTGGTCCACCACTATAGGATAAGTTAGAATCTCCACATCAACTTCTATGAGGTTACGACAAGGAAACTGGCGAGTGATCGGCTGCACTCACCTCTGAGTATCTCTGTCATGTGCTACAAAGGTTCCATTCTCACCAGTGAAGGTGAAACTGGTCCCATCCTTACGGACACACCAGACATTGTGCCTAATACAATCGATCTAAGCATTGAATGTAGATAACCAGTCCATACCAAAGATGATGTCGTAAAGCCTCGACGCTGCTATGAGGAGATCCTAGCTGAATCTTTCACCTCCTAGAGTAAGGTCACACTGCCAACACTAGTGTGTGATCATCAATTTTTCTCACATAGGAGTCTCTAGCCATAATGATCTAGCCAACAGCTCCATCGGAATCTCCAAACTCAGAATGAGGGATGTGGTAATGAACGAGTGACTAGTACCCGTGTCTATAAGAACTACAGCTAGGGTGGAATAGACATAGATATTACCTCAAATATTCACTAGAGTGTCGTGATCGTAGGCCTCAACTGCCTGAAGCTATTCTCTGCCCTGTCCACCCACTCCCTATGGTTGGGGTGGACCTCCTGGTGGTGGTGGCGGTAGCACCTCGTAATGTCATCCACCACCAACTACATGACCAGCCCCATTGCCACATCCACCTGCACCCTATAGACCGCCTTGATCGAGGATCTACCTCTGATTAAGATTTACCTCAACTATCCGCTGATCATCAGAGCAGCAGGTCGTATAGTCACAATCCATGTGACCAAGCCCGCCGCATGTGTAACATTGTCTGCTCCTGGCATGACTGGCTCTACCTCCACTCTGGGGGCCCCACATACCCTATCCTGAGACCTGTGGTCGACCGGACGTGGGTCTAGTCCTCTTGGACCTCTACATCATCTGTCTACTTTCAGCTGCAAAAGACTCAACTGTATGTCGACTAGTAGTAGGTCTCGCTGCTGGTGATTGGTCAAAAAGGAAACTCTCTACAAGGAGGGCTTTCTCTAACACCCTCGCCTGCATCGTGATGTTGTGGGAGATAACTGAAGCTCTGATCTCTCGCCCGAGACCTTGCTCAAAGGTTTGGGCCCTGAAGAATTGATCATGTACTGTATCAGTGGGCTAGTGCGAGAGGTCGGTGAACCTCGATGAGTACTGAGCTACACTAATGCTGCCCTACTGCAGATATAGTAGCCTCTGCTTCCACACCACTCGAAGGGTGTAAGGTATAAACTCCACCCGGAATAGGCCCTCTACGTCTACCCATAGAAGTGGCTCCTCATCATGGACTTGGTGCATCAGGATCCACCATCTTCTTGATGCTGCCTAAAGGAGAATGATAGTAAGGATCACCATAAAGTCTGCTGGTGTCTCCACTAGCGTGAAGACTCTCGCCACAGCCTCTAGCCAATCCTCAGCCTCTTGTGGGTCCATCTCTCCCCGAAACTGGGGTGGCCTCTGGAACTGGAACTCATGAAACTTTCTCGAGTAGCGTGCATCGTCTACTACTAGGGATAGTGGAATCGGTGGTCCAACGGGTGGTGGAACCGTTGGTGCCTCAACTGGAAAGTGGCCATGCACCGAACCCTCATTTCTCGGCCGGATATCAGTGCGTAAAACTCTTGAGGATCTATCTGGTCATCCACTGGGTGGAATCCTGAAAGAAACAGATGCAACACAGTCAAAAGACTATACCTAGTGAGGTGACCTGGTTTGAGATGACTTAATGAAAACCATTTGAAAACAAACACGCAATTAGTGATTTCATGTACTAAGTGGAAATCAGTAGTCAGTGTCCTGGTGTATGGATATGTCATCCACCACTGCAACACTGAACTCCCTAATCTGAAAACCATAGTCAATACCCTTAATAATATTGCTTCATAGAAAATAAATACCGGAGTCCTATGTTTTGTGGTATAACTGAATCCTATGATACCAATTTTTTACGACTCGTCCCCCAGGGCCCATGTCGTAACTACCCCAAGCCCGCCTTCGATAGGCCAGGGGTTGGCGACTAGCACCAAAGGTGTAATTCCCTGTAATTGAGAAGGCATTTCCATTATTAAACGTAAACACACACAACCAGAGTACAAGCAAAAGCAAACACTATGTAAAAACTGTATAAAACAATATGTGCTGGAATGTAAAAGGTGTCAGAAATACAAGCCCAATAGTAATGTACAAGGAAAAGGAAAAGGAAGTAAAACATAAAGAAAAATAGCTAGAATGTGTCTAGCAGCTCCTAGATCATGCACCACAGACCCTACCTAATGGGTAGGTATAGATAGCCTCCTCAGAGCTCCACATCCATCAGTCTTCTCTAGATACCATATCATCTTGAGCTCCACCTTCGGGTACCATCCATTTCTCGCACACTCTGCCTTGGTCAACACTATCTATCATCTGTATCCAACAGAACGAGGTGTAGGCATAACCCATGAAAGGGTGAGTATAACGATACTAATTAGGGACCTCGATACCCTCACGGTCTCAAATAATCCAATAAGGTTAAACCATAATGTTTGAATAAATAGATAACCATTACATATGTATATGCCCATACATATATCTGAGTTAGTTGGTAACCCATCTCAATTATGAGGAAAACACAAAGGTCATTTACTAAGATCAAATGAAGATTTTTATTATCAAAACCATGAATACTAGTGAACTCCTCCTCTATAATCTACAGGGGGCCTGTCACAACACCTAGGAACTTCTCACTAACCGTAGACTACTGAGGTACTCCTCCTGTCGAGTACCACGAGTCTGCTGCCTCCTACCAGGAACTTCATCCGCTGTGGGTATGCCGCTAATTACAGGGCGCTCCCCCAAATATCTTAAAGAGGTAGTCCTCCTGTCGAGTACCACGGTTATGCTTCCATCTACCAGGCACTTCATCTACCATGGGTCTGCTGCTAATTATTGGGTGCTCCCCACCAGCCTAGTCGAATAAGTCCTAGTAGAATCTGTCAAGTAGTCGTCAGGTCTATTAGCTACTAGGTCTTCACACTCTATATACTTCTCTCCATGAGGATCTTCTCCATGAGCTACTGGTCGATTCTCCCAGTGTCATGATGTCTCATTTATAATTTTTACAAAGGAAATCAACATCATAGATGTCTCAATGCAATAGACATCACGTAAAGAGGATGCCTGGTCTGTGAGTTATTCGCATTTTAGTTCCTGGGTCCAATTGGATTCGTGATCGATCCAAACTCACCATACTCAATCTCAAACTAGATCACTAGTGGGGTATAATCAAGGAATCATATCTCTCTAAGGATTCTAGTGCCACTAATAATTCATCAAACGGATGCTTGGTGCCTAAGTTATGGAGGTTTGTGCAGGGGGGCATGGTTTGCGCATTGTTTAAACAAACCATGTGGCCAGACAATGCAAAGTATCTGGGTGGGATAGTAGCAATCGAACGGTTGGTGCATAGTTTGAAAAACTGTGTTGCCAAGACATGCGACGTCCCTGGGTGAGATAGTAGAAATCACACGGTTGGCACACAGTTTGACAAATCATGTAGCCAAGTAGTGCGAAATCCCCAGGTAGGACAGTAGAAATTGTAGGGTTGGCGCACGGTTTGACAAACCATGTGGCCAAGCCGTGCGAAGTCCCCAAGTTGGACAGTGAATACTGCAAGGATGGCCCACAGTTTTCCAAACCGTGCGGCCAATCTGTGTGCCCACTTAAAATTTGAGTTTTATGTCCCAGGCCACTCGAGATTTCCCATCATTCTCCCATTCTTCCTTCCACTCATGCCTAAAGAGGGTTTTTTGGTTTTCAGAGGTTATGGGACCTCCTTAGCTCGTTTTAAAGGAACATCGAAGGGGTTTCTTGGTGTATTGAAGGGGGTTCTCCATTCTCCACCACAACACAATGCTTCCACCTTCCATCGCGAAGAAAACACCATTCAAGAAGAACAACGGAGGGGTCAAGCCATGTTTGTTTGGCCCAAACCCTCTGCATTAGAGTGGTAACAGGTCGCTCAACAAGAAATTAAAAGATGATAATCAAACCCTAGCCTTCTATAATGATTATTCCCAGCCTGAAAAAGAAAACCACCGTGTTCTTTGTGTTTTTAAATAAGAAGATGGGAATATAATCATACTGTAAATCCAACCCCTACCTTGTATTTGTCGAATGCTGACGTTTGAAGGTGATGAAAAGTGGACGTCGATTCGTTGACATCATGAAGCGTCTCAGGAAGAAGCGTCTTTGGCGTTCTTCACAGTCGGCTCCTTCTCCTTAGGTTTGGTCGATGAAGGAAGAATAAGTTCATCGATGTTCTTCACTTTCATTGTTGGAAGAATGGTTCTCCATTGAGAGAATTTTCCAAAAATATCACAGGAAGAGAAATTACATCCCAAAATAAAATAATAGTCTTCAAATTGTCTTATGTGTTGGCACGTAATTCAAATTGGTGAATTAATAACCCGGCTCCACCCAATTTAAATCACATGTGTTTTCACAATAAATTAGTGGGGGAAGGTGGAGAGTTTAACCCACATAAATGGGGGGTTAGAAGTGTTCCATAATTAAAGGGGAGTTTGAAGAGTTAAGAAACTTTTTTGGGCCCCACTAAATAAAATCCACTCAAGGGAGGTTATTTGCCGGTGGCCCCCACCACTAACATTTTCTTGGAGGTTTTATCCACCAGAAAATAATAATAGGTGAAGTCTTATTTTTATTTAATTTTTATTTAAAAACCCCCAAAACTATCTTCCAATCTCATAAAAACGCAACTGCGGTGAAGGTCTCACTAAGCAATCATCAGCACTGTGAGTTCAACAGTGCCCTCATATTTCAGTTCCGAGCACCGGTTCAAATCTTTTAAAAACTCGCTCCTACGTTTACTGAACGTACCTAAAAAATACATCATAAATTTATATCAGGAACACCGCTCCTTATAATCAAGCCCCATCAGAAAATGCGGAATCAAAAAATTCCCAATTATTTATGGAAAAATTAAATTCTAGGGAAATTTCGGGTCTTTACATACGTCATTTTAATTCAATACTTATTTTTCCTCAAATTGATTAATATATTTATATTTCCATTTATTTTTTTAAAGTGTAATTGGATTATATTTTTACCATTTAATCCTATTTTGGTCATTG
The DNA here is from genome assembly GCA_963277665.1 of Viscum album. Lineage (NCBI taxonomy): Eukaryota > Viridiplantae > Streptophyta > Magnoliopsida > Santalales > Viscaceae > Viscum > Viscum album. The sequence continues at coordinate 9,853,125 of OY728147.1, forward strand.
AATGTAATTTCACATTGAAATTAGACATATAAAAAAGCAATTTTTTGATAATTATTATTTTGTAAAAACATGCTTTTTAGTTTTGATAACGAGAATTATCTTTAAATTAATTTCTGAAACTTATATGATTTGATTTTGGAAAAATAAATTCTACATTTAGAATCTAGAGGTCAAAATTGTATAAATAGAATTATTTGAATTTTATACATTATGAATATTAATTTTAGTAAATATTTTATTTACCATGGATAAAGGGTAAATAAATCAAATAAGTGTAAAACATTATATTATAATAATATTAAATTACCATAACACATGTCCTAATCCTTATGATGACTAATTTCTGACCATGAGATTCCTTATGCCGATTTTGGGACCCCATGGAGCCACTTGTTTGTGAAAATGTCATTTAAAAAAAATCATTTATTGTTAAAGAAGATGTAACATAAATATATATCTATTTGTAAAAAAATTTAAATGGGGTTATATAATTGATATTTTAGACTATAAATATTCCATATAAAACTAAAAATATTTAATATATCAAGGTATTTTTTTTATTATTTTAGACATCTTATAAAAAATTATTTTATGACACATTGGTGATGTAGTCATTACATTATTAATGAATGATATAAATAAATTTTATTATAAATATTAAAATAAATATATTTTGTATATTTTTATGACATCAACAAATTTTAGAGAAAATTATTACTTGTTATCTTTACATTAATTATTTTATTTGTTTAATTAAACATTTATGATTTTTTTAAAAATCAGGATTTGAATATTTTGAAAATTGACATAAATGGGTTTTTAAATCAATTAATATTTTAATAATTGAGAAAACAGTCCTAAAAATATATTATTTGACAAAATGATATATATGATACAATAAATGGCATTAATGATTTATTTTGGGCCACTTGTAATTTAATTTAATGTATAATAACCATATAGTATGAATATACAAGAAGACATGGTAAAAGTTAAATAAGTTAACAAATGGTTAAATAAAAATGATAAGGATTAAAAAATATCCCAAACCATTAAAATTGTTATTAGATGATTTTATTTCGAAATATATGCATCTAATATTTGAAATTTATGTGTTTTTGACCTTATGAATGTAAAAATAATTTTATAATAAAATAATACATTCAGACATTCTTAAAGAGCATATCCTTCATCTTATGCAGGGACACCGCCTACAACTTATTACTCACACCTCCAAGTCCCCATGGATCATATAAAATGTTCCCAAAAAATCTCCCAACATCCCTCTCTTCCACTTTGATGCCTTGGCTTAGGCAGAAGAACTTCATGATATCCTTTTATTTCAAACCAACGCGAGTTACCAGATTGAAAGGTAATGTTTTCCCTCATGTTCTCTTCGTCTATTATTATTTCTCCACTCCCTATTCTCTTCTTTATTCTTTGTTTACATAAAATCATCAATATGCACAATATAATAGGTACTTTTTATGAGAATTATTTTAACTACACTTACACACACCTCATTGTAATGGGTAAAGAACATATTGTTTTTGTGGATCATTAACTACTACCTCATGAAATGATAATTGTTGATTCTTCTCCTACCCCCACTCATGGTGGCCTTTATGATGCCAATGAATTTATACGTGATATATATTATATTTATATTTTCTATATTCTTCTGTATGTTTCATTTATAGCATACAATTATGGTTTCCATAATGGAAAGTTATGATAATTTCATTTGAGGAAATGCGGACCGCTACCCCCTCAATGATATATGACTCATTCATAACATACATAGAACTTATAAAGGATGCTCCTAACGAATGTATGTAATGTATAAAAAATATAAAACTACAATGGAATAAAAAAATACCTTTTTATTATTTGGTATTATTCATTAAAAAAAGAAAAAAAATTAAATGAAAGTAGCATTCTTTCTTATGTATGACTTACCGTCTCCTTTAAAGGAGAATTTCATTTTCATATATCCAAATGGTATGGAATATTCTAAATATATATATTTTAAGTAAATAGCCATATTAAATTACATAATTTTGAATTTAGTCATAAAATCACATCCTTTAGCATTGAGGATCTTTTCAAGTTTAGACCTATAGGGAAAAGGGACAAAAAACATTTATAACATTACACATTATTACAGAGTGGATACCATAAAAAAAGTATTCATTTATTACAAATTATAAAATTTTCAAATAGAACATCATTTCATTGAAAAATATTCAAAAATTTAACTAGTCATATTTCATAGTCCAACATACCCTTATATCCTGTGAAAATCATTTAACATCTTATGATGAGGAAAAAATCTCATTAAGGGATACAAAAAGAAGGAAATAACACATTAGTCTATTAATACTTGAATGTTTGAAAACATTTTCAAAATACATACTTGTCACCCATATATAAACACTTACATTGTGAAAAATTATTCTACCACAAAATTTCCACAAAACATAATAAAATTAATAGAACTATAAAAGTATATTGGGGAATTACTTACCTAACATTGCAACCCTCTCGACAACCTTATAATTTTTAATAGTCATGGAAACAATACAATTTGTGTAACCATCACAGTTACAAATGCTGTAACCATACGAATGACCTCCACCATACTCATAACAAATGAATTGAAGTGAAATATTTGTCTCTCCCTTCATCATAAAAAATTTCCAAGATCATGGACATATTCACAAAATATGAATAAATGCATAAAAACATTGCTTTTTAATTTTGTAAAACAAACTATTAAAGAATATATTCAAATAAAAGCCCCATATAAATATCATATAATCGAAGATAGACCTAATATCTTCTATTGAATATGTATATAATCTATAAAAAAACATAATTAATCATAATATATTAATAATTAATAACATAAACAATTAAAATACAACATAAATAATGTAGTATAAGGTTAAATAAATGAAAGGAAATCGGGTTAAGAATTCTCTTTCCCCAGGATTTAATTACATAAAACATTTTTAAAAATATTTAATAATGGTTATAAGATTGATATTAATATAATAAATAAAAATATTCATATTTATAACATCTTATATGATAATTTTATAACATCATTTCACCCTTTAATAGTTTTTATTTTTTCCTTCCATTATTTCATGTTTATTCTTTACATGATTTCCATGATTACATATACAATGTACATAATTCTAGTTCTTTCATTCCTCTTAAATAAGAGGTGGTGCGCAATATAGATGACATTAATAAAAATAAAATAAAAAATTTAGAAATCTCTCAAAAAAAATTCAGCAGCCTAACGACATCATATAAAATCGTAAAATATTGTATTTATAGGGAATGTGGTATCTCATAAATCTTACATAACATGGGAATTAATGTGGATATTTAATTACATATCCCAAAATATTCCATGGGAAATTAAAAATAATAATATAAAATTAATGAAAAGAAAGAAAACAAAAGAGGATGTTTACCTCTTCATCTCTTCTCCCTGGGATCCCTTTATAGGCCTTTTTTGGCCTTCTGATTATACCATAAAATCTATGACATGGATAAGAGACTTGGTAGGAGTATTGGACAGAACATATGTTAGCATCAATGGATTAGAGGTGTGGGAGGAAGAGGAAAATGAGTGTTGTATTTATTTTGTGGGAGAGGATGTATTTTACATTATTTTAATCATTATTATAATATTTATGCTCATGACTATGAATAGTATTAATTCGTGAGAACCCAATTAGTAATAATGGAATTTGAGTACTATCCAAGTGGTCTTAAATCAGCCTAGAATCACCTCTTATTGCAGTAAATCATGTATTTAACAGTTATCATATTTTATCATATATTACAATTCATAAAAAAATATAGAATTTTAGAAAATTTCCATAAATTCACCCTTAACATATATTAATTCATGGAAGTCAAAATTGACCTCCATTTTTACAAAATAATTTTCAAAATTTCATTAATTTATTTTTTTTATTTAATCATACATAATTCAAAAATTAATAATTTTAATTCTATAATTACTTTTATATCACATTGAAAAATTAACCATGATATAATTATCTTAAATCTATATGAATATAAAATAATAAAACAATTCAATATTAATTTGGGTTATAAAAATATTCATATTACTATAATACAGGTATATTACTACTCACCAAAAATAAAATCGGTCCCATTAGACTCCAAATAATATACTGAACCGAATTGTAGATGACTGTTATTCAAAATTCCAAACCTTGAATTGTCAAAAAATTATTTTAAAGTCTTGATATTAATATCTATTTTAACAAATTATTCATCATTTCCATTTATTTTTAGAAAACCTGTTGGTTTTACATTATACCCACATTAGGGAAATTGCGCAGTCACAATTTTATTTACTTATTTAAACATGTGGCAGTACCTTTCCCTTATAGAATTTTCAGACTCCGATGTTTCTTCTTCAACCATGTGGTTTCTCTAAAGAGCCTTTACCTTGTAGAATAACTTATTCCACAATACCTATTCCATTTTATCAAGAATCTGAACAGGTTTCTATTCATTAGAATAGATCTCTTCCAGGTGAGTTGCTTTAGGGATCATGAAATCTGATGAATTTGTCACATACATCATCAACATTGAAATATGAAAAACATTTGTATCTGAGACAAAATCAGAGGCAATGCTACTCGGTATGCCACTGATCCAACTATCTACATGATTTCAAATGGAATGATGAACCAAATACTTAACTTTATATTCATACCAAAATGAATCACACTTTTTCAATGAGTGATTTTAAGGAAAACATGGTCACTACCTCTAAATAGAAGTATTTATTTATATTATCTACATAAATTTTCTACCTTCTCTAAGCTTTCCTCAAGTAATACTAAATCATCTTCACATACTCAGCTATTTTCACTACTAATTCTAGACCCAACAACTTTCTTTCATCCAATTCATCCCAAAATACGGGTTTTCGACAACGCTTCCCAAACAAAGCCTCAAAAGGTGTCATCTCAATATTGGAATGAAAACTGTTATTATAATAAAAATAATCTATAGAATAATAACAATACCAACATCCCTAATATCTCATTGAACAAGCTCGAAGCATATCTTCCAAAGTCAGAATCATTCATTTTTTCTTCCCATATGATTAATGATGAAAAGATACACTGAAATATAATTATGTTACCAATGAATTCATAAGTCCCTTCAAAATGTTAGAAGTGAAATTGGGATCCTAGTGAGATACAACAAAATTATAAACTCCATTTAACATGATAATCTCTCTATGTTACATTAAATAATGTTGATCCAAAGTCATTGTATCTTGAATTGATTGATTTTTTTTTGATATTTTCAACTGATCAACAATAACCCAAATCACATTATTATATCGGGATATCATAGGTATTCTCACCACAACGCCCATGATAAAATTGTTCCATTTCCACTTTGGCACTAGAAAATGTTGATGCATCCCTTTTGATTACTACCCTCTTCTTTAACCTGTTGACATGTCAAAAAATTCACAGTAAAATTAATAATATCTCATTCCCATTCCATCACACCAATAACAATACCTAAGGTCCTTGTACATCATAGTATTTCTAGGATGAACTAAAAAAGGAGAACTATGAGCATCAGACAACAAATATTTCATCAACTAGTAATCAAAAGGCACAAACAACCATATTCTAAATCATGAAACACAATTGATATCAATGTTAAATTCTATTAACATTCCCATTATAACCTATTATACCTTTTTCTATAACTCACAGTCTTACTTTTGTGTTAAATAATTCTGTCTCATAATGAAGACTACACTAAAACCAGAGACAAAAAATATGTATTCAATGCACCAATAACATCTATTCCAAAAATCATCAAATCATTAATAGGGGTATTATTTTACAAATGTAACATGGTTAGTGATGCATGATGTTTTCGACTCAATGAATCAACCACTTGGTTTTATTTTCACAGATGATAATTGATTTTGCAATAATAATCCTATATTAGTTCAATCCAACTACTTTGCATTATGTTTAATTCCTTTTATGTGAATATATACTTTAGGAATTTTTGGTTAGTATATATTTTTCATTTGGCTCCCTATAAATGATGCCTCTATATTTTAAAAGAAAATACCACAACAACCGATTCCAATTCTTATATGGGATAATTTAACTCATGAGGTTTTAGTTTTATTAAAAAATAATCAATTACATGATCATTCTACATCAAAACAAAACCAAGTCCCATTAATGATATATCCCTGTAGATTTCAAAATCTCCATTTAGGGAATTCATGTGAAAAACTGAAGAATTAACCGATCTCTTCTTCAGTTCTTGAAGACAAACATCACATTTTTCAATCCAAATAATTTTAACTCGTTTTAATGTTTAGTTGTCATCATGCTAGATAAATGTACATTTTTCTTAACAACCCGTCTGAAATAACCTTCTAATCCAATAAAACTATTAATCTCAGTTACATATGTGGGTCTTGGAGATTCAACAAACACTAATGTTTTGGGATGATAAACTCTTATTCCATCTTCATTTACCATGTTACCAAGAAAAGAAATCACATTCTTTACAAAATCACACTACTAAATATTCTATACAGTTTCATTTACATTAAGGCTTATAAAAAACCCCTTTTATGTTTTTCAATCTCCTATATATTTTTATAAAATACCTGAATTTCATCAATAAACACAACAAAAAACCCGTCCATTATCTCATGAAATATTCAATTCATATGATTCATAAATAAAACATATTCATTAATTAATCAAAATGGCCTAACAAAAAATTCAGAAATAACATATCTAGTACTAAAGGCTTTTATCGGGATGCCATCATCATTCAACTTCAGCTCATGGTATCTCGATCTCAATTTAATCAAGGAAATGTACTCAGATCCCTAGGGCTGACCAAACAAGTCATCGATGTGAGGGAAAAGTTACTTTTTTTAACAATGATTTTATGGAATGATTTATAATCAAAGTAATGTATCATAAAACCATCATTATTTCTAATGAAAAAATAAGAGCTCTCTATAGTGAAGTACTAGGATGAATGATGCCTTTGTCAAGAAAATCCTATAACTGATTTTTCAAATCAACAAGTTCTATTTGACCCACTGAATATGAGGGTTTTGAAATTGGATTAGCATCAGGAACAGAGATAAGTGTGAATTCTATTTCTCAATCAATTATGACACTGGTAACTCATCATCAAAAAAAATCAACGTATTCATTTACTACTGGGACATCATTTAAATTAACTATTCCTTTGTTTTCAATAGTATGGGTAAGATAACATTCATTTGAGTCTTTCAATAATTTCTCGCCTTCCTAATATGTTATCATTTGTATTGGATTATTCTTGTATAAAAACTGAAAATTTTTATAAAAAACATCAAATTTAGATGTACAATCAATTTTATAATAATAAACAGAAAGCCAATCCATTCCCAGAATAACATCAAACTCGATTAAGGGTAACAAAAGGTTTTCAGGTAATGTCTTTCTACCGACCATAATAGATATATTATTTTAATTCCCCATTGCTATATTATTTCCCCCCTGGGGTTTTATAAACATGTTCCTGTTTCAATTTTTATGCGATATTTCCAATTTACCCAAAACATTCTTAGATATGAAGGAATATGTAGACCCCCCTAACAAACAAAACATATGAAAAATTTTAGTATGCAAAAAAGTACCTAATAAAACATCATTGGATGGATTGGAATATAATGATGTAGTGGGAAATAATGTCATTGCATTTTTCTTCTGATAGTTCGGCTTCTTTGCATCATTTGGATCTCTCTTTGGGCATGCATTTGCAGAGTAACCCTTCTCACCACATTTAAATAAATTTCAAGTTTTCTAATTCGGATTACTATTAGGACCATATTCATTAGAATAACATGACATATATCCAATATTACAACATATAAAACACTTACCAGTTTTCATAAGACATTCCCCAGGGTTCATTTTACTTCACTTTTCACAAACTGGAAACAAGATTTTCTTACCATCAGATTTCATTGTTTTATTCTTACCCATTTCATTCCATATAGTCTTCTTCTTCTATTTTTTTTGTCAAATTGCGTGTAATTATTAAAAAAAAACCATCTCTACCCTCTCCCCACATTAGACATGTTTCTCATAACTTTTTAATTCATGGGAGTCCAATTCCCTTCGATACCTTGGCTTCGATCCTGAGTAAAATTGGTTGATTTTTATATCAAGATGCAGAATATGATTTGGAGTATACCTTACCATTCGGGTGAAGTTTTAAACATACACAAAAAATAAATCCTCCTTGATTTTCTTTAATTCATGTAATTACTTCCCCATCCTATTCTCCACCACCATATGAACATATTTTTCCAAGAAAATACTTTTAAATTCATCCAACTCTAAGGAGTCAATATCCTAGCGATACCTAATATTCCTTACCATAGACCACCACTAATTAAATTCACCTTCAAATACATAAATTAATAGACTTATATTTTGATTATATTAACATCCTATAACATCTAATATATTTTCAAAGGATTTAATCCATCCTTCAGCCGCTACTTGGTTAGAAGATCCATTGAAGGTAGGAGGGTTTTGTCTCAAAAAATGTGCCACGGTTTTCATGTTCCATTGTTTTACATCTATTCATTCTCTTGTATGGATTCCACAACCATTTATTTCCAAAGTTATCATATCAATTACTATCACAAATGGATCTATTCCAATCCCTACCATTTTGGGCTTCTAATTCAGAAGGTTGTTGTTCTGTCGGTGCATATCCTCTCCAGTTTCACATTTTCTTCCCCAAACAAGAATTCTAAAAAATCATATCCTTGGAAAATAATCATTTTAATAGTTAAATTATATAACATTTCAAAATAATCATGGATTAAAAATCATTTCTGAAATTATTTTAATATAATCCAAACCTCTAATATTATTTAAACATTCATCTTATACATACTATAAAGACCCGACCTTATTAAATTACATAATTTTGAATTTAGTTAAGAAATAATATCCTTTAACATTGAGGATAATTTCATGTTTTATAGGTATAGGAAAAAGGGACACAAAACATCTATAACATTACACATTAATATTGAGTGTATACCATAAAAACAATATTCATTTCTTCCAAAAAATATAAAAATTTCCAAATAAAACATGATTTCCTTGGTAACTCATTAAACATCTATCTTGGATTCCATATTTTTCCTAAACACCCTTATAACCAATGGAAATCATTTAAAAACGTTGGATTTGGATAAAAATCATGGTAATGTATATAAAAATAAGAAACTAACACATTAGTCCATGAATACGTGTAACATATAATTTTTTTTCAAAAGACGTACTTTTAACCAATATCTATATATATATATATAATTACATTGTGAAGAATTGAATATTTATAAGATTACCAAAAAATATAAATACATTAATATAACTATGATTTTATCTTGGGGGAATCCTTTTATAATCTTTTAACCCTCTGAGCTACCTTATAAATTATAACCCTCATGACTACCTTACAATTTTTGTAACCATAACAATTACATTTGGAGTAACCATACGAATGACATCCCATTCAAAATTACACAATTCATTGGAAATAAGTATATGTACCACCCTTTATCCTAAAAAGTTCCCATGATCCAAAACATAATCATACAACATGAATAATTTCATAGAAACATTGATTTGGAATTTTGTAAAACAGAATTTTAAAAGAATATTTTAAAAGAAATGTGCCATATAAATATAAAATAATTGATGTGATACTTAATATTGTGGATGGAATATGAATATTATCTATAAATTATCACAATTAAATATAATATAATCATAATTAAACACACAAACAAGATTAATACAACATAAATAATGAAGTATAATGTTAATCGAAAGAATGAAAATCAGGTTAAGAATTCATTTACCGTGGGCTAGAAATACATGAAACATGTCTAAAACTCATGTATAATTATTATAAGAGTGTCATTAATATACTATAGAAACATATTCATATTTATTACATCATATATGATAATTTTCTAACATCATTTCACTCTTTTATTGATTGTATTTTGTTTCTTCCGTTGTTTCGGGTTTATTCTTTACATGATTTCCATGATTGGTTCATGATGGGTCTTCTTGTCAATTAGAAGTGAAACTTCAGAATTGGAATGGATTGGTATTACAATATTTCAATTACTATAAATTATACCTTAATCATTTTTAATTTTTATATGAGTATTATTAATGTGTGAAAACATTATTGATATTTGTTTAAGTTATTTTGATGATTCCTCGATCGTAATGATATCATTTTCTTTCATAAATCAATAACAATTTAGAAAAACTGATCTTTAATCTTATATATGTTATAATAAATAAATTATTATCTAGTTAAAACATTAAAATGGGTTTTTGAAAATATTTGAAGGAATTAAAATAAGTTGAAATCAGATCATCCACAATGTCGGTAAATCAACACATCATGGTTGGTGTTTTAATTCCTTGAAAAAGAGAGAGAGGAGAACATGATTGATGAAGAATTTTCTAGGAACATGAGAACATTGCGAATATAAATGATTCTTGTGCTATCATGCCTCTTGGATAATATTATGTGTGTAATAAATAATATTGTAACTCAAAAAAAATGAAAAAATTGAGAAATCTTTCATGATAAATCGGCAGCCTAACGACGTCATGTGAAATTTCATAAAATTTTTGGATTGGAGGAAAGAGGGAATATCTACAATCATAAATAATATGGTCTGTAAGTGGTATTTGGAATTAAATATTCCAACATATTACAATGTAAATTAAAAACAAAAACATAAAATGATTGAAAAGATAGAAAACAAAGGAGGATGTTTACCTCTAGTTCTCTTCTCCTGGAGATCTTTCTTAAGGCCTTTATTTTTGGCCTTTTGATGAGACCAGATGCTCTTGGACAAGGGTAACAGCCATGGTAGGAGTATTATACAGAAAATAAGTAAGTATAAATGGGTTAGAGTTGTGGGATTAAGAGGTAAATGAGGGTGGAATTTATAGTTGATGAGAGAAGGTATTTTACATTATTTTAATCATCATTATTATATTTTTGCTCAAGACTAGGAATTGTCATAATTAATAAGACCCAAAATAGTAATTATGGATTTGTAGTTATAAAATTGTTGTTTTAAATAATTCTTTCATCACCTATTATGCATTAAGTCATGTATTTTTCATCAATCGTATTTTATCAAATTTTTCTATTCATCTAAAATACTTGAATTTCAAAAAAATTCCACAAATTCACCAATATCATTTCTTAACATGTGGAATTCAAAAATGAACTCAATTTATTGAAAATAATTTTCTAATTTTTATTTATTTATTTTCTAAATAAAATGTAATGTAATTCAAAAATTAATAATTTTAATTCTATAATTAATTTTATATCACATTGAAAAATTTTCCAAGATGTCATCATATTAATGCCTTAAGAAAATAAAATAATAATAAAATTTACAATTCATTAGGGTCATATTAAAATTAATATTTCTATTAATAATGGTATTTTACATTTAACCAACAATATAGTTGGTTCCATTAGTCCCCAACTAATATGATTAACACCATTGTACAGGACCGATTTTTGAAATTCAAAACATTGAACTGGAAAAATTATTTTTAAGGGCTAGTTATAAAAATATACTTAAAACAATGTTTCATAAATTTCCATATATTTTCATTAAAACATATGGTGTGACATTTATACGGAAGATATATTATATATATGTTATCTAAATGATTAATATCATTTTTTGGTAACAGAATTTTGACCGAATAGACCAAATTTTAATTATAATAATTTCATTTTTTATTCAAGTTCCAAACATCCACAAAATTTGTAATATAAACAAAACTAAATAAACATTGGTTATATAAATGTAATAAGTGATCTAACATGAATAATAGACATGAAAAATTTTATTAGGTAAGTTGAAATGAAAATAAGTTTATTATTCACGAAGAACAAGGATCATAAAAGATAAGTCAGACTGGTGGTAAGGGGTTTTCATCTCACTTTTTTTTGTGAGATTCATGCTATATTTGAATGTATTCCTTTTGTGCAGTGTAATTATTTTCATTTATTGTATTCATGATGTAATATACTATAATTTTTGGGTATATACATCTTTATTATACGATCTATCTTTTATGTGGTGTTTGTTTCGTACATTACCAAATTAGTAAGAGAACCTTTCACCCTTCTCTTTTAATCAAATAATTTATTTAAGTTATTTCTTTCAATTTTAACTTTATTTGGTAAATATATGTTCATATATATCATTATTAATTTAAATTATATGTCCATGTGATGAGAGACCAATATCTATCTCATCAACTCATTTTATGAAATTTTAAGCAACATAGTTTGGATGCCGAATGTTTTATGGGAAATTATTAAACCAATTTTCATTCATTCAATTGATCTTATTATTAGTTATTATGTTGTAATATTATCATGTGATAAATAAAATTTCATGTTATATCTTTTATTTTCACATTACTTATGTGAACCAATAAATAATACATATAATCGATCTATTTTATTTACTAAATGATCTTTCTAAGGGCTACATCTCAATCTCCATTCATTAAATCATATCTACATATTGTGAACATATATTATCTAATATGGTTTATATAATTCCATTTAACATATTATATTATGAATCTATTTATTCTAATTATATTATAAGATTTGTTTGACGTTATTCTGTATGTATTTTTATTCAAGTGTTTCTGAGGTGTTACAAGACTATTTCAGAAAAATATCATACTTAATGTTTTGATGAATTAATTTTCATAAACCATTATCATCAATGTAAATATTTTTAAAATGGGTGTAAGTATTTATTTATATGGAAAAAAATTTCATAAAATGATAATTCCTTTTGATGTTTCAATGTGGTATGGGATATTTTGATTCAAAAATCTCTTTATTAAAAGTTTTTAAATGGTATTGAAAATTGTTTTGAGAAAGCCCTAATTGTTTAAATATCATGAAATAAAATATTGAGATTGATATGTTGAAATTTTAGCATTCATTAATGATGTTTTATGTGTTATGGTTCATGGGCATTGATTATGTATATTGGTGGTCTTGGGATAAACATATAGTGGTTGAGCCCAATATAGTTGTACAATGCCTTGGGTAATGTGATAAAGGTAAACATCAATGATTACCCTAAGGGAATTTGGGAATATATGGTTATTGGTATTCCAAAAATAACTCTCTACATAGCTATGAAATTTAAATTGTATGCATGTAATGGATGACACAAGATACCATTATGATTTATGATTTCTATGTGTTATTCATAAACATTATGATTTAATGAGGTGTGTTAAAGAGATTAGGTTTTCTATGTATTTTTGAAATATGGTTTTCATTAATTATTTTATAACCCATACAAATTATTTTATTTTCATCCCATTTTTTTGAAATATTTTTTACATGGAATAACGAAGGGTGAGAAAAATGAACATTTCAAGAAGATTTATATAAAAAAAGAGTTTTGTTTTCTTTTATGGTTTTTTTATTTTATAAAAAAAATGAATACTATGTATAATCGAATAAATATAATATTAATGTATATATATATATATGTTATGACCTAATTATATAATTTAATAAACCTGAAAAGAACCCTAATGTAAATTATTAACTTAAATCATGATTATATAATGTTTATAGTTGGGCCTTACACATACCATATACATTCATTTTATAGAGGGAGTTTAAAGAACCTATATAATGGTTAATTCATGTTATTAAATTATTTTAGGACCATATCAATATTTTTTATATCATATACAACCCTATTATATCATTTTGTTAATATATTTTCTATATTATCATTTTTTGGCTATTAACTACTTCATTTCCACATTCTAGTTTAGAAATGTAAGTAATGTTTGTAATTAAGAGGGTTTATTTTATTCCTATAAAATATTATATGAGTTTCATAATAATTATTTTTACTCAACATTTAAATTATATAATCATTCTTGAATGGTTAACATGAAAAATGAATCTCACTACGGGAGGGAGAGGGTAGGCCGTATATACGCATGTGTGACAGTATCATTCCCTTGATAGTTAAATGTTAGGTAAATTGATGGTACATTAAATATACAGAATCATTATTTGGTTATATTAATTATTTATATCAATTATACCAATCATTTTATCAAACAAAATAAACCAGTGTAAAATAAAAAATTACATTGTGGGATGGAGACGGTAAGCCATACGTACCCAAATATGGTGATCTTGTTATTTTTATGATGGATAAAATGATGAATATGAGTTTAACTTGATTATAATAATAAAAAGTATATTTATTATACTGTTATTTTTACATTTATTAGGAAAAAGCAGATAAATAGGATGTAGAAAAAGATAAGAATTTTGACATATTTGATACAACTATTTCTGTTTTTTTCTGGTATATTCTTTTGATATACACCGAAAGACTCATTAAGATGGATTTATAACAAAGAAATTAAATATATGATATAAAAAAAGAATTAGGTATAGGAAATGGTAAGGGTTTTTCCCAATAAAATTTCTCTAGAGGAAGGTATTAAAGGTAAAGAGAATTATCTTTTTACAAAATAGGTGAGGGGAACCTTAGGAAGATCTTAAAACATAAAATTTTTTAAAATTGATTATCTATTTTAAATAGCTCCAAAACTATTTATTTCATGTAAAATATGTATATTAGCCAAATTTCCATCAAAATATTATTCATATTCATGTTTTGGACAAAAAAGTAACCTTATCTTTTGAGACTAACCCTTTGTTAAACATTTTAAATCTAATTGTGTCTTTTCTATTTTATAATATATTTTTATGTAAGTTTCAATAAATTGCACAAGAACCCCAATTTGTTTATTTATGAACTATTAAATACTACCCTAGTTAGTTAGATGAATATTATATTTGTCTTAATGTTATTATAATTAATAAAATATTATTTATTTTAATGTATAATTTATGTTAATTTTGTTAATATTGAATATTTTTATTTTAAAAAATATCAATTTAAAAATAAAAAATCATAAAAAACAAAACCAATATATCAATATAACTTTTATTTTGACCATAGTATTATTTTATGTAGTTAAATAAGTCAAATTATATATTTTTAATATTTATAATATAATTAATTTGATATTTCTAATAATAAAATAATTTCATAATCACTATTATAACATCATTAATAGAAACTATTTAATCTATAAACTTAATTAATAAATTTTTATGAGGTATATAATTTTTTTATCTATATAGAGACAATTTATAAACTATTTTATATTCTAGAAAACTGAATATTAAGAAAAATTTTCTTATACGAAATGAGAGTGTGACATTTTTTCACATTCATAAATTATAATAATATTAACGTCATATTCATGAAAATGTGACCATTAAATGATTAAATATTTCAGAATAGGTTATATGGGTTCAATTTAGAAATCCAAAAGTAATTTTAGAGGGTTATGTTTATTTTATAATATTAATTTTTATCATTAATTACCCGACATACCCTTAACCATGGTAATAGAATAATTTCATATATTATTATTCATAATATTCAAAAAAATGTTACCTATTAATATTATATAGACAAACTAAATATAAATATGGAATCCATTTTCAAATATTAAAAAGATATATGTTGCAGTAATTAATTTAAAATTCTATCTCATTGAAAAAAAAATATGAAAACATATTTTCCAAAAATAAAATCCATCAAAAGATTGTCATGTGTCTGTATCTAATTTTATTGTTAAAATAGTTTCAATGACCTTTATTATATTAAATTATAATGATAAATTTTATTTCTACTTTAAAACAAACTAACAATTTAATTTATCTACATATGTTATTTATATAAAAATTGGTAATTTTTTTTAAAATTTGGTGTATTTTTACTATTCATCAAAACATTAAACTAATCAAAAAATTATGAAAAAATAGCCAATAAAAAATTGACATCCCACATACAAATAAGAAGATTATTTTATTTAATAGAATATATTAATGTTTCAAAAATTTAATTTAAAATGGGTGATCCCTTAAAATGTGTGAAAATGAATTATTTTTAAATACATCTTTTTTCTAAAAAATCGAATATTTTCAAGGAACATTACTATAAAATACATTTTCTGAATGTATAATTTATATGAAATATATAAAATTTCAAAAAAATAAATACTATTAATAAATTCTATTATAATGGCAATGTTATATAATATATAAAATAACAATATTTTATTAATATATTGTTATTAATTAAAAATATGTCTTCTGGGATACATAAGCTAAATTATTATTGTTTGTAGCATAATCAAAACATGGTTTTGTATAAAAAATAGATTTTTTTAATTTGTTTTAAAATGAAAATATTTTAATTTTTTGGTGCTACATTCTCCCCTCTAGTAATAAATTGCTTCCTCACTATTTAATCATATAATAGAAAACAAGCGGTTTGGAATTTCAAAAAAACTGATTACAGAACCCACCCATCAGAAAAATATTAATGTTACCCCCATATTAAAATAAATAAACGTATTTATAAAGGTCATTAGAGATAACACATACTAGGATTCCATATATGAAAACATGGACATGAATTAAATTGTTACCATCCCATTTTGGTATGGAGTTATAATGAACCTGATAAGGAAACAGTTAAAAACATATTTATAAATATACGTAAATCAATGCAGCCATTTTATTTATCCCAAAAAAATTTACGATGAATTTTTAAAATAAAATTTTAACTTGAGTATAAAATTAATTTTAATCATTGAATAATAACTAAATGAATCATACATAGTAGAGAAGTAGAATTAAATACTTTAACTAATTTATACAAAAAACTCATCCTCCTCTTGAAAATTTATTAAAATTAGAGAATATTAAACTTATCTTAAGCTTATGGGCTTCAACGAAAGCACATATAACTCGTATTTCATTCCATTAAAATAAAATTAAAATGTGTTGTACAAACTAAGGAATCACCTTGGCCAGTGGTAGGCAATGAAACCTTGTGTCCCTTCGATTGCTGGTTCACTCATGCGGCCTTTCAAGACACAACAAGTTGTCTCCTAACATATAGGATATCCTTATCATAAAACTATATAATTATAACATGCTAAAAATCATAATAAATTTTTTATCCTTAATTAATACAATCTAATGTTTTTCTTAATCAATTACAACCATTATATCAATCCAAAATACTTCTTTTCAAAACTGTAGTTCAATTATTAAAAATGATGGTCATATAACATAATTCATATTTTTTAACATACCAATGTTGTGAATACCCTTATCATTTATTCACTTCAAACATGGTAATACTATGAATTACCAAAAAAACATTATTAAATACATGAGTGCTTCTTTATTCCGCATGTAAAACATTAAATATGGGATATACTCTGTAAATCCAAAACTGTTAAAAACTCCAATAATTATTGAATAAAAAACCATTAATCACTTCAAATTTAGTCAAAAATATCCTACAAAATTAATCCAAATAAATTATCTATTTATTCCAAAATCATTATTAAACAGTCCACATTATTTTATGTAATATCATTAATTGATTATTATCAAATTGGATCATCTATGGTATATTACTTTGATGATTGGGACATTGATTCACATCGTGTCCTATCTTTATTTAGTTAAATCAATGTACATTGAAAATGATATTCTTAACATTGCTATTAAAAACATGGTTTCCTTTTTCTCTACACAAATATAAAACTACCAATCCCTTCATGCATTTAAGTAGATGATTCTTTTCATATTTATCACATGTGGGAAAATCATTCAATCCCTTCTTCCTATTGTCCATATATTTCTCTACCATCCACTTCATCTCTTTTATCCCTTAAAATATATATGACATAGGGAATTCATTACTTATCTTATCAAAACATGATACTATTTCATCATAAGAAGTGAATAATTGAGAGAATATTTTAATATAAATGTTTAATAAAGACGATGAATGATATGACCCTTTATACTATTAGGATTATGTTCCTCGAAATAGTTCTCATTCTTTCTTATAGGATCAATTTTCAAAAAGAATGAAATATACATGATTAGCCTTTAATGTTGTGTAATTTTTATAACTATAAATATTTTATAGCACATAACAAAAATATATCCATAAAAAATCATAGACTAATAATCATAGGTTAATTTTGGTACATCTCTACTTTTAAATCACTTATAAAGTTAGGAATTTTAATTTTTATATATAATAACTATAACCTCAGGGATATTTTAAACGGATTCTAAATAAGGAATTTTTTCATGTAACAGGATAACCCAAGTCAATCCTTGAACACCTTGTAAGAATTATTACTCCTATATACATTTGTTCCAGAACCACGTCCAATTTTAATATCCATAGAATGATGTATTATATAAGAATACCATATTAATAAACACAATTCCATGATTTTAGTATGTTCTTATATATTTATACTCAATGTTTATCTTAGGATTATGATCTATAATCTAGGTTGTAAATTTTTTTATATATATTTTTTTTAAAACTCTGTTGATATCAACTATATTTCCCTTACCACTGATAACCACAGATTTTGTATTATTTTAACATATTGGAATGATTACAAGGAATCAACTCCCAAAGGACCAATGAGTTTCGAAATCCTGGAAAATCAATTGCATTCTTCAACCTTAAATTACAAATTAAATAATAAACTACAACATATATAATCAATTAAGAAAATAGTTATTCTCTTAGATTATCCATATGTATCAATCATAAACCATGTCTTAGAATCCAACGAAAATAAAAAAATAAGAAATGGGTGATCTATGCTGTCAGTAAGGTTAAAAAATATAATATAATCTTTCATTAATAATCATATAATTTTAGGTAAAGTATAAAACTGAAATAAAATACTTACAAACACAAAATTGATCATAATTTGGCAATATTAAATCAGAAAATATTGTTTATACATTCACATTGAAACTATTTTAGTCTAATAATTAAATTGAATATCAATAACAAATATCATAATTTGTGATTACATAATGGCAGACATCATAACCTTAACATCAACTCCTTGTGTTAATATGAAACAAAACCTTTCCTCCAATGCCTTGGGCCATGAAAATATTTTTTTCTTTTGAAACCTACTTTATTATCGAGCAGTTATAGTGGTACACGACTATTAATTACTATGTGAAATACATTACTCATATAAAAATATTGAAACATTACATAATCCTTTGTATTAATACCATCATATAAATTGTTAATAAATTAACCACAATCCAGTAATGGTATTGAAATATTTCATCCACATTCAAACATATCATAAAACCTTCAACACAATATAAAATATTGTATCATAATATATCAACCTCAATTAGGGATAAAATCCAATAAATAATGTTTACATATCAGAAAACCATCAAACATTATTTTCAAAAAATATGTATAAAAATATAAATTTTGAAATATAAAATATTTAAAATCCAGAAATTTTTAATATAAAGACTTTTTTTTAAAATAACCATGTAATAATGTAAGGAAAACATAAAAATGGTAAGTTGTTATAATGGTGAAAAATAGTAGCTCACAACTAGTATGTTTTAAAAACATTATTTCCAAAATTTGTTGAAAAGGTCACAATATACCCCATTAGGAAAATGATTTTATGATTCATTTCCAATCATTTAATTAATAGTTAAAATGGGATAAAATTTCTTTAAAACGTAGTAGATAATATATTGAAACAAATTTTAAGAATCATGCATAGCGATGATAATGATGTACCAGTAGATAATTACGTATAAACATCCTCAGATTAGAATGAGAGATTAAAAATAAAACATTCCACTTAAATCCCATTAGTAGATGGTCATTTGAAATCATATATAATGGTGAAATCACATTATTAAATTATAAAAGGGAAATATAAATATTTATGATTTCATATGTGATATTTTTTTTCATTTAGTTAATAATATATCAATATCTCCATTACTTTGGTTGTTAAACACTTTGTGTTTCCATTAGTATTTTGGCATATAAGTCACATATTTTTAAAAACTATTATTTATTTTACTCATATCAAAATTATATAAGGTACATAACTATTTTTTTAATCATAATATAAATTTTATACTCATTCTTGAATGAAAACATGGATAAATAAATCTCACTGTGTCGTGGAGACGACATGTCGTACGTATGCACAAGCGACAATATAACTCCCTTGAAAGATAAATGGTAAAAAACTAGATGTTATATTAAATATAAAGAATAATTATCATGTCAAATTAATTAGTTATATCAATTATATTCATCATTATATCCATCCGAATAATGTAGTTCTTAAAAACAAATTACACTACAACATGGAGGCAGTAAGACGTATATAGGCACACATGGTGATATTTTTATTCATATGATGGGTGAAATGAAGAATATGGTTATCCAATGATTATTACAAAATTTTATTATATGGATGATACATCTCCTATAACATTGATATAGGAAAAAATATAATGATGAATTAGAAGACGAAATTAACATTGAAAAGGTGATAAGACAATTACATTTATGGGTATCTCTTTTTTATTTTCACAAAAGGATTTCATACGGTGGATTTATTTCAAAAAAATGAACTATCTAATGTACATAGTGATGTTAAGATAAGAAATGGGTTGGTTTTGGCTTGTAAAAATGGTTTTTATGATTTAAATAATGAAAATGAGAAGTTCTCTTTTATAAGAGATGTGTGGGGCACTGTTAGAAGATCATAAAATATTAATTTATTTTAATTTGAATATCTATTTCAAATAGAACAAAATTGAGTTATTTTTAATAAAATTATACTATGGGTAGTTATAATCATATACAATTAGTTTTTAGACAAGTTTAGGTCACAAAAGTTACCATATTTTTTGGGATAATATAATAGTTAAATATTTTAATTCTTACTATATCATCTTGTATTTTTATAAAATATGGTTAATATATATACAATAAATTTATAAAATAACCCCAATTGGATAATTTATGACCAATATTACACTATAATTGTTGTTTATCTTATCCAAATATTTTTTATAAATTTTATATCAATTAATAAAATATTATTTATTTTCATGTTTAATTTATGACAATTTTTATACTATTCAATATTTTAAATTTTAATAATATCATTCCAACATGATAACATCTAAACAACACATAAATTATGTTACTATAATTTATATATTATTTATAAAATCATTTTATGTCATATGTTATGTAAAAATATATTTATTTTAATTTTATTAATATCATTTAATTAATATTTATTTAAATAATATAATTTATGCATCACTATTTTATCATCATATTTGGTAAATATTTAATCAATAAAAATTATAAAAAAAATTATAAGGTGGTTAATTATTTTATATTTGTATAGAATATTTGTAATCAATTTGGTATCCTGGATATCAATATATTAATATTAATATTCTCATAATAAATGAGAGTTTCACATTTTGTCACATTCATTAATTATAAAATTATTCATGTAATATTCACAAAAAAGGATCCATTAAATGATTAAATTACAATACAATAGAAATAAGGGTATTATTTAGTCATCCAGTATAATTTTTACAGGTGATAGGTTCTGTTAATAAAATTATCTCAACCATTAATTATCTAATTTATCCTTACCATCAATGATAAAAATGTTATTAAATTTAATTATCATGAAATAAAAAAAATTAAAATATTAATATATTAAGGAAATAATGATTCCAGACTAGGAATCCATCATTTAATATTTAAAACCCAGAAGATAGATCAATTTGTTTAAAATTAAATCTCATCGAAAAAATCATAGAACATGGTTTTTAAAAGTAAATCCCATAAAAAGATTGGCATGTTTTTAAATATTATTTTAATGTGAAAATAATTAATATGAACTAATTATATTATATAATTAAGATATGTTATATTTTAACTTTAAATCCATTGAATAATATATTTTATGGACATATATTATATTTATGAAAGTGTTGTCTTCAATTTAAATTTAGTCTGTTTTCACTATTTATAAAAACCTAAAATCCTATCAGAAAAATATAAAAAATAATTCAGTGAGTTTTTTTATTTCATGAATCCAAAAAATATGTTTTTTATATAATATATTAATCCTTTAAAAAATTATATTTAAAATTAATGCGCCATAAAAATGTGGCAAAACACTATTTTTTGAATACATCATTTATCGGGAAAATAATATAATTTAATATAAAATGATGAGAAAAAACATAATATGAATATTTAAATTATACGAAATATATAAAATTTGAAAAGTGGTTAATAAAATTCATAATAAAATATTTAATGCCAATGTCACAACCCGTCATCAGGGCCCGTGCCGTGACTACCCCAAGCCCGCCTCCAATAGGCCAGGGGATGGCGACAATCATCAAAGGCGTAAATCCCGACAAAAGGGAAGGCATTTCCTTTATAAAGTAAACAAACACCACAGTGTAAGCCAGCAAAAGTAAACACTAAGTAAAATTGGGTACAAAGGTAAGTGTATAAAGTAAATGGGCCAGAATACAAACCCAAACTGAAGTAATGTACAGCTGGAAAAAAGTACAGCAACTAAAAGTAAAGCAGCAACGTCGAGTCGTCCTCTATAAGTCCCACCTGAAGGGTGGGTATAGATAGCCACCTCAGCTCCACGGATTCAGCCGTCCACTCTGTGTACGTCCCGCCCAGTGGTCCACCTATAGGTATCTACTACTCTACCAGCCTCAAACACGATTAGTGTTGTCCGTCGTATGCATCCAACACAACGTAGCACAGTCATAGCCCGTGCAGGGGTGAGTATACACTACTCCGTAGGGATCCCGAGACACCCGAAGGTCTCCCAAAATCCTCAAAGGAAAATCTACAAAGGAAAGATACAATCACGAAGTAAGAACCACCACTACTTAGGTATATGCCCATACATATACCTAAGTCATCAATTCCAGTTCGGCTTCAACATCTGAGCCCAAGTTCGATCACGTCCACACAGGATAGTACAACCCAATCCACACAGGAAAGCACAACACAATCCACATTGGAAAGAAATTCAATCATATCTAAGATAATGATTGAATGTAAAAACTCAGCTCACATAGGTATACTTTTTTGTAAGGTGATAGAGATGATCAAATATAGCCACCGATTCACTTACGCTTGGACCCATGTAGGATACTAAACCAGCTAAGCTGTCGGACTCACATAGGATACAGACCAGCTACTCTGCCAGACCCATGTATGATAGCAAGAATAGAGTCAGACACTGCCAGACCCACGTAGGATACAAGAACAGTCGTCATTGCCATCGAACCCACATAGGATTTCAGTACGATCTTCATCGCTGCCAAACCCACGGAGGATTACAGTACAATATTCATCGCCATCAAACCCATGATGGATTTCAGTATAGTATTCATCGCTACTGAACCCAAATAGGATTTCAGTGCAGTCTTCATCGTCGTTGAAACCCACGGAGGATTTCAGTAGGGTCTTCATCGCTGCCAAACCCACGGAGGATTTCAGTGCAGTCATTATCGCCGTCAAACCCACAGAGGATTTTAGTATGGTCTTCATCGCTGCCGAACCCACATAGGATTTCAGTGCAGTCTTCATCACCATCGAACCCATGAAGGATTTCTGTACAGTCTTCATCACTGCCGAACCCACATAGGATTTCAGTGTAGTCGTCAGAATCGTAGTCGCAGCCAGCTCTAGGGTTCCCGCACCCAACATGCTTGATTCCGGGAGGGTCCGCTCCATGAGACAAGGGGGTCGATACATCAACTGACACATAGTCCGGAGTTTATGTATGTCAAAGTTTCGTCTTGACAAGAGGAACTCGACGTGACAGACGACATGTTAATCGGACGCCCAGTCTGAGAGTTATTGACTTTTTCGTTCCTGGGGCCCGGTTGGTTTTTAAGTCAAAACCAACTCGATTGCACTCCAACTGCGTCCAAACCTTGAGCGGAGTAATCCAAAAGGGCTGTCTCACTAAGAGGTATACAACAAAGACGATGTCACGTCAATCGGACGCCCGAAGCTCAAGTTATAAGTGCTTCTACTCCAAGGGCCCGGTTGGTTTTGTGTTCGAACAAACCCAACCATACCCAAAGTTCTTCGAAACCTTGAGTGTAATATACCGAAACGACCATCTCCTTCCATGGATCGCCATGAAACTGAGGGTGCATTGATCGATGGTCTGTAGCCTATGATATGGTAAAAAGAACGAACCTATCCGGTTTTTGGGGGTTTTAGGCCCGGGCCAACCCAGCCCGAGACCCCCTGGGTCGGCCCGAACTGGGTTGACCCATCCTGGGTCCGGATCCAGCACATTAGGGCGTCTCCTGGCCTGATGGGCGCGACCCAGCCTGGTTGGCGCGGTGCGGCCCGGCCTGGGCAGCCCGGCCCGGCCTAGGGCGTGCCGGAGGGCCTCGCGCGCCCGCGGCCCGCGCTTCCAGCTCGGACAGCGCCGAGCTGAGCGGAAGAGGGGGGGATGCCCCCTTGAATAAAACTGCGGCCCCACGTGGGGGCCGCTCCCTTGCCAACAGACATAGTGCTAGGCGCCTCGTCTCACCCGGGTCCCGCGCGCCCACAGGACCGGTTGCCTGCCGCCGCAGCTTCAGTCGCGGCGGTCCCACCTGGCTTCGCGCCGGGATGCCACCGGTGAAGTCCGCGGGCCACCAGAGCCGCTCCGGTTGTCTTTTCTTTCTCCCGTCTGCACCTGGGGTCATCTCGGGACCCGTAGATTAATCTGATGGCCTCTAATTGCTCAGCGGTACCGTTTCATCATCACCCAACATTCCGCACATCAAGAACAGCGAAATGGTGGGTTCGGACTTTATCGTTGGTCCGCACCCACCGCATTAGTGGTTCAAATGACATTCAACATTTTAATCATATTTCGAGGATATAATCCACCGAAATTAAATTAAACCAAGCCCCCTACCTCAAGGTGTCGTCGAACAGAGGTTCTTCGCAGGAAAAAGATCGTCGCGGAAGAAAGCGTCGCGGATGGAGGCTCCATAAGCATCATCGGCGTCGTGGATAAGAGAATCGTCGGCGCTGCGGTACATGTCGTCACGTCTTCGATCTCCTAGGATTCGGTGTTCTTCGTCAGTGACGGTGTGTTCTTCACGTTCTTCAAGGAGGACAAAGAGGATTCCAAGGCTTGTGCTCTCCTATTTAAATCCTTCTCGTACAACGAAAACAACTTCATAAAATACGTCTTTTTGTTATTTTGTTTCTTATGCAAATCCCTTTTGAATTTCAAATATCGCATTTAATTATTTTACTTAATTGATGGTGTTTAATAATCCTATTTAAGTCGAGATTTGACTTTTCATTTAATGAGGGTACGAGTGAGTTACAAAATTAATGGTGGTTCATGGAAGGTAAAAAAGGAAATAAAGGGGGTGGGGCTCCTGTGGGCCCCACCTCACTAATATCTTACCTAGGAGTTAGGGTATTAGTGGGTCCCACTCCAACCACCTTGCCTAGGTTATCATTACTTAGAATAAAAATAAAATTGTTGCACAATATTTTTTTTATTCTTTAGATAACCCAAATAATTAATAACCTCGCCCGAGAAAACGCATCTCTGGAAAAGGTGTTCTTAAGAAATTACTGGCGCTGCGGTTCCATTCTGTGCTACAGAGGCTCCCTTATCATCGGTGAAGGTGAACATGCTCCCGTCAGTGCGTATACACCGCACCTTGTGCCTAATACAGTCGATCTGATAATGGACTATAGATAACCAATCCATGCCCAAGATGATGTCGTAAGGCCTCGACACCGCTACAAGACGATCCTAGCCAAAGATCTCGCCTCCTAGAGTAAGCTCACACTACCGGAACCATTGCTTAATGGTCGAGTCTTCTCCCGTAGGAGTCTCTAGCCATAAGGATCGATCCAATGGCTATATTAGAATCTCGGAGCTCCGAACAAGGGAAGCGGAAATAAAAGAATGACTCGCTCCTGTGTCTATAAGAACTGCAGCAAAGGTGGAGTTGACACAGATAGTACCTAGAATCATCTCTTGCACGCCGTGGTCGTAGGCCTCTGCTACCTGAAGCTAATCCTATCTCAACCCTCCAGCTCACTGTGGTCGGGGTGGTCCACCTGGTGGTGGTGGTTGTAAAACCTCAAAGTGTCGCCCACTACCTGCTGCTCGGCTAGCTCCCCTGCATCATCTTCCTACTCTCGGCAGACTGCCACAGTCGACCCTCTGCCTCTACCTGGGTTTCCCCTCAATCGACTGCTGCTCCTTTGCATGGCGGGTCGGGCAATCACGAGCCATGTTGCCCTGCCTGGTGCATGCGTAGCACTGCCTGCTCCTCGGAAGGCTGGCTCTGCGCCATGTGCCCCGCACTTTTGAGCCAGTTTCCGGAGGTCGTCTGCCTAATGGTCCAGTCCTCCTAGACCCCTATGAAGTCCATCGACTACTATCTACAGACGACTCTGCTACATGCCACCCTACGGTAGGTCTCGCTACTGGTGTAGGCTCAGCACGAAATCTCTCTATGAGAAGAGCATGCTCTGGTACTCCTGCCTATGTCAGAATTCTGAAGGAGATCATCGACACCATGATATCATGCCTCAGTCCCTGCTCAAATGTCCATGCCCAGACGAATGGGTCACATACCATGTCTGTTGAATAGCGCAAGAGATCTGTAAATCTCGCCGAGTACTGGGCGACCGTCATGCTGCCTTGCCGGAGCTGTAGAAGATCCTGGATGTGCACCGCACGGAGGGTGGTTGGGACGAACTCCGAGCAGATGTGGCTCTCAAAGTACCTCTAGAGGAGTGATACCTCGTCGTGCACCTGGAGCATCAGGCTCCACCATATTCCTACTGCCGCGTTCAAGAGGCTCGCTGCTAGGATCACCAGGAGGTCAGCTGGTGTCCCCCCTAATCGGAAAACTCGCACAACCGCCTCCATCCAATCCTCTGCTTCCTGAGGGTCCGTCTCCCTGCGGAACCTAGGTGATCTCTGAAGCTAAAAACCGTGCAGTGCACTAAGGCATTGTTCACTCTCAGCGGCTAGGGAGGGTGGCATCAGTGGCTCGGAAGGTAGAGGTACCGTCGGTGCCTCCGATGTAAGAGGGCCCTGCATCGAGGCCTTGTCGCTCCGAGGGCTGTCGTCTCACACAAAGCTTGGAACCATAGATGGCTACCGTCGTGGGGCCATCATGAAAAGAAACAGGTGCGCCACCATCAAAATAGTATACCTTGTGAGCGGACACAAAGTAATCACAAAGAAAACTTTTGAAAAACACATGCAATTAATGTTTTTATGCATTGAGTTGGAAATCAGAAGTCAGGGTCCTGGTGTACCAATACCCTTAACACTATTCCTTCACATAGAAGAAAGTTCAGTGTCCAGATTTCTACGATATAACCGAACTCCTCTGATACAAATTTATCACGACCCGTCCTCGGGGCCCGTGCTGTGACTACCCCAAGCCCGCCTCCCATAGGCCAGGGGCTGTCGACTAGAACAAAGGCATAAATACAAATAAAAAGGGAAGGCATTGCCTTTATAAAGTAAAAAAAACACCACAGAGAAAGCAAGGAGAAGTAAACACTAAGTCAAACTAGGTACAAAGGTATGTCCAAAAAGTAAATGGGCCAGAATTCAAACACAAACTGAAGTAAAGTATAACTGGAAAAAAATTACAGCAACTGAGAGTAAAGCAGCAACGTCGATCCGTCTTCTAGAAGTCCCCCCTGAAGGTTGGGTACAGATAGCCACCTCAGCTCCACGGGTCCAGCCCTCCACTCCGTGTACGTCCTGCCCAGTGGTCAACCTCCAGGTACCGACTGCTCCACCAGCCTCAACCACTATCAGTGTTGTCCGTCGTCAGCATCCAACACAACGTACTGTGAGCATAGCCCATGCATGGGTGAGTATGCGCTACTCAATAGGGACCCCGAGACCCCTGAAGGTCTCCCAGAATCCAAAAAAGAAAAATTTAAAAAGGAAAGATACAATCAAGAAGTAACAACCAACAATACTTAGGTATATGCCCATACATATACCTAAGTCATCAATTAAACTTTGGCTCCATCATCAGAGCCTAAGTTCGATCACGTCCACATAGGATAGTACAACCCAATCCACACAGGAAAGCACAACACAATCCACATAGTAAATAAATTCAATCATATCGAAGATAATGATTGGAAGTCAAGACTCATCTCACACATGTATACATCTTTGTAATGTGATAGAGATGATAAGATAAAGCCACTGATTCATCTAAGATGGGCCCCACATAGGATACTAAACCAGCTAAGCTATCGGAAAAACATAGGATACAGACCAGCTACTCTGTCAGACCCACGTAGAATAGCATGAACAGAGTCAGACACTGCCAGACCTACATAGGATACAAGAACAATAGTCATTGTCGTCAAACCCACAGAGGATTTCAGTACGGTCTTCATCGCTGCCGAACCCACAGAGGATTTCAGTGCAGTCTTCATCACCGTCGAACCCACTTAGGATTTCAGTAGGGTCATCATCGC
Source organism: Viscum album (assembly GCA_963277665.1). Taxonomy (NCBI): domain Eukaryota; kingdom Viridiplantae; phylum Streptophyta; class Magnoliopsida; order Santalales; family Viscaceae; genus Viscum; species Viscum album. The sequence continues at coordinate 9,881,896 of OY728147.1, forward strand.
TGCTGAACCCACATAGGATTTCAGTGCAGTCTTCATCACCGTCGAACCCGTGGAGGATTTCAGTACGGTCTTCATCGATGCCGAACCCACTGAGGATTTCAGTGCAGTCTTCATCGCCGTCAAACCCACGGAGGATTTCAGTCTGGTCTTCATCGCTACCGAAACCACATAGGATTTTAGTGTAGTCATCATCATCATCGAACTCACGGAGGATTTCAGTACGGTCTTTATCGCTACTGAACCCAGATAGGATTTTAGTACAGTCGTCACAGTCGCAGTCGCAGCCAGCTCTAGGGTTCCCGCACACAACATGCTCGATTCTGGGAGGGTCCGCTCCACTAGACAAGGGGGTCGATACAAAACATGAAATGTATTCAAGATTTTATGTATCTCAAAGTTACTCCTTGACAAGGGGAACTCAACGTGACAGACGACACATCAATCAGACGCCCCGTCTGAGAGTTATTGTCTTTTTTGTTCTAGGCGCCCGATTGTTTTTTAAGTCAAAACCAACCTGACCACACTCCAACTGCATCCAAACCACTAGGAGAGTAATCCAAAAGGTCTGCCTCACTAAAAAGAATCCAAAAATGTTGACGGAATGTCAATCGGACGTCCGGAGCTCAAGTTATAAGCGCTTCCGCTCTGAGGGCCCGGTTGGTTTCGTGTTCAAACCACCTCAGACGTACCCAAAGTTCTCTGAAACCATGAGTGTAATATACCGAAATGACCATCTTGTTCGAAGTATTTCCACGCAACTAACGGTGTGTCGATCAGTGGTCTGTATCCCATTATATGGGCAAAATAATGAACCTGTCCGGTTTTAGGGGGTTTTGGGCCGAGACCGACCCGACCCGAGAGCCCCTGGGTCGGCCCGAACTAGGTCGACCCAACCCCAGTCCGGATCCGGCCCATTAGGGCGCGGCCCGGACCGGCTCGGTTCACGCGGCCCGTCCTGGCCCGGTCTGCGCGGCGCGGCCTGGCCTGGGCGGCCCGTCCCGGAATAAGCGGACCGGTTGGCCTGGCGCATGCGCGTGACCCGCCTGGCCAGCTCAGCCAGCGCCGAGCTGAGGGGAATGGGGGGGGGGGGGGGGCGGCTGCCCCCCTTGAATGAAACCATGGACCCACGTGGGGGCCACTCCCTGAACAATGGACGCGGCGCTGGGCGCCGCGTCTCCCCCGGGTCAGGCATGGTCGTGGGACCGGTCGCCTACCGATGCGGCTTGAGTCGCGACAGTCCCTTCTGGCAGCGCTCTGGGACGCCGCCACCTCCGGGAGGCCGCCACCTCCGGGAGGCCGGCCGATGCTGGCCGCCGGCACCGCCGCGCCCGCATACTGTGCCGATGGTGAAGTCTGCGGGCCACCGGAGCCGCTCCGGTGGTCTGTTCTTGCTCTTGTATGCGCCTGGGGTCGTCTTGGGACCCGTAGATTACTGTGATGGTCTCCTATCGCTCAACGGTCCTGTTTCATCATCGCCCAACATTCTGCGCATCAAGAACAAAGAATCGATGGGTTCGGACTTGTTCGTTGGTCCGCACCCACCACGTTAGTGGTTCAAAATACTTTCAATAGTTTAATCATATGCCGAGTATATAATCCACATAAATTAAATTAAACCAAATCCCCTACGTCAAGGTGTCATCGAACGAAGGTTTGTCAAGAGAAAAAGAACGTTGTGGAAGAAAGAATCATGGATGGAGGCTCCATCAGCGTCGTCAGAATCATGGAGAAGAGAAATGTCGGCATTGCGGTACATGGCGTCGCGTCATCGATCTCCGAGGATTCGGCATTCTTTGTCGGCGACAGTGCATTCTTGGCGTTCTTCAAGGAGGAAGAAGAGGATTCCAATTCTTGTGCTCTCCTCTTCAAATCCTTCTCGTACAACGAAAACAACTTCAAAAAATAAGGCTTTGCCTTATTTTATTTCTTATGCCAATACCTTTTGAATTTCAAAGATAACATTTAATTATTGGACTTAACTAAAGGTGTTTAATAATCCAATTTAAGTCGAGAGTTGAATTTTCATTTAAAGAGGGTGCGGGTGAGTTACAAAATTAATGGGGGTTCATGGAAGGTAAAAAGAAAATAAAGGGGGTGGGGATCGTGTGGGCCGCACATCACTAATATCATACTTAGGAGTTAGGGTATTAGTGGGTCCCACTCCAACCACCATGCCTAGGTTATCATTACATAGAATAAAAATAAAATTTTAGCATAATATTTTAATTTTTTATACTTTAGTTAACCCAAATAATTAATAACCTCACCTGAGTAAACACAACTCCGAAAAAGATGTTCTTAAGAAATTATCGGTGCTGCAGTTCCATTGGTGCCCTCTAATTTCGATTCCGAGCACCTGTTCAAAATTTAAGAAAACCCGCTCATCCGTTTACTGAACGTACCCAAGCTAAACTTCGGAAATTGATTCCGGGCACACCGGGCCACGGAATCAGGTGCCATCAGAAATTGTGTTCTTGTAAAATCCCAAACAAAATAAAGAAAAAAAATTCCCTTGAATTTAACGGGTCTTTACAGCGTTGTTCATATATTATTTTAAAAAATACTATTCTATTAATACATTCTTATTCAGTAAAACTAGGCATTAAATGTAATGCAACCTATCTAATTTTTGTGTATAGCATGAGTAGAACATGGGGTTGCGTAAAAGAAGGACTGAAAATACTATATTTAATTTTAAATGTAAAAACTATAAAATCATATGATGTTACAGAGAAAATAGAATCCAGAACATTGGATTAGTTTATGAATTTAGTTTCCAATAATTATTTTCCACAAAATCACTGCTCAAAAATTGAAAGGGAAATAATGATAGAATGAAGAAAGATAGAGATTCCATTAATTCATATATTTTAAATTTAACTAGATTTGAAATTAATTATTCTTATTTTTCATCATCTCCACAAGAGAAATTGTAAAATTTATTAATTTCTTATGACTAATTATTTGAAAATAAATGTGCATATGTTACATTGATTTCTATATAGAAATCATAATATGTTTTCTCAACCCAAAAATGGAAATTGGAGACTCTCAATGATTAAATAGTTATAAGACCAATAGAAAATCATGAAATTATTATAAATTCCAATAATAATCCCCATATATCATTGAGAATTTAAGGCCCTTCATGTTTGAACTGTTGTAGGAAAAATGACAAAAATATCGAAAATGTATTATATTTGGAAAAGAAGGACATTGAGAAAAAGAATATTAATTTTATATGATGATTTTATTCAATGAGAGGATCAATAGGAAATCATATCTAAATGGTTCCCTCAACCACTATTTCTATTATTTAATAGATTATAGACACTAATTCAATCAGTAAATGAATCAGAGTGGTAATGATTTAAATATGTGTAAAAAACCACATCATTATAGAGACAATGGTAAAGCACATGTTATCATAATTGTTGACATGTTTTATGAGTATTTAGTGATGAATGGTACACATACCATCAACTCCATATTTGAATTTTTTTATTTTAGAGCTACCCATTATTTTGAATCTAATGAAATTTCATAGGTTATCACATCCCCAACTCAATTGTTAGATGTTGAGTAAGAAGTAAAACCAATTAATGGTATGATGATGGTATATCTAGTGTATTTTTCCATACAACTAAAATATAATGGGAATATTCCTCTATAAAATATTATATTTCATCTTATAGTCAAATTTGATTTTATTTTGGGAACAAATTATATCTCTACATTTAGATCCCATATCTACAACATAAAAAAGGAATTAAAAATTATATTTTGAATCAATCCATGATAACACTTTATAATAAGGATGAATATTATCTTCCAATATAATTTACTTCTTTTATGTGGGTCAAATATCATATTAAAGAATGATATTTACCACAAATGGGTGGAGAAAAACTAATCAATGAAGAGGATCATAATTTCTCATGATTATGCTGATTTATTTCATAATTATTTTCCATGTGTTCACTTGATTTATGATGTTGATTATTAAATAGAACTATTAAAATTTTATACCCTAAATTAAAATATCCCATATCGAATAACCCCAATTGTATTGAAGGAAATGAATATGGAATCCCATTGTAATCATGACATAGGAATCACGAACCCTTGTTCAATACCATTGGATGAACCTATTATTTTTTAGTATGAAATTTTTTTTAAAAAATGATTATATTTATTCTAAAATACCTAAAAAGATCACTATCAAGAATAAGTAACTTCGTCCCAAAATTGATGAATTATATGATCAACTAGGTGAAGAACAATAATGTTTCACATCTGACATTCATTTTTTATATCAACAACTGATGGTTAATATAGAGGACATACCCAGGAAAAATGATCCATATGGGATATAATTTTTATTAATTTATAGTTATTCCATTTGAACATACCAATTCCCCCAGTATCTTAATTGATTTTTTAATAGATTAAGTTCATATTATAATGATTTCTTTTTTATAGTACTTATTTCACATATCATAATATATTAAAAGGTAAATAAAGATAAGGTATAACATTTTAATGTTTTGTTGATGTCCATGACGAAATAAATTCTTAATTTAAAATTCTACAACTTTGAAGTTTGGTTATAATTTCCTTTTTTTGTTTTTAGGTCATATAATATCTTGTATGGTTATATTGGTGAATCCTTTAAAGAAATAATTTTTTTTGAAATGGGCCAGAATGGACATGGTAACAAAGATACATTACTTTCCTCAGTTTCCTCGATATCAGGAATAATTTTTTCTAGATTTATCGTCATTATACAATTCAATAGAAATGTTTTATTGTATTTGAGACATATTCTATTTTATTGTTTAATGTGAGGAAGATTTAAAGGATCCTAAAAAATGTTTTTCAAGATACCTATGCTTACATGACTGTGTAGTGGAGATGTTTTTATGATATATAGTGAAGCATCAAATACAGAACATTGATTATTACTCACGAATAAATATATGTTGATTGATTATGTATTTAAAACATTAATATTTTGTAAAATAATAATATGTTCGATAACATTAATGACACCCAACACTAAACATAAATGACATGTAGAAATATCTAAAAATTATTACATAGCCATCCAATTGAAGATAATGAGTAGTATTAAATACTTTGGGATATATATATATATATATTTCCATCATAGTAAATTATGGATAATATTTTATTAATTAATCAATCAACTTTTAGATATGTAATATTATTTTTCATATGAGGTTTTCATTAATATGGATTTCTATTGATTTTCATGAACAAATTGTATAAATAATTTTGGAACTCTTAGAAAATTAATATAAGAAATCAAAATTATTTTTTGAAATTAAAATATAAAAATTTATTTTCTTATTAATTTCTTATCATAAAATTACATTTTTAAGTTAATATTGGAAATAATTATTCTTGTAAAAATGATATTTCATTCCAATAAAAGAATTAAATATAATTTCCCAAAATGTTTTTAATATTATTAAAAATTATATAATAATTATTAATTTATATTCATTATACCAAATTACATATTTATCTACTTCATTTTTTATTATAGTACAAGTATTTATTATGGTTCAAAAATGGTAAATTTTGAAAAACTATATTATATCGCCAATTGTTTTTAAGAAAATTTAATAATTAATATATTAAATTGTGAAAAAAATATATATTAAATATTATGTAATATTAATTTATTCTAATTCATATATTATTATTAGTCATTTAGTTAATATAGTATTATATTTTTCTTAAAATATACACCTCAAAACCAAATTTTTTGTCGCGTCTCCATATTCTAATTTATTTATATAAAATTACATATGTGAATTGAATTACTTATAACGGATTCCAAATTTTTAGTAATTATAATTAATATTGCATCATAAATTCATATAAATTGGTTACCATAACAAATAGATAAATTAGTATTAATTAATTATCATGAATTATGTGAAAAATAGTTTAATGAGGGGTTTCAATTAATCATTTATGAAAAAATGACTTGTAAACAAGAAAAATAAATAAATTTTCCTTGTATATACAATGTAATGTCTATTTATTGATAGTGGTCCATTTTTTATCCTTTTTTCACGTGGAAAATGTTGTTACATGGTTTTCTTATCAAAAATTAGAACTTTACCACTGACCTTGCTTATAAAATTCCAAAAAATCACATATGATAATCAAATATTAAAAACTATTTATTTCAACCAACAAACAAAAAAATCGCTTACATAATTCCATCCCCTTGTTTTATATGATAATTATTTCTATGATTTTAATTCTAACCATACATTATGTATGACACTAATTATGTTTTCCAAGAATATGAAAAATTCATAATAATATCTTTGGTTACTTTCTCTTCATCTTCCTTAAAATCTAATTCTATTATTCTCATAATATAACAACAGTATATCATATAAAAGTATGTGTTGTTTTATAAATAACACATTAGAAATATGTATCCTATTATATGAAATGGGATATTAAATTATCATTCGTGTGTATGGTAGACTACCACATTAGGAATGGATGCCATAACGTTTTCATGTTGTACTCCCATGGAATTATATAATAGTTTTTTTAAGGTATATATATGATATTTATAAAATATTTATACATTAACATTTATGTGTCAAATATACCTTTTTCCCTTTTTTACATGTGGGATTTGATCACAAAGCACTTGTGTATGTCAGATTACTACCTCACAAATCGAGGTGATATGTTCCTCATTAATGATTTAAACATAAGGTAAAATTTATAACATTAATTAATAATCAAGATAATAAACTGAAATAATAATCATATTTATGAAATATTTATCATAATTCAATTATAAAATATCGCTCTCTTTCTCACACTGAAAAATCAAAATGTTGTTCTTGGATGTGTGGACTACCGCCTCTATAAAGTGATGCAATTTATATTTCATCAGTAAATCCAATGTATGATTTATATAATATAATTAAATTCATATAAGGAATTTTATTATATTATTATCATTATTTAATAATAAAATTATACATATCACACTCTATAATTGTCATTAATAGATGGAAATTTTTCTCAGGTGTAGATACAGACTATCATATGCATGATCAGAATTTTGTTCATTATGCATGAAAACTTTTCTGTATTTTTATAAAACAATATAATTTATGAATAAATATTAATGTTATGTCATTATTATTATTTTCAATATATTTAAAAAATGGCCCCATTGACCAAATTCATCACATTGCAACTAGTTTGAAAAATTTAACCGAATGTCCTCAAAGCACACACCATGGTCATATCTAAATAATTATTTTATTACATCACCCAAAACAATAAAAAAATTTATTAGTGTATAAGGAAATAATTATGTAAATTTTTATTTATAAATAAATTAATAAATTTAATATTATTATATAGTAGTTAAATAACAAACATGTAATGTTTTACCTCGATTTAAGGGTTTCTCATCTAACTTTTTTCTATTTGACATAACCCATATTCATAACTTGATTTTTCTATGATTTATATAAATAAAATTTTAAATTTTTTATCATTAATCCCTCAAAAACTATGTAATTGTATGTTTTAATTTTAAATATTTCACCTAAGGGTATTTTAATTGAACTTTCCATATAATAATTTATTTCATAACTAAATTTCATTTCATTTAGTTATATAATTTCAGCATAGTTTTTGATACTATATGACATTGTTTTTATTGAAATTAGTGTATATTATTTATTTATTTCTAATTTATTTAATCGTTTTTACATTCAATAATTATTTTTTATTCACTAATTAATAATCAATTACAATGATAAGTATTTTTTTAGGGTTGTTTGTGTCAAATTCAAATTCATTGAGACTTATGTTTATGATATACACCAATATTCATTTTGAGGTGAATATAAATCCATTTTTCATTAAATATCAGGAATATAATTATATTAATGATACATTTCTGTTTCATTTGAATTTATAGCTTCATGGGGATTATGATTCAATGTAACCAAAGAATTAAGGGTTTTATGATACAATTTTCCTGTTTATTAATATTGTGCCTATATTTTTGATTATTAAATGATCTGACCCATATCTCAAAAAATTATAAAATTTAAATCTATTATAGTAATTTCATGAAAATATATGTGTTTCTTCATTTTAACCACATTATTCCATTATGAGTTACAAATAATTTCTTCATGAAAAAAAATATTTATTTCACACTTTAGTCAAAAACCCATTATAATAAAATTCATTTTATTTTTAAAAATGGATTAAAAATGTTGTTAACATTATTTAAAATAATATTATATAAATTTTCCAATTTTTAACCTTTTACAAAATCTATTCATGATGTTATCCAAACAACATCAATTTATATTTTACCAAAAATGTGAATTTAATATTTTTTCAGTGTGAATGGCATGATCATAATTACCCACCATCGTGATTTTTATTTCTGTGAAATATTCCTTAAACAATTTAGGATATTTTTTTAATAATATTAATAAAAATATGTATTTATGTTTTATATATTTTTTTGTCAAAAAAGAAATGAAAATTTTCTCATGATAGGTTTTATATTATATTAAGATATTCTATTATTATATTACACTTCTTTTTTCAGTGAATATTATTTAAAAAATATTTTTTAAATTTGATGTTGTTAAACATTATTTTTAAAATTAAAAAATTAATTACCACAAAACTTTTTAATGATATTTTACATGTATTTTCATTCATGAATTTCAAAAACCCATGTTGTTACTTTTAATTCAATCGATGTATTTTATAATTATACATCCTATTTATTTATTTGGATGTATTATGAGTTTGTAATTTTTTTAAGGATCCCATTTCTTTTTATATGGTTAGTCTTGTTTCATAGATAATGTTATTAAACTTGATTCATTTCAATGGGATAATATTTTTGAAATATTTTGTTATAGAACAATTAATATTTCCATAATTTAAACATGTTACCATGATATTATTATGTAACAAATTTATTTTCCATGGTCTATTCATGATTCAAATATATTTTTATAGAACCCAATTTTTACAATAGTTAATTATGCATCAAAGTTACATTTATGGAATCCATTTCTTTTTTGTGCATTAATGAGTTTTTAAATAGATTTACATGAATAAAATTTAATTTCAATTCGTTTACTAGCTTATAAAAGGAATAATTATGTTTTTTATGATTTTTACAATTATATGAAATCTCTATGTATATAATTTATAGTTATTTGGATATCTTTATACAATGGGTTCTCCCAAATTGCACTAGGGGAGCCCAATGTACCTTGTATGATTGGTTATCATATATATGACTATAAGTAATTATGAAATGATTATTTTATACATATCCTTATTTTTAATGCTAAAAATATAGTCACTCCAGTTTGGATGTATAAAAAAGGGTTCTATGTTGATTATTTTCCTATTTACCAACACAATTTTTATATTGTTTCCATCAGTTTATAAGGTTTACTTTGATAAAAATTGATATCAAATGGCTAATTATTTTTTATTATTATAAATATTTTATTTGTTAAATTATTTATTACATGTTTCATGTTTGATGGTTATGTTATTTATGTGTATGTGTTCTTTTATGATATTGATATGCCCTCAAATTATGTCATCAATCATATAAGAAATTTTTGAGTCAATTCTTGACATTCAATTATAAATGCATAATTTTATAGTTAATGATAATTTAAGATCATAAGTTTTAACTTCCATTTCTACTAGGATATAAGTAATTATATTGAATAAATTATGTTTATATGGATTTAATACGGATCAGGATTATGACATAATGTGAAATAAAAAAAAATTCTTAAGTGGTAGAAATGATATTTTAATGAATATTGTATTATTTTTGTTATTATTTTTCTTAATTTACTAAAACAATAAACCTATATTTTCTTTTATAATTAGATTGACAAAAAATTTATAAATATTGTTTTCTGATTTTGATTTTGAATATTGTGTCACATTCATTGGATTCAAATCAAGAAATTTACTATAAATGATTTCATTATTATGTCTAAGAGTGTGTGTTAGGAGATGTTATAGATTATATTCAAGGAAGGTTTAGAAAGAAATTTAGATTACCATGTTTTAATATGAGTTACTGTTAAGAGATAAGGATATGATTATAGGTTTTTAATGTAGAGGTCTATAATTAGTTGAAAGACTTACATAATATTTTTTTTTATATAATGATATCTTAAAGTGATTAATGACATTTCCAAATAAATTTATTTTGATTAAGTATATGTAAATAATAATCCAAACATGAATTTTTTATTTAGAAATTTTAGAAATAATATTTATTTTAATTGTAATATTTATGGTTTATATGATCTCATAAATTTACGAAATTATAGTTAAACAAGTTTTCTCATATAAATAATCATGATATTGAAAATTTATTTTGTCACTAAGTAATTGATGATAATAAAAAAAAGATATTTATATATATTTTCCTTACAATTTTAAAGGTATTTAATAAACAAATTAGGTTTAATCACCCTTTAATTTTATTGTTATTTAGGGATGATTTAGTTTTATTGTTGGGAATTGGTTTTTAATTTTAGAGATTAATGAATTATTTCATTATATGAATGTTTAATAATTTTGAGAATTATCATAAAATGTGATAAATTTTTTGGTTTTTTATATTTTATAATGATGATTGGAATATATTATTATACGTTTTTTTGTTATTCGATCCTTTAAAATATTATTTTTAGTGATTTAGGCATGGAAAATTCATCTTAAATAACCATTATTTGGAAAAAAGATCAAGTTCAATAATATGGTGAAGTTTAGTTAGAGAAGTTGGTAGATGAGTAATTTCTAGTTGAGTTGGTCTCTAAAGTACTGTAAATTATTTTTGATGAACCTGATTTAATTTATTCTTTTGGTGGATCCACATCGGGCGAGGAGAGTATGCAAGTGGATATTTTTTAAAAGAGTTTCCATTGTCGTTTTTTAGATATCATTCCTTATAAAATTTTATTATTTGTTTATAGTGTGGATAGTTTGGGAAATCAAATCCATATTGTCATAATCCCCTGAAATAATTTAATGGGGTAGTCCATTTTGGACACATGGGGAAGTATTTATTGTGGTTTTTCCAGGATAATATGTTTTAGTTAAAGGATATCATCCACTGATATTTTTCTAGTATATTCTTTAGGACATTAATGCTCCAACCCTGAGCCCATTTATAAATCTATTCAAGTAGTCGTGAATCCCTAAAGGGGTATTGGAATCCATTTTCCATATTTTTTCTTTTTCCCACTAAGTGTGGATGGATTCTGATTCAAAGTTTGGGTTTCATTGATTTTTGAATGTTTCATATTTTGTTGTAATATATTAGTAGTACCAACATTCATGTAGTTTGGTGATCTTGTTTTCTATAGTGTAAATATTTGTGTCATGTAGGGATTATTCTTTTGTATGGAAATACTTATTTGGTATTTTTTGTTCGGTTCTTAATTTGGTGTTGTTCATTTCAAAAGGAAATGATACAGAGGCTTTTGCTTCACTGTTTGGTTCGTATTCCATCTATGGGTTTCCTCTTCTATCGGGGGTCACTATATTGGGTTTAAATCTACCTTGGTGTTGATATTTCATGGGGATATATAATTCTTTTTGGTGGGAATACATTTTTCATTTCCCCCATAAATATGCTCATTTTGATTATATTATAGATTTGGTTTAGTTTTACTTGTGGAGTTACCATGTCACAACCAGCTTCATTGCTTCTTTTTTGTTAGTTTTATTTTGAGTTTTAATTTTATTCTTATTTTGTATGGGTGATATTATGGGGGCTAAAATTTATTATTTATGGGATTATTTTTTCACCATGAATTTATTGATATGGTTTTCAATGATAATTTTCTAGTTTTGTAGGTCTTGGGTGAGTTTTCTCCCTCTACATGGTTAGTGTAATGGGATTCATGTTATATTATGTGGATATTTAAGGAAATGGGTTTATTAAGTTTGAATTCTTCTTTCATGGTTTTTTGGAATGTCATCAGAACATTTTGGACATACCATGTGATGTTTAGGGGAAGTAGTGACACATTCTATTGGTGCCTATGAATTGTTTCATGGATTTTTCATGGTTTGGTGAAACATTACACATATCATGTGAGGAGTTTTGAGTTTTTTCACAAAACTATAGAACATGGTTTTTAACTTATTAGGGAAACCATGTTACTTTTAAAAATTCCTAAAATGTAAAACATACATCCTAAACCCTCATATTATTTAATTTTAATTTTTTATTATCCCACTTTGGTCGAATAAAGAACACTAGGGGTTTTCCAAAATCCCACCACTACCTAGGCTTCTTCTATTAAGGATCTCTCAAGGATCCTATCTATGCCTCCCTAAAATTCATTCTATGTTTATCATCATATAATATCCCTCATTTTTTTATTTCTTATTTTATAGTTATATATTGGATAAACATAATGAGTAAGGAATTATGTTCATATTGTTGTTATTGAATGTTAGTGTGTGTTGATTGTCTATTGAAGCATGATCTTCATTATTAGAGATTTGTGTTATGTTCAAAACCCTATGAGGTAGGTTCCTCGACTCATTCAATTTTTAGAATATTCCATTTCATTTAGTGTTTATTTAATTAATTTTTAAATTTGATTTAAATTCTTGCAATATGTAGGTATAAATTATTACGGTTGTCATATATTAGAAATTATTGATAAAAATTAGTTTTCCAGGATTTACTAGATTATTCATATGTAAATATGTATACATATTATGTGAAAAAATGTCAATAGATATTTAGAAATGATTTGGAGTATTTCAAGAGTGTTCTTGGCCTTGGTTATGTTTTGGTAAATTTTTCTAATGTGATTTTAGTCTTATGCGTGACTTTTCATGAACAATTTTGTTTGTTGTTATATGTGTAATGCAATTGGTGATTAATTTGATTGGAATTTAGGTGCTGGTATGGTTTATAAGGATATTCCATTCGATATGGGCATATCTATGGATTCGAGGATTTTACATATTGATGCGCATACAAATGAAGATGTACATTAATAAAAATATTCTTCAAATCAAAAAAATAATCCCCAAATAATTATTCTCTTCTCTAACCCTCATATTTAAAAATGGTATTTTCAATAACCTTATTATTTCCAAAATGTATCATTGATTTATAAATTATTTCAAATATGTTTTAATTTTTTTATATTGTTTCAACCATTTTAAATTTGAGTGTGTCATTAGATAACTAAACTTCATAAAGGCCCATTTTGATCTATTTCATCAGGATTTTTGTTATTAAAATAGTATTGGATATGATTTCGAAATGAAATTGCATTTGAAATTTTTATTTCCAAGTTGGTAATTTTTGTATTATGGAAAATGGTTTTCAATGTGTCGTGATATATTGGCCCTATTAGAACATATGGGTGACATTATGTTTTATAATAACCTCTCTAGTAGACCCTCATAAGGGAGGGTCATGTAATAGGTTGTCTTGGTGTTTGGTAGATGAACATAGTGTTATATTTGGGATATTGGTTTATTCTATAAATTTTAGGACCAACTCATTCATCATGAACTATTATAATGGTATTATAGGGATTCATCTAGATGGTAGAGTGACTGTTTCTTAGAAACCCTAATTAGATAGGTTGGGCCCCACTGTACTTGATGATATACAAGGTGGGATGTTACACTATTGAATCCATTTTATAGTTACTAGTAGTTATTTAAAAACGCTATATGTCCACTTTTGAGTCTGAACAAATTTCAATATGGTATTTATTATAGAGATATTTAAGATATCCAGTGATTATGTTAGTATATATTGTTTTACTATAACACACATGGTTTTATGATTTATATATTTCATTCATCTTATACATTTAACTTTATTTCTATCATACCCATTTTAATATATTTGTATGGCATACTATTTTTTTATTTTGTAGTCATTGTTTTGGAATGTAATTCTATTTAAAAAATTGTTAAGTTGTTTTTTGTTCATTAATAATGTTAAAAACATATATATTTAAATTTTATTTCAAATTAATGTTTCTAAAAAATTTGGGGAAATTTAATTCATGTAATCTTTGATGTTTATATATTTAACTATTTATGGTCATATCTTACTTGATTCACATTGCATCGGTAGACCCAAGGTGTTTTGTTAGTTTAGGTCTCAAGTTCAAGGTTTCTTATTGTGTGGCCTCGTTTTGAGGAAAAGGATGACCATGAGGTTAATGAGATATGTAGTATGTTTCTAGATTTCATTTAGTTTCTTTAGTTTATATATTATTCAACATCAATTTTATTAGTATAAATATTTATTTACTATTGTGTTGTTATTATTTTATTATAATGAGTTCTCTTTTTTGGTTATTTGGTCCTACTTTTAATTGTGTCAAATCATTCCCAATGTGATATCTATAATGTAAGACAGTAGGATTCATCCCATGGGGGTTAGGAATGCCCATCAGTCCATGTACTGGGCATGGTTTCTTATTTGTTGAGATGACATCTCAATATCATTCAGGACAATATTCACGTCAAATTCACATCCATTGAGATATATGATTATATTTCCCTCAGAATTCGGGGATGACCTCCTGGATGGGAGATTCAAACGTTCCGATCGGTTTCTAGCGGGTTTGTTCGTAGAACCAGAAACATCCAATGATTCCATGTCCATTTGGACCTACTTTCCAAAGGTAGGCGCTCATTAGCTTGTGGACTGATGAGGCTTAGTAATTTTCTTTGGTCGAGAGGATGGGAGGTCGGACTCATCACACCTTTTTGAGGGGAATTATTGTCTATTTCGGGACTGTCTTTATAGATTTAAGTAATGTTCGTGAATCCTTATTACATTACCAAGTATAAAATGAGCTTTTCCTTCAATTTTGACAATCAATGATTAAATATGTAATTAATTTAGATAATCTTTTATATGTATTCTAGGTTATTCATCAATAGAGAATCATCTATATCTATTTAGATATTCTTGGTCAATGGTAACCTTCAAAACATTTATATAAAAGTATCTTGGTCATTATGATGACCAGGCTGGTTTTAAAGCCACTCATTGGGGCACTTGAAGTTTATTGTCATTCAGAAGGACATGAATTATTTCAAAGTTGGGATCGAACCCCATAGATGGGCTACCTACGTATCCTTTGTTTTGGAAAAGGAATCAGAGCCCACATAGTTCGAATAAGGGTATGATGTTTATGATTGATGGCTCAAAGCAGGATGTCACAATTACTTTTAAACTCTAAGCTCATGTGATTCGTTCTCGGTGTGAGAAACAAGAGGTATTAGTAAAAATTAGACAATTGTGCCATGAAAGATGCAATCATAAAAAATTGTTTGGAGCATATGTATGTATGACTGCCCAGAGGATTTACTTTAGGGAGAAAATCCAGGAATAGGGTCCATAAAGGTATATGTGCTTTATGGAGATTTGAACACTCTAACATGGGACTTATTCCTAAAAAGGAAACCCAAATTAGGAGAGGATTGATAACTGGGTTTTACTCTTGAGAAGGAATCCCAGATCAAACGTAAATTAGGGCTGGTTAAAGAGAATTCAAGGGACTTGGGGCTTACTCCTGAGAAGGAATCCCAAGATTAGGACTGGGACTTATTCCTGAAAAGGAGACCCAGGTTAGGGGACTTGGGGCATACTCCTAAGAAGGAAGCCCAAAATTACGACTAGGAATTATTCCTGAAATGGAGACCCAGGTTAAGGATTATGGTTTGGGGCTTACTCCTAAGAAGGATGCCCAAATTTGAGATTGGGGCTTACTCCTGAGGAGGATGCCCATATTTGAGATTGGGGCTTACTCTTAAGAAGGATTCCCAAATTAATGGACTTGGGGCTTACTCCTAAGAAGGATGCCCATTTTTGAGATTGGGGCTTACTCCTATGAAGGATTCCCAAATTAAGGGACTTGGGGCTTACTCCTAAGAAGGATGCCCATTTTTGAGATTGGGGCTTACTCCTAAGAAGGATACCCATATTTATGACCGGGACTTATTCTTGAAAAGGAGATCCTGGTTAAGGATTTATCTCATCTTAAAGGATGAGGTTTGAATGAATGAACTCTCCATATTTAGTGACAAAAAGATATTTAAATCACTAGGTTTTGAGAGATATTTCACTGAATTTCTTTCAGATAAGAAAGTAAAATCAAGAAATCATGCCATAACTGGATTTGAAGAGTGTCTTGAAGACTGAATCTTGAAAAGGGATGGTGTAATGACTTATGAGGGGTGAAATGGGCAAGAAAGGCACCCAAAAAAGAATGGGCGCGCAAGTCTTGGAAGGCGCGCAAGTACTGCGTGGGCGCACAAGTATTGGTCGCGCAGGTATGCCTGCGCGACACATGTTGTACTTGCGCGATGGTCAACTAGCATTGAAATACTTGAGCGACTCTTTATTAAACCCTTTAGAATCCTCTTAAGGTTCTTCCAAAAAAGGGACGCGCAAGTTCTATCGAAGGAGTAAGGCGACGCGCAAGTGTGACTACTTCCCTTAAGGTCTAGCCACTCAGGCTCCCAAATGTTGATGAGTTTCAACACTTAGGCCATCCTCCCTCTCTTCGGATCTTCCGTTCTAGGTAAGAAATTACCTTAGAAGTTTTCCGGAAGCTTTGAGAAGAGACTTGGGCGTCAGGAGCTTCAATCCGAGTTTCTGGAAAAAGATCCTCTAGAATGGGGGGCCCACATGGTCTATTTATAGGCAGGAGAAAACCCCGGGCGGTTACCAGGCGGTTATCACTTAGGCCGCGCAAGTCACTTGCACGTCCAAGGGCATCGCGCAAGTGGACTTGCGTGACAGTGATATAACTTGTGCGGTGCAGTTGCTTTTGATCCTTTGTTCATGCCTTTGTCGATTTTTGATATTTTCTTCAATGGTTGAATCACATTGAGCTCAGATATTCCCCTTTTCTGATTTTTAGATTCTGTGATGAAAGGAGCATCAACAAATGTCCCCCCTCAGAGTTGGATCCGGAGAGAAATGGGGATTTGACTCTGAGGAAATCGAATCCATCCAAAGGAAAAGGGGGTGCGCAAGTCCTCATGATGTAGAGGCGGCACACAAGTTCTCTCCGCGCAGGCCTTAAGCGCACTGGGTGCGGCGCACAGATAGGCTTCCTAGCCTATAAATACATGGCTTTTGGCCGTGTATAACATCTGATCCCGAATTTCTCGAGCTCTCGCTGCACAAGTCTTTCTCGCCGCGCAAGTCTCTTTTTCCACTATTTCCTTGCTGCCGTGCTACTCTCAAGGTAATAGGGCTTGCGCGGTGATACATGCGCGACAGAAACTTGCGCGACACATGTAACACTTGCGCGACATCTCCATAATTGCGCGCCTTAATGCCTTGGCCATTTTTTTTGAATTCTTTCACAAAGTTTGTGAAAAAATTAATTCATTTATAAATTAACCCATTCAACTCTGTGTGTAGAATTAAAGGCTCTTAGACCCGGATTAAATGATGAACTGGATAGCAAGCGGATAGATTATATGATGGAAATCATTGGCCCTAATTATTATACTTTCAAAGGTAGTAATCTTCCAAATTTGGCTAAGTATCTGAAGAAATATCATCTCAACTTTCCTCATTTCACTTATCAACCTTTGTATGGCTACGGTCATCTACAAGAAGACATTATTCTGGAAGTAAAGAATTATCTTCCATTTTTGTGGTTTCAGAATTATACCAACTTTTCTTCAGAAAATATCTCAGGTGGAGGAGTATTTCTAACTGCTGGAATAGTGGAGAAGGCCTACATGATACATTATAGCCCTGGCACACGAGATCTGAATAAACATTCACTTGAGCTTCAACCACATTGTCATCCTTTGATCTTCCGAAATGCTTAGATGGATCAATCCAAAGGCTGGAAGAAAAGTTGGGACTTCCGTCCTGGGGGAGGTGTGAAGCCAACTTAGATGTGGGCATACTGGGTGAGACAGACCTGTGCAGAGTTTATCAAGGATCTGAAGAGAGCTGCAATATATGAGGCTGTCTGGGTTGGGAAAACATATGTTTATAGACATGATAACTTCCTGCCAGAGATACTCAGCCACTAGAGCCCAGCAACTAATTCTTTCCATTTGATTCATGGAGAAGTAGGTATCAGTTTGTGGGATGTCCACAAGATCTCAGGGGCTCCAATTTTGGGCGATATGTATGATGAATTCATTCCTCCCAAGGTGACTTGGAATGATTCAGAGAAGACTCCTACTTTAGCTCGAGAATTTTTTAAGATCTTCCACAGGCTCAAGAGTTCAGAGACCTCATTAACTCATTTTAGAAAAGATATTCATCTGGAAGAATGGATGAATGTGTTTCTTATTGAGATGAAAGGGATGGAGCCAAAAGAAAAAGGATCCAAGAAGAAGAAATCCAAGGATACCAGGCCCAAACGTCCTACCACCTGTCCATAACCTGAGAAGAGAGGAGCTCCTGGCACATTCTGGCCAACTCTAGAAGCAGGAGAGTTTGAAAATTGGGGATATGAAGTGAATCAAATAATTCCAAAGAAAACTCATCTGGCGGGTTTCATGGCAATGTGGCTCAGTGTTTATCTCCTGCCGGTTAGGGATTCGAAGGGAGGCGTTAGGCCAGGGACCTTCATCATTGCTGCAAAGTTGGCTGAGGGAAAAATGGTTGGGTTAGCTACCCCCATTTTAGAAAATATTCACAGGAGTTTACTTCATGTCTTCCTGGGTAAATGTCCTTTAAGAATAGTGGGACTATTCCAGGTTTTGTGGGGATGGATCGCCACTCACTTTGGGACTTACAATGTACAGAATGGATTACAAATTCCTGGAAGCTCTTTCAGACCGTCCTTGCATGCATTCTATGGAATTGCTCCATTAGATGTTAATAGTTATGACATGAAAGTGAGGCTAATCATGTTAAAGGAATTCAACTTCTTTCCCTATGGAAGTCCGCCATCCGGGTGGTTTGTTGATGATGGGACAACCCATTTGGATTTGAGGGCATACATTCTAGCTTGCAGGGATGGTGTGTTAGTAGCCAGGATTGATGGAGAAATCATATGTGAGGCCTATGATCCATATAGATTTTCACGCCAATTCAAATGTCTGCAACAGATTGTTGTATCCCCTCCAGTACATGTCAGGTTAGAGCAACATCCAATGGTTTCTCGACAACTATGGCTGCTGACATCAAGAGAGAAGATTGGGGAAGTATTTGATCTACCAGTTGAAAAAGCGGCACATAATTTAACTACATTTTATGCCGAACATTGGATAGCATCATACCCTAAAGGGATGTTGAATCACCCAGTATATCAAGTGGGAAAGAGGAAGAGGACTGTAGAGAAAGAAACCCTTCCTCATGAAGGTGACTCTTCCCCACCTGAAATATGTTCAACAGACTCCTATTCTAGAACTGATTCATCGGATTATCATGATGGGGATGATGAGTCACAACTGGCGGAAAAGCGGTTTTGTGCCCGATATAATCCTCCAGTCAGAATTAAAAGATAGACTCCATCAACTCCTGGTGAGTTGTTTCATTGTAGTAATTTCAATCACTGCTACTTTATAAAGTAATAAGTCTTACTTTCTTATTCTCTATCTTTAGCTGTAAGAGCTGGGAAGAAATTAAAATCAAAAATTGTAGGACCTTCCTTATAGCCTTCATATCTAAGACCAGAGGCTGTTCAGCTATGGCAGAGCTTATACTGTGGTACTGAGACCGCCTGGCTGGATTTGTGTGAGGGCCTAAAACTTCCTGGAATAGGAAATCTTATAGCTTCTAAAAATATTCAATACGGAGATAACCCCAATGAAGTAGTAGCTTACATCAGAGAGATGGAAATGCTCATATATGCCACTGATGACTCGGTTCCTATCACCAGGCGGGTGAAGGAAATGATTGATCGTGGCACCACTGAGGGGGATGGTGGTTCTGGAGATGAGGAATGGCAAGAGTACGTGGCTCCTGAAGATGTAAGTTTTCTTTCCTTATTTTATTTGTAACTTGATTTCAGTTGAACCTTTGTTACTTAAGGAAGTTATTTTCTTTATCTCGCAGCTTGCAAAGAAAGGAATCGGGGTTCCTTCGCCACAGTATAGCCCTGGTGGTACTTCTATCGGGGTTGCTGCTGATTCTCCTCGTGAACCGGGTGAGATATCTCCAGGCCAGCAGACCATGAATGAGGCGCTGGACATAGCCTTCCATTCGCCAATCCAAGTGCCAATAAGGGAGACTACTGATACTCCAAAAAACAAAAGAATCCAAGGAAACGAAGGAGGAAATCCACAGCTAAATGCTTCATTAGTAGCGGTAAGTCCTTCGAATAATCATGAGTTTATACTCATAATCACATGGTTACTCATATTTCTGAGGATTGCAGGGGCTTCTTCAATTTCCCCCTTGGGGGAAGGGACTGAACCTCCATCAAAGGCCGTGGAGGGTGCTGTAGAACAATCACAGACCCAAGATGGCTTGGTTGCTCCTGGAGAAGAGCTACCATCCATTCCAAGTATCCCTCCTACTGTTGAAGATGCTGTCCAGGGTCAGGGATTGCAGGACATAAGTCGGCAAGAAGATGTAGCAAATGCTTCCACTGGTGATACTAACCAAGATTCTGAAATATCATTGGATGAAATGATGAATCAAGGAATGACATTCGAAGAATTTTATGATCATGATAAGTTGTCATGTGATTTAGAAGACCTTGGGCGTGAGTGCTACCCTTCGCCCAATTTATTTTTTAAAATTTACACTTCTAACCATGACTGAAAACAATATGCAGTTTCTTCCGTAGAAGCTGCTGAACTGCCAATGCCTGAAGAGGGTGTAGACATTGATGTCAACCCTACCATTGCAGAAACATTAGGTAAAGTAGAGATAAACCCAATAAACCCTCCTGAGACCCATCTTGAAAATCCTGTTGAGACCGGGAAAGATGGGGAGAAGTCTTCTCAGGTTGCTAAACCATCCTTGGGTAAGGGATAACAATATTTATGATTGTACTTTATTCGCAAGACAATCTATTCTTTTGTTATCCTTTGAAGCTAACTAAATCTTTCAATTAATCATGCAGGACCACTAATTGCAATGACTAGATCTGGAGGTGAGGCCTCAGCCTCTGCCCCAACAGGAATTGAAAGTGAAGAAGCACTAATCAGGGGAGAAAAGTAGGATAGAGCACTTCTTTAAGTGCATTAATTCCAGATTACATGCCTTCCTCTGACGATGATGTTGAATCAGATCCAGAGATACATAAAGTGTTCAGCTTTTCACGACGTAAGTCATGGAACAACTTATGGAACATCATATCTGGGGTGCCTTTAGAAGAGCTACCTTCGAAAATTCCTCGATTTTCATCCCAATTTGTTATACTAGGACTTGGTGGTTTTGGATATGAAAAGATCCACGCCACGGTGAAACAGATCATTTTCAGGAGGGAGCAGGCTCAAAAAAGTCGCGAAGATTTGATCAGAGTGAAACTGTCAGTCAACATAGGTGTATTTGAGGTTGCGGTATCCCAAGCTGAAGCTAATTATGCTGCAAAGATGAAGGAGCTGAAGAATAAAATTAAAGAAAAAGTTGTCCAACAGGTGAAAATCCAGCAACAGTTAGATGCTGTTACTGGGGAACTTGATCAGCTTAATAAATAATTGGATAAAACTCATATGAATGGCATGAAAGCCATCGCAGATGCTAAGAAGGCACTTCATCAAGATGAAAAGAATGAAGCTGGTCAAGTGAAAGAGCTTCAAGTAACTGCTGATAAATCTCATGATGCCATAAATCAAATGAAGAGTTATGTTGAAAGCCTCTTGTAATTCTTTGAAAAAGAGAAGAGACTCCAGTCTGTGGATGTTCTTCTAACTCTTGTGTATCAATGAAAAACAC
Source organism: Viscum album (assembly GCA_963277665.1). NCBI lineage: Eukaryota > Viridiplantae > Streptophyta > Magnoliopsida > Santalales > Viscaceae > Viscum > Viscum album. Next base: position 9,903,869 of record OY728147.1, read on the forward strand.
TTTCATCTTCAATCATTTGTACCTGCATTCTTTCACTACCTGCTTCAAATTTTCTTAAGCCAATGGGCTTAGTAAGCATAGTTTGATTTTTACTAGGATTATTAGAAATCACCCTATAAACCTTGAATCTTTTAATTGCTCAATATTACCTAAATCATACAGAATGTATGTTTAGTGAGTTGGAACATGACTTTTATTCAGAGTTCCTTTGTCTTTTGTGGGAAGTTTAAAGTCATGCATGCCGGACATAAAGGGGCTAATGTTTAAGGTCGAAATAGCTTTGACCAAAATGGATTAAAATTGATTCAATTCCTTGAAAATTTATCTAAAAACATATTACCATACTCAAGTATGAGGGAAAATATGTAAGCTATGACTAAAGAATTTTGTGAATCTGAGGAATGATATGAAAAAGAGCTAAAAGGCATTAGAAGAAGTAGTTTCCAAGAATGCAGTTACTATTATTTGACAAAAACCCGTTAGTGGGTTGAATTATGCAGGGCCACCTAAGGGCATTGGCTGCATGGTCAAATAAATAGCATCTTTTGGCTGACAACTCTATTATGTGGACTGTTTATGCAAGGCCACCTATGGGAACGTGCTGCATAGTCAGGAAAAAGAACTCTCAGAAATTTACTTTCCTAGTGCTAAAAGCCAGTGAAAGTTTATGGAGATTCAAATTTTCTAAAGTATAGAGTTTGTTGTATGGAAAGAGGTACTTGAATATGGAGAAGATATTTCCGAACAAGAATATCGGATAATTGAATGAATATCACTCCTACGAAGGTCTAACCCAAACGTAGGGAAAGAGAATATGGAGAGTATAAACCATAGACTTTAATATTTTCAGATCATGAAAAAGGACATGGGATAAATATGTTAAGGATGGCTATTTTTTGTAGATCCCTACATACCGTCATTTAAGACAAATAAGGACAAAAGAGGAATTCTTCCCAAGAATGAAGTTACTATTATCCAACAATCCCGTTAGGGGGTGAATTAAGTAGGGCCACCTAAGGGCATTGGCTGCATGGTCAAATAAATAGCATCTTTCAGATGACAAGTCTGTTATGTAGACAGTTTATGCAAGGCCACCTATGGGCATGTACTACATAGTTAGGCAAAATAATTCTCAGTAGTTTGACATTTTTGTGACTGTAATTCATGAAAAGGGTTATGAAGATCTGAAAATATTTAAGGTTAGGATAATAACACATAAATATGGGTATTGTCCAATGTATATAGAGATACATAGGTCAATGATAACCATAATCATGTTGTGGCTGGGTCATGAATTGAAATTTTGGACTTCACTACGTATCTCATAAGAATGAGAATCAAGCCATACGTAGTTCTTGAAATATAGTTTAACGTCGTGCATGACGAAAGTATGAGAGATCTTAGTTTAGGGTCATAGAGTTCGGACCATAATAATGAATCCACAGTGTGTGTTTTCATGAGGACTTTTCAGCCAAGGGATTGAAAGTGAAATTTGGGGTTAGGACCAAAAGACTTGGGACTAGATTCGAGGGACACTCGAATGTTCCTACGTATCTCATAAGGATGGGAATCAAGTACACGTAGTTCTAGAAATAACCTTTGTACAAATTTGGTTCGTACGGGTGAAAGGGGACTTTAGTGCAATGATGGTTTAACCTGAGACAAAAATTTTAGGTATTACCATGTATGCACGTAGTCTTTTGAAATGAAAACATGATTGAAAAATCAATGTCAATAATAGTTCTCTCTCAAATGAGGAAATCAATGAGTATTGTAGTTTATTGTCGTACCGGACAAAATTGTTGCATAGTTTAACGTCATATAACAAGGACGAAAGTGAATCAATGTAATGATACTGATTCTAGGGGCGGTTTGACGAATCAACATCATATGAGATGGTGGTGAACCGATGTGAAGAGGTTGTTTTTGGGCTTTTACCCTGGGAGGTTGCCTACATACCCAGCCTAGAGGGAAAGGATCAAAGTCCGTGTAGTTCAATTAAAGAATGAATTAATGATCAAGTTGTTCTTGGCTACAACGATCTAATAAAATAAAATAAAATAATTAAAAAAATGTTGTTGGGACTTATACATGGTTAGCGGCCCAAAGAGAGTGTTACGGTTGAGGTTTTCTCTAAGCTCACGTGAGTCATACATGGTGTGAGAAACAAGAGGTAACAACAACTTTAACGATGCATAGTATAATGTCATGTAGGACATATAAAGGGACAATGCAGTTTAAAGTCTTGCAGTTAGGACTATTGGTGCTGCGCAATTTAGTGTCATGTAGCAGGGACAAAATATAGTTTAATGTCATGTAGGACATCTCATGAATTTTCTGTACAGTTTAGCATCATGTAGTTAGGACAATGGGGAAAATGCAGTTTAACATCATGTTGGACAAAAGGGGGACTGCACAGTTTAATGTCATGCAGTAAGGACAAAATAACACACCATTTACTTCATGTTGGACGCATTGGGGATTTTTTCCCACAGTTTAACGTCATGTTGGACGAAAGGGAGAATAGTTTAAGTTCATATGCATGGACCGTGGATGGTGCAGTTTAATGTCACGTTGGACGGTGTTGTATTTTAAGTTCATACATGACCTTTGATGATTATGTAGTTCAACGTCTTTCCGGACATAAGGGACTTTTATACAGTTTAGCATCATGTAGTTAGGACGTCACAATTTAACGTCTTGCTGGACGTAAGGGACTTGCAAATATTTTAGGGTCATATGCATGGACCATTGATGATGCAGTTTAAGGTCATATTGGACCATTTAGGGAACTTTTTCATAGTTTAACGTCGTGTGGGATGAAGTTTCAGTTTAAGGTCATACTGGACCATTGCTGTATAGTTTAACGTCATATAGCAAGGATGAACTGGTGCTGCACAGTTTAGTGTCATGTTGCAGGGACATATAAGGTGACATAGTTTAACGTCATGTTGGACGTATGTGCAAATAGTTTAGGGTCATATGCTTAGACCATTGCTGTATAGTTTAACGTCATATAGCAAGGACGAACTGGTGCCGCACAGTATAGTGTCATGTTGCGGGGACATATAAGGTGACACAGTTTAACGTCATGTTGGACGTATGTGCAAATTGTTTAGGGTCATATGCTTAGACTATTTCTGTATAGTTTAATGTCATATAGCAAGGACGAACTGGTGCCGCACAGTTTAGTGTCATGTTGCAGGGACATATAAGGTGACACAGTTTAATGTCATTTTGGACGTATGTGCAAATAGTTTAGGGTCATATGCTTAGACCGTTGCTGAATAGTTTAACATCATATAGCAAGGACGAACTGGTGCCGCACAGTTTAGTGTCATGTTGCGGGGACATATAAGGTGAATACTTTGTATTTTATACAAAATATTTCTTCAAAAATCTGGCATTAGTTGGTGTAGTAATGAGTTCTCCATCCATTGAGATTAATAAATAAGCTCCATTGGAGTAGACCCTATGTATTGAATAAGGTCCTTCCCATTTTGGCTCAAGCTTGGGAGGTTTCTTTCCTGGTATCATTGGAGTTCTGAGAAATAATACCAATTCTCCCTGGATGAATGAAGGAAGACAAACTTTTTTGTTAAAAGCTCGTGCTATTCGATTCTGATAGATTTCCAAGTGGTGCAAAGTGCACAATATTTTCTCATATAACTGTTCCAATTCATTCAATAGATTTTGGGATTGTTCATCTATAGATAACTAATCACAAATGGCTACTCTGAGTGAGGGCAATTGAACTTCAATTGGCAAGACTGCTTCTGTTCCATATACCAATGAATATGGAGTTGACCGTGTTTCATTGCGGGTGGTAGTCCGATAAGCCCATAAAGCATGAAAGAATTTATCAGGCCGTGACCTCTTATCTTTATCCACCAGATTTTGCAGTGCATTTGAAAGAGTCTTGTTAAAGGCTTCTATTTGGCCATTGGATGCCGCATAATACCGAGATTAATGGTTGGATTTAATGTTGTATTCTTGATACAATTTCTTCACCTCAGAAGAACAGAAGTTGGTGCCGTTGTCCGTCAATATGGTATGAGGGACACCAAATCTAGTATTGATGTTAGACTTGATGAAGCTAACAATGCATTTAGAACAGACTTCTTGGAGAGGTACTACCTCTGCCCATTTGGAAAAGAAATCAGTAGTAGTAAGAATGTACTTAAACTGCTAGGCCGTAGCTGAAGGGTAAGGTCCCACCACATCCATTCCCCATGTGGCAAATGGCCATGAGTATTTAGCTGTATGAAGCAACTCTTTAGGTTGATGAATGAAGTTGGCATGTACTTGACATGAATGGCACTTCTTTGTGAAATCAACACAATCTTGTATCATTGAAGGACAAAAGTATCCAAGCCTTCGAATTTGATCAGACAATCTATGTCCAGACTGGTGGGAACCACAAACTCATGCATGCACTTCTTTCATGACAGCCATTGTGTCTTCACCATCAATGCATCTAAAGAGAACTCTATCAGAATCACGTTTTTAGAGAATTTTCTCTAGGTGGGATGGGCCATCATAAAGAGTAAAATTGACCACACATCGCCGGATTTGTTCTTTCTCGGCTCTATTAGGTGGAAGTGTTCCATTTTGAAGGTATTCCCTGATAGGTGACATCCATCCTATAGTATGACCGTATGGTTCAGGAATGGGACTAATTTCATTAATTTCCTCTGTTCTGGATTGAACATAAGGTGAAATTGCATGACGGTGGGCAATACTGATGGTTGTCTCGTCCCGGTTTTGATCTGCTAGAGCTGTGGCTATATTAGCCAGTGCATCAGCTTGAGCATTTTGTGATCTTGGGACATAAGAAAATGTCGGTTCTGAAGGGAATTCTGCCATTAACTTTATGACGTAATCATACAAAGGGATTAACTCTTCTATTCTGATGGCATAATCCCCATTGACTTGTTTGATTACCAGGTCTGAATCACCTTTCACCTTTAAGTGATTCACTTGTGCTTGAAGTGCTAACTCCAAGCCTGTGATAAGAGCTTAGTATTCGGCTTCATTATTGGCACCACCTTCCCACAATAAAAAGGAATAAGGTACCAATGCCTTATCTGGAGAAATGAGTACAATTCCTAAACCAACTTTGTTGAATTTAGGATTTTCCATTTTCTTCCCTATTGGACTTCTGGATGCACCATCAAAATACATTTCCCATGTTTGAGGACTCTCTTGAATAGAGAAAACTTCCTCATCAGGGAGTTCAATATCTGAAGACGTGTCTTCCACTGAAGGATGTTCAGCCAGAAAATCAACCAGAGCTTGGCCCTTTATTGCCTTTTGAGATACATACTGAATGTCAAACTGCTGTAAAATAACTGCCCACCTTGCAAGACGTCCTGTAAGCATTGGACGACTAAGGATGAATTTGAATGGATTATTGCGAGATACCAATTGGACCTCGTGATGTTGCAGGTAGTGTCTCAGTTTCTGAACTGCAAAGATTAATGCCAGGAAGCACTTCTCAATACTTGAATACCGGGTTTCTGCTTTAAGCATAGTTCTACTGAGATAGTAGAGGCTATTTTCATTCCCAGCATCATTCTTTTGAGCGAGAAAGGCACCCAATGATCACTCTAGAGCTGTCACATAGAGGATAAGTGGTCTACCTTCAACAGGTGGCATGAGTACTGGTGGACTCAAGAGGTATTTCTTGAGAACATCAAATGCTTCTTGACATTCTTCAGTCCACTGGTAAGTGACTCCTTTTTTCAATAATTTGGTAAAGGGTAAACTTTTGCCAGCCAAATTGGCGATGAAACGCCGAATATAGGCTAAGTGTCCTTGAAGTCCTCTTAATTCTTTCAAATTCTGAGGAGGTGACATACCAAGGATTGATTTGGTCTTCTCAGGATCAACTTCAATACCACGATGGCGTACAATAAAGCCGAGGAATTTTCCTGAGGTTACCCCAAATGCACATTTTAAGGGGTTCATCTTCAAATTATGTTGTCGAAGCTTGTGGAATATGACTTCCAAATAAGCCAAGTGATTAGAAAGTTGTTTGGATTTAACCACCAAATCGTCTACATAGCATTCAAAAAATTTCCCTAAGAAAGGTTTGAAGATACGATGCATGGCACGATAATATGTTGCACCTGCATTCTTTAAACCAAAGGGCATCACCTGGTAACAAAACACACCTTGAGGGGCTCTGAAGGATGTAGATTCCTCATCTTCTGGGGCCATTCGGATCTGATTATATCCGGAATATCCATCCATGAAGGAAAGTACTTCATAGCCAGCCGTCGCATCAATTAAGAGTTCTGTAATCGGAACTGGAAAATCATCTTTAGGACAATACCGATTAAGATCTCTGAAATCGATGAAAACCCTAATTTGTCTGTTCTTCTTCTTTACAGGGACAATATTACCCAACCACTTGGGATATTGAACTTCTCTGACGATGTTAGTTTTGATCAGCTTATCCACTTCAGCTTCAATTTTGGAAGCATAAGTTGGGTGTGTTCTTCTCGCGGCTTGCTTAAATCCTCGATGTTCTTTTGGTAAACCCAAATGATGAGTAGCAGTATCAGGATCAATCCCAGGCATTTCTCTATAGTTCCAAGCAAAAATATCTTTATTTTTCTTTAGAAAAGAAATATAGATCTCTTTCTCTTCAAGGGTCATGGCCGCACTAACTAAAGTGGGGCGTGGATCTTTCTCTGTACCCAGATTTATTTCTCTCAGTTCATCTACAGTGGTAGAGATACCCTCTTCAAATGTTGGAGGAGCATCTCTAAGATCTTCCTCTTCCTCCTCATCATGTGATATTTCTTCCATTTCTACATGCATAGTAGATGACAAAAATAAATTTTCATGATCATAAGAGATTTCAAAATTTGCACATTTTGAAGAAGACGCTTCCATTTTCGACCCTATTGATGATAAAGGGCCTTCTTTGGGAAATAAAGAGGAGATGATGGATTGAGAATTGACATCATTATTCACATCTGATGTTGCTATAACTTCTTCTGGCCTGATTGGAGAAGTATAGACCTGTTGGATTTCAGCATATGAAATGAAGACGTCACCACTTGTGCTTTCATCACTGTTTGGTAGGTTACCAATTTCTCCCATGTTGTCTGGCTCAACTGTCATAATTGACATTATGGATCTTTCCATAATATTATTTTTATTTGGGCCTATTTTTTCAATTTGACTGATAGGTAACACATAATCTGTACTCACATGTGTAAATGGATTTATTGGAATTTTCTCCAAACCATATGGAGCATTAATTTTGGTAATTTCCTTCATTGTAGATTTTTCTCTTCCCTTCATGTGATAAAATTCTGCCTCAATGTATTGAGACTCACATGTCTTGAACGGGGCCTTATCACCATACAATGTTCCAACTTGACCATTGAAACAATATTTGAGACATTGATGGTATGATGAAGGGATAGCCGCATGCTGATGTAGCCAGGGTCTTCCATGCAAGACGTTGAAAGCTGAGTCTTGATCAACAATCATGAAATCCGAATTGGATACAAGATCCCCAAACTGAGTTCTGAGTGTAACTTCGCCCAGTGGTTCTTGTTCTTTTTTATAATATCATTGTAACATCATGGTAGAAAGAGATAAATCAGATTCCGTGAGGCCCAATCGACGAAGTGTACGAATGGGCATGAGGTTGACTCCTGAACCATTGTCAATGAAAGCTCTTCGGATATCCACACCATTGACTTTGCCAGATAAGTAGAGTGGTTTTATGTGCCCATGCACGACATCATATTCATCTTTATCAGTAAAATATATCACTGCATGGCATTCTGCAGGATTATTCTCTATGTGATAGACTTCAGCTGCAGCAATTTCAGCTTCAAACTCCTGAGGACTTGACAAAGCTTCCATGAGTGCTTCCCGAAGATATTTTGACAGATTCAAAGCATCCAAAATTGATAACTTGGTTGGTACTTGGGCCAAGTGTTTCAATATATCATACTTTTGATCTAAAGGTCTGCGTTTCCTAATAGGAATATGCGGTTTAGCAGGTACCTTGGAATCAGATGCTATGGAAGCTAATGCATCTTGTATTGGGATAGAAGTTGGAAACATCCTTGGTTTTGGAAGATTAGACCGATTATATCCATTTACTTGCTGAGATAAAGAAGATGGAATTTTCAATCGGTCTTCCAAAATAACTATGCCAAGACTGAGTTGACTATTGGCATAAGAACATGCTTGTTCTTTTTGAGCTTGCTGAAGGGCTCTACCATGAGTTTCTACAGCATACACAGTGCTAGCAGGGGTAGAATTGGAGTAGTGGATTCAGAAAGATCCACGTCTTCCTCTATATCCAGAACCTCTAGAACTTCATCGGATTCCATTATTTGATACGGGGAATTCAGACACATCAAAATTGAAATTACGACTGGAATACGGATCTGTTAATTGAATCATATCATCAGAACCGAAGATTAACTCTTCATCTAATAAAGACTCTGCCTGACTAGCATGTTTAGGCTGTTCCGTTTGATGGGTCGGTGCCCGTGGTTTTGAAGTAGATGGCATAAAGTCTACCAGAGTCAAAGAAAATTTAGGCTTTGACACATACTCATCGTCTTCTGATTCTTTTTTCTTCTTTGAATCAAACCGTTTCATTGAGGACTTTCCCTCTGATGAAAAGGGTTTTACCTCAATATTCATGGCAGAAGACACAATTGGTTTTTTTAATTGTGTTCGCAAAATGGCATGAGTCCGATTGATTGTCTTTCTGACCATCCAATCATCATATTTCTGTGCATTTGTTCTTTTGACTTATTTCCAGTCACCTTCCTCCTCTAGAATTGTAGCAGTAACACATGCTACCTGAGTCGAAGAACCTTTCAACTTGACTTGTCCCAAGTCGACCATCTTTTGCAGGAGGACTTTAAAGACAAAACACTCCTGGATGGGATGCCCTAACATTTGATGAAAGGGACAATAATTGGGACGGTCTTCATCTCCTTCTTTTTTTGGCCTCTTGGGCACTGGTAATTGAACCAAATTATTTTCCAGAGCTGAAATGATGTAACCAGGAACTTTCTCACTTCAGAAAGAGTATTTTTTACTATTCAAATCCTAAAATTGTTTTCTTCATTGATCTCTTTGATCATTTGGACAAAACGGCCTTTGTTGTTGGCGTTCAGGAGGTGGAGCCCTTCGAGAAGATAAAGGTTTTGAAGTAGAAATAGGTACAGACGCTTGTTTAAGAATTATTGTAGCAGTTTCTGCTTTACCCATTCTTCTTCCTGAAGCTGATGGAATTACACGAGATTTAACCTTAGCCTGTATAAGGGAATCTTCAATCTGCTGAGCGATTGAAGTAAGGTCTCAAAACCCGCCTGTGTATTTCACAGGGATCAATGGCGTGCGTAATTCGTCAAGCAAATTTTCCACCCAGATTGGCAACAGCTCTTCCTGAGGGAGTGCTAAACTCAAGGAATACATTAATCCCTTCCAGCGAGTAATGAAATCAGAGACTCTTTCATTTTCCCTTTGCTTGCAGTTTGTATGATCGAAAACTGTCGTTTTTGGAAAATATGATCTGAACTGAAGAAGGAATTTTTGGCAAAGATCCTATCATCCGATGAATGACCGGGATTGCAAGCTTGTATACTAGACAAAAGCTTGTCCTTGCAAGGTTCGCACGAAGCATCTGAGTTTCACTACTTCTTGCTGCTCTGGAGTTCCCTTCATAGGATCACAACAAGACACGTAATGCGTCAAATGTTGTTCAGGGTCGCCTGTTCCATTAAAAGTAGGGAAAACAGGGTTTCCAAAACTAGATGGAGGAGAAATTGAATCTACCCATTCAGGGTAAACTTTCTTTTCTGGTTGAACTTGAGCTCGTTTCCCTTCCATAGTTTCTAACCGAGCTGTTAATGACTCAATAGTAGTTATTAACTTTTGAGAAACATCCGGTTGAATCTGGTCTTGAGTAGGTGCAATGAATTGAGCTTGACAGATGTGGTGGTTGGTGCTGCAACTGATGGTAGAACTGCCAACCGTTGTTGCGTTTGACCCGTAGGATTAGACCTCTAAGGGTGCACTGATAAAGGAGGATATTCCTGATCCATCTCAGTAACTGCAACGAATTCCATCGGCTGTCGGACTTCAGCATTCTTAATAAGAAGACTACTCCGAAGTAGTTCTGCATTAAACCTTATTAATTCTTTCATTTCTTCCTCATGTTGTGCAAACCTTTTCTCTAATGAGAGAGATTAACCTTCTCCAGAGGAAGGATATGTAACCTGATTATTTCCCCTCCCTTTGTTGGATACTTTTTGGAGAGAGGGAATTGGATTACCTAGGTTCTGAGTAATCTTTTGACTTCGTGTACGCACACCTTCTTCATTTGTATCGGTACGTACATTTTCTTGAGCAGGACGCTCTTCATCTGAGTACCCTGAGTGAGTCTCCTCTGGTGGATTAGCAACAACCGCATTGATGACATTGATTGATGTATAATGCATCACATCCCTTCTATCAACATTTCTGTGATATTGTCTTCTTTCATGTCTTTGATGAGACATTGCCTTTTGTTGGTTCAATTCTTTAGGAACTTCTTGACGAGCTATAATTTGGGGGGAACCTCCTGATAATTTGGCTCTTCATTCCTCTTGGGGCTTCTTCCCCAATCGAGAAAAGACCGATATTCTCTGAGAAGGAGATTGATGATTTGAAAGAGTCCCCAGTCTCGTGAACTAGGGATATTCCTGCTGATTCCGCTCAACTCCTTGAATACCATTTGTTGACTCTGAGGGTTGGGTTAAAGGAGTCCACAGTCTGATAAGATGGGGTGTCTCTTGACATGCTATGTCTGAGACTTTCTTAAAAGCTCTCTTGATCATGCGAATCTTAGTTCAGAAATTAGCTGGATGCATTTACCTGTATCCACTTTTATCACCTGGTTCAACAGACCGTTGGATGATTTCTGAGACTTCTGTCATTTGATGATTTGTTTGCTCCATACGAGAGGCTTGTGCAATATTCTCGCCTGCTTGATATAGAAGCAATTAAACAACTTGTTCTCTATATGCTTGATTATGAGAGGAACTAGTTGAATCCTGTTCTTGAGAAATCTTTTGATTATGAACAAAGCCCATTGACTGTGGCCGGCCATGGGCAATAACATTGCATGAGACCATTTTCGGTGGGCTTTGCTGACTGGAAAGCACTGTGAAATTTAGTGCTCTGTGAACACCCCATCCTCTGATATGAACACCAGATGAAGCATTGGAAATTAACTGACGCAATTTTCTTAGTGCGCCAAGGCATGAACGTTGAAGGTTTCTCTTTTTCTTTTCAGCCTTTGAATACTGAGAGACTGATAGAGATGCAAAATCAATCTGACGTTGTAGCCCTTCTATTATCTTAAGATGATTTTCATATTCATCATAAGATAATACCTTCTTATTCAATTGACAAAGAGTTTTCCATATGTTGAGACGAATATCATGGAATCCATCATCCGTCAACATCTTTGGAATATCATACTGGGAGTCAGCCAAAGGCCAAAACATGACTGGTACTTCACTTTTCGCCAGTTTTTTCCTCATGTTCAGCATTTCCTCTTTATCATTAAATGAAGATTCTTCTACCTGTTTTGACCAGAGATAGTGTTTCCTTGTTGCTTCATCAGATTCAACAAGATTGGTAGAGAGATCATTGATCAAACTAGAAGATTCATGACTTAGGGGTGGTTCGGATAATGACCTACACCCTGGGCTATCTTCTGATTGAGAAAGTATTTCACATTCTAGCAATAAAGCATCAGACATGACTGATTTCGCATTTGCAAGTGCCTCAAGATTAGAGGGATTTCTCTGAACTACATTGTCCACTGGAGTATTTTCCAGTCAATGTGAATCACTACTGCGGAGAGGACTTTCACAGCGAAATTCATCATAATGGGAAGGACCACCATAATGGGTTACAGCAAAAGATGAGATCTCTTGCTCCTTTGTCTTCTGACCACACAGAGGGTTCCTATGGCTCTCATCTGAAGAAGAAACTTCAAGATTGACCGAATTTTCATGAATCAAGCCTTCATGAGGATGTGTCTGTTGAAGACCTTCAGAATTAATGTTCCCGTTATTGGGAACTGAAGGAGTAGAATCGTGAATTCCGATAGATAAATTTCTGAGGGCTTCAAGAACTCCATCATCGAGAAAGGCTTGGTTACAGATTGGCCTTTGATCTCCTGACAGTGCTGGGCGGATCATTTTCTTAGATGCATTCTTACTCGCTTTAGAAACCACTTGATGACGAAAGTGATTGCTCTGAGCAGGTGTATGTGCCTGATCAGGAAAGATGGACAGGTTAGGCTGACGATCTCCACTCAAATAAGGTGCATGTTCCTGACTTGGTTGTCCGTATGATATGGGGGAGAATGCCCCGTAACCCTCTTGGACTGGAACAGATGTGTGTGTCTGTTCCGAAGTGAATCATTGATGTGTCACTTCACTGGTAGGGATAGATTTATGTGTCTTTCCCTGAGATGATACTAAAGCTATTATGATATCCTGGCAAGCATCCAGAATATGAGCAGAAATTTGCTTCTGCTCTTTCACCATTGACAAAATATTCTTGGTGACTTCAGCCGCCAGAACGGGGATATACGTCCATTCCGGGCTTGGAGTAGGTGTATGTGCATGCTCCTGTCCTCCTTTTCTTGTCAGTTAATCCTAACAGTACTCAAGTGTGGAGGTAGAGAGTTGAGTCTGCCTCCTGTTTGTCGTCGGAGCTTTCCGACTGACTTCTCCGTGCGCTACCAAGCGAGACTGTTGGTAGGCTTGATTAGTACTAGCAGGTGTATGTGCTTGCTGATTATACTTCGCCAAACGCGGTTGACGAGATCCATCATATGTAGTCAGGTGAGCATGCTGACTAACTGATGATGTATAAGCAGGTGTATGTTCCTACCTATAGTACTCCGCCAGAATTGCCTGGCGGTATTGGCTTGATGCTTCCAAACGAGTCTGGTGGACATCGGAATTAAAACGGACAGGTGTGTGTGCTTGCTCGTTGTTCGCCACCAAGTTAGGTTGGTGGACTTCTCCGGAGATGGCAGGGATGAAAACCTGCCCATTGTTAACCAGATTCCGTCTGTGGCGGTTCGTCTTGCCTGCTCGGGTTCGAGGAACCTGAGCTGAATGCCTGGTGTCGGTACCCTCATCATGTTGAGGGCGCACTTCCGCACGATTCTGGCGGCGATTGTTGAAGGGATCCCTCGGGAAGGACTCCAGTCTTTTTTAATTAAGGCCCTGAGGGACCTGCTCATTCACTTCCTCAAAGTAAGGGAGTGAATGGAAATTGCGTTCCAGGGATAACGACCCGAAACGGTTGGAGACGGTAGTCAGTACCACCTGCCTCTTGATCACTGGTCGTCATTGTCTGGATGACCTGTGTGAGTTGTTCACTTGGAGGGCCTGTCGGGCATCCTCCAAAGTTGGGATGGTATCGTGTTGACGGTACTCCTTAACCAGCGCATTTGATACCCAGCGTTGAAGACGCTGAGTAGGTGATGTCATCCTCAGAGCGGATGACTATCCAGTAGGAATAGCAGCAGTGGTATTTGCAACAGCAGTATTCACAGATGTGAATTTGAGAGCAGCCATTATGGAAATACAAAAGATCTTGGAAAAGAGTGCATGTTTGATATAACAGACGTAATCAAGATAAAATTCATCCACTTCATCATTTGGATGAGCACACATGTCAATGATTGTTTTTGTTATCCATCTTATTGAGTTTTAAATAGGGGCTTAACAAATAGGTAAAACATCATTTTATCTTGGTTATGGATTCACGTCGGGTTCACCATTTTTTGTTTCCCTCGGAATTCGGGGATGACCTCCTGGATGGGAGATTCAAACGTTCCGATCGGTTTCTAGCAGGTTTGTTCATAGAACCAGAAACATCCAATGATTCCACATCCATTTGGACCAACTTTCCAAAGGTAGGCGCTCATTAGCTTGTGGACTGATGAGGCTTAGTAATTTGCATTGGTCGAGAGAATGGGAGGTCGGACTCATCACACCTTTTTGAGGGGAATTATTTTCTATTCCGGGACTCTCTTTATAGATTAAAGTTATGTTCGTGAATCCTTATTTCATTACCAATTATAAAATGAGCTTTTCCTTCCATGTTGACAATCAATGATTAAATATGTAAGAAATTTAGAGAATCTTTTATATGTATTCGAGGTTCTTCATCAATAGAGAATCATCTATATCTATTTAGAGATTCTTGGTCAATGGTAACCTTACAAACATTCATATAAAAGTATCTTGGTCATTATGATGACCAGGCTGGTTTTAAAGCCACTCAGTGGGGCACTGGAAGTTTATTGTCATTCAAATAGACATGAATTATTTCAACGTTGGGATCGAACCCCATAGATGGGCTACCTACGTATCCTTTGTTTTGGAAAAGGAAACACAGCCCACGAAGTTCAAATAAGGATATGATGTTTATGATTGATGGCTCAAAGCAGGATGTCACAATTACTTTTACACTCTAAGCTCACGTGAGTCATGCTCGGTGTAAGAAACAAGAGGTATTGGTAAAAATTAGACAATTGTGCCATGAAAGATGCAATCATAAGAAATGGTTTGGGGCTTATGTATGCATGACTGCCCAGAGGATTTAATTTAGGGAGAAAATCCAGGAACAGGGTCCATAAAGTTATATGTTCTTTATGGAGATTTGAACACTCTAACTTGGGACTTATTCCTGAAAAGGAAACCCAAATTAGGATAGTATTGATAACTGGGTTTTACTCCTGAGAAGGAATCCTAGATCAAACGTAAATTAGGGCTGGTTAAAGGGAATTTATGGGACTTGGGGCTTACTCCTGAGAAGGAAGCCCATGATTAGGACTGGGACTTATTTCTGAAAAGGAGACCCAGGTTAGGGGAATTGGGGCTTACTCCTGAGAAGGAAGCCCAAAATTATGACTGGGACTTATTCCTAAAAAGGAGACCCAGGTTAAGGATTAAGGTTTGGGGCTTACTCCTAAGAAAGATGCCCAAATTTGGGATTGGGGATTACTCCTGAGGAGGATGCCCATATTTGAGATTGGGGCTTACTCTTAAGAAGGATGCCCAAATTAAGGGACTTGGGGCTTACTCCTAATAAGGATGCCCATTTTTGAGATTGGGGCTTACTCCTAAGAAGGATGCCCAAATTAAGGGACTTGGGGCTTACTCCTAAGAAGGATGCCCATTTTTGAGATCGGGGCTTACTCCTAAGAAGGATGACCATATTTATGACTGGGACTTATTCCTGAAAAGGAGACCCAGGTTAAGGATTTCTCTCATCTTAAAGGATGAGGTTTGAATGAATGAACTCTCCATATTTAGTGACAAAAAGATATTTAAATCACTAGGTTTTGAGAGATATTTCACTGAATTCCTTTCAGATAAGGAAGTCAAATCAAGAAATCATGCCATAAATGGCTTTGAAGAGTGTTTTGAAGACTGAATCTTGAAAAGGAAAGGTGTAATGACTTTAGAGGGGTGAAATGGGCAAGAAAGGAACCCAAAAAGGAATGGGCGCGCAAGTCTTGGAAGGCGCACAAGTACTGTGTGGGCGCGCAAGTATTGGTCGCGCAGGTATGCCTGTGCGACACATGATGTACTTGCGCGATGGTCAACCAGCATTGAAATACTTGAGCGACTCATTATTAAACCCTTTAGAATCCTCTTGAGGATCTTCCAGAAAAGGGACGCGCATGTTCTATCTAAGGAGTAAGGTGACGCGCAATTGTGACTACTTCCCTTAAGGGCTGGCCACTCACGCGCGCAAGTGTTGATGAGTTTCAACACTTAGGCCTTCCTCCCTCTCTTTGGATCTTCCGTTCTAGGTAAGAAATTATCTTATAAGTGTTCCAGACGCTTTGAGAAGAGACTTGGGTGTCGAGATCTTCAATCCGAGTTTCTAGAAAAAGATTCTCTCGAATTGGGGGGCCCACAGGGTCTATTTATAGGCAGGAGAAAACCCCGGGCGGTTACCGGGCGGTTATCACTTAGGCCGCACAAGTCACTTGCGCGTCCAAGGGCGTCGCGCAAGTGGACTTGCGCAACAGTGATATAACTTGTGCGGTGCAGTTGCTTTTGATCCTTTGTTAATGCCTTTGTCAATTTTTGATATTTTCTTCAAAGGTTGAATCACTTTGAGCTCAGATATTCCACTTTTCTGATTTTTAGATTCAGTGACGAAAGGAGCGTCAACAGATTATGATATAAAATAATATAAATTTGTGTGGCGAATAAAGGATCCCATTGTAATGTTATATCATTATTATCATTATATTAATTAGAAATTTTATTTCTTATTTATTTTAATTCCTTCATGGGTATTATGATTCAATGTTACCATCATGGTAAGTGTTTTATGATACAATCTCATCATTTTTCATTATTGAATACGATCATATTTCTGATAATGAAATAAAATGATACATCTCTCAAGAATATAATGAATTCCCTTCTTCTATATTTATATAATTTGAATAAATATTTTCCATTTATTTTATAAAATTTATTCACTCATGAGTTTAAAATAATATGGTTATCAAAAATCATCTATACTTATTTATTCGTTTAATAATTAATTTTTTCGAAAACCATGTTTTCTAGAAATGATTAAAAAAATATTTTTTAAATTATTCAGATAATTTATAGAAGACATTGTTACCCATGTTTTACATTTTACAAACAAAACATGTCACATTTCAAATAATTCATTTTTTCATTAAGAAAAATTTTTACAAGAATCTGTGTATCATTACCTACAGTGTGAATGGGATTTACTAACATCATGAACAATATTTGCGTTGAATCTTAATTTATATAATTTAAATTTTATTTTAAAATAATATTATTTAAATATTTTCTATAATTAAAAAAATAGAAATTATATATAACAAAAGAAATATTTACAGTCAGTTTTAATCCTTCGATTATATTATTCCAAGGATTTTTTAAACAAAATTATTTTCCTAAAATTATATAAATTTTTATTTCAAAAAATATATATTTCCAAAATGAAAAAATTATTTTTCGCCATATATATTTAATTTTTTTTTAATGGTACACCCAATCCTCAGAATCAACCACTATTTTTGTTACATATTTTTAAATGTCTATAAATTATAACCATATAATCCTCATTCATTATCTAGATCATCTAAGATTTCTTAAATTAGACTGTAATGGAACCAATTTGTTTTACATTGGTAATCCATGAATAAAATAAAATTTTATTAATCCCATTAATTTTCTAGAAATTATTCATGATTAAAGAAAATTGTTATTGAACCTATTTATTTTCTATGAGTTAATTATGTTTTAATGGGATTCTTATGAAACCCATTTATTTAAAAGGGATAATAATTATTCGATGTGATTTCTATTGATCTAATTTAATTTATATGGGTTAATAAAGTTTCAAATGTATTGTAAGGAAACCCATTTTCATAAACAAGTAAATCATGATTACATTATGTTGACATGTGACCCATTAATTTTCCAAGAGATATAAAATTTATATAAAAAAATAGATTTTTATTTGATTTTAATGATGAAATAAAAGATTTATATACATTATTTATTGTGCATGGACATTATTATATATTGGATGTGCCCAGATAAGACATTTTATGATCGATATAGCTAGTAAGATGGGTTCAATGTCCTAGAAATGAGATATCCTAATATAGCTTATATGATGAGAATTCCCATATAGTCCTCCAATTCCATACATACTATATATATTCCTAGGAATTTTATTATAAAATTATTTTATGGTTATTCAAATTTTATGTATTTCATAATGGTCCTATAATGATGATGTTTTATGAAAAAACATCTTTTATATCTTATTTACATGGTTTTTTTATATTATCATTGATCATGATTTATATAACATGTATAAATATTGTTGATTCAATTGACACTTTACATTGTTAAATCCATATAAACATTTATAGAATTTATGATTCAAGTATTAATGAGAACGAGTTATTTTATAATTCCCTATGTCACATTCATTATTTCTTCATACCATTATGCACATCTTATTATCATTGATGTTGTTTAATAATATATTCTTATATTAACCTTTGCATAATATTTTATCTCACTATTCAGTTGTATATATTTTACTATGTTATCATGTATTATATTGATGGATTTATATTTATAAAAAATTTATATGGATGATTATAATGGATTTATCTGAAATAAAAATATTCAGGTTAATTGGGATAGATTCTAATATAATGGAGTGAGTATTACTTTTGTAACATATTTTTCAAGATATCTAAAACATTAAACCTAAAAGGTCATTGAGAATTTATGTTCTCCAATATATCCTTATGATTTTATTTTATTTATTGAATGAATTGGGTCGCTATTATCAATAATAAATCAATAAATGTAATATTTTTGATCTCAACACTAGATTTTGGAGTGGGGATAATAGTTGTTATAGTTCATTTCACCAATTTATAAATCGTGAGAAAAAAAATCTAAATTCATATATAGTGTCTTCAGCTGTGATTTTTTCATTGAAAATATAGAGGAATCGTCAATTTTGTAAAAATTGTGATATTTATACTTATCTTAATATGGTTATGACTACAATCTTGTATAATAAGATGAATATTCACAAAATTTTATGGTTGTAACATTTTAAGGATTTAGAATACCCAATGCACTATCACCCTGAGATGATAAATAATTATGTTGATGAATAGAGATTGAATGTCCATTATTTCTATTCATTTATAAGGATTCTAAGTGTTCAAATATTTATTTTTTTAATGAAAATACAGCTTTGAATTATAATGACTATGGAAAATGATATATTTATTAAGTGAATGTTCAACCAAACATTCATATGAGGATTGAATATGAATGGAAGGAAAATGTGGAACTATATAGGAAAGTTATAATTTTTCCTGAGTTCAGCTATGATTGTGATGGTTTTATAACATTCTTGACCCAAGTATATTTTCTCTCAATGAAAGATATGAAAAAGAGATATTGGATGACGCATATAGCTCATCATTCTCTATAAATATTAGTAGTATGAATATTTATAAAGATCTAAAACAAAATATATAGTTGGATAATTTGAATACAGATATAGTAGAATATGTATATTAATGAATGGTATTTTAGTAATTCAATGGTTTTAGAAAAAATAATTTCGGTATGTTACAACCATCACCATACTAGAATCAAATTTGGATTGCATTAACATATATTTCAACATCACACACCAAAAAACATCTAAAGGGAATTGTAATATATATGTTTTAGTTTATTACATAATAAAATAAGTAAATTTAATTTCCAAAAAGTTATATTTTTCTCATGATTAACATTCCAGGATATTCATTATAATTTTTTTTTATTTTTTTTGGAAATAAACATTATATTTTATCTTATTAGATTATAACATTTTCCTGTATGTTCTGGAGATGTATTAAGTATGTTTTGAATAGTAGACAGATTATTGTCACTATTATCATCAATTTAATGAAAATTAGTTTATGAAAAAAATTTAAACCCTATAGGATTTTTTAGGTTATTTTCTCCATATTTTAATGTATTATGAGATTAATCCCATCCTGTTGTCACGAATATTTATAAAATTATATTTACATGAAACGTTGAGATAAATACTATTGAAGACTTGTATGTAAATAAGTGATGAACAAAATAATTATTTAATAATTCATGAGTAAAAAATATATTGGTTCTTGGGCTAGAATTAGAATTCAAGAAAATATTAGATCCATTCAATAACAAATTATGTAGTTTTGAGACATGTTTTTACAATATTCATTGAGGGCATGATTAAATTGATGATGATAAGGTATCCTAGTAAATATATCCATAGAATATGGTAAATAGTCTTTGAATTAATAGAAAACA
The DNA here is from genome assembly GCA_963277665.1 of Viscum album. NCBI lineage: Eukaryota > Viridiplantae > Streptophyta > Magnoliopsida > Santalales > Viscaceae > Viscum > Viscum album. The sequence continues at coordinate 9,923,839 of OY728147.1, forward strand.
TGGCCATATATTAACATTAACCTTCAAATTTTGTGATAGTATAGAACAATTTTTTATCCCAGGGCGCTTCCACTTAATCCCAGTCATGATATTTACATTTCATATGTATCTCTTCAAAAAAAGTTATTTCCTAATTCGTAAAATAAATAAAACTAAAAATTCATTCCAATAGTGAATGATCTATATTTAAAATAATAACCTGTGGATATTTTTATTCTAAAATGGAATCTATTGTGAAAAAATTATTAATGATGTGGTTATTTTTTGACAGAAAGAACATAAATTTAAGGAATCTATGTGGGATACCAAAGATGTGAATATATAGAAGTATCCTTAATATTTTTATTCCTATAATATATGTTTTTAGGGAAAACATATTATATGTTGGGTATACTGAAACACCATGATATTTTTAATGCAATTCAATTTAAATAATTTTATATCTTTAATATATTTGTTTACATAAAACAACGAGTTGAAACAAACTGTGATATTATGTTTAATTATTATTATTTAATGTCACATTTTCCACCTAGTAATTTTATTATATATTATACACAATAATAACTATATTAGGAGAATTTATTTTGTAGATATGAATAAAATTTAATCATTAATTTTTAATTGGTTATAAATTTAAATAAAATCATTTCAAAATAAAATATATGTTTTAGTAAAAAAACTGTTTTACGATAACAATGTTTCATTACCATAGTATGAATTATTTTCCATTAATTTAATTTTGTTATTATATAATAAATTAATTAAAATATTTCCATATTCATCTATTAGTTATTAGATGGTATGTAAGGGTGGTAAACTATTTTTTTGAGCTTATAAATTTTTTTTAAAAAAAAGTGTTTTCAGCATTTTGTACATGTATTTAAATAGTAATTTTTACACTATTATAAAATTAAAATTTTAAAATTATACAATATTTTTAATAATAATTATTAATGTTATGAAATATGTTTAACATAATTTTTTCCATTATTATTTATAACTTTTCTGAAAATATTGTTACCATAGAATGATTTAAAACCAGTTATAAGGATTATAACAAAACTTTTAAGGGTTAAAATTTTATATAAACTTTCTAAATAAAAATTAATGCTCATATATACACCCTATATCATATCATATTATAATATTAGTCATTTTCTGTCCATTTATATTGTGTTAAGCTGTAATATATTTTAGTCTACTAAAACATTATAGGTGTGTCCCCTCCATCTAATATAAAAGTACACTACATATCCACATTTACACACACTTAATGAGCCTATTATCTTGAATGATACCATTATAAATAATAAACAAAAATCCCTTCAAATGTTATAAAGATTAATTTTTTCATAATACCATCCTTTCCTACTTTCTGCGATAAAAAATTGACAGTTCACAATTAAGATGTATACCTCATAACCGATTAGATTAAGTATTATTTAATATTCTTAATCAACTAAATATATGGTTTCAATTATTAAATAAATAAATAATTATTATAAATATAAAAAAATTTAATTTTAATAATGTATTATTAATTTTCTAATTCATTTATATCAATTTTTTAATAAACTTATCGCTCATGCTTACATGTAGATTACTGACTCTATGTTTCCTTATTAATCATTTCCCATCACAATAGTTAGTTGTTGGTTATTATGATTGATTTTATGTTTCTATATAATATTTATTATATAATTATTATTATGTAATTATAATATCTCGTCTACTTTCTTATCATTCCATCTGTTTCAAAATGATAACTTTTCTAGTTTGTACATGTTGATTTCTACATCCATGCTACAACGTGATCAGTATTTCAACACCATATCATATTAATAGTTATAAATATTATTTTGATAAATTAATATGATATTAATTTCATTTTAAAAAAATGTGTATTAAAGATTCCATGACCAATTTACACATAATATAACAATTTAACAGAAACATGCATGGAAAACAACATATTTTCCCTCCTAAATGTTTAGTTTAATAATTAAATTATTAATAAAAGGATAATCAAAACCTATAAAATAAATATACATAGTATTTTATATATGAATATTTTTTGAAATATATTTATAATAATTATATATTTTTATATAATGGATATTCTAACACGTATAATTCAATAATGGACTTGAGTTAATAGTTTATGTTACAATCTCATTTCCATTTAGTGTTATCTATGCTATATTATAAATTAATTAAATCACATGGATTGTATTCGTAAACCCCCATTTATATTATTATTATTTGATATTTGTATAATTTTTATATATTAGAGATATTGCACACTCATTGATATATAAAATGTTTGATAGTTTTTTTAATTAAATGTCAATTTGCTTCCATTTTGGACTCCAAACATTTTATTTCATGTCCATTCTCTTTATTACTATTTAATAGAATTTTCTAATTATTGAACATATTTTTATAAATGTTATTTTCCTTACCTTATACTTCATTTACAATGATTAAATGGTTTATTTTAAAATAAATTTTTTCTAAATAATAATTTTTTTTATTTTTTAATATATTTTTTGAAATAATGATATTTTTAACATATATGAAACCTATAAATTTTATGGCCATCATACTATTCTCTCATATAATGAATCAATTAAAATTTCACATCGATATTTTCATAAAAAACATTTTTTTCAATATTCATTGATATTTTAGTTAAAATATTTTCATTGAGAAATAGATATTTATCTCATGTTTCAAAAGAAATATTTAATTTTATCTTAAAGGTATATTTCATTGATGTTAACAAGAAATATGGATTATTATAATTTATGGGGGAAGTGATATTAGTATACCATCCAATTTAATTCTATATATGGATTGAAATGTTGATATTTTATGTATGAATCTTTAAAACCCATTTATTTCGGATTGGTTATTTAAATGATAATGAAAAATTTAGGAAATATATTTATATTCCATAGGTTATATTATAATTATATGATAAATGTTTATGAAACAAGTTTCCATTTTATTTGTTCTGATATGATTATATGAAGAATGTTTGTTTTCCTTGTGGCACAAATATATATATGTTTTTTTATTACATGATGTGTTGGCCCAAAATTATATTAACCTTAAATAAATTTAGTAATGATAGAAATATAATAAGATATTACATACTGTAATGGGGGAGAACGTAGTTATGTAATGGAAATTGTCCACGATAATTGTCTTCATTGTTAATATTGACTTTGGAAATGATAGAAAATGGAGTGAACATGGTCCACTATGACAGTATTCAAAGTATTTCATGACTAAGGAATTTATTTCATATAATTATACTTAGGACACACACATATTAATTATGAATATGATATCATCCTATGACTCATGATTTTCTATTTATTATTCCACTCATAGAAAATATGTATTTTTTTATGAGAAATCCTTATAGCAGGATTTATGATTAATTATAATTTACTCATTCGGTGTGATTTTCATAATGTATGATCATGTTTTCATAACATTATGATTATCCTATACACACAAGGGATCAATGATTTATACCTCTTAATTTTTACACATACATAAAATATGAGTTCCCATTTCATGTATTCATTTTCCCTTTTTTAAAAATAAATTTATTACATTTTTCAAGCCTACAAATTGTACCCTTAGAGAAGATATTTGTGGGATATTTTGATGATAATTGCTGAAATAAAATTATTATGTATCTTTTCTCGAATGACTGGCAACCATTATTGTTATATGGAATTCATTTCTATGATATATATTGAATATTTGTATAATATTTTATCTAATATATATATATATATATATATATTAATCTTGGATGACCACAAAATATATTATAAATATATTCAATTATAAAAAAACTCTATACTACTTCATTAAAATAGTTAAAATGTTTTTTTTTGTGAAAATTTATTTAAATTCCTTTATATTTTATCATATTTTTAATATTTATTAAATACAATCATTTTTGGTTTTATAATTACATAATTTATATATATATTTTTATCAAATATCAGCGTCTTTATCACATATATAATTTATTTAATATTTTAATGATCAAAATATCAAATATGGAATCAGTTTTTATTAAGGATATCACGTGTTTTGATAAAAATATTTAATAAATAATATTTAGATATTTTAATGATAACGCGTTATTGGTTTTTTAAATATATTCCTTAAAAAATCAAAATGAGTGTGAAATATTAAATTAATACATATGGAGTCTCCCAAAAATATCAAAAAAATAACACACACACATAAACACCCAACGCGCAATAGTTCCTTCTACCACTCTATCATACATCTATTCATTGAATATGTACATGCAGTTCTATTATTTATCTCTTCTAATATCCATTTTTTATTATATATTATTCATTTTCTAGTAATTATTTATTTAGTAATATTTATTTATTAACTAATGTAAATTATATTATAGATTTAATTTTTATATTTATTAATGTATTTTATTCATATTTATAACTTCCATTTATTTTTCTAATTAAGTATTAATATCTTAAACTCAAAAGAAATTATATTTAATATAATCAAAAAATTAATCAATAATATTAAAATATGTAACAATACACAATGTGTAGTTAACAAAATAATGGTATGATAAATTATGTTGATGAAACTATAAGTTTAATATATTTTTATAATATCAAAAATAACAAATGTATATTTAGAATATATTTATTAGAATAGGATAAATTAATTTATATTATTAAATAATTAGGAATCATAAATGTAATATAATGAAATGAAACTTATTTTTTTCCATGTTATGTAATTCCTTTTAATAATAAAAAATAATTTTTAGTAAGTGTAATATGATTTTTTATATGTATGGGTGTCAATTTCATAAAGAAATAATTTTAGATGTCTTTACTTAAATAGTGAAATTTTGATGAATTTAAAAGTCATTGTGAACCATATTGATGAACCATTTTTATCCTTTATAGGGAGATATGATAAAATTAATTATAAATTTAAATGATTAAATGAACATGGTTTATCACGAAAATGATCATTGTTAAATATGGATTACTAATATGTTTTAAAAAATAAATGTAAAATAAGAAGACCATTGTAGTTGTTTCTTTAATTCAATAATTTCACCTCTTTACATTAACCATGTTTAATGCGAACAAATTTTATATGAATGTGTAAATTATGAAGAATTTGAATAAAACAAGTAGTTCAATTTAGTCTTCCTAGTAGTACAATATATTTGAATACATAGAAAAAAAATAGTTCACATCATCTAAATTATGAATAGATAATTGATATTTTGTAATGGTGATCAAATAAATGATTTCAACTAATTATGAGGCACTATTACGTGACATTGATGAATATTCATTGGATTTCGATTATATAACCAGAATGTTCACTAGAAAATTGATAAATTTATATAACTTTTATGATTAGATCTGAAACTCATTAGAGCATATATTATATAATTTTTTAGTTTTATGTTTCCTGTTATGGAAAATTTTCATTAGTTTTCCTATAAAAAACAATGTAAAAAACATATGGGTACATCAACATACATAAGACCGATCTATTACTAATTTTACCATAAATATTATATAAGGATGATTGTTTTGAATCTAAAGTCCTACTTTTACAAAATCATAAATTATGATTATAATAATTTATAAAACAATTCCTGATCTAAGATTATGTAAATAATAAAAAAATAGTTTTTTCTTATGAATAACTAAATAATAAGAAAACAATAATATAATCACATTTTAATTTTTCTTTTATTTATTATTATTAAGCATTGATAGTATTATTTTTCTCATCTAATTACAAATCCAATAAAATATACATATGGATTATGTAATCAGTTATCATTAATTAAATCCCTTTTATTAATTCACAATTTTAATCATTGAATAGCATTTTGTGTTAGATACAATATTGTATCAATGAAAAATTATTTAAACATATTTTTGTTTTTTGACACATATGTTCACCGTAAAAAACTCTTACTTCATAAAATTTTGATTAATTTTTTGTTTCATTTACGTGGGGGATATTGGTACATAACATAGTGATAAAAATATTTCTAATATTATAATGTAATTAATTATATTATATTTTCCCTTTGTATTTGTCTGAAAACAGGACATTAAAATTTCACAACATTCATTATTATTGAATTTTAGTTAGTATAATTTTAATATAATTATTTTATTTGGAATAAATTAACTCTATAAATTCAATTTAGTCAATTTATTTATTTTTCTAGTGTTACTTCAAGATTTTTTTTTTGTAGAAATATTAATACACACATGAATATATATATATATATATATTAACTTAAGTATTGAATTAGTTATTCATAACGGTTTTTTAGAATGATTTAAAAAAATAAAAATTATCATTTCTCAGTATTTTAATATTTAAATGTTTTTTATCTAATGGGTGTTAAATCTTTGTAGTAAATTTTTTAACTCATATATTTTGAATTTATAAAACATTTTATTCCCTCATAAAAAAATTTTTCACACCATTTGTTATTAGGTCATTCTAACATGTGTTTTTTTTATATGTTTATAAATTTTTAAACTATTTTCACTTCCAAAATAGGAATTATATTTTTATTAGTATCAATGGACATTCTAGTCAAAAAGTTAATTATAGTAACCCACCAACATACAATAAGATAGAAAACAATTCCATTTAGAAACCCAATATGAAATTGTCTGTAATTCCCTCACCTCCATTACCAAGAGTTGGTGTATTATTTTTATACATTGGAATGATACAATGAAATCATGTATTGAAATAATGATCAGTTTAGAAACCTAGGAAATAGATTACATACATGAATGTTACATTACCTTATATAATGAAAACAAAAACAACATTTTGTTAATTAACCACATTCATATCCCTTAGACTATACATATAGGTCAGTCATAATACACTTCTTGGAAATCCAATGAAAAAAAACATAAGAAAGGGGTGATCTCAGATGCTCAATAAGGGTAACCAGTTTAGCGGATGATAACATAAACAATAGGAAAGGTAAATAATTGAAAACCCATGCCTTTACAAATAATAAACACAGACACTTTATGGATGAAATATGAGCTGAGTAAATAATTCCATATTAGGACATAGAAATGGGTATGCTACTAGTAAAATAACCACTTGGACCATCAATGTTATTTTCATAATGAGGGAATGTATAATGACAGAAATTCTGAAACATTTTTTAAGGCCTCCTCCAAGACGTCTAAAAATTATTAAGGCCATGGAAAAAACCATATATCAAATAAGTAAAGGCCTCAATAAATTCAACATCTAATTGTCTCATGATACCTACAGATGCCTCAAGGAGCTGTAGTGGGATTCACCAATCATTTACGAAGTCCAATACTTTTCTCATATGAAAATGATAAAACATTACATAAACATTTGTATTAAAACTAGTATATAAAATGTCAATACTTAATCCATAAACCATGAATGGTATAAAAATAACACATCCACATTCAATCATATCACAAAACCATCAATACAATATAGAGGTTTTGTTTCATAATAAATCAACTTCAAATAAGTTTTATATTCATCAATGGATGTTGTCATAGAGGAAAATGATTTGTAAAACTCTTGGAGAGAAATATCCCTTTTTCATGAAATCGTTTAGATATAATACTATTTAGAAAGGTAGACATATAATGATATTTTGGAATCAATGTGTCCCATACAACATAAATATGATTGAAAGGAATTAACATTTTAAAACATTCTTGTTCATATAAATAAATCCTTAAAAAAATTTTGATGACATGGACATTGATGCTAATAGTGTAGAAGAATAAATAATTAAAAAAATTATGATGACGTTTATAAGGCCCCAGCCTTAAACCTTACTAAATCTTGAGTTATTACGAGATTACACATTGAAGATCTTTTCGGGTTTAGAGTTTTAGAGAATAAGATCATAAAACTTGCATTACATTCCACATATAAACAAAGTGGTTACATAAAGATAGTATTCTTTATTCCCATCAATGGAAACACATTTAAAATAAAACATATATTATTTATTGACACTTCCTTGACACTATCATTATATCATGTACCTTTCTCTTGACCTGTGAAAAACATTTCAAAAAACTTGGGATGAGCATAAAAAGCTCAGTAAGGGATATAAAAATATGGAACGGAAACATGGTACATATATACATAAGAATGAAATCATACATTACCCATAAAACATATGCACTTTAACATACCTCATCAAATCATGAATAAATCATAGAAATCATAAGTCATAAAGGTAAGTTGAGGCATTCATAACATTCTTACGTAGGGAGTAACCCTCTTGGTTACGTTTGGAATACCCATCACAGTATATTCCCTAAATCCCTTCAGAGAAACCTTAACGTTTCACTCCTTCGCGTTACCCAATGCATTGGAGAGCTATATCGGGCTCACCCGCCCTTAGTTTATCTTGGAACCACCCATCTTCATAATAATGCCCAAGAACCTCAACATAACCGTATCACATAAAACATGCATAAAGGAAACATAACATTTCCACATTTCAATCACAAGATATCAATACAACATATTGATATAAAAACATTATGAAAACCATTTTCAATTCCAAAATAAAAGAAAATTAAAACATGGTATTTATTTTTCTTTAAAAAAGAAATTATGGCTTGTAGAGGAAACCGAAACTCAAATAACGGTCACGGTGGCGGTGAAGTCGTTATCGCCGGATACGTACGACAAAAACATTCCCTTTTGTCGTTTAGTAAAACTCTTCGTATAAAAAATATTACTTTTTAATAAACATAAATATCAAAAGGGGTTTATACACCGTATAAAACAAGGTTGTGTATAAAACAAAATATTCTTCAATGAAAGGAGATTGAGACGAAGTCCCATACCTCGGGTCTGACTTGACTCGATCGTTCTTTAATGTCCTAAATAATAAACTTGAGTTAACTTATACTTTCTTAAGAACCTTTTTCATGTTCATTATTCCTTTTATATCACTTATTACCATGTAATGAACACTATGTAATTATTTAAGTTAACAACGGTCGTTTTAACGATCATTGGTACTTGAGTAAAAAATAAGCCCTTTATAATTACATGTTGTTCATGTATCCATTATATACAGAATGGTATTAATGATGTAGATATCATATATTTCATATATATCCAGTACATTCATGCATTTATAATATTACATAATCATTTAGAGGTATGAAATGAAATGCACCGTTCATGGAGACGGTAAGCCGTACGTACGCATGAACGCTACTTTCATTTCTATTTCGTATTTTATATAATTGAATCATAATGATATAAAGGTATATTATAATTCCAGTATAATATCATATATAATATCATAGTTCCATCCTTTATACGTCCCACATATGGTATTTAACGAATCAAATCACTTTGAGGGGGAGGTAGTCCGCACTTCCTTAAATGAAGATATCGCGTTTACCCATAATGGAAACCATAAAGGTATGACCAAAAAGAAAAATACAGAAGCATAAGGAAAACATAAACATATTATATATCATATATAAATATAGTTACATCTTAATGGCCACCTTTTAAGGTGTTAAAAGAATGTTGAACAATCATCGTTTCGGGAGGCATAAATTCACTATCCACGGAAACATTATGTCCTTTAACCATTAGATGTAGGTGTGTGTAAGTGTAGATCGAATCATTCTTATAAAAACATCCTAGTTTATTGAGGATACTGGAGTTGTTACAAAAGAAATGAATAAAAAGAGTTTAGGGGGTTGGAGAAGCAAAATAATACAAAATGACTCAAAAGAAGACATTACCTTAAAATCGGGTAACTCCCTTTGGTTTGAGCTCAAAGGCTTCCTTGGGAAGACATATGCCCAAAGTGAGGCTTCATGGAGTAATATAGGGAAGTGGAGAGACAAAATGGGCAGGGGTTGGCCGAGCCAAAGGCTTTGGAAGTGTGGGTAAAGAGGTAGAGGTGGGGGCCTTTTATAAGAGGAGAGGAGGGGCACTCTTGGAATGTAAAGAAATATTACTTTATTTGAAAAGGAGTTTCGGATTTAAAAGGACACAAATTGATATAATTTTAGGATAAGGTGATAAGGGTCCGAAATCCATTCATCCAATTGGTTTTGGCCATGTGTTGGTTTTTGATTTTAAATTATCATTCCATTTTATTTAAATTGATAAATAATGAGTTCATTGCTGCATCATCATGATTCCATAAATAATGTAATATATTTAATGTCTAAAAATTATAAAAAAATACTATGATGTAGGAAATCTTTTTAGATTTCTAATTAATATTTATAGTCAAAACTCTGACTTGTATAACCCCATATTAAAATTGTTTTAGTAACATAACTCATGTTTGTGTCATTTTTACTTTAACATTAAATAAAAAGTTATTTATGTCATTTCCCATCCAAAGTGGCTCCATGGGGTCCCCAAGTTGACCCATGGATTTTCTTGGTTGGCCATTACACATCTAATGAGGGTAGGACATGTGTCAAGCTCATCTCATACTATTAAAACATTATTTTTACCTTAAACTACACTAATTACCACTAATCACAATTAAGAACTTAATTAGTTACTATTCACAAAAAATTATTTTAATCCCATTGAACCACATTTTACTTCTTAATGAAAACCATGTATGTCGGATTTTTGAAATTCAAAACATAATGATGGAAAAATTTCATTTAAACGGAAAAATCAGTTTTTATAAGTACCACTTAGTGGTTTCACTATTCATCAAAAATTGAAGTTTTTCAGACAATTACCAAAAATTCACCCTAAGCTATATTTGATATTCTGAATTCAAAAATGAAGTCTATTTTAAAAAATTCAAAACATATAAGTCACATTAATTAATTTAATTATTAATTCCCTTTGTCATGACAAATAGGGTGTTTTTATGAAACAATAAGTATCAAAAGATTGACACTAGTCTAAGTCCAATTTCAAAGTGAAATTGATTCCAATGACCACCATTGGATTAAATGGTTAAAATATATTCTAATTCCACTTCAAAACAAATTCAAAAGATAATCTAATCATATAAATAAATTAGATTAAAAATCTGTTTTGATGTAAAATGCAGTATTTTTCACTATTCATTAAAAAATGATCATTGTTAGAAAAATACAAAAAATTTATCCAATGTAAAATTCAATGTCCCAATCATAATGAATATGTTTATTTTGACAAATATAGATTATAAAATTGTCAAAAGATTGATTTAAAAAAGTTTTTCCATCAAAAGGTAGTAAAACAATCTTTTAAGAAAATTACTGTATTCCATGCTTAAGATTGTATTTATTTTCATTTTAAGCCTCTAAAACACAATCTAATTCATTAATAGACACAAATAAAAATATCTATTATTAATTACTTACTTGGGATGTTACATCCTTCCCCCCTTTTGAAAATTGCATCCCCGCAATTTATTTACTTATCGAATAAATGGGGGTACTTATCCCTCATTACATTTTCAGATTCCCATGTTGCCTCTTCCATCATGTGGTTTTTCCACAAAACCTTTACCTGCTTAATCACCTTATTTCGTAACAGTTTCTCCCTATGTTCAAGAATCTGGACCGGTTGTTCCTCATAAGATAGGTTCTCTTCCAGGTGAACTACCTCTGGACTCAAAACATGAGATGGATCTGGCATATACTTTCTCAACATCGAAATGTAAAAAACATTGTGTACCTGAGATAAACTTGGAGGTAAAGCCACTCGGTATTCAACTGATCCAACTCTCTCCATAATTTCATATGGTCCAATAATCCTTGGACTCAGCTTTCCTTTCTTACCAATTATCATCACACTTTTCCAAGGATAATCCTTGAGAAAAACATGATCACCCACCTCGAAAGATAGATCCTTCCTCCGGTTATCCGCATAACTCTTCTGCCTGCTCTGAGCTGTTCTCATGTGTTTCTGTATCTGCTGAAATTTTTCTGCCATCTCTTCTACCAATTCTGGTCCCATCAACTTCCTTTCACCCACTTCATCCCAGAAAGCTGGAGTTCGACACCGCTTCCCATATAATGTCAGAAATTGTGCCATCTGTATACTGGAATGAAAACTGTTATTATATGAAAATTCAACCAAAGAAAGATGTTGGTCCCAACATCCCTGATAATCCATCGAACAAGCTCGTAGTATATCTTCCAAGGTCTGAATTGTTCATTCTGACTTCCCATTTGATTGAGGATGAAAAGCTGTACTAAAATTTAATTCAGTACCCAACGACTTCTGAAGGCCTTTCCAAAAGTTAGAAGTCAACCTGGGAACACGATCAGATACAATGGAGAGAGGAACTCCATGTAACCTGACTATCTCTTTAATATACAAACGGGAAAGTTGATCTAGGGAAAAATTATCTCGTATAGCAAGGAAATGAGCAGATTTAGTCAAGCGATCAACAATAACCTAGATTTCATTATTACCTCGAGATGTCTTCGGTAATCCCACAACAAAGTCCATGGATATATTCTCCTATTTCCACTCTGGTACTGGTAAAGGCTGAAGCATCCCATTCGGTAACTGTCGCTCTACTTTAACCTGCTGACAAGTCAAACACTTCACAGTAAAATCAGCATTATCTCTTTTCATTCCATCCCATCAGTAATACTCCCGCAGATCTCTATACATCTTAGTACTGCCAGGATGAACTAAAAACGGAGAACTATGAGCTTCACATAACAACTCTCTCTTCAACTGTTAATCACAAGGAAAACACAATCTCTTCCCAAATCTCAAAACGAAATCATTATCAATGTTGAATTCGGGCAACTTACCTTTCTGAACCAGCTCTATCTTTTTCTGCAACTCACTGTCTTGCTTCTGTGCTTGCTTGATTCTATCTGATAGAGTTGATCTCACTGATACCTGAAACAAAACAGAAGAACTTCCTGCACCCACAACTTCTATGCCAATGTTCATCAAATCCTTAACCAAAGGATCATGTTCCAAATGCAACATTTCTAATGAAGCATTACTTTTTCGACTCAAAGCATCGGCCACTTTATTTGATTTTCCCGGATGGTAATGAATTGTACAATCATAATCCTTGATTAATTCTATCCATCTCCTTTGACTCATGTTCAATTATTTCTGAGTGAATATATACTTTAAGCTTTTGTGATCGGTATATATTTCACACTTTACTCTATACAAATTATGCCTCCAAATTTTTAAAGAAAAAACAACAGCAGCTAATTCCAAATCATGTGTATGGTAATTTACCTCATGAGTTTTCAACTATCGTGAAGCATAAGCAACTACCTGATCATTCTGCATTAGGAATCAACCAAGTCCTTTCAATGAAGCATCACTGTATATAACAAACTCACCATTCCTGGAAGGTAGTGCCAAAACTGGAGCATTCGCCAATCTTCTTTTAAATTCCTGAAAACAATCATCACATTCTTTTGTCCATATAAACTTAACACCGTTCCGAGTTAGCTTAGTCATTGGACTAGATAACCGTGAAAAATTTCTTACAAACCTTCGGTAATAGCCTGCCAAACCAAGGAAGCTATGAATCTTAGTTAAATTTGTGGGTCTTGGATAGTCTTCCACAGCTTTTGTTTTTGCAGGATCAACAGTTATCCCATCTTTAGAAACAATGTGACCAAGGAAAGAAATTTGTTGCAACCAAAACTCACACTTGCTGAATTTACCATACAATTTCTTTTCTTTTAAGGTTTTAAAGATAACCCCTAAATGTCTTTCATGCTCTTCTTTACTTTTAGAAAACACCAAAATATCATCAATAAAAACCACCACAAACTTATCCAAGAACTCATGGAAAATTATATTCATTATGTCCATGAATATAGCAGGTGCATTAGTTATCCCAAAAGGCATTACTACAAATTCATAATGACCATATCTTGTAGGGAACGTGGTCTTCGGAACATATTCTTCCTTTACCTTCAGCTGATGGTACCCCAATCTCAAGTCAATCTTTGAAAAATAATGAGCTCCCTGGAGCTGATGAAACAAATCATGGATATGAGGCAAAGGATATTTGTTCATAACAGTGATATTATTCAAGGCTCTATAATCAATGCAAATTCTCATTGAACCATATTTCTTTTTAACAAATAAAACAGGAGCACCCCATGGTGATGTTCTAGGTCGAATGAAACCTTTCTCTAATAAATCTTGCAACTGCTCCTTCAACTCTAAAAGTTCAATTTGAGACATTCGATAAGGGGGTTTTGAAATTGGCTTACCATCAGGAACTAAGTCAATAGTAAACTCAACTTCCTGGCCTGGTATTATTCCAGGCAACTCATTAGGAAAAACATCAGGATACTCATTTACCACTGGAACATCATTAATCTGAACAGTTCCTTTATTGTCAACGATGTGTCAAAGGTAACATTCATTTCCATCTTTTACAAGTTTCTCGGCCTCTTGATAAGTTATCAACAATAAGGGTTCATTTTTGTACACAAACTGAAAGTCTTTCTGGAATGAAACTTCATTAGCTCTACATTCAATCTTAGCATGGTAAATAGAGAGCCAATCCATACCCAGGATAACATCAAACTCTACTAGAGGTAGAAAAATAAGGTTTGCAAATAGGTTCTTTCCACAGATAAGGATAGGAAGATTCTTATAAATTCTTTTTGCCTCAACATTTCCCCGAGGTGTTTTTACCAAAATTTCAGGAGACATTTCTTGAGATGGTATTCCCATTTTACTAGAAAAGGTTTCAGAGATGAAAGAATGTGTAGACCCTAATTCAAACAACACACTGACATAATCTAAAAAAATAAACAAAGTACCTGATACAACTTCATTTGATGACCCGACATCTACTGAAGTAGTTGCAAAGGATTTCACCACCCCTTTCTGCTTGTAGTCTAATTGCTTCCCATCACTCAAGCTCTTTGTCGGACACTCGTTTGCATAGTTACCCATCTCATTGCACTTATAACATTTCACTAACTGTAAATCAAATTTGGTCTTACCTTCACCTTGATCTTTTTCAGTGCAATCACGGGCCTTATGTCCCATCTTTCCACATCGGTAGCACTTTTCAGAATTCAAAAGACATTCCCTAGCATGCCTTTTTCCACATTTATCACAAACTGGAAACTTAGTTTTCTTACCATCAGACTTTTTTGAAGAATTCTTACCTTTCTCCTGCCACCTCTGTCTCTTCTTCTGTTGGTTGTTATAGAACACTTGATCATCGGCAAACTCCATTTCCACATTCTCAGCACATCGAACAAGCTTTTCATAACTTTTAAACTCACAAGAAGCTAATGCCCTTCGATATTTTGGATTTAATCCTGAGTAAAAATGATTGATTTTACTATGAAGGTCTCAGATAAAATTTGGAGCATACCTTGCCAATCGAGTGAACCTTTCTTCATAGGTAGCCACTGAGTCTTCCTCTTGCCTCAATTACAAGAATTTATTTTCCATCCTAAGTCGAACAGCCTTAGGAAAATACTTCTCAAGAAACATACCTTTGAATTCATCCTAGTGAAGAGCATCAATCTCATCAGCGTCCCTGATATTTATAACCATAGACCACCACTGATCTACCTCACCCTCCAAACGGTAAATAGCAAAACTAACATTTTGATTGTCTGAACACCCCATGACATCGAAAATCTTCTCCAGTGCATTAATCCACCCTTCAGCTAACACATGGTCAGATGATACTCTGAATGATGGGGGATGTTGCCTCATGAAATGTTCCACCACTGACATGTTCCTCTGCAGTTGATCTGGCTGATCTCATGTATGGATACCACCGCAATTTATCACATGAGTCAACTGCGCCATTACTACAAAAAATTGTTCAGTTCCAATTCCGACCATCTCAGGATGCTGATTCGGAAGGTTATTTCCTTCTGTATGCCTTCCCATCACTGATTCCCTGTTTCCTCGGCGGAAAACCATTCTGAACAAACATGTCTTAGATGATGAAACATGGTAATCTTCAAATGCTATATCACTTCAATATGACCATAAAAAATATTTTTGGATAATCATTTAATATAATTATAACTCTTAAAGTTATCTAAACCGACCTTTGATACCAACTATAAGGACCCATCCTTAAACCTTAATAAATCTTGAGTTATTACAAGATTACACATTGAGGATATTTTTGGGTTTAGAGTTTTAGAGAATTAGATCATAAAACTTGCATTACATTCCACATATAAACAAAGTGGTTACATAAAGATAGTATTCTTCATTCCCATCAATGGAAACACATTTAAAATAAAACATGGTTTATTTCTTGACACTTCCTTGACACTATCATCATATCATGTACCTTTCCCTTGACCTGTGAAAAACATTTCAAAAAACTTGGGTTGAGCATAAAAAGCTCAGTAAGGGATATAAAAATATGGAATGGAAACATGGGTACATATATACATAAGAATGAAATCATACTTTACCGATAAAACATATGCACTTTAACATACCTCATCAAGTCATGAATAAATCATAGAAATCATAAGACATAAAGGTAACTTGAGGCATTCAGAACATTCTTACGTATGGAGTAACCCTCTTGGATACGTTTGGAATACCCATCACAGTATATTCCCTAAATCTTTTCGGAGGAACCATAAAGTTTAACTCCTTCGCGTTACCCAATGCATTGGAGAGCTATATCGGGCTCACCCGCCCTTAGTTTATCACGAAACCACCAGTCTTCATAATAATTCCCAAGAACCTCAACATAATTGTATCACATAAAACATGCATAAAGGAAACATAACATTTCCACCTTTCAATCACAAGATATCAATACAACACATTGATATAAAAACATTATGAAAACGATTTTCAATACCAAAATAAAAGAAAATTAAAACATGGTATTTATTTTTCTTTCAAAAAGAAGTAATGGCATGTAGAGGAAGCCGAAACTCAAATAACGGTCACGGCGACGGAGAAGTCGTTGTCACCGCATACGTACGACAAAAACATTCCCTTTTCTCGTTTACTAAAACGCTTCGTATAAAAAATATTCCTTTTGAATAAATGTAAAATTCAAAGGGGTTTATACACCGTATAAAAGAAGGTTGTGTATAAAACAAAATATGCCTCAATGAAAGGAGATTGAGACGAAGTCCCATACATCGGTTCCGACATGACTCGATCGTTCTTTAATGTCCTGAATAATAAACTTGAGTTAATTTCTACTTGCTTAAGAACCTTTTTCATGTTCATTCTTCCTTTTATATAACTTATTACCATTTCATGAACAATATGTAATTATTTAAGTTAATAACGGTCATTTTAACGATCATTGGTACTTGAGTAAAAAATAATCCCTTTAAAATTACATGTTGTTCATGTATCCATTATATCCAGAATGGTATTCATGATGTAGATATCATATATGTCATATATATCCAGTACATGCATGCATTTATAATATTACATAATCATTTAGATGTATGAAATGAAATGCACCGTTCATGGAGACGGTAAGCCGTACGTACGAATGAACGCTACTTTCATTTCTATTTCGTATTTTATAGAATGGAATCATAATGATATAAAGTTATATTATAATTCAAGTATAATATCATATATAATATCATATATAATATCATATTTCCATCTTTTATACGTCCCACATATGGTATTTAACGAATCAAATCACTTTGAGGAGGCGGTAGACCGCACTTCCTTAAATGAAGATATCGCGTTTACCCATAATGGAAACCATAAATTCATGACCAAAAAGAAAAATACATAAGCTTAAGGAAAACACAAAAATATTATATATCATATATAAATATATTGACATCTTAATGGCCACCTTTGAAGGTGTTAAAATAATGTTGAACAATCATCGTTTCAGGAGGCATAAGTTCACCATCCACGGAAACAGTATGTCCGTTAACCATTAGATGTAGGTGTGTGTAAGTGTAGCACGAATCCTTCTTATAACAACATTCTAGTATATTTAGGATACTGTAGTTTTTACAAAAGAAAATAATAAAAATATTTTAGGGGGTTGGAGAAGCAAAATAAAACAAAAGGACTCAAAAGAAGACATTACCTTAAAATCGGGTAACTCCCTTTGGTTTGAGCTCAATGGCTTCCTTGGGAAGACTTCTGCCCAAAGTGAGGCTTCAAGGAGTAAGATAGTGAAGTTGAGAGACAAAATGGGCAGGGGTTGGCCGAGCCAAAGGCTTTGGATGTGTGGGTAAGGAGGTAGAGGTGGGGGCCTTTTATAAGAGGAGTGGAGGGGCACTCTTGGAAAGTAAAGAAATATTACTTTATTTGAAAATGAGTTTTCGGATTTAAAAGGTCCCACATTGATATAATTCGAGGATATGGTGATAAGGGTTCGAAATCCATTCATCCAATTGGTTTTGGCCATGTGTAGGTTTTTGATTTTACATTATCTTTCCATTTTATTTAAATTGTTAAATAATGAGGTCATTGCTGCATCATCATGATTTCATAAATAATGTAATTTATTTAATGTCTAAAAATTATAAAAAAATACTATGATGTAGGAAATATTTTTAGCTTTCTAATTAATATTTATAGTAAAAAATATGACTTGTATAACCCCATATTAAAATTGTTTCAGTAACATAACTCATGTTTGTGTCATTTTTACTTTAACATTAAATAAAAAGTTATTTATGTCATTTCCCAACCAAAGAGGCTCCATGGGGTCCCCAAGTTGACCCATGGATTTTATTGGTTGGACGTTACACATCTAATGAGGGTAGGACATGTGTCAGGCTCATCTCATACTATTAAAACATTATTTTTACCTTAAACTACATTAATTACCACTAATCGCGATTAAGAACTTAATAAGTTACTATTCACCAAAAAATTATTTTAATCCCATTGAACCACATTTTACTTCTTAATGTCAACCATGTATTTCGGATTTTTGAAATTCAAAACACAATGATGGCAAAATTTCATTTAAATGGAAAAATCAGTTTTTATAAGTACAACTTAGTGGTTTCACTATTCATCAAAAATTGAAGTTTTTCAGAAAATTACCAAAAATTCACCCTAAGCTATATTTGATATTCTGAATTCAAAAATGAAGTCTATTTTACAAAATTAAATACATATAAGTCACATTAATTAATTTAATAATTAATTCCCACTGTCATCACAAATAGCGTGTTTTTATGAAACAATAAGTATCAAAAGATTGACACCAGTTTAAGTCCAATTTCAAAGTGAAATTGATTCCAATGACCACCATTTGTTAAATGGTAAAAATATATTCTAATTCCACTTCAAAACAAATTCAAAAGATAATCTAATCATATAAATAAATTATATTAAAAAGTAGTTTTGATGTAAAATGCAGTATTTTTCACTATTCATTAAAAAATGAACATTGTCAGAAAAATACCAAAAATTTATCCAATGTAAAATTAAATGTCCCAATCATAATTAATATGTTTATTTTGACAAATATAGATTATAAAATTTTCAAAATATTGATTTTAAAAAGGGGTTTCCATCAAAAGGCAGTAAAACAATCTTTTAAGAATATTAGTGTATTCCCTGCTTAAGATTGTATTTATTTTCATTTTAAGCCTCTAAAACACTATCTAATTCATTAATAGACACAGATAAAAAAATTTATTATTAATTACTTACTTGGGATGTTACAATGTTTTTATAAAATATTCCCATAAAAATAATCCATTTGGAAAATATTTTATGAAACATGGACATGGATAATAATTATGTTGTAGTGAAAACTTACCCATAAACAGTCTCAAATAATAATGAGATTGAGGAATTTACCCTTACCTTGCATTTTCGGTTGGTCATGTGTACATTTGAACATCTGTATAGTGGCCATATTACATTATTTAATTATATGAGAACTCAATTTAATTTTATTATATCATACATGATTCATTTATTACTTTATACTACCTATTTGATAATTAATTCCATGTTAAATTAAAATATGGGTAATAATCACTTTCTTTATCAAATATGATTTAAGTTGTTATTCTTGATCGTATCATTTAGATAATGATTTAAATATGTTGAAAATATAAATCATGATTTATATAAAAAATATATTTTAATTATAAATATTTATAATTATAGTTATATGAAATTGAAGGAATAGTTTATGGAGACAGTAGGCTTGTTCGTTCGCATAAACGTTGTTTCCATTTTCATATCATATTGAAAAGAAGTAAGTTAATAAGATATATGTAAGTACATACATAAATACATATATCTTTAGTAGCATTATTATTTCATATCTAATATACTTATTAATAATATATATTTTTATAATCATCATTGAATTGTGAACATTGTAATGAATCTCATCGTGTCGTGGAGACGATAATCCGTACATATGCACGGGTGACAATATTAATATTTTGATGGTGAAAACATATATAATTTGATGGTATATCATATATAAAGCATAAATAAAATGTAATATTTATTATTTATAGAAGTTATTATCATTATTATACCCATCCAAATAATGATGTCTTTGAATAACAAACTACACCACGACGTGGAGACGGTAATCCTTACGTACACACGTTTGGTGACTATGTCATTTATAGGAAGGATAGAATAATAAATATGGTTTAACCATATTTATAATAACATCACTATATGTAGTAGGAAATGAAGTTATTATTTTGGTATGGAAACTACAAAGACAAAGGAAGTGGAAGAAGAAAGGAACTTTAAAGTGGGTGGTGAAATTATTAACTCTTCTTCGGGTGTTTCCTTTTTGGTTGATCAAAAGGGCTCCGTAGGATAGATTTATGATAAAATTAATTCCACCAGGTAAATGTGAGCGAAGTTGGGTTGATATTTGGGATGGTTTTGTCCAAACCAAATGGATTTTCATGTGTGATTTTGAGAGAAGGGGAAGTGCCCTTTTATATGAGGGTTGAGGGTCACTTTAGGAAAAGATTAAAATATTAATTTATTATACAATAATATTCTGTTTATAATGTTGACAAATGAATTTATTTGGATCCTTAGGTGGTTATGGGTCGAAATAATTTCAACAAATACATTTTAGAAAAAATTAGGTTACCATTTTAACCTTATCGTTTTGATTTAACTCTTAGTTAATCAGTTTATCTTTTTGCGTGTCTTCTTGTATTCTTACACTATTTGGTTAATAAACATGCACTAAAAATACAAGATAACCTCATGTGGTTCATTAATGAAATATATCATATTATTTAACAACTATTTTATGTCAATTTGGACACTATTTTATATTTTTTTTTGAAATTCATAATAACCTTATCACTTTTAAAAGAATTTATTTAATCAATTCTAACATGTCATATTAACCTTGAAAATTATTTTCAATCATTAGATGTTTTAATTTACATTATTTTGGATATTTATAATATCATTTATTTTATTATTTCATTAATAATGTAATTATTTCATCATAATTGATTCATTAATAAATGAAATTATTTTATGTATAAAAATTATAAATAAAATACTATTATGTAATAAATATTTTTATCTTTCAAACAAATATTTATAGTAGAATTTATATAGTGTGTAACGTTTTATAAAAATTGGTATAGTTGTTAAACAATGAATTTAACTCTTTTTACACTTCTTAAAATAAAATAATAATAAATTACATTATCTAATCCAAGTAGACCAAATTGGGTCATATTTTATTTCTAAGGTTGTTTTTCATAAAATTAAACTTCTCAAATAGAATTAAAACATGTTTTTGTATACTTATGATATCATTGTTACCTTTAAATACACAATTTACTTTTAACTGTGGTAAATAAATGTCAAAAGTTTTTATTCACCAAAAATTATTTTCATCTTCTTGAACAAAATTTTAATTACTAATATCTTCCATGTCTCTTGGAGTTTATAAATTCATCTTAGAGAAGCGGTAAATTTATGTTTTATAAAAATTTTTAAATTCTCCTAGAAGGTGGGTAAAAGATGTTAAAATGTTCAATAAAATTTTATACATATAAATTTATTATAAAATGACTCCAATGAATTAAATTGAACTTATATATGTATTATATATATATACATATGTTTTTTTAATAAAATATATAATTATTTAAATAAAAATTGGGATTTAAATATTAAAGCATGATTTTCACTATTCATAAATAAACTGAACGTTTTCAAAGAAAAATACCAAAACATCCGCCAAATATAATTTAGATATTTCGAATTCAAAATTGAATTCTAATTTACTAAATTAAAATCATAGAATTTACATTTATTAATTTAATATTAATTCTCATTTTCCAAACCTAAAAGATGGGTTTTAAAAATTTAAAACTATCAAAAGAGTAACATGTGTTTATGCCAAATTTAAATGTTAAATTAAATATAATGACATAAATTGTATTAAATGATAAAAATAAAAGAAAAGTATACTTAATAACCTTTCAAATTCATAATTTAACACTACAAATTATTTCGTCTAAAAATGGGTTTTTCAAATAAAACAATGTATTTTATATTATTCGTCAAAATATGAATGTAATCAGAAAAGTACCAAATAATTATCCAAAATAAATTTTTATGTCCAACTTCTAATGAATAATTTAATTTAATATATGAAAGTTTTAAATATTTGTTATAAAAAGGGTTCACCAATAAAAGGTGGTAAAATTTCATTTTTTGATAAATATTTCTTTTGTCTGAAAAAATGATTTTTTTCTTATATTATGTCTATGAAACACATAATACATATGTAGAAATTATATAGACTGTATTAAGTTCAAAATGATGTTATTACTATTTATAACTGCTTTTTGAAAGGCAGCTTTGATAGGTTGTGGTCCCCTTGAACTCGGTGTTGCATGTAGCACAAGCTAATGAATAACATAAATGATATAATGTACTATGAAATCTGGGCGTGTTACATTCTACCCACCTTTAGTAAATTGTTTTCTCAAAATTTAAAATTTTTCTTCGAAGATAAAGGGTTAAAAATAGAAAAATACAATTGTGGAAAACACACATCAGAAATTTGGTAAACAAAATTTAGTCTTAATAAAAGGGAAAGTGAATGAAGAAGTTACCACAAAATAATGATCTCGATTAAGAGAATAGTGGTTGCAATTAGAGACACATAATTTCAGGAAAATTGTAAATATTAGTTGGGAGTGAGTGAGGTCATCAATCACAAACAAGTGTTAAATTTAGGGCCTCAAATCCATCAATCTATGATGACTTCAAATATCGTTAGTTCAACATATGGTATTAGGATAAAAATTATGGATTTAAGATCCCTTACCTTAAGATTTTGTTTTAATGTATTCATAGAATAATATGAAAAAATATTCTTTAAATGTATAGTTTCATCCTTCAAAGAATTCCTACCACAAAATCATCATTCACACCTAAAGATATCAAAATTCAAAAACAATTCAGGATTTATCTTAATCGTATAGGGTTGAAAATAATGAATTTGAAATTCCTATGTCAGACTTTTTAGAAAAACTACATTGTACAAACCTGGACATCATGTATGCCAGTGGTAGGTGATCCACCATTATCTCCCTTCGGTTGCAGGTTCAAGTCCTGCAGCCTTTCTAGATGTGACCAATTGTCGCCCGACCTCTGGTTTTTCCATTTTATAATAATCCAAAAATAATCTCAAGAAATTTTTTAACCTTAACAATAGTATCCAATGTCAACATTAATCGATTCCAACAATTAGATTAATCAAAAATACCGCTATCCAGACTCACAATCCAAAATATATAAGGAAGGTAAAAACAATGAAATCCTGTATTCCATGTAATAACAAGTGAATACCTTCATCATTTATTCTTTTAAAACACTA
Source organism: Viscum album (assembly GCA_963277665.1). Classification (NCBI taxonomy): domain Eukaryota; kingdom Viridiplantae; phylum Streptophyta; class Magnoliopsida; order Santalales; family Viscaceae; genus Viscum; species Viscum album. The sequence continues at coordinate 9,947,744 of OY728147.1, forward strand.
TAACACCCTGAAAAATATTATATACTTATTGATTAAATTCATCCTCCCTTATTCATTATAGAATACTAGGTATAATCTTTTTATCAAAAAGTGTTGTAAACTCCAACAATTATGGAATATACAAATCATTAATCAGTTTCAAGGTAGTCAATAATATCCAATAATATTTATCCAAATCAATCATATATTATTCAAAAATCACTACCTCTATATGAGAACAATGTTATAGTTTATCTTTCTCACAACCTAATATTTTCCAAAAAAAATTAACCTGCTTTTGAGTCACTTATCTTGGTTCCACACATTCTCAAGACATTAATGAAATAGTACTGTAGTAAAATCCTTTTATACTCTATAATTACAATAACATTTACATCATTAATAAAACATTCAAATGAAACAATACTTTAATAAAAACATAGTAAATATTATCCTTCCCCTTCATCTTTTGTATTAACATAACTTGATTATTATCCAATAGAAGCATTGGGGGTATACTCTGATGATTTTGACATTGCTTCACGTAGTCCCCCCACTCCTTGACGATGAATCACTGTACATTTAAAACATTTTTTATCCTTGAAAACACAGACATGGTGTCCTTTTTTTCACAATTATACCAAACGCTCATTCCCTTAAAAAATTTACTAAGGAAATTCATTCCACAGTTATCACATATAGGAAAATCCTTCTTTCCCCTCTTCCCCTTATCCATCTTTCTCTATAGAATTTTTTTCTTCCCTTGGTTCCCTTCTATACCATAAGACATAGAGAATTTTTAAAATATATTATTGACACATGATACTACTTCTTCACATGATGAGAAATTGTGGGAGACTATTTTCATTATAAATGATGGTTTAAGAATATGAAATATATGATCCTTATTACCATTTAGGTCTTGCATATTGCTGGAGATCTGATTTAATCTACTAAGCACAATTTCTAAATGATGACACACACTCGGTTAGATCATATCATACAACATAATCCCCAAACATGAAAAATTCTCAACATTATTTGAATATATTGAAACGTATATTCTCATAGTCATAAAAATATTTCATTATATCAAATATTTAATCATATTTACATCATAATAATTTGTAAAAAATAGTAAATTATTCTAATCATATCCCCCAGGAGTGTCGTAACCAAGAGTGTAGTAAGGCCCATTTTCATGTGCCAGGATACCCATGGTCAAGCCCAAAACTCCTTGTCAGAGTATTCACTCCTAGGTATATCTATCCCAGAGCCGCCTCTACCAGATCGTATCCAGTGAGAGACATATTTCATGGAAAACCCACATAATATCTACATTACAATATTCTTCTATAATAATCCTCAATGTCTATCATAGGTCAACATTTCTTAATCAGATTTTATATAAATCATGTTTAGAATGGTATTGCTATACTTCCTATGATACCAACTTTAACACCCCAACCCCGGTTATCCATTGTCAAAAAATTATTTTAATACATTGGAATGATATAAGGAAATAATGCCTTGAAATATCGATCAGTTTAGCAGTCTTGGAAATAGACTATATAAATGAATGTTATATTATATTATAAAATAAAAAATAACAACAACATTGTCTCTATTGACCACATTCATATCCCTTAGATTATCCTGGCAGGTCAGTCATAATACACATCATGGAAGTCCTGGGAAAATAAAACATAAGAAACGGGTCGGCTCAGATGCTCATTAAAGGTAAAAAATTTAGCGTAAGATAAAATAAACAATAGGCATGGTGAATAATTAAAAACACATGCCTTTACAAATAATAAACAAGAACACATAATGGAATAAATATGAGATGAGTAAATAAAGCCATAAAAAACATAGTCATTTGTATTCTATTTTTCAAATTACCACATGGAACATAAATATTATTTTCATAATGAGGGAATGTGTAATGCTAGAAATTCAAAAACAAATTTTCAAGGCCTCAACCAGGACGTCAAAAAATGATTATGGACTTGGCCAAAACCAAATATCAAATAGGGAAAGGCCTCAACCAATTCCACATCGTATTGTCTCGTGATACCTATCGATGCATCAAAGAGCTATATGGGGCTTCACCTATCACTTTTTATGTCCAATATATTATTTATATGAAAAGGATGAAACATAACATAAACATTTGTATTAGAACTAGCATACTAATTGTCTAAACTTTATTCATAAACCACGAATGGTATAAAAATAACACATCCATAGTTAAAGATATCAAAAAATCTAAAATACAATATAGAAGATTAGTTTCATAATAAATCAGCATCAAACAAATTTAAAATCCAACAATGAATATTGAAATAGATTAAAATTATTTGTAATACACTTTGATAGTAATATCAATTTTGTATAAAAACATTACAAAGTCACACAACTAAGAAAGGAAGACATTTAAAGACATTTTTTAATCAGAGTGTTCCTTACAACATATAATCTTTTTCATGTAATTAAAATTTTAAAACATTCATGTTCCAATAAATAAATCCTTAAAACCATTTTGAACACATGGACAATAATGAGAATGGTTTTAAAGAATTAATCATCAAAAGATTTTAAACTATGTTGTAACAAAATATTTCCTTAAAAATAATCTCTTTTAAAACTCTTTTATGAAACATGTAAAGATATAATAAATATTTTCACGTAAAAACAAACTCATAAACAGTCTTATAATAATGTGATTGAGGAATTAACCCTTACCTTGCATTTTCATTTGGTTGAGGGTATATTTAACCTCTTCTATAATGACCATAATATGTTATTAAATTATACCATATCAATATTCATATTTATTATATCATACATGATTCATTTATCACTTTATACTATCCATATAATAATTATTATCATGTTGAATTAACATTTTTGGTAATAATCGCTTTCTTTATAATACATGTTTTAACTTGTAATTATTTATCATATCATTTAGATAATGATTTAAATACTTCCAATATATAAAAATTGAATTATATATCAAATGTATTTAGAAATGAAATATTTATAATAGTTAGATATATGAAATGGAAGGTGCCGTTTATGGAGACGGTAGGTCGTACGTATGCATAAATGCTCTTTCAATTTTCATATCGTATTGAACGAAAGTAAGTGTATAAAAACTATGTAAGTAAATACATACATATATATATCACCAGTATCATTATTATGTAATATATTACATACTTATTATTAATATATATATTTTAAATCATCGTTTAATGGTGAACGTGAGAATAAATCTCATTGCGTTGTGAAGACTGTAATCTGTATGTATGCACGAGCAAAAATATCATTATACTGATGGAGAAATCATATGTACTTGGATGGTATATCATATATACATAATCATTAAACTATTTTATTTATAATTTAATCAATTATAATCATTATTATACCCATCCAAATAATTATGTTTTTGTATAACGAACTACACCACTATGTGAAGATAGTAAGCCGTACTTATGCACATATTGTGACTATTTCATTCATAGGATAAATAGAATAAAGAATATAGTTGTACCATATTTAAAATAATGTCACAGTGTGATGGAATTACTGGAGTTATTATTTTGGTATGGAAACATCAAAAAAAGTGGAAGTGGAAGAACAAAAGGACATGAATGAGGGTGGTGAAATTATTACCTCTTCTTCGGGGTTTTCCTTTTGAGTTGATCAAAATGGCTTCATAGGTTGACATTATGATCAAGTTAAAGACTCTAAGATGTTTTAAGGGATGTTGGGAGAATATTTGTAAAGGTTTGGGCTGAGCCAAATGGCATTGGAGGTGTGATTTTGAGATAAAAGAATGCTCTCTTTTATGAGAGGGGTGAGTGTCACCTTAGGAAAAGATTAAAATATTAATTTATTATTCAATCATATTCAGGTTTATACTGGCACCAAATAAATTTACTGAGAGGCTTAGGTTGTAATGGGTATAAATCCATTAAACCAATAAGTTTTATACAAGTTTAAGTTAACATTTTAACCTTATCTGTAACGACCCATCCTCAGGGTCTGTGTCGTGATTACCCCAAGAATTCCTTCCATAGGACAGGGGATGGAGACTAGCACCAAAGGCGTAATTCCCTAAGATGGGAATGAAATGACTATTTAAAAGAAAACAAACACAGTAGAGTACGCAAATGGATGTAAAATAGAAAGTATAAACGGTATACAGGAGAAGTGCTGAAAAGTAAAAGGGGCTGGAAATACAAGCCCAATAGTAAAGTACAACTGGAATGGGACAAATAGCTAAAAGTAAACAACAGCTCTTGGATCATCCTCTGGGGTTCCAACCAGAAGGGTATGTATATATGGCCACCTCAACAGTCACGTCCGTCAATCTCCTCTGTGTGCCGACTCGTCGAAAGGTCCTCCTCCGGGTACCATCCAGTCGTGGTGCTCCAGCCTATGTCAGCAATGTCCGTTGTCTGCGTCCAACACAATGAGGAGCAGACATAACCCGTGCTGGGGTGATTATAATGATACTCAGTACGGACCCTGAGACCCGCAAGGTCTCACAATATCATATAAGTATAATCAAATAAGAAATATACAACAAAGAAGTATCATCCATCCCTACATAGGTATATTCCCCTACATATACCTAAGTTACCAATCTTAGTTCGGCTCCAACACTCAAACCAAAGCACAAACCAATTACACAAATGAAGTAAAGTCAATCACCACATTAATAATAATTGAATGACATGACTCAACACACACATGTATGCCACAATAGAAGAGAGATATAGATGATCAGATGTAGCCACTAGATCATCTAAGTTGTTGGACCCACACATGATACAGGACCGGCTAAGGTGTCAGACCCACATAGGATACAAGCATGTTATCTCGTCTAAGCTGTAGGACCGACACAGGATACAGGACCAGCTATCTAATCTATGATTTCAGACCCACACAAGATACTTGACTAGCTATCCTGTCGAACCCACACAGGATACCGGAACAGAAGTCAGAACTATCGAACCCACACATTATTTTGGTATAGTAGTGGTCATCGTTGAGCCCCCGGAGGATTCAATTACAGTAGGTGTCACAGTCGCAACCATTTATAGGGTTCCTGCACACGGCACACTTGATTATGGGAGGGTCCACTCATCTAGATAAGGGTGGTAGATACATCAACTATTATGAAGTACTGAGTTAATGTATCCTGAAGATCTGTCTCACCAAAAGGAACCCAACGCGATAGATGATGCGTCAATCGGACGCCCGATATGAGAGTTATAGGCTTTTCCGTTCCAGGGGCCCGGTTGGATTTACGCTCTAACCAAACCCGGCCATTTTACATAGTCATCCAAAAGTCATTTAGAGTACCTCAAAAGGACTGCCTCATCGCATGTGTCACAGTGTCGCAGACGACGCGTCGTTAAGAAGCACGATTTTGAAGATATTCACACTTATGAGAAGATGGGCCTGGCCCCTCAAGCATAGTGGGATGGCGGGTTTGTTTACCCAGTTTGGAGGGTCCGACCCAGCTGGGGGTCAGCCTGGCCCAATTTGGAGTGTCCGACCCGGCAGGGGGGTCGGCCTGGCCTGGTGGGGCGCGGCCCACCTGCAGACCTAGCCCGAGGAGTGGGCCTGTCCGGTTCACCCGGCGGTGCCGAGCGGCGCCACCTCTACCTGCCCGGCCGGTCGAAGCCGACTGTTTCTATTCGGAACATGTGGCCTGCACAGCAGGCCATAGTTCTCTCCATGTAGTGCCAAGAGGCATCATGATTTTAACAGCCCGACCGGCAGGGGGCTGGCGGGTTCGCCTACTGAGCGGCCCGCGGTTACGGGTCGCGGTCTTCTCCGTAGTGCGGTGCCAAGAAATTTCAGGGTCCTACAGCCCGACCGACAGGTTGCCAGCCAGTTCGGTTCGACCAAGCGTCCCATGGATGTGGGTTGCAGTTTCCTTCGTGTGTCAGGCACGACGGCGCCAGTCCTCCACTACCGCGGCTCAGCCTTGTTGCGACCTTTGGTTGCTGCCACCATCTATCACCGCTGCCTCATGGTCGTGACCTTCTTCCTCCAGCATGGTGAAATGGAACCACACCCATCCGGCTCCACATCTATTGTTAACCCAATCATGAATCAACGAAAAGTCGTTGGGCTGTGTTTGTTCATCCTGTGCCCTCCGTGTTAGGCGATAACAAAAGGAAAAAGATGAACCAAAGCATTCATCAAGAATGAGGGTATAATTTTATTCATTTAAAATTATACAAAACCCCCTACCTCATAACTTGTCGTTGAATTTTATCGAGTCGCAAAATGACGGGCGTCGCGGAAGACAGACATCATTCCATCAACATAGGGGGATAATGTCGTTGTCGTTGGAAGTGTTCTTTGGGGGTGGCATATTCTCTCCTGATGTGGTGGCAGAGGAAGGAAGATGGGCATTCCTCGTGGGCATTGCCTCACTTTCTTGCCCCAGTTGATGAAGTGGAGGAGATGTTCTTCACGTTCTTCCGGGGAAGAAGGCTCTTCCTCTTCTCTTTAGCTCTCCACACAGTTAAGACAAAATAATTGAGATTGTTCTCTATTATTTTTATGGCATAACAACTCATGAGTTGTCTAATAAAATGTGTCAACACATTAGACTATATGTGGAGGGATAGATTAAATAATATTTGAATTAAAATGTAATTAATTATTTTCATTAATGGTGGGGTGTTGGCAAGAATTAAACCATGGAATTCATAATGTTTAATGGGGTTCAAGGGAGTTTAAAGGGGAGGTGAAGAGTTTGAACTCGTGTGGGCCCCACCAAATAATATAATTTCTTAGGATGTTACGTGGGGGGTGGGTCCCACCTTCAACTTCCCTTTAGATATAATATCCACCAACTAAATAAAATTGTGTAACACATAAATTTTTATTTATTTATTTAGAATCCCCAAAATTATCTTCCTCTCTCGACCAAACACAACTGCAGTAGAGGTCACCTTAAGCGAATACCAGCGCTGAAAGTTCATCGGTGTCCTCAGATTTCAATTCTGAGCATCTGTTCAAAAGATAGAAAAACCCACACGTATGTTTACTGAACATAACCAAACAAAACCTCAGAAATTTATTTTAGGCACACCAGTCCTCAGAATCAGGTGACCTCAGAAACTGCGCACTCGTAAAATTCCAAAGAATTTAAGAAAAAAATTCCTTGAAATTTCCGAGTCTTTACATTACCCCCACCTCTGGGATTTATGTCCCCATTAATATATAACACACACTAGGTAAACATATGGGTGTACTGAGCATGCATATGAGCCTCCCTCCCCCATGTGCTATCCTTGGAGGTTCTCGTGCTGCCAGTGAACGCACACTATAGGAATAGACTATCCATGCATGACCCGCTCTTGTAGATCCTCAATCTCTACTATATCCTCTGTGAAAGTCGCCCAGTCATCGATATCCAGCTCCCCATAGTCGATGATGTGGGATGGGTCGTGCATGCATCTCCTTAGCTAAGATACATGGAAGATGTCATGTAGCTAGTGCAACTGAGTTGGAAGGGCCAAGTGGTAAGCTACCTCGACTACTCTGATGAGGAACTGGAATGACCTGATAAATCTCAGAGATAACATTCCACCTCATCTATATATCCATAGACCTCATCGAGGTGATACCCGTAGGAAGATGTGGTCGGCATCATCGAACTCCATTGGTCTCTATCTCCTATCAATATAGGACTTCTTTCTGCTCTGTGCAGTCTTCATCCGCTCCTGGATGATCTGCACCTTCTCTGTTGTAGCCTACACTATCTATGGTCCTACAAGTGATGACTCCCCAGGATTAGTCCAGCACAGAGGTGATCTGCAAGGTCGACCGTACAATGCCTCAAAAGGGTCCATCCCGATGGTGGAGTGTTAGCTATTGTTGTACCCAAACACCATCAAGGGTAAGTGATCCTCCTATTTTCGACCCAAGTCAAGGACACAAGAAAAGGGCATGTTCTTGAGAGTCCAAATGGTTGGCTCAGTTTGACCATCCGTCCAACGATGGAAGGAGGTTCCCAAGAAATGATCCATCCCAAAATCCTCCTACAACCCCTCCCATAGATGAGAAGTAAAACGATAATCCCGATAGTAGACGATCGCCGATGGTACATCATGAAACTGAATGATCCCATGTACATAGCGGAGTTCCAAGATCTCCACTGTTCCCTACTCTCTGATCGGTAGGAAGTGGGATGACTTGGTGATTCATTCGACAATCACCCAAATACAGTGGTGTCCAATGGATGTACGTGGTAACCCCATCACAAAATCCATGGATATCCTGTCCCACTTCCACACTAGGACCACTAAGTGCTGAACCATGCCCGCTAGAACTTGGTGATACTCCTTCACTTGCTGACATGCGAGGCATCGCTAGACAAACTCTTCTACCACCTTCTTCATACCCAGCAACCAATACTGTTGTTTGAGGTCTTGATACATATTCACCACTCATATATGTACCGCTAGAGGGGAAGTGTGGAACTCCATCAAAAACTCATCCTATAGTGCAACTGGTACCATGGTATGTACTCTGAATAGAATGATGTTCTACCAACCTTCATAAAATCCATGAGTTGCCTTCCCTGTGGATATCTGAGCAAGTTGCATCCCAGAGTCAATATCCCCACATTGTGCCTCTCTAACTCGCTGAGGAAGTGGAGGAGTGAATGTGAGAGACTGATGAAAGGCTTCTCCATCTCTATCCACAAAGGATATCTGCAACATGGCCAGATCATCTGTCACCACTCCTAGAAGTTGAATGCCCAATTTCTTGCTGAGAGAATCTGCTAGAACGTTCCCCTTCTTAGGAGTATATACTATCTCTAATTCATAGTCCAAGAGAAAATCAATCCATCGTTGTTGTCTCAGGTTTAGGTCCTTCGGCGAGAAGATATACCTGAGACTATTGTTGTCAGAGTAGCCTGTAAAATGTTCACCCATTAGATAGTGCCACCACATCTTCAAGGAAAAGACCACTACTGGAAACTGCATGTCATGGGTAGTGTAGTTCTGCTCATGCTGTCTCAACATCCATGAACCATACTTCATCATTTCTCGCTCCTTTATCAGGACACACTCGAGTCTGGTCCCTGATGCATCTTTGTATACTACATACCCTAAGCACTCCTCCGGTAGCTTCAAGATTGGATCACTATTCATCCTCTGCCTCAGCTCCTGGAAGCTCTGCTGACATATATCCGACCACATGAAAGGACCCCCCTTCTTTGTCAATGATAAAAGTGGTGATGCAACTCTGGAGAAGTCTATCACAAATCTCTGATAGTACCCAGCAAGTCCCAGGAAACTACGCACCTCTATCACACTCCTAGAAGGCTCCCAAGAAAGAACTGCCTCAATTTTCACTTGATCCACTACAAATCCAGCCTCTAGGATGATGTTTCCCTTGAATTGAGCCTCTCGAATCCAAAACAGGCACTTCGAGAGCTTACCATAAAGCTGGTGGTCACAGAGTGTATCTAGTACTACCCGCAAATGGTAGGCATGATCCTCCTTAGTAGTCTTGTAAATCAGTAGGTCGTCAATGAAGTCTAAGGCAATATGATTGATGTAAGGCTGGAAGATCCTTTTCATGAGACTCATGAACACTGTTGGTGCGTTGGTTACGTCCAAGGGCATAACCAAGAACTCGTAGTGGCCATACCGACACCTGTTGGTCGTCTTCTACACATCCTTGTCTCTAACTCTAAACTGGTGATTTCCTGACCTGAGGTCAATCATCGAGAACCATTGTTCTCCCTTGAGCTTATCAGAGAGGTCGTCAATCCTCGGGAGTGGGTACATGTTCTTCACGGTCACCTGATTTAGGAAACCGTAGTTGACACACAGTCGCAAACTCCCATCCGCCTTCTTGGTGAATAAAATCGGAGTTTCCCATGGTACAACACTGGGTCGTATGAATACCTTCCCATGCACGTCTTCTAGATGTACCTGTAGCTCACGATGCTCGACAGGATCCATCTGATATCTTGGAGTAGATATCGGTGTTGTCTTGTGGTACGTGTCAATGTAGAAATCTACCTCTCTACAAAAAGGTAGTCCTGGAATGTCATTAAAGAAAACATCTATGTACTGATCCACCAAAACAAGGAAATTTTGACTTTTCACATCAAACACTCCGAGGATGAGACTATCCAACTGCTGTGTGATCAGTTACCCCCTCCTCTACATAAGTCCATCCTCTGCTGCTAAGGTTCCCTTCTCACCAGTGACGGTGAACCTATTCCCATCCATGCAGATACACAACACATTTCTCCTAATACAGTAGATCTGAGCATGAACTATGTATAACTAGTCCATACACAAGATGAAGTTGTAAGGCCTTGACACCGCTACAAGAAGATCCCAGAAAAAGATCTCGCCTCTTAGAGTAAGTTCACATTGCCAAAACTAGTTTGTAATTGTTGAGTCTGCTCCCGTAGAAGTCTCTAGACATAACGATCGATCCAAAGACTCTGTCGGAATCTTTGAGCTCTGAGCAAGGGCAGCAACAATTAAACAATGACTCAAACCTGTGTCAATAAGTACTGCATCAAGGGTGGAGTAGAGACAGATAGTACCTTGAATCATCTCAGGTGAACCGTGGTCATAGGCCTCAACTACATGGAGCTGATCCCACCTCTATCTTCCAGCTCCCTGTGGTCGGGGTGGACATCTGGGTGGTGGTGGTGGTAAAGCCTTGAAACATCGTCCACCACCTGCTACTTGGCCAGCTCCTCTGCCCCATCCGCCTGCTCCCGGTGGACCACCACGGTTTAACCTTTACCTCTGCCTGAGAGGTCTCTCTACTGTCATCCTCCAGGGTTCCGACCTAAAGGGAATATATAGATTTCCACCTCAGCACTCACGACCGTCAGTATTCTCTGTGTTCTGAATCGTCGCAAGGTCCACCTCTGGGTACCGTCCAATCGTGGCACTCTCGGCCCCCATCAGCACAGTCCGTCGTCTTCATCCAACACAACGAGGTGTGGGCATAGCCCATGTAGGGGTGAGTATAAAGATACTAATTTGGGACCCCAAGACTCACATGGTATCACAATATATACTAAATATAAAAAAAAGAAAAAATATACAATCCTGAAGTATCAACCAACCCTACTTAGGTATATGCCCAAACATATACCTAAGTTACCAATCTCATTCGGGCTCTAACTCTCGTGCCCAAGCACAAACCAATTCCAAAATGTAATAAAATTCAATCACCACATTGATAATGGTTGAAATACCTGACTCGGCTTAGGGAGGTATGCCACAATAGTTGAGAGATATATATGATCAGATGTGGCCACTAGATCATCTAAGCTGTCAGGCCCACACAGGATAAAAGACAAGCTAAGCTGTCAGACCCACACAGGATACATGCCAGCTATCACGTCTAAGATGCCGGAACCATATAGGATACAGTAACATAATTCAGAACATTCAAACCCACATAGGATTCCGGTATAGTAGTCATTGTTGTCAAAACCACGGATGATTTCTGTACAGCAATCGTCGCAGTCGCAGCCAGCTCTAGGGTTTCCGTACACATCACGCTCAATTATGGGAAGGTCCGCTCTTCGAGCAAAGGGGAGTTGATACATCAACTATAAAAAAGTCCTAAGTTGATGTATCCCAAAGTTCCGTCTCATCAAAAAAAACCCAACGTGACAGACGATGGGTCAATCAGACACCCGGTTTGACAGTTATAGGCTTTTCCGTTCCAGGGGTCTGGTTAGAATTATGCTCGATCTAATCCTGTTTGTTTTTGAAAGTCATCCAAAAGTCACATAGGGTACCGAAAAAGGACCGCTTCATCGCAAGGGTCCCAGTTCTGTAGACAGTGTGTCGTTCGGACACATGGTCTTGATGATATTCTCACTTAAGCGAAGACGGCCCTGACCCATCAAGCCGAGTGGGCTGGCGGGTCGGCCCGATCCGGTTCGGCGGGTCCGACCCGGCTGGGGGTCGGCCCGACCCAGTTTTGCGGGTCCAAACTGGCTGGGGGGTTAGCCCGGCCCGTTGGGGCACAACCCACCTATGGACCCGGCCCGAATAGCGGGCCGGTAGTGTTTTCCCTACAGCGCCGCCTCTCACTGCCCGGCGGGCTGAAGCCGACCGGTTCTGTCCAGCACGAGCGACACACAAAACGGCCCACGGTTCTCCCCATGCGCTGCCAAGCGGGACAATAGTTTCTTACCCCGGCTGATAGTTGGCCAGCAAGTTCGACCGCAGAGCGTCCTGTAGTTGCGGGCCGCGGACTTCCCTGCAGTTTGGTGTCACGGTCCTCCAGATCGGCCGGTAGGTGGTCAGGCAGTTCAGTTCGTCCGAGCGGCCTGTGGATGCAGGCCACAGTTTCCTCCTAGCGGTCGGCGCGATGGTGCCGGTCCTCAACAGCAGTGGCCCTGCTTGGCTGTAGCCTTTGGTTTCCGCGGCCTTCGGTCGCCACCGCCTCATGGCCATGATTTTCTTTTTTCGGTGCGGTGTGACATCACCACACCCATCCAGCTCTACCTCCATGGTTAACACAATGAAAAAATCAACGGATGGTCATTGTGAGGTTTTTGTTCTTCTTGTGCATTCCAAATTTGACGATAAAAAAAGGCCAAAGACAAACCAATGCATTCATCAAGAATGAGGGTATAATTTGATTCATTTAAAATTATATAAAACCCCCTACCTCGTAACTTGTCATAGAAAGTTGTCGAGTCGTGAAAAGATGGGCATCGTGGAAGAGGGACGTCGTTCTGTCAACATTAGGGGAGAATGTTGTTGTTGTTGGAGGCATTTTTTGCGGGCGGCGTCTTCTCTCTTGAAGCAGAGGAAGAGGAAGGAAGAACAACATTCCTCGTGGGCATCACCACACTTTATTTCCCTGGTTGAAGAAGTGGATGAGATGTTCTTCGTGTTCTTCATGGCAAGAAGGCTGTCCCTCTTCTCCTTTTCTCTCCACACAGTTAAGCCAAAATAATAGAGATTGTTCTCTATTATTTTTATGTCACAAAAACTCAAGAGTTGTCTCAATAAATGTGACATCACATTAAATTAAATGTGGAGGGATGGATTCAAAATGATTTGAATTAAAATTGAATTAATTCTCTTCATTAATGGTGGGGTGTGGGCCCCACCACATAATATCCTACCATGGGAGGTTATGTGGGTGGTGGGGCCCACCTCCAAATTTTCTTTGGAGATAATAACCACCAACTAAATAAAATTATGTAACACACAAAATTTATTTAATTTATTTATAATCCACAAAATTAACTTCAACTCTCGACCAAACGCTACTACAGTAGAGGTCTCCTTTAGAAAATATCATCACTGCGAGTTCATCGGTGTCCTCATATTTCAATTCCGAGCACCGGTTCGAATGATAGAAAAACCCACATGTACGTTTACTGAACGTACCCAAAAAAACATTAGAAATTTATTCCGGGCACACCGAGCCCCGGAATCAGGCGCTGTTAGAAACTACCGACTCGTAAAATTCCATATAATTTTCGAAAAAAATTTCATTGAAATTTCCAGGTCTTTAAATTATCATTTAAATTTCACTATTAGTTAAATAGTTTAACATTTCCATGTATTCTTTTATTCTTACACTATATGGTTAATAAACATACTTTAAAATTCAAAGAGAAAATCAAGTGGTTCATTAATGAAAGATATAATATAATTTATTCCATTTTTCAAAACCTCATATTTTTAGGAATAATATATCATCCAATAATATAGTATTTGTTTCAAAAATTAATTTATGTCAATTTTGACACTATTTGGTATATTGTTTTTGTGAAAGTCATAAAAACCTTATAACTTCAAAAAATTTATTTAATTAACCCTAACATGTAATATTAATCTATAAAATTAGTGGAATTTATGAGAAGTCTCAATTTACATTTATTTGGATATTTATTATATCAATTATTTTAATATTTCATTAAAAAGGTATTTACTGCATGTACATTGTGTCATAAATAAATTAAATTATATAGTGTCTAAAAATTATAAATAAAATAATATTATACAGGAAATATTTTTATCTTTATAATGAATATTTATTTCCGTGTTTACATTGTGTGTAACCCTATATAAAAAATGGTTTACTTATTAAACAATGAATTTATCTATTTTTACACTTCTTTAAATAATATAATAATAAATGTCTTAATCTAATCCAAGTAGACCAAAGAGGGTAATATTTTATTTCCATGGTTTTTATTGTTTTAATTACACTTCTACAATATAATTATGACATGTGTTAAGGAAATTATGATATCATTTTTACCCTTAATTACACAATTTACTTTTAACCGTGGTAAATAAAAGTCAAAAGTTACTATTTACTAAAAAATATTTTAAACTTTTTAAACCACATTTTACTTACTGATATCAACTATGTCTGTCATATTTTTAACATTCAACTAACTAAAGCCGCAAAATTATGTTTTATGCACATTTTTAAATTCTCATAAATGGTTGGTATATAGAGGTTAAAGGATCAATAAAATTTTATACGTCTAATTTTATTATAAAATGACTAAAATAAATTAAATTGAACTTATATAGGCATTATATATATATTTTGACTTAAAATAAATTTAAATAAAATAAATAATTATTTAAATAAAAATCCTATTATAAATAGTAATAGAGTGTTATTCACTATTCAAAAATTTTAATGTTTTCAGAAAATTAACAAAAATTCTCCAAAGATAATTTTTATATTCCAAATTCAAAAATTAAGACTATTTTACCAAATTCAAACTGACTTATTGCATTTAATATTTTAATATTAATTTGTGTTTTCAAAACCAATTGTGGGTTTTTAAAAAGTAAAAACTATCAAATTATTAACATTTGTTTATATCAAATTTAAAATTGAAATTACTTATCATGACCTTAATTGAATTAAATGATAAAAATATAATCTAATTATAATTAAAAACCTTTAAAATGGATAATTTAATTATATAATTTTTGTTGATTAATTGTTACCACCTCGTAATGCTACATAAAAAATGGGGGTTCAAAACCCCTGAGGTGCAGGTACTGTAGTAGTATTATAGCGTGTTGGAGCAGCGACGTGCCCTGTAGTGGCGGCCGATCACTATAGTGGTGGAATAGTACTGTAGCAGCGCCATGTACTGTGATGGACTGTAGCAACGATAGGTACTGTGCGGTACTGTAGTAGTACTATTGACAGAGTCGGCCATGGGCCAAAAATTTGGGCCTACGGGCCAAGTAATGGGCTAAATTTCCACTGGGCCTTCGGGCTATGTAATGGGTCTCCCTCTACCTAGTTAAAAGAGGTATTTTCTTTGATTTAATAATAAATGAGGCTTCATCCCCAACCTTTTAAAAAAATAGTATTTTTGACTATTCATCAAAAAATAAAAGTTATCAAAATGAACAAAACATTTCTCCAAACTAAATTTTTATGTACATCTTATAAAGAAGATTTTAATGTCATTAAATATAATATATAAAAGTGTCAAATATTAGTTTTAAAAAGTGTTCTCCATTAAAAGGTGGTAAAATTACCTATATTGAAAAAAGCTTCTTTTATCTGAAAAAAATGTATTTGTTCATATATATGTCTAAGAAACACATAATATGGCTGTTAAATTATATAGAGTATATAAGATTCAAAATGTAGTTAATACTATTCATAACTATTTTTTGAACGTCTAGTTTGGTATGTTGTGGTGCACTTGAACTCGATATTGCGTGTAGCGCATTCTATTGAATTAATTTAATGAGATAACATACTATGAAATCAGGGGGTGTTATGTTGTCTTTATATATCAATAAATTTAATAAATGGTTTATTATGGAAGATAATTATATAAATCAAAATGTTTTCAAAAGGGTCTAGAGATATGCTACATGTGATTATTTATATCAAATAGAGAATATATTAATGTTATTATTAATGTTTTATTTGAAGGTGAATTTTTTAATGTTCCTAATTTTGAAACACAAAATGAAATGTTTGTAACTTTTTTAATTTATCATTAGGGGAAATAAAATATTTTGGTGATATGTTTTAATTGATATTCGTTTTTGAATAAAACATTCAATTAGAAAAAAATAAAATTTATATACAAAATGTATTATAGGATCGATGAGATCATCAATTATTTCACAGAACATGAAAATAATGATCCAAAACTAATGTAACATTATCTTACTAAATGTTCTCAAGAATACTACAATAGTGAAACTATTTACAATATATGATCTTACAATATTGGAAAAAATTATGGAGGTAATGGGGAGAATATGATTATTTATTAGTATAATATAAATTCCAAAAAGTAGAATGTAGATAAACAAATAAAATACATTATCTTAATCCTGGCCACTATTATTGAAAATAATTCTATACTGGATTTTATTAGTAGTAAATTTAAAGGTTAATATTATTAGAAATTTAGGAATATTTTTTTTTTAAGATTATCCATAGTAATTGAGATCCCACAAAAAACAATTCAATTTGAATGTAATGATTACAGATAATGGATAAAGGTAAAAATAGAGAACTTCTAGTTAGGAATTTTTATATTCATTTAAGAAATAGGGGAACATCCAGGATTAATGTTTAATATATTAACAAAATTAAAAGTGTGGGATTGGAAAATAACCAAATAATGAAAATAATTCCACCAAATTGATAGTTTCAAAACAATCCATCAATTAGTTTCATAAAAGTTGTTTTAATGAACTAAAAGGGAAACCCATATTATTATTAATAGAATTAGATAGTGAGGTACGGTCTATTTATATTTTTGGAGGGATAGAAAATATTATTGATTATGGTATTCCTAATAATTAGTTATAAGTATTAAATTTATTTTTATAATATAGAAAAAATTAAATGAAATGTAATAATAATAGTTTTAAACATACAAAATGAATCCATTTTTTCATTTAAATATATAATATAAGATAAAATTTATAAAATGTTTTTGATAAAAAATATAAATAATTCAAAAAGTTTAGAATGAAAATGTGAAAAATGGAAATTTAAAATTTTATTAAAGGTAGAGGTAACATGAAATAAAATATTGGATCCTAAAGATCACCTAAATCCATTATTTGAATTGTTTATCTACAGTGGAAAAGAATTAATTTCTCTAATAATTTGATTTTATATGGTTTTCACTATGCTTTTAAAAACAGTATCTAGTCAATAATGCACATGGGGATATATAGACAGGATCAATATCATATCCAAAAACCCCCACAATAATTAATATTAGAGAGTTTTTTTTTGATTTTAAATCTTATCATAATAAAATTATTATGAAATTTCTGGTTTCATAATGCACTGGTTGATATCTATTATAGAATAAAATAGATTTTTATAGATAAAATTCATTATGGTATCTTTATATAAAGTAGGTAATTCAAATTAACAGGTATTATTTAAAGGTATCTAGAAATTTTTTGGCCAATGCATATAATTACTGAATATTATAACATAAAATGACTAAATAAAGTGGTTCTAGGATATTTTACATGTTTTGATAGCAAAAAAATGAATATAATTTTCCCTCATAATTTAAGATTACATAATTATTTCTGTTGGGGAACCATAACCACTATTCACTAAATATAAAAACATTAATTATTTTAATCATTGGGAAAAATATAAAACTAATATAATTGGATGATCCCACTAACATTGACATACAGAAACATAATATTTTATACAATTTATTAATTCAATACAAGAGAAAAATACCCTCTCACAAAAAAAAAAGAAACAAATTCCAAGATAACAAACATATAATTATAAAATTAATGGAATATAATAATAATAAAAAATTACATGGATCAATGTTTATGTCCAAAAACCAGGAAAAGAAAATGTTTTTTTTGGTAATATCTATGTAAAATAATTTATCGAAATTATAAATATAAGTAGGACAATCAATTAATATTACATTGTAGACTTGTCACTCAGTCACTATTTTCATGTAATGTAATGATTACCCCAAATGTTATCCCGTCACATCTTTATAGAATAGTTAATCTTTATAGAATCTTTCACCATCATAAAATATTTGTGAAGATTAATATGTTGTTCTCATCCACTCATGATTTACCCATGGAAAAACTACATCAACCTTTATCTACCTGTAAATTTTCATGTTAATATTTAGAAACACTAATTATTGTTCATTCTTATACTTTAAAAAACATAAAATTACTCTAATGTAAGAATAGGTAACATTCAATAAAACATTGACATAATGTTTCTAAAATGAAGATAAAATTTCAAAATTTATTATTAAATTCATGAATAATTTACCCACATAGTTCATGAATATAACCATATGAATGGGCCTTACTCATTATGATTTTTCTTTACCAGAACACTATAAAAATTTTGAAAACGAACATTTAATGTTACTTCATCTAATCATAGAGAATCAATAAATTAACTATTCTTCTTAATTCATAAAAATTTTCCACATGAAATATACTATTAAGAAATCAAGGAAATAATAATGAGTTATGAAACAACAATAACATCATACATAGTTATAGAAAATATATAGATTACACTTAATCATCATTATAGTGACACTATGTCATAAGGATGCATATAATATTCTGATATTAAAACATTGGTAATCATGTCCTCCATAGATTCAAATCATCTTATATTCCACAACACCATCACCCCATAATCAAAAATATTTTAGATGAAATGATATTTAATATCAATATGTTTTTTACATTTGTGAAAATTTAAAATTTTATCTAAATTAATTTTACTTTGAAAATCAAAAAATAAAAATCAATTTAAATAAAATATTTTCTTATCCTCTAACAGATACTTAATCCAAATCTATTCATTCCATACATTTGTAACAAAAATATTATACATCCAGTTTGGATTACTATAATACTATTTTTAACCATTACATCTAATGAAATTTATAATTTTAATGGTAAATAAAAATATTATTGAACTCATCTATGAATCCATATTCAATTTAATGTTTGCATTAACATAACACTATAAAGGAAAATCTATTCTAAAACACAAGGCAATATAATTTTATCCATTATTATGTCATATATTCTTTCATTACAATATTCTCCATAAATGGACTATAATACCTCATTTGAAATAAAATGTATAGCCTTCTAAAATTTATAAAATATATCAAGCAATATTCCATTGATTAATATGAATGTTTCATCATGTAATTATCATCATCTTATGTTTTCAGTGATTTATATTTAGATAACATGATCAGTCTATCTAAGAGGGTTAAAAAATTTGAAACTGTGTTCATTATGATTCTCCAAATTAACATAGAGTTTTATTCTTAATGTGAAAACAACAGTATTCTTGTATCTCAGATTCACATAATCAATATCCACAATATTTATTTTGATTCAAGGAGATCAATTATCCCAAATCATCTAAAAAAATCATATTTCACGTCATGATTAAATTTATAATCACAATATTTTGGTCTCATGTCATATAAAGATAATAAAATTATGATGAAAAAAATATCCTTGGACAAAATAAGTATAAATAGTGATCTGTGTTTTATTTGGATGGACCACTTGTCCACCATAAAGGCATCCGACCTTTATTTACTTGTCCTTAATATATTATTCTACCAATAATGAATTATCATCATCTCACAGACCAATATATCAGTCCATTTATATATGAATAATCCTAGTATAATTATATATATTTTCTTATCCATGTGAACATAAATTATTTTTGTCTTTGAATCCATCTATTAATGATATATATATATATATGGAAGATAATATTTTCAAAATCGTATGATGTGTTGTATCTTTTAAAATCGGTGTGAATATTTCAAAGAAATCCATTCCATAAATCAAAACGATTTTACAACAAGTCTTTCATAGTAGTTCCTTATGTGTCATATTTTTTTAATAAACTAGAATACCCACTCTTATTGTAGTTATTCATAACCCTATGGTTATTCTATTTGCGCCAATTTGATATTTTCACAAAAATGACCTCTCTTAACATTCATGTGTAACCCCCATTTTTCAAAATCACATAGATTCACTAAATTGTCTAGGATCCTGGGATATCCTCTCTATGTTAAAACAATGTATTAAAAATAAGTTTCAAACAATTTAACTAATTATATTATTCTAGTAGGCCTCCATAATTATTCATTTAGTACTTCCCATTTTGGAACTGTATAATCCAAAACAATTTTTTTTAAGATCCAAATCATTATATATATTCCCATTAACATTTTGTTACATTGGATGACCTTTTTGATTACTCTAAAAATTATAATGTCCAATAAATTTTAGAAACATGTTCTCTTTTAAAACAACCCAACATATTAACTTTGTGTTTATATGTTAATTATTTTTTACTCAACATCCTACCAAGTTCTTATATTTAGAAAATACATTCTTGTTGAATTGAAAATTTTAAATTCTTATTTTCTTTAGATTATAATTTCACAATTTTTGAAACAAATGTTTTGATCAAATAATTCACAAAACAAATTGGATTTAAATTTTTCATCATGGTATTCTTAATCATTTTAACTAACAATGACCAACATGATAATTCAAAAAAAACATTCACATAGGTAGCATTAAGTTGTTTTTCGGACCGTATATATTCTTAAAACACCAATCCCAACATAATAGAATGACAATGGTTCATAAAATAAGCCTCAAAATTTACTAATTTTACCAATATTTTATTTTAAATTATCTAATGTAGTCTCATTATTCATGCCTACTTGGTCAGTGTTAAATTCATTCACAGTATTACACTATTGTTCTCTAGGGTTTTAATAATAGTTGAAGGAGATATTATTCCTTTTCTAAATCAAAACCTCTTGGATTCTCAACTACCACAGTCTCTAAAATAATCAGACCAATACACCCTCTTGATTACTTTTAATAACTTTTTCATTAATAGCAATATAATGAGAAATATATGAACGACACATATTAATTATTATGGATTAAAACATAAAAATTACATGTTAAAAATTTATGAAATGAAAATTAATATATTCTCTACAATTATATTTAACTCAATAAATCCACAAAACAGTAACATCCAAAATCTATGTCTTCAATAAATTAGGTGTAATTAAATGTATATTAAATGAAACATTTATATTATTTCTGATTATAACACTCTCACAAATAAAATGCACCATGTGATCAATCATCACTATACCATTAGCTACTACGATGCACATGTTTTTTTTAAAATGTTTCAAATATAGTATTTTCATAACTATAAAATTTTTCATGGTTTCATTATATTAATTATTGATCCATATTTTCCCTTTTTGAGATACAATATCTTATATTTTATAACTCCGACCCCAACCAAGGAACATAATGTTGTAATTTACATTGCATCTATAATAATTTTTTTAAATATTACACTATCCCGCTACCAAAGGAAAATAAGATTCATTGGTAAATATTGAATGTGATGAACTCACTATATCATCATAAAGATTCAATTTAAAATTTGGAATTTAGTGTATCTTTTACACATGGTCTTGGAATCCAAATTAACGTGCAGATGAACATAAAAAGATCGTTTGGATGCAAAATTCACTATAATATCTTCCTATTAATAGAATATATTAATGCTCCAAAAATAATTAGTCCATGATTCTAAAGGAATAATAAAACATGTTAATAAATTTATTTCACCATCAACTAATATTCTGGAATAACTATAAATTTTATATGTACCCCTCAAAAATATACTCAGTGATCACTAATATCATTTCAATGGTTCCCCTTCATTCCCTAATATCTATATACAGGTCACAACCTCAATGAATAGTCATTATATTTCTCCCCTGATAATAATTTTTTTCATATAATCATTCAATTTTATAAATGGACTCAATGTGACAACCAAATATATTTATAATAAAAATAATTTATCAATATCATACCAAATATACCACATTAAGCTTAAAGGAAAGGAAAAATATTATTCTTTAAATTTGATATTTATAACCACACCATAAGAATGGATAGAATGTAGTGGATTTAATAAATTATTAAAATATATTTTATAAATTATTATGAAATGAAATTATTGGTTACATACTAATTATAAAATAAAATAATAACCAATTGAATATAAATAGAATGTTTAATTAAAAAAATTGAATTCCTACAATAGAATTTTATCTTACATGATTAAATTATTATCTATTAGTGGAATATATTAATGAAATATAGATGTTCTATAATAATGTTTTTAAAAATAATCCATTCAATAATTTATATATGCATAATACAATAATAAATAAAATTTTAAGCATAAAAAGATAAAATTTTCTAAAGGATGGTTTTCCCACATTTAATGGATCAATTTTTTTAAAACAATAATGAGAAAATTTTAAAAATATCATAAAAAAATTTAAATTATTATTTAAATAATAATGAAAAAGTTATCTTCTTGTGATTTTTTGGTATTTTTTCATTTATGTTTTATTTTTATGTATATTGAAAAATACTAAATTTTTAATTAAAACTAGCTTATCATATTAATTATTTATAAGGACAAATTTTCATTTGAATATCTTTGAAAGTATTATTTTCTCAAATATACATATATTAATCCAATTTATTTTATTTAAATTATTTATATATTGAATTTAAACATAAAAACTCATTAATCTTTTGACCATTTAACTTTTAAATGAATCATTCTCATTTCGTCTATGGAAATATTTTTAATCTAATATTATAAATTATATAAATTTAATTTGACAAAATGGATTGAATAATTTTTATACTAAAAATAATTATTCTATGATATAATTTAAATTTTTAATAAAATAAATTTTACCATGGTAAAAAATATTTGAAACAGTCTATGTAAAATAATCAAATGAGTTAATTTTTATATGTAAAAGCTTAAAATACATAAACAATATGACAATAAATGTTCATATGATTTTATTAAAGACCACAAAATTCCTCTTTGATATTAATTACCAAAAAAATTCTGGTAAATTAATTCCACCTCAATGTGTTTGGATTTATTTATGAAATTTTCATTATTTAATCACTTATAACCACAAAACATCAAGTAAAAACACAAACCCTCCCCAACACATTTATTCTGAAAATAACTCAATATCATCAATTATCTATGAAATATACTCCTCCATTATCGCACAATATTAAATTTTATGTTGTCTCATCATAATAAACATTATAGAACCATTAAGGGATCCTTAAAGGATGTTATATTCAGGAGGTATTTTTTTAAATCAACTATCTTAATTTCTTTCCTTCATCTATTTTTACCTCACCTATATCATCCATTAAGTCAGTATTACTCCATAATAATTTGTATACTATAATATTATTTTTCTAATGATATATATTATATATTCCTCCTTTGTTTCCTCATCTTATTGAAATATATAGAACTATTTACCAATTTTCACTAGTTAATCACATATGTGAATAATGTTTTTGATATTTTTCCATTACCTTCATCATGGATGAGAATAAAACAATTATTCCAGATATGTACTATTATTATATTTATTTTATGATTTATTTCAATTTATATATCTAATATATGTGAATAATATTAAATACAACAAAATGGGTTCGTGAAGTTCTCCAAAACCACAAAAAATAAACTTAACCTTTATCATTGACATTTTATCAATGAATCATTCTCATTAATGACAAAAAAATTTTTAATGAGGCCATTTAATATTTTTAGGTGAATAAATAATATTTCATTACACTTCTATAGTTTTAATCTCAATTTTTAATAACATCCATAATTCAACACAAATGAACAGATCAAGAATCAATGAAACAAAGAGACCTAAAACCATTTAAATAATGAATCCTTATTAATTATGGGTCATAAGATATTAAAAAAATAATATCATAAGTTATTATAAATATAAATATATTTATATAATGTTTTCATATTAATATTGAACCCTTACATATGAGGATAATGAAAATTACAGTAAAGGGAAGTATGAGGTATGAGTTTCTCATCTCACATTTACATCTTGAGATATATTTCTTATCCAATAATTATTTGTTGTGTATGTTCTGTAAGATAATATATCATGATAAAAAATATCCTGACTCTAATTATATTCATATCATTGAATGTATCATTCTATAATTATTACTTTTTTGGAGAATAATATTTGATTGATTTAACGTGTTAATGGAAATGTTAACTTAATTTTCATTCATTGAGTTAATAAACTATTTCATTTATTATGTAATTCTATGATTCTATATATAATGAATATTAATTATGAAATGGTGAAATTCCACTTATTATGTACATTTATAGTACATACACCTAATTAATTTTGTCATTAACATTATGATATTTGTAAGGTACTTGTTCTCAATTTCTATTCATTGGAGAATATTATAATGTTATGCATCTAATTTATTTTATGTAGTGTATATACCACCCCATTGTTTAATTTACCATCCTAATTCATTTAATATTTAATTCTATTATATATCCATATTTCTAGTGTCACGTATATGATTATTTGCAAACCATTATACCATTATTATATATAGTCATTACATTGAGAGTCATTGGTTTTACTAGGGAGATACTGTTAAACACGTATTTGAACTAAATATGGATATTTTTTGTCAATTAATATTGTTTAAGCTAATTATTTGATATATAATGAATTATTTAGGCATCAATGAATGTTTGGGGAATGTATATAGAAAATACTCTTAATGCATTAACAGTCTAATGAAATGAATAATGTGGAATGATTAAATGTGTTTTCACCCATAAATATCAAACTGCGTTGGGAAGGGTCTTGATGGTAAATGTATCATGTTTTTATGCGACGTAATATCCAATATTTATAATCTTCATTCCATAATATTTTTTTTATACAATATATATCCACTTGGATATTATATGTGGATTCATATTATGAAATAGTTTTTGACAAAATGGTATGTTTGTTCATTTATCTTAACTCGTTATAATTGTTATTACATATTATGATATCTTTAATTTTTTACTTATTAAAGGGTATTTCATAACACCAATTTCATGTGAAAATAGTTTTCCTAAAAATTCCTAGATGTTTATTTTGAATTTTTTACATAGATATGAAAGGGTAATAATGGACTTATTAATGTAATTTCTATGTTGAATTTTATGTTTTAAAATTAAATATATGTTTAAATTATATATCTAGTATTCCAAATATACTAAACTATTTTGTCATTTTAGATATGATTAATTTTATCTAATTCCATAATAATAATGTAAGTTGTAGACTCTTGGCTACATGAGTGAGGGCTTATGCCCTGCACATTCTATATTAACATTAGTTCTAATTGATGATTTGTATTCTTTCTACTTGATATCATCTTTCAAAATGGGATCTCTAACATTCTAAAAAAACCTTCCAATAATTCAATAATAGTTTCTACCAACTATAACTTTGAATCCCATTATCCTAGTTTCAATTATATTATTAATACATATCCCATAACATCCATGACATTTATCTAATTTTATAGGACTCTAAATACTTTGAAATTTATTCAAAAAATCACCAATGATTATTTCTTCTAATATCCTATTGATGAATAAAAATTAAATCAGTAACACTTTATTTATAATTATTATATTATCATTCATATCCACTATATCTTTCTTCATCTCTAATATATTATTCACATTCCTATTTTTAATAATTAATGCATGACATTAACATTAAAATCATCCCATGTACCTTCCCATCATTCCTTTATCATTTTATTTTTTTAAACTTTCTAGTTGGAATCCATTAAATAGGACATAAATATCCATTTAAAATATATAATAATATCTTAATATCATTAAAAAATTATCTCAATCCTGTCTAATTTATCAACTTGTATTATTTGAAATTCTAACATGATTTCTTATGAAAAAGTAGACCCCCATTAAATCATGAATGAATCAAGACAATAATATTAACATAATGATTATATTCTTAATATAATAGTGATTCATAATGTAAAAAATTTATTTGTTACCACTTATTGGGTACCTAAATGCAATGATACCCAAAAGGAAACAATTATAAATTTAAATCATAGGAAAAACATTAGATTATTTTTAATTTAACTATCTAACATACAATGAAGTTTCTCCACTTGTTAATTTAAGGCACAACTTAAATAAAAATTTAAGGATGACCCCATTTCTAAAATTCAATAACATATAATCTAATGTGTAAGACATACAATCAACAAATAATTGGAAAATATATAAATGATGAAATTAACTTATTCTGTCATTATGTAATATATCCTTGGGAGAACCTCATCTCATATTTTTAATATAATATCTAATTTTTCAATTTAAATAATAATCATAAGAATAAATAAAATTATTTAAAAAATATAACAATCACTCAGTAATGCCAAATCAACTGATTCTTCCATGACCAGTAATCCAATATTATAACTATAGAGGAGTTCGTACATTATACTATTTACATTAACTTCTCAGATTCACATAGGACTCACCATTCGTATAGGAAACCACATATTTTCTATCAAAAAATCAATATGAACCATTTAATCCCAATAAATGTGCTTGTTAATCTCATAAAAATATTTTTATGATTCATATATCACCCCTGTAAAACATCCATTTAAAATGCTAAAATATCTAAAATACCATATATAACTTATTAATAATGATTCACCTTTGATCCATAACATCACACTTCACCAAATGATTCATGAGTAGTTTTTGTACCTTGTTCTTAAACATAATATTCCAGAAAATCATACCTATTTTCGGGTTGCACCTAATTATAGATTCTATTAATATCATAAACCCATTTTCTATTTTATAAACATCAATATATAGAGAGTTATTTCTTGAATTATTAATCACATTTCCTAAGAATATATCAATTTAAATTTAATCCATAAAATAAGATATATATATTAATGGAATTAATTCTAAAAAATCATATATTATTATTAGTCAGGACCAATTTATATTACACTAAATTATGTAAGGATTATTATAAATGGAAATGAAAATGATTATACTATTTTTTTAAATTACATCAATTATTATAATGTATCATTTTTATGTCTTTTTCATAGATAATATTTTCTCTAGAACATGGTATAAGTAAATATAATTTTTTCCATAAACAATATTATTAGTAAATAGTTATTTAAATATAATCATAATACTTATTTAAAAACTAATCAATAATATATCACAAATAAAAATAATGAAAGAAAATATATTTCATTAAATATATAGTTTCAATATTTAATCTACTATATTTGTTTAAAAATACTATATTCGGACATTTTTTAGAATCAAATTTTCATTCAACGAATTCATTTCATATCTGTAGTGTATATTATTTGTTCCACATATATTATTATCTTTTATCTTCACAATAGTGTATTTTTTATATACTTCAATAATTGTATTAAATTTGAAGATCAATATTGTATTGGCCATTAATTCCAATAGAAATGAAAATTATTTTTAATTTAAAAATTATTTATTTATCTCCATTTATTTTTGAAATAAATATAATTATATTTCAAACACCTAACCGCCACAAATAATGTGATTGATAAAAAATAAATTAATAATCTCTAAGAGATGAACTAAAAAATACATATCAACAGTACGTTTAATTTCATTTTTGGGGAAAGGATATATGTTCATCATGATATTTTATTAATTGGGTTTAAATTATGCCTCTTTATGATACCGATTAAATTTATGAAAAGTATAAATGTAGTGACATTAAAATTTTTTATTATGTTTCAATGGGAATTTATTTATGAAATAACAATTAAATTTAATGTCTTGAATGAAGAAGTGGATACTTTTTTTGGAATTTAATTATTTAATTTGAAGTATTGTGATGAAATTATATGGTTATTTGGGTATGTATTAGGGATTTTTGGGTTATATGAGGATAAAGTAGTGTAGAAAATTCCTTCAATAATAATTAAAAAAATATGAACCAATTTCAACAATAAGGGCTAATGAGTGACCGTGTGAGCATAAAATGGGAGTTGGGAATCTACATATGCCATAGGGTTCCAAGTGGATCTAAAAAGGGTTCTTAATGACCCCATAAGAATATTTTTAAAGAAAATTGATTAATGTGAGTAACTTACCCCTTATCCTTTAACCCTAAAACCTCCAATTTATTTCTATTATTTATTATTTATTAAACACACTCAATAGGTCAGCTTCTCCCTATATGATAATTTTTTATCATTTACTATGAATAAGATTTGAATTGTTTTAATTTTTCAGCGATAATTCTAAGTAATCCATCCTTCCTTAATCATACATAATTTTTTCGCATTCCATCTTCCTCTTTTAAATTGATGATATTTATAATTTTAGATACCATAAATGTACATGTAAAACATTATTAAAAGTATTAATTCCATTTTACATAGTTTTGGGTTTACTTGATTTTATACATTTATATACCTAACCATTGGTTTTATTTAATTGGTGGTATGATAAAATTAAATATTCGAATAATAATTATAATATTTTTCATAGGATCTATCTTGGTTGGAATATGTTTTTTTATATGTTTATTTTATTCACATTGGAAATTAATTACGATTGATTATGGATTGAGATTTTTTTATTTATATGGGTTATTATATTGATGTAATCATACAAGGGAGGGATCATTAAAGAAATTGCATTGAAAGGTGGTAAAATCCATATAAATCATATAATATATATGTTAAAACTGTAATGGTATGATAAACACCTTTTAAATATATGATTATCCTCTAGTGGATTTTTATAGGAATGTGAATCTCGAAAATCCTATTATTCAACCTCTGGATGAATTTGATGTTATCTTTTGAAAGGCATTACTTTCTATATGCGAATATAATATCATTTTATGGAAGAGTTGTAAAATTATATATTCCAATTTTTACTATAATCCTTCATTATTTTGAGGATAAATATGATATTATAGTGTAGATCACATCATCTATATCAATATTAATTCTCATTCAATAGGGGAGTTTATCTTTGATGATTTTAGAGAAACTCCAAAAACATGATTAGAAACATTGGGTGAACCCTTCTATATTGTTATTAAAAAATATGGTTTTATATGAAAGTGAAATAATTATTGTTGGATTAACAATGTCACGATCGTGAATAATTATACATTACCCAGTATTGGTGACATTTTTGATAAACTGTATAATGAAAAATACATTATAGAAAATATTATTATTTGTTTAATGTGAAATTTTTAGCCTGAATGTTACATGATAATTATACTAAATACCTCAAAGAATGTTAAATGGTTTGAAAAATAATTTAAATCTGAATTATTGATAAATAATTTCTCATTTTCGTGTTATATAACCTCCATAGAGGGTATATTAGTTGATTAATAAATGATGTAATCTATTTAATGTTATACCTCTATAACCATAGTGATTGAGGTGATATGTTTTATTTGATAGGGTGTGTATTATCATATGTCATTGAAGATTTTATCATGACGGTATAACCCACTATCCAAGTTAACATTGAAAAGATCAAAGATCTTCTACATAGATTAATACGTGGAAAATTTCAAGTAACTGAAGATAAGAATAGTTATTGAACATGTTTTACACTACCCTAATGTATATATGTGATTTTTATCTAGAGTTATGTGTTTAAGATTTTATTATGATATTTTCTGATCAAGATTGAAATGGTAATAGCTTATTCTTCACAATAATTAGTGGTTCATGAAAAAAAACTGAACTCTTGATTTAGAGTTTGTTGTGGTAATTTTTCATTAATGATATGGAAACAATATCTTTATTGAGAATTGATATATATATATATACTAATAATAAATTTTTGATGTATATGTTCACACTAAAGAGATATATTTATAACAACAATTATTAATGGTTGTAATTAATGATTATAACTACTCAATTATTTACAACCCTGGAAGGTGAACATGGTAGATGATGATTGGAGTTGAAATGGTCATGCGGGATTATATATGACGATTTCCACAAAAAATAAAATATTTCTTGATTTTAAAAGTACATATTTAGAAATTTTGATGAATGGTTTGATATATAATCTTTCTCTAATGATAGATCAACTATATACCCATGTGATTATTGAAGAGTCAATGAATGATGATATAATGATATAAAAAAGGTGATAAATTTACATCATTGTGACCTTGATTATAATTTAATTATAATGTTTTGTAGCCATTTATGTGTTCCACCAATAGTGGAATTAAATAATTATATGTTATAAAAAGTAACATCTCCCAAGGATTGATGATTTATTTGTCCAGCTTCATGGGGTTCAATTATTCAAAAAGAATAAACATAGATATTGTTATCATCAATTGAGAGTGGATAATGAGGATAGTCTATAGACCTCCATCTAATCATGATATTAAAATTTCATGTTTGTTGTTATTCCCTTTAGAGAAAATAATGATCCTAATATATTTTTCAATTTGATGATTAGAACTTACAATGAGTACCTTGATAACATTATGGTAATTGTTATTGATGAAATGTTGAGGTATTCTAAAAGTAATTAGGATATGGAGGACCATATATGGGTCATATTGAGAACTTATAGAAATGAGAGTTTATTTTTTAATGATCATCTATTATGAACATTTCTTTTAATCATTTTCTTTCTTGTGGAACATTATATCCTATAAAATAATCTCACTTCACCCTACCAAGTCAATGGTTTTAGGGGAGTTTCGTCATCCTACAATGGTTAATAAAATTATTAGTTTTCATCATTTAGAAGGATATTATGGGATGTTAGTGAAACACATATCATGAATTTATAATCCACAAACCATGATATTGAATAAAGAGTCCACGTACACCTAGAAAAATCAATATGATGAATGTTTTCAAGTTTTTATGAAGAGATTGGTAAATTATATTATATTAATTCTTACTTCTATCAGAGAAGGATTCGTTTTTTGTGTGTGATGAATATCCAAATGTTTTAATAAATTTTGAGAAGAAATTTAAAAATGTGAATTCTTATTCATATCGATTGTCGATGAAAAATGAGAAGAATGATGCTACGCATGACATGGAGTAGGTGTTAGTTAATATTTCCAGGAATATATGGAATAGATATATTTATTTTAAGAATTTGATATATAAAAATGACTCAATATTTTGAAATATATTGTCATGAAAAAATACTTTAACATGAGATATATGAGATGGATGAAATATCTTATTGATTATGATTGATTAATTCATTTTCATCCTAGAATTAAAATCAAAGGCAATGATCCATTATGTTAGAAAGGACTTATTTTTCTAGAAAAGATTAGGATTCATAGATCTCTGTAGATTAATGACATTGTAAAACTGAGCAAGGGAAATGTAAAGGAACCAATATCAAAACCTCCATCCCAAAATATTTATCAACCATATTTAATCAGGAATATCAAAAAAATATAAAAAGTAATACCATTTAGTATAGAATAATAAAGAGGATGTGATGAATAAGAAGTTTCATGAATTCAATATTGATCAATACAGTGTAATGAATATTTTTAAATGGTTATGTGTTCATTATTATCATGAAATAATAATTTATTTGATAATTGACTCTAATAGCCCGATATTCTACATACATCCTAGAAGCAATAAAATGTACATAGACCATCATGATAATTATCAGTGGGATAAAAAAATGGATATTATTTATAACACTATAAGGGGTCTTGTTTTTTCACAATTAATAATATTTGGACAAATTATTAAATGTTTATTACATCCAATACCAATAAAAAAGTATGTGATATGATATCACCATGGAATTTTTCATGAGACTCTTGATAACATTCTGTGTAAAAAATTCAGTATTTGTTTTAGTGGACTATCTCACAAAGACTTCCAATTTAATCTTCATATAGAAGGAATTTAATATTGATCTAAATTAAAATGTATAAATAATCGATGTTTTGAGATTGTATGGAGTTATAATTTATATCATCTATGATCATGTTCCATGGTTCACCTACAAATTTTTGGGAAATCATCAATACGTTCTATGTTGCGAATTGAATTTCTGTATAGGAAATCACCCCAAAAAAATTTCCAATATAAATAAAATATCTAGACACTATAATAGATGAAATTAGAATAATGTATAGAATATAAGGCTGTATGGGATCAACATCTCAAAATAGTTAAATTCACAAACAACAACATCTTCCATTAAAGTATTTAAATGGAACCCTAAAATGAATTATATGGTATGAAATTTATTTCTACTACATGTTGAGTTAATTTTAGTGTGGGAAAGTCTATTTAGCTTCATCTTGGGAATGTTATGAGAGATAAGGATCGTGTCATCCAACAACACATTAAGGCTGAATATTACTAGCAGATGAGCAATGTTGAAAACCGTTGAAGTGGATTAGAGATTGGTGTTGGTGCCAATGTGTTAATTAGAATATCATCTGGAATGCGATTCATGATGTTTTAAATGAAATGGAATCTCATCCATATTAAAATTTTACACTATGAAATCCTTGATCATAGAAGTGATTTTGTCAATTGGATGTCACTTCCCCCCAAATATAGATAATGTAAATGATGTATTGCATAAATATCTCTTTCCCAAGTAAATACCTAACCCTTCAAATGTAAATTATCCTTATTTTGTACAACCGGACCATGAAAATTGTTATGACTATAATCTAGTAGAGATCATGGACAGAAGATTCATGGTTCTCAGTAATAAAACTACCAATCTCATCATTGTGTTTTAGAGATACAATATATATGAAAAAGAGTCCTAGGTAAATGAATATATAATGAGGAATAAGTAAGCACACATTTTGTCAAAAAATAGAACAAATTTTAATTTATGGGAAGAAATTATTTAAGGGGAAATAATTTAACGACCCGAAATTTTGAATAATAATTTTTTCTAAAATTGTGTGTTATATTATTCAAATTTTTTTAATGTAGTAAATATAAAGGGATATGTGACTATCGAGAATAAACAAATATTTTTCATTTTTTCAATTATGATCATTAAGAAATATGACCATTGAGAATTATAGTCTTAAAAATAATTTTAATACTATCATATGTTTTTATAATTTAAATTTTGATAAATTTTAATTGATACATAAAGAAGATCTAATGGCCTGAACTAATATATTTCTGTCTATTGAATCCCATATGTTTGAGAATTTGAGATTGGTTTCATAGCTATCTTACTCCATTCACCTACCCAATGTTGGGATTCAACATGATAATATTGAACATAATAAAATATGTAGTGTTTACAATATAGTAAAGATTAAAAATCATTTGATGTTAGTCGAGGATCTCCAAGAATCTAACACAATTTCAAACCATACTCTTAGTGAATATGTGAGTTTAATAAGGGGATATGTGTCCCCACATTACTGTGCATTTCTATTTTTTAAAATAATTTATTTTTCATGATATTAAAATACTGTTTATGTTTTTCAGAATTTTAATGAAATCGTAATTATTTCATAATGTTATAATATCTAATTAACCACAATAAATGAATAAAAATATATTATTTCATTGATGTAATTAATTTTACTATATTTAAATCAATTTCAAAATATATAATTTCAATTCCAAAAAATCCAAAATGGAATATCTATTATTGTAAATTTTATGTTCTGAAAACATGAACATTATTTCCCAAAAAATGTATAATAATAAAAAAATTTACTCTTCTGAATTTATATAAAAAATTGGATTCTCATATTTTCAATAACATCATAATAACCATGCGACCACCCATTGATTTTCATTTACCACTACCATGGTTTCCATGGAATTTATTGGAAAAATAATAGTCAAATCCCCATGTTTCCAATAAATACCTACCCATTTCATATTTGCATTCATTAAAATTTCATCACCCACGAATCATTGATGGTTTTACCTCCCATGGTGTCATAAAATTGTTTCCTTAATCCACAATTTCATGATACTAATTTTTTAGAATATATTCTTCAAAGTAGGTAAAATATCCTTCTTTAATTATTAATTAAATAACCTATTTTTTATATGTCTTATGAATGTTATCAACAATCTTACATATTTAATTTTTATTAATAAACTTCTTACCTTGTTTTTTATCAATAGGGAAAACCTATCCTCTCACTTTTTAATATTTCTAAAACCATAATTTATACCTGTTATGCTATAGATTTTACTTTTCATTCATCATCTCTTCTCCTAAAGAAGTTTTCTTTATTTTCATTATTTGAATTCCCAAAAAAAATATTTTTATGTTTGAAGTAATAATTAAGTAAAAATTATTTATTATATTAGAGTAATAATATACACGAAAATAATATTTTGATTACATGTGTCATAAATGATATAGATATATTATATTGAATAATTTTTTAAAAGGACATGATTTTTATATAAATCCTAATACTTTTATTCTCCATAGAAAATTTATGAATTATTTTATTATTATATATGTTTATAAAAATATTTAGTAAATATAAGGGTTCAACTATAAAAGATATAAAATTAATTGGGTAATTAATTTAATCTCTTGAAATGAGATATCGGATAATACCTTGGTGAATAAAATCGATTGTTTTTCAAAAATTTCAGGGGCAAACCTTGGTGATATTCATCTGAATGCCTCATTTAAATTTTGAAGCCACATTTCAATGTTATAAATCATGTTTTTTTATTATTTTCCCACTTTTCCTTTTATCATTCCTTTTTTAGATTCCTCTTGTTATTATTGATTTATTCTTTCCAAACACATGTATGTTGATTCTATTATTTTACACTATTGGGCCTTATGATCACAATTTCCTTTGATGTAGTTCTCTGGGTAATGAAATGAAGTAAAATTATATTGGATGAACCCATGAATAATCCATTCACATTGTTTAGTAATATGTTTTATATTATCATGAATTAAGAATTTTTTTCCAAAAATAACACCTTATAATATTTTTGATTTCTCATTGTAAATAAAATATCATTTAATAAAAAGGTGGGATACCATAGTTATGATATATTGAAATATTTATAAATCCCATTTCATATAAAGTGTTAAAAATGAAGAGTGTTTTATGATCTTGTAGAACACATATAAATTATTTTCATTATTAGATTGGGGGACCTATATATCTATCCAATATGTTAGGTAGAGAATAATATCTCATGCAATAAATAAAACAATAATGGGGATGGGATAGAGTTTTGTAAGGAACACTATACAATATGATAGGCTTGTGAGTATGTCATGACTAATGTGATGGGTATGGGAGTGATACCATTTTACAATGATATTCATGGAAATAATCCTTGACTACAATGTTAATAATATATGATTTGTATATGTGTGACATAAATTAATCTCTTTTTCCAAATTTATGTTCTCATATATCATGTTCTATGATTTATTTATTATTCATGTCATGTATAATCATTCTATTTATATGAAGACTCACATTTATTATATAAGATATAAAAGGTATGGTTTTGTAACTTTATTCTCATGTTCTTATATCCTTATTTCCATATAATAGTTACCCTTTATTGTTTACCCTTGTTTATTAGCTGAGATTTTCCTTTGATATGGTTTATTTCTCTAGGTAATCAAGAATGGTAATGTCTGTAATATTACTAATAAAGGTTCTAGTGGTAGGAGATGATGTAGATTAACTAAAATAAATTTTTTTATGCATCCCAGTTTCTTGTGTCCCTAAACATAAATGATTTTGGTGTGGATCATTGTGTTATAAAATGTATATTTATCTATTTAGACATGAATATGTTGGTGAAAATTGTGGGCCACTATAGTTATCTTGATATTAAATAACACCACAATTTTTCTTTTGTATAATATTTATTCTAAATATCCTATGAGATGTATTAAGTAGTGATGTATAGTAATTATATTATGAATATAACACATATATATTTATAAGTGTTTATAATTTATATATTCATTTATTTTAATAAACTATTTTAGATAACATTATGTTCCCAGAAATCATTAAAAACTATCCACTTCAACCACTATAGATTCATAAAAATTTGGGAATCGAAATCCATTGTGGACTATATTGAGAAGAATAAGAATCAAAACTAGATATTATAATAATATTAGCCACTTGTATGATTTTTCATAATTAAATCATTAATTAACCTCTTATATAATAAAAATGAGCTACAAATTGATGATACATACTTCCTCATGTATAATATGGTGAATTAGTGGTGAGTTATCAAATAAGAAATATCTATTTAAAAAAATGACATGATAAATAAATTGGGTTGTTTCTTTATCCAAGTTACTACCCATAGTTTTTAACATGTATTAAATCATTAAACATTGTATATTTAATAATTTGTTTAATTTAATCTTGATTTTATATAAAACCATCATTATTATATACATTTTCTTAAATTAATTTACCTTTATAATTTCTTTTACATTCTATCATGTAATGTATAATGTATAAAACATATTTTTTCTATATAGAAAAAAAATAAATTTTTCTCCTTAATATAAATTCAATGTGTTAAGTACTACAATTAAAAGTTATCCATTTTTAGGGAAGTGATTCAAATATAATGTTTTTGAACCATTAATTATTTTTATAGGATTCTTTGGTTCATATTAGTTATGACTAGTTATATATATATATATATATATTTATTACCACCAAGTCCATATCTAATCGGCCATAAATTCAATTGATTCTTGATTTATGTACATATTGGATGAATTTTAAAGTACAATAAATCACCCATAATATGAGTATTTTAATTATTATATCATATTCCTTATGTATCATAATGGTATTGATATTCCATTATTTATGTTATATTTATATTATTTCCTTTATACAAGTTTTAAATTAATTGTTTCATGTATATGGATTGAAAATGATAATTATTTAATAGTATAAATTAAAAATTTAAATTATTATATAATAACAATTATATGATATTTTAATATTTATACATTTTGATTTATTAATTTGATTAGTATTAATATTGGAATTTTTATTGAATTATTTGAGCTTATTATTTATTAAAGAATGTGATAATTGTTTTGATTGAAATTATTTATACATGGATACTGCATTTTTTTAATGAAATTAATATAATTGTATTTGGAATGTGTTTTTCACATATATATATTATTTATATATTTTTTATAGCGGAATAAATGGTTTAATTTGACAGAGGATTCCTAATGAATAATTTATATCCCTCCACACATTCCATAAGATTAGATAATTTCTTGACATTATATAAAAAATACACTTCCCATGGAATGGATTATTCCCTAACAGTAGTTGTGCTTTACCATTATAGGATTACATATAATATTTAAAAACCTATATCATAACATCATTACATGGTTTTGCAAACAAATTATCATATCTATGAATCCATTAATTATTTAGATTTGGACTTACAACCTTCCACTCACTAATTCAGTAATATGAATTATCCATGCCCTGATTTATTGACAGTGATCTATAAATATACATTTTTAATATATTAATATATATTAATATGTCATTATAATAAATAAAAATATGGGTATTTTATAGAAGGTGTAACCTCTATAGTATTATATTGAGTATTATATAGCCAAACCATACATGTGATCACCAATTGACATGGAACATCATATTATATTTTTGATATTATAACACATACTACAATATGATGGATGGTCTCTTTATATTCAAAATTAAATTGAGTAATTTTTGAGATACCTTGGGGTTGGAGGAGGATGTTATAGATTCAATTGGAACATAATTATGTGTACATGAGACCAACTATAATAATCCACATGTATTCATGTGGTGTATCTATGTTGTGTGGTATGAATATAATTTATGTAGTATTTAAGGTTATATATTATACCTGAATAAACATAGTGGGAATATTACTCCATAATTATAAAATATGACCCAAGGTTCTTGTCGTTAGCCCTTGGGGACCATGAAGTGTTCCTAGGGTCATGCATGTGTCTAATCTATGGGTTGAACAGGTCAATCAGGTCACCGTTGTTATGAATTTTTATAATAGTGGAAAATGATTTCATTCATCAATTAAATATGCTAGAATATTTTAGATTTATGGTATACATGTTATATTAATATTATGATAATAAATTTAACTCATAAATTTTAATGAAATCCCTCTTTATATTGAATGATAATGTTAGTATGAATGTTCATAGAGCAAGGTAGGCATCACTTATGTTAGTGTTGTGTTATTTGGGTTCCTCAACAATGGGTAAGTAATAATTTCTGGTGAAGTGCTCTATTGGGATCTACATAATTATTGTATTCTTGTAGTGAATAATTTAAAATCTCATATTGAAAAAACAATAGATCTAAAATAACTAAATAACAAAGAAATTTTAATTAAAAACAAGTAACAAATAAAGTATATAGTATTTTCATGGATACCATATTCCTGATTATGTAATTAATTATTTCATTCACATGATTTTCTTTTAGTATTTCATGGATTGAAAAGTTCATGATGCATTTCCATTTTTCATATTTTTATATAAAACTAATGATCATAGTTGATTTATATCATTATAGCATTGTGATTATACATCATGCATCTATTAACATGAAAAACTATTATGACCATGTAATTAAAAGTAAATATTTGTGAATTAATTTTTTTCACTCATTAAATATAGTTACCATACTAGTATATATATTTTATTAGATAATTATTAATATGAAGAATGTGAAATCATTGAGATGAACACATAAATTTTTTAAAATTATAAAGTGGAATATAAATAAGAAAAAATGATTATTCTCCCACATTAACGACTATATGATACTAATAATATTATCAAATGAAATAAATAATAGTTTTAATACGAAATAATGAATATATTAGTGAAAATAATATTTTTTTGGGTAAATAATTTTTTTTAGTAATGTTAAAGAAATAAATTCCATTAATTGTTTTAATATAGTGTATAATAAATAATTATAATTTATTTTTATAAAATTAGATTTTATTTTTATATTTTAATAGATAATACATATTTATTTATCAAAGAAACTATTTGGGGAAATTTTATTTGAAAAGGGACTTTGAAATTGAAAATAGATGATAATTTTAAAAAATAAATTATTATGCTGAATTGAAGCAACTGGAAGATTGGTTGGAAGAAGTCAAGATTATAATAACATAAAAAACATATATATATTTAGATTCATATTTTTTATTAGGGTATGGATTGAATTTAGTGTTATGTTTGGATGATATTTGTGTTTATGATGATGGTTCTTCTATTATGGTTAATAAAATCATAGGACTATGTGGGATGTATTTTTGGGAAAAGGGGTTCTAGAAATATTTATACCAGTTATTAATATTTATTTATGTGTTTTAAGAAGTTGTTTTTTATGATACATTGGGATCCTTGTTGATGTACAAAATTTGGATATAGTTAAATTGGAATATAATTAGCACTGGAGGTTATATAATTTGTAAGCATATAAAATTTGATAAATTGTCGACTATAGAGATTAATGATTAATTTTTTAATTTTTAGGAAATAAAATAATTATTCAAGTGATTTAAAATGTATGATACATAAGTAAATATGTTTTTTGGAAATTTTTATTTGAAAGTTGAATGAAAATTAAAATTATTGATTCAAATGATGGTGATCATCCTTTTTTTTAATTTCACCATTGAATTTAAAATATTTGGATGAAATCATAATTGTTTATAGGTATGGATATTGATTTTTTATAATGTCCAGGGACAATATAGATTAAAATTAGAAACCAAATGTTGTCATATATAATAGGTTGTACTAAGTAACCAATGAGCTAGGCATGCGTGATTGGATCCTTCCAGAAAAATACCTAGTAACCAATTTTCTCAGGGGAATTTTTTATACAAATTAACAGTGGTAATTAGAGAATTGTTTCCATATAATTACACAGAACTAATAATAAAATATATGAAATAGTAATAATCCATTAATCTATGATCAAACACGGATAAAAAAATTGAATCCAAGATATAAATATAAATTTAAGGAACTATTTCCCATTCATCAATTGTGGTTTCTTGATTTTACATAATTGAATTATTAATAATGACCACAATGAGGAATCATAAAGTAATACCTACTCCTTATTTTAAACATTGGTTATACATGAATCGTCTATCGTTCAGGTGGTATATCATATTCAATCATGATAATCTAGAATATTAGGTAGTAGATTGTAATAAAGATAGTATGATTTAAGGAAGAGGGATATAGTCAATAGTTTTCACGATATAATCAAATAACATACAATATAAGGGGTTATTTAAATAATACCCAAAAACACTACTACATTGTTCATAAATTCATTTTAACTTTATCTAACATATGATTGAATTATTATTTTAGTTAAAAATATTATAACTCTCAACTAGGAACATTTATCCTGGTGTTTCATTTAATAATGAGATTTATTAATGATAAATTATTATTTGTACAGATCCTATGTTTATCATATTAAAACCAACTACCTAATAATGTCATTGACTTAAAAAAGGACAATCCTAAAAAGTTAATTAGTTGGGATAAATAATGGTTGTTGATATACCAAAATTATACCATAAGATATGAAAAAGACCATAAATGGAATATATGGATTTATGGTTTGTCTCTATTAATCAACTACTTTCAATAAATCCTTATGTACATATGACCATTTCAACATATATTTAATTATATACTTTAATAAGGGAAATAATATCCCAAACAATATTTATGTATCTTGCAAAATACTATTCAAAAGCTATCATAAATGTAACAGAACACTAATTTATAATATATTTGTTTTTGGATAAATATAATTCCATTTTTATCTTTTTTAAGATGGAACAATATGTTAATATGATGATACACAAAAAAAATGAGTTGTCTTGAACTGAACACAAGTCTATTTTAGACCGAAAAACAAAATCATATTAAATTTTTTTATTCAATACAATAAGATATAAACAACCACTTAAGTTTGAAGTTATAAATATTAATAGCAATCATATTGAATGAATTGATAGAATTCATTGTCCATAAATTAATTTTAAATGTATATAAAAATAAATTGTATATAAAT
This sequence comes from Viscum album, assembly GCA_963277665.1. Taxonomy (NCBI): domain Eukaryota; kingdom Viridiplantae; phylum Streptophyta; class Magnoliopsida; order Santalales; family Viscaceae; genus Viscum; species Viscum album. The sequence continues at coordinate 9,989,040 of OY728147.1, forward strand.
GGAGTGTTTCAATATTTTTTTGTTTCTTATAATGTTTTTTATAATAATTAATTTTAATAATTGTAATTAGTGTGAGATATTAATGTAATGTTAATATAATATATTATATAAATTATGTTTTAGTATTCATCATGTATATTTTATCAACATAACTTAATAATAAACACAATATTAGGCATCAAAATTCAATATATTTACAAAGTAACTTTTACCACCTTTTAATGAAGAACCTATAGGATGTACATGTTTAACATATTTATATACTTTATTCATACAAATAAACCACTTGTTTTATATCATAATATAAAAATATAAATTTGTTGACTTTTTTTTTCAATTTTTTGATTAGATTCATGTTTTAATTAATGGTTTTAAAATAGTGTATTTTAGTTGAAACATCTTTTTTGACTAAATAATTTATTTTTTGAATGAAATTATTTATTAGTTATAAACTATTAATAGATATTTTTTATTTAATCTAATTTAGGCCATTGTTATCATTTTCAAGAAAAAATTTGCATATAAAAAATGATTATTTTTTTAACTTTTTCATATTAAATACCTATACTCTCATTCCTTCAATAATATAAATTATAAATTAATCATTAAAAATACTATGTTTGGAATATTTTAAAATTTATTTCATATTTGGAATAATATGATCAAATTATTTAAAAATATTTATTTTATTTTTGAGCATATGAATAGTAATTGTAATAATATTTTAAGTACCATGGTGTAGTGATAATTAGGTAATTATGGTTAAATATAATATTATAAAAACCATAAAATTACACAAAAATATATCCTAATGTAATTAGATGATTTTTATGGACCAAAATAAGTTTTGGACATATTTTATGTCATATTGGAGCAACATTGATGAAATTAATCATTTCTTTCTAAGGGAAGTCCAATTTGCCACACTCCTATTTTTAAAAAGTATTAAAATTTTCATATATGTATATTTAGAGGATATATTTAACTATAAATTGTAATTTTATTCATGAAATAATTATATTCCAGATTATAATTTATATTTATTTTTTCATGTAATATGTAATTAAAATAAATGCATGCACAATGATGAAGTAGTAATTGTCTAATTAATCAACATATCAAATAAATGATATTTAAGTTATCTAGATAAAGATAATTTTATGTTATCTATAGAATCCAAAAATTGAATATTCTACCTAGTCAAATAATGAATTTATTAAATGTTTTTTCAATCTAATCTTTTATATTGATATTTAGTAAAATTTGAAGATAGGAATAGTTTAATATTTTATATTATTGATATTTTAAAATACATACGATTTTATTAAATGATATAAAATTAATAAAATTAAAAATTCAAAGAAATTATTTTGATTGAATTTAAAATGACATAAATGACTCATTTATGGTTATTTTGTAATTTTATGATAATTATATTAACCATTCAGGAGTTAAAATCTATGTTGTCACAGTATGAGTTAAAGGGTTAAACTAATGTTATAAGATATAATGTGATCATAACTTGTCTAAATATTTCTAGCTATGAAAATTGAGACACATAAATATATTATAGTAAATAAATCAATTTTGATTTTTTTGGAATATATAATGAATATAAACTAATTTAATAGTGATATGGTTCTAGAAAATACCCATAAACTCCATTATTAAAGGGAACCTCATCCATCACTTCCTCACACCACATAACTCATTATTTATCGGCCAAAATACTCCCAAAAAAGTGTCATACATCTCTATCATCATCATAAAAGCCTTTATTTTTTCATCAATATAACCAATGAATTCCATTGGTGCAAACCAAAAAACGTTTCCTACAAACGTGGTAACATCTTTCCCTGTGCAATTAGTTTTATTTCCATTATTCAACACTCATGTATCTTTAATAAATGATTTTATAACAAAAATATTATCCTAAATAAAATTAAATTATTTATGTTAGATAATTAATTAAACATTCAATAAATTCTATCTACTATTTAACGAACATACTGTTTATTTGTTCAGCGAAATACCACCACATGAAATGATGAATATTAATTTTACATTGCCACCTTTCATGATTGGGAATTATTATTGAATATATGTTTATGTATGTTATATATGTTATTTATTATATATTTATTATTATTTAATTATATTATAACACATACCCTTATAGTATCTATATTTCATAAATATGATAGCGATGTTTGTGGAAGTGTGGGAAACTCCTCTTCAAGGTGATCAGATTCATTCACACTATTCAATGAATATATAAAGGATGGGTATAATAATGATATGTTACATGAAAGAAACTAATAAGATACTACAATTATACTACACAAATGTATCACTTATATTTATTTCTTGTAATATAAAAATGAATTTAAAGAATCAATCATGCATACATATGGCATATCGTCTCCATTACCGATGCATTTTATTTTTTCTATCCAAATTTTATAGATTATATTAATACAAATATACTAAATATATATAATATAAAAATAATGGATTAAATTATATTGGTTATTAAACAATGATTTAATTATTAAGAATATAAAATAACATGTCAAAATATAATGGAAAAATCAAGAAATTAACACCTCAAATATTCAAAAATATCGAAAGAATGATAAAAAACATGTAATAAGATATTATAACATGATTATATATGATATAATAAATATTAAATTGGATCGTTAATAAGATAAAAAATATTAATACCATAATATATGATGTTAAAAGATGATCGCCCAAAAGTATCTACATTGTAAAGGATTTCATCTCAATTTACATTCCATTGAAACTTACATGTTTCCATGAACCAATTCAATTTTTAATAGAGTATATACTGAAAAATAATATATTATATAACTAATATACATAATTAAATTTTATTATAAGTTTCAATTAATGTTAATCATTCATTAGTATTATTGTTCAGATTATTCATAGTGGTTTGTGACACTTTATAATATTTAATGATTTTTTTCCTCAAAATATTTTTGATGATATTTCTATTGTATTACTATTAATATATATTAAAAAACCTTTTATTATCTTAGATTAATCATGGGAATTATTAATAAATATGTATCCTTTGTTGAATACATATATTTTAAAATATATATTGTTTAATATTTGAATAGCCTGCAAATCAATTTTTTTGATTTTCAAATGGCCAGTTTGAGGGTAGCTGGTTACCTTGCAGCCCGGTTTGAGGAAAACCGGAATCCTCACAACATTCTAGTATCAAAACTGCAGAATAAAAAACCAGCGAAACCAATTCAAATTCAAACACTAAACGAACCACGCGCCTCCTCGAACCGCACACCACCTCGAGCCACACACCACTTCAAGAAACCCGTCGACGAAAATCCAGACATCTCTATACATGTCGTCGGCGATAGATTTCGGCCATCAGCCTCCATCGACGTCGTCAAAAAAGATGGATTAACACCATTTAGGCAGAGACACCATTACTGTTGACCATCGTGAAACAGCATGTCACCGGCGAGAGAACTCGGCCATCAACATCCATCGGCGTTGTCGAAATACAATAGATCAACAACATAAAACAATCGTCCCAACACCAGAACGCTGGTGAGCTTCATCGACGTCCATCATCACGCACTCATCCACGTCGGCGATGAGAAACAGCGCATCACCTCCGGTGAAACTCTTAACCTATTACAACGAGGTAGAAACTCTCGTCAATGTATCAGCGAGGTAGAAACCCTCGGCAAAGAACCAGCAGGCCCAACCAAAAAAACGTAAAACAGAAAAATCTAAAAGAAAACAACAACAGAGCCCATCGCCACCTTCAGCCCCGCTGGTGAAGACCCCAAAAACCCCCAAAACACACACATCCACCACAGATCGAACCATAAAATATCGACCTAGGGCCGGCTCCGCAGTGTGAGGACCACGAACCCACAAACCCGCTGATGGCGTATGCTAGAAATTCTAGCAACCTCGTCGCAACCCGGTCTTAAGCCCATGGGTCCAGATCCGATAGTGTCCCGGAATCTCAGGACCTATAGGAGGATCCCAAGCTTGACCTAGCCGCGGAGGAGCCAAAAAGGGAAAATGAAGCCGTCTCTCCACGGGGAGATGAAGGAGACGACGGGAGGAGAAGAACTCTCCACTCAGAGCCCCTTACGGGCGCATCACAAGATCATCGTTTAATATTTTAATAGATTATTTGATATCAGGAATGATTTGGAACAGTATTCCACCAGTGGGGAACAGTATAGATATCCCCTCGATATATCTATAGTCTCATGGGACGATATATTCATCCAACATAGATGTATTTAACCCTATATAATAAATTTTCTTGTGAAATATTATGTCTATAAAGGTTCCATTACATAGTAAATATTTCATCCAATAATTAACAATCTCCTATCTTTAGATTATTATTATTTATCAATGATAATTTTTCATCAACATGTAAAGAATGTATTCTATTTTGATATTAATTATTAGATGTCTTTTGAATAAATTTTTCACCTTACCGTTATTATTATGTCATATTTAGACATTTTAATTGAATATGTTATCGAATAGTTACCATAACATGTGGACTTATTTCCATTGATACAATAATGGTTCTAGTTTACACACCCTTTTTATGAATTTGAGATCACCTATGTTATATTCGTATTCCTCATGTTACGAAGTGCACTGTGTGACGACCCATCCCAGTGGGGCCCGAGCCGCAACTCCCCAAGCTCGCCTCCAATAGGCCAGGGGCTAGTTACTAGCACCGAACATGCATGCTACTAACATGGGATCCATTACTTATAAACATGTACACACACACACATCTCCAATCCCAAAAAGCTGAAATGTAAAAACTGATAAAAAGAAAATATTCATGAAAACACTAAAACCCAACCAACATAGTACAGCAGGAATGAAATGTACAAGAAAGTAATAACATGGGCCAAAAGTACAAGACCACAAAAAAGAAAGTCTGTAACAAAGTCCAACCTGTATGGAAAGGTACTGGGACTGCAATCTGTAGCCGGTAGAACACACCTCAGCCCTCCTGATCTCACTGAGCACCATCTGGTCTTGCCCCACCTAGAATCCTGTCAAAGGCTCGCTTGTCTGCACAAGACACAATACATGCGGGAAAATCCCATGCAGGGGTGATTATAACAATACCTAGTAGGACACCCTGAAACCACAAAGAAAATACAATAAGATAAATACCACAAAGGAAAGATACAGTCAGCTCCACACAGTATAGTCTACAGAACATATAACAAGAATATCCAGATATACTCATACACGATCGACTATCGTGAAACCACCACTAAGATCCAGCTCGAAAATTCCACGAAGCACATAATAAGGAAAAAACACTCCTAGGTCTTAAGAGAGAGATACTAAGTACTCGTTCCGGGAGAACACACTCCACAAGTACTTAAGGACATGATGCTCAGATGAGGATCAAAACCAAGTCATGGGGTGATTCTGATAACTCAGTCTGACCTAATCCACTATGCAGAGGATAGGAGCCAGGGTAATGTTTGTCACGTCGACACCAAGAACTCTACCCAGGGTTCCATTAATGAATATAGGATCCGGCCATAAGTCTCATAGAGGGGATTCCATCAACTCTATTAAAGAAGTCCTATTGAAGGGATCATACTCCTATATGTGAGAAATGATACCGAAACCTTCAAGAGAATGACCAAGGGGGCGAATGCTGAGGAAAGTATCCCATGTCATAGAATAAAACTATCTCAATCCATGAAGAATTGGTTAGACGGCATGTACAATGGTTACACGTTGTGTTCATTGACTCTGGGTACTGCCCATGTAAATGGACCGTGTCATCTGTTCAAGCTGTGTAAAACTCAACTAAACGGCATGTAGAAGAATCACACATTGTGTTCATTGAATCTGGGTACTGCCCATGTAAACAGACCGTGTCATTCGGATTCTTGGATAGAAAGGAACTACATGACATGTAGAAAAATCACACGCCATGTCCGAGCACTTAGGCTCACTCCATGTATGCTGGCCATGGGCCCATACACAGTCTCTATTTGTGTCTCCTACCCATGTACCAGCACACGGGGTATCCCGTGTATCTGGCTGGGTCTAGCTGGGGATGGTTATACACGGCGTGTCCTTGGCCGTGTACCCAACCCATGACTGTGTACTCCTAGAGTACACACTAGGTAAATCCTCTGATGAAAACACGACGTGTAGCCCATACTACACGCTCTGTTGTCGGGATTTTTCCAGAAACTCCGTCTTCCTCCTCGCGTCGCGACTGATACTCCGGATCCACGATTTCTTGTTTGTTCATCGCGATACTCTAGGGGGTGGTTTGTTTCCTTATACGAACACTGTAACGGGTGTTTTTGGTCCTCATATCAGATCATAAACCTCGAACGATCCATTAAAAGAAAAATGACCTAAAACTCATATCTCTCGATCTGCTCCAAATCATCCGCTGAAACCATCACCTCTCCTCCATGACATCGCTCTGGGGTTGGATCTACAATCTCGGATCGTTACACCAACAAATGAATGTGCAATGATCGATTTCCTCCATGAATGAATAGAACACAGTGAAGAACACCTGGGAGAAAAATACAAAGAATCGAACAAGAGGGACAAACCTCGATCATTATTCATGATGATCCGGGGTCATCGCTGTTTGATCAAAACTACAACAATCAACATGTTTTAATTCTCTAGTATTAGATTTCCTGATAAAACCTGAAATCACACCCGCCCACAAAATGATCGATTCGTCGGCTAATCAGTTCGCATATTAGTCCATGTTCTTCATAGGAATCACGAATGGGGAAAGGAAAAATCAAGAACAAATATATTACCTTGATTCATGGCGTTTGCTGGCGAAGATCTGGTCACCACGTCTTCAACGCCGGTGGAGCTCGTCAAGAACATTATCACCGCATTGGGAGGTTCTCGCCAGAGCTCTCTAGGGAGATTCAGGTTAATGAAAAAAGTAACCCTGATCCCTTGTGAAATCACTTTTTAAAAAGAATAAAATTATTTCGCTGTAACAAGTATTTAATAAAATAATTTAATTTAAATATTTTATTACAGTTATGTCCAAAAAACAAGATTTCACCATCGGTCTGTTCCAATCGATGTTACGTCTCTTATTCGGTAAACCCACTGCACTAAATGCAATGGTGCCATCAAATTTCTGATCCAAGCACCCGTTTAGGAGATATACATCTTTTTTCAGAAATCTTCATGCGCAAGTTATTTAATTATTTAATTAAATTCAAAAATTCATTCCAGGATCACCGGGCCTCATAACTGCACGACGTCTCAGAGCCTGGTCTAAAAATAATTCCCTTTATTTTTAAGAATAATGTATGGAAATCAGAGACATTGCATCACACCCATCGTAGGGATTTTACGTCCCTGAAAAGCCAAAACAAATGCTACTAAAAAACATGTGGGTATTGCACGTGAATCTGAGCCTCCCGCTCCCACGTGATTTCCTGGAGATTCCTGTGCTGCCACTGGACACACACCAATGGAATATATCACCAACGAAGGATCTTATCATGCCGATCCTCAATCTCCACTGATTATTCAGCCCCTTGAGGTGCAGAGTGGAAGTGGGATTGGATATCCATGGACATCTTGACAGGTCTACCACGTACGCCCAAGGTACATGATGCCATCTAGGTGATCGTTGAACGGATCACCAATTTGGCCCACTTCCTAGCCTTATGGGAGTATATTTTAGTAGAGATAATGGGACACCTCTACGTGTAGGAAATAGTTGAACATCATGGAGTTCCATCCATGATAGTCTCAGATTGTGATGCTCGTTTCACATCCCAGTTATGGAGGGGATTGCAGGAAGCTTTTGGGACTTAGTTATGCTTGAGAATAGTGTTTCATCCCCATACTGATGGTCAGACAGAGCGGAAATTCCAGGTCTGGGAGGATATGCTATGATCTTTCATACATGACTTCAGTCGTAGCTGGGAGGATCACCTACCACTGGTGTAATTTGCTTATAACAACAGTTATTATTCCACTATTGGTATGGAACCATTCGAGGCGTTGTACGAGAGACCTTACATGTCACCACTTTTCCGGACTGACCGAGGAGATTCAGCACTCATGGGCCCAGAGATGGTGATAGCTACTACAGAGAAGTTTCAGGTCATCCAGAAGAGGATGAATAATTCACAGAGTTGGAAAAAATACTTTTACCGATAGGAGGCGGAGGCCCTTGGAGTTCTAGGAGGGAGACCAAGTGTTCTTTCGGGCCTCACCTCGATGGGGATTATAGAGATTTGGCTGAGGTGGAAAGCTATCATTGAGGTTCATCGACCCTTTCTAGATTCTGAGTAGAGTTGGTGAGGTGGGAAAGGCTACTCAAAAATATTTGGGTACTATGCGCAAATATGAGCCTCCCGCTCCCACATGCTCTCTTAGATATTCCCATGTTACCACTGGACACAAACCAAGGGAATAGCTTTCCCACGAAGGATCATCTCCTGCCGATCCTTGATATCCACTGGGTACTCAGCAAAGGTCGCTCCATTATCGATGTCCAGCTCTCCCTAGTTGATGACGTGCTATGGATCATGCACGTACCTCTATAGATGTGACACATGGAAGAAGTTTTGTACCCGGTCCATCTGAGGAGGTAGATCCAAGTGATACTCCACCTCGCCAACTATACAAATAATCCGGAAAGGGTTTATGATCCTCGGAGATAGCTTTCTTCCTCGGCCAAATATCTGCAATCCCCATCGAGGTGAGACCCAAAGGAACACATGGTCTCACTCCTCGAACTCCAAGGGCATCCACCTCCTTTTGGCATAATACATTTTCTGACTCTATGCAGTATTTATCCTATCGTAGATAACCTGCACTATCTCTGTAGTAGCTCTCACCATGTCTCATCCAATGAGTGTTTACTCTCCTGGGTCATTCTAGCAAAGTGGTGAACAAAATGGTTGCACATACAAAGCCTCGAATGGTGCCATACCAATAATGGAATGATAACTGTTGTTATAAGAAAATTACACCAGTGGTAGGTGATCATCCTAGCTACGACTGAAGTCATGTATGCATGCTTGTAACACATCCTCCCGGACCTGTATGGTCTTCTCTGTCTCACCATCAGTCTGGGATTGATACTCTTTGCTCAAATGTAACTAATTCCCAAAATATTAGTACAATCTCCTCCTCAATTGGAATGTGAAAGAAGAATCACGATCTGAGACGACCGTGGATGACACTCCAGGATGTCGAACTATCTCCTACACATAGAGGCATCCGTAGATCTCTACTGAAATCTACTCCCATAAGGCTAGGAAGTGGGCTGACATGGTGAGCTGATCAATGATCACCTAGATGGCGTCATGTCCCATGGACGTACGTGGTAGACCCGTCACGATGTCCTTGTATATCCCGTCCCACTTCTACTCTGGAACCTCATTAGGCTAAGTCAAACATACTGGCACCTAGTACCCATCCTTTACTTGCTGAAAAGTAAGGCACCGAGAAAAAACTCTTCTACACCCTTATTCATTCATGGCCACCAGAACTGACGTCATAGGTCCCGGTACGTTTTTTCCATGCCTGGATGCACTGCCAAAGGAGATGTATGGAACTCCCTCAGAACCTCCTCCCGCAACATCTCTAGTACTACTGGGCGCCCTCTAAAATGAACAACGTTCTCCCCACCAGTTGAATATCCATTGGCAGCATCACCCATGGATATCTGAACACGTTGATTCTTCCTCGACCTATGATTCTCTGACTCGCTCCACGAGTGGAGGGGTAACAACCATCGACTGAAGGTAATCTCCCTCATCTCTATCTACAAAGGATAACTGTAAGGAGGCTAACAACCTCATCGCCACATCCAGCAACTACGAACTGGATTTCCTGTGGAGACCTTCTGCAACAATGATCCCCTTCCCAGGTGTGTAAATGATCTCGAAGTCGTAATCCTGGAGGAACTCAATCCGTCGCCTCTGTCTCAAATTTTGATCCTTCTACGAAAAGATATATCTGAGACTCTTCGGATTAGAGTAAATGGTAAACCGCTCGCTCATCAGGTAGTGTCGCCACATCATCAACACGAAGACTACCATTGCCAACTCATGATCATGGGTCACAAATTTCTACTTATGGGGTCTCAACTGGCATGAGCCATACGCAATCACTACTTGACTCTCCATCAGGACACAACCACGCCTAGTTCTTGATGAGTCACAGAACACCATGTACTCGACACCCTCCTCCTATAATCTCAAGATCGGGGTTCTCGTTAAACTTTGTCTCAACTGCTGGAAGGCCTACTGGCATCTCTCGGCCCACACTAAAGGCTTCCACATTCGTGTCAAAGATGTCATGGGTGATGAAATCCTGGAGAAATCAAGAATGAATCTCCGATAGTAGCCTGCCAACCCTAAGAAACTACACACCTCTATCACGCTCCGGGGTGGCTACCATGCTCGGATGGCCTCCACCGTGGCTGGGTCCACAAATACACCATCTACTGAGATAACGTGTCCCAGAAAGTGGACCTCATATATCCACAACTAGCAATTTGAGAGTTTCCCATAAAACATGTTCTCTCGGAGTGTGTCGAGAACCATCCATAGGTGTCTGGCGTGCCCTTCCTCAGATTCAGAGTACACAAGGATATCATCGACGAAGACTACTATGAACAGATCTAGATAGGGTTGAATGATCTGGTTCATGAGTCCCATAAACAATACTGGGGCGTTAGCCACACTGGGGGGCATCACCAAGTATTCATAGTGACTTTAGAGACATTTTAAATTCGTCTTTGGTACATCCTCATACCTTACTCGCAACTGATGATTTCTTGATCATAGATCAACATTCGAGAACCATCGTGCCCCTCTCAACTGGTCAAATAGGTCATCGATCCTCGGTAGTAGATAGTGTCTCTTTACTGTAACTTGATTCAGGCACCGGTAATCCATGCATAGACTAAATCTCTCGTCTGCCTTCTTGGAAATTAGCATTGGAGCCACCCACGGTGAAACGCTGGGTCATACAAAGCCCTTCATTTGCAAGTCATCCAACTACACCCTCTTCTAATGAAACTCTACAGGAGCCATCCGATATGCTGATGCTGATATCAGTGTCGTCCCGGGTTGAAACCCAATGTAGAAATATATCTCCCGATGGGGAGGTACTTCGAGGACATCCTCCGAAAAGAAGACCACGTACTCAACCATTTTTGCCTGAAACTGGAAACTCGTAACATCTGTTACGCCAAGGGATAGTCTATCAAACTTATAGGATATCAGTTGCACCTTCCTATGCACAAGTCTATCCTGTACTGCCTGGGTCTCTCTTTCACCGATAAAAGAGAACCTCGTTCCATCACTACGGACACACCGCACCCTTATCCTAAAACAGTCAATCTGTTAATGAACTGTGGATATCCAATCCATACTACGAATGACATCGTAAGGCCTAAATTCTACAACCAAGAGGTTCCAACCAAAACTATAGCCTCCAAGGGCCAGGTCACACTCTCTATAGAGGTGTGTGATATCTGAATCTTCTCTAGTCGGGGTTTCTAAGCGTAAGGTTCAAGTCAATGGATCAACTAGAATCTCAAGGTTTCGAACAAGATAAGAATCCAGAAAGGAATGACTAGCACCTGTGTCTATCAGTACGACAACCAAATTAGAAAAGACACAGATCGTACCTCTAATCATTCTGGGAGTACCTGGGTCATAATCCTCGGCCGATTACAACTGTCCCTACCTCTGTCCACTAGCTCCCTAAGCCTGGGGTGGACCACTTGGGGGTGGTGGTGGTAAAAGGTTAAAATTCTGACCACATCTAGGTGCTCTCCCAGCTCCCATTCCACGTCCGCCACCCCGCGGATCTGTCTTCTAGACACGTTGCCTTTGCCTCGGTGGTCCATCTACTGCTCCCATGTTAGTAGTATGGTGGTTTAGAAAATTTCAAGCGAGATGACCCCTTCTATCACATGAGTATGATCACCTCTCTTGAGGATGGATCGATGCACCCTAAAAACCCTATACGGTAGATCCTCTATCCCTGGATCTCCTCTGAAAATGTCTCCCGCGCCTGGGTCCCTGGCATCAGCTCCCTGCTGCCGAGGTCTCTGCTCTAGCTCGCCCACTACTGACAACTGCCGGATGTCTCTTCTCTGCCAAGAAGCTCTCAACCACCAAATCCCACTTGAGCACCCCAACATAAGTAGGAATCCTCATAGTGATTATGTTAGCTCAGATATCTCTGCACAATCCCCGCTCAAAGGTACAATCTCTAAAGTACTGATCTCTGAACATATCCATCGAGTACCATGAGAGGTAGGTAAAACTCGGATGAATAGTTAGCCATTATCATGGTTCCCTACTGGAGTTGAAGAAGCTATTGTATACATACTGCTGTTAGGGTAACCAGTGAAAACTCCTCTCTGAAGAGATGCTCAAACTCGGACCATGCAAGAGTCCCCTCGTTTGTGATTCTTAATAACCAAACTCCACCATCGCCCTGCTGAGCCCTATAGAAGGATCGCTGCCAGGATCACCATCTGTTCTGATGATGTCTTGACCAAATAGATGACTCTAGTCACCGCCTCATGCGAGTCCTCTGCTACCCGAGGATCAGGATTGCAATGAAACCGGAGGGGTCTCTATATCTGAAACTCATGGAGTGGGATCAGCCTGCACTCCTCCTCCACTAGTACAGTAGGTGCTAAACACTACCCCAAGGGTGGTGGAATAGAAAGCACACCACCCTGAGATAAAACTGGGGCATCTGGTCCCTAAATCAAAGATTCATCACTAAGGGGTTCATCCTCATGATCGAGCTGCTAGATCCTAGAGAGTGTGCGTCGCGGAGGCATCCTGGAATAAAACCAAATGTACAACAGTTAGTGATTATATATAGAGACTAGACACAAGAAGGAAATGGAAACCACAACCCATTCCTATATGATGCATGTACCATTATTTCCCTTGTAACTAGTGTTCTCATGTTCCGATTCGAAAATCTAGTTATCAGAGTCCTGGTGTATGGATATTTCGGCCGCCCACACCAACACTGGGGTCCCTAGCCTAAAAGTCAAACTCGAAACACTTAACACCGATTCCCCAAACCAACTAAAAGACTCTCGGTCCAAAAGTAGAACCGAATAGCTCTGATACCACTCATTCATGTCCCGTCCCAGTGGGGCACGAGCCGCAACTCCCCATGCCCGCCTCCAATAGGCCAGGGGCTCGTGACTAGCACTGAGCAGGCATGCTACTATCATGGGAGGCATTTTCAATAAACCTGTACACACACACACACATCTCCAAGCCCAAAAAGATGAAAAGTAAAAACTTCTTCAAGGAAAAGATTCATGAATAAACTAAAACCCAACCAACAGAGTACGATAGGAATGTAATGTACAATAAAGTAAAACCCTGGGCCAAAAGTACAATCCCACCAAAAAGAAAGTCTCTAACAAAGTCCAACCTATAAGGAAAGGTACTAGTACTGCAAACTGTAGTCGTAGGAACACACCTCGCCCCGCCTGATATCACTGAGCATCGTCCTGTCCTGGCCCACATAGAATCATGTCAAAGGATCACTCGTCTGCACAAGAAACGACATGTGCGAGAAAAGGCCGTGCATGGGTGAGTATATTAATACCCAGTAGGAAACCCCGAAACCACAAAGGAAATACAACATGGAAAATACCACAGAGGAATGATACAGTCAGCTCCACACAATATATTTCTACAGAACATATAACAAGAATATCCAGATATACTCATACACGATCGAATTTCATGAAACCACCACTAATATCCAGCTCGAAAATTCCACTAAGCACGGAACAAAGAGAACACAATCCTAGATCTGAAGAGAGAGATACGATGTAATCGTTCCAGGAGAACACACTCCACTAGTACTTGAGAACATGATGCTCAAGTTAGGATCACAACCAAGTCATGGGGTGATTTTGAAAACTCAATCTGAGCTAATTCTCTAAGTAGAGGATTGGCCCCCAGGTAAAGTTGGTCACGTCAATACCAAGAAATATACCTTGGGATCCAGGAATGAATAGAGGATTCGACTCTATGTCTCAAAGAGGGTATTCCATCAAATCTATTTAGGAATTCCCACTGAAGGGATCATACTCCTATATATAGGAAATGATATCGGAACCATTATGAGAAAGGCCAAGGGGACGAACCTGAAAGAAACAAGACCATGTAAAAGAAGGAAAGTCGCTCATTCCATGAAGAATTGGTTACAAAGTGTGTATTGTGATTACACGCCATGTTCATTGACTCTGGGAACTACCCGTGTAAATGGCCCATGTCATCCATTCATGTTGTGTAAAACTCAACTACATGGTGTGTAGAAGAATCACACGTCGTGTTCCTTGACTCTAGAGAACTGCCCGTGTAAATGACATGTGTCATTCGGCTTGTCAGATAGAAAGTAACTACACAGCATGTAGAAGAATCACACGCTGTGTCCAAGAACCCGGGCTCGCTCCATGTATGTTGGCCATGTGACCGTACATGGTCTCTATCCGTATCGCCTACCCATGTACCAGCACACTGGGTATCCCGTCTATCTGGCTGGGTCTAGCCAGGGAGGGGTATATACGGCGTGTCCTTTGCCATGTACCCAACCCATGTCTGTGTACTCCCGGAGTACATGCCCGGTAAATTCACCGATGAACACATGTTGTGTAGCCCATACTACATGCCGTGTAGTCGGGATTTTTCAAGAAACTCCGTATTCCTCCTCGCGTCGTTGTCGATCCTCCGGATCCACAGTTTCTCTTTCATTCATCCTGATACACCAGGGGTTGGTTCGTTTCATCATATGAACACTATAATGGGTGTTTTCGGTCCTCAAATCGGATCATAAGCCTTGAACAATCCATCCGCTGAAAAACGCCTGAAAACTCATATCTCTCGATCCGCTCTGAATCATCCACCGAAACCGTCGTCACACCTCTGTGAAATTTCTCCGAGGATGGATCTACAATCTCATATCATTGTGCCAACAAACGAATGCGCAATAATCGATTTCCTCCAAGAACGCATAGAACGCAACGAAGAACACGTGGGAGAAAAATACATAGAATCGAACAAGAGGGAAGAACCTCGATCGTTGTTCGTGAAGATTTGGGTTTGTCGCCATTAGATTAAACCCACAACAATCAATAGGTTTTAAATCTCTAGTATTTGATTTCCCGATAAAACCCTAAATCACAATAGCCCGCAAAACGATCGATCCGCAGGCTAATCAGTTCGCAGATTAGTCCGCGTTCATCGTAGGAATCAAGAACGGGGAAACAAAAAACAAAAAACAAAAATCCTACCTGGACTTTCTGCATTTTCTGGCAAAGATCTGGTTGTTGCGTCCTCGTCACCGATGAGGCTCATCAAGAACACCGTCACCGTGTTGGGAGGTATTATCCAGAGCTCTCTAGGGAGATTCAGGTTAATGTGTAAAGTAACCTTGATCCCTTGATAAATCATTATTTAAAAATAATACAAATATATCAATGCGACAAGGAATTAATAAAATATTTTACATTAAATATTTTATTATAGTTACGTCCAAAAAACCAGATTTCGCCACCGACCTATGCCAGTCGATGTTAGGTCTCTTCTATGGTAAACCCACTACTGTGGATGAAATAGTGCCATCAAATTTCTGATCTGTGCACCCATTTGAATTATATCCCACTTTTTTAGGAAAACCTCATGCATGCGTTATTTAATTATTTAATTAAATTCAATCATTTGTTCCGGGCTCACTAGGCCTCAGAACTACATGTCATCTCTGAGGCTGGTCTCGAAATAATTCCCTTTATTTTTATGAATAATGTATGGAAAATCCGAGACATTACAGAATGAATTTAATGGTTTTTTAATGATTATATATATTTATTTTTATTACATGACATTTTCTTATTTTATATTCCATAATGTATTATGGTTACCATTTTTTAATAAGTATTTACATGACTAATAAATCATTCTATATTTGATGATTGGTTCTTTATAATTAATTTTAATATAAAACATAATGCACCAACTATGAGATTATAGGATCATGACATTATAGTTGTTATCATATGATGTTTAGCAACAACCTGTGAAAGTATATTTTGAAAAAATACATTAAGAAATATAATCCTCATATAGACATTATGGATATGTATTGGAGAACAGCTTAGAATTTGATAAGGTAGATATTATGTGGGTCATCCAAAAAATATAGTCATGTATGTATATTAAAATAGGACTTAGTTCTTGAATAAATGTACACAGGGGTAACAACTCTGACAATGTGTGTCATGCCTCACATAGTGTAACATGGTATGTGAGAAGAAGACTTATTGTGAACCTTGTTTGACACTCCCATGGGATACACATTAGATAATTATCAATTCCATTAAAGCCCATTCTTCCATATTTGAATCTATATACATTCCCAAATAAACCGTGAGTATGATTCTGATATAAACAACACATAATGTTTTTGAATTTATATTATGAATTAAACTAGTATTAGGATTACACAATATGTTTTCTAATAACATAATCTATTTAAGTGTATAGTTTTGTCATGAAATGTCACAAGCAAGGATAAATTGTATAAAAACACATTGTAATATAAGGATTTTCAGGCTATGGAAACCCATACAGCTAGATTTGGATTGGATCAAATTATAAAAATAATTTGAAGCATAACCAGGGTATAAAAAATAATCATTCATAAATGGAAAAACCTCTTCCAAAATGAGATTCAATGATGTCAGATCTCTTTATGTGGAATACCCCCATCATTTTATAGGACTACCGACCTAATATAGTCATAGAATCATATTAAATATTTGTAGAATATATTTAATTGTATTGGGATATGGTGACATTTAAATGGTTAAACTCACAGTGTGTTATCTTAATTCATTTTTGAATCAATGGCGGTCATTGAAAAAAATATTATGATGGAATAAAAAATATAACTCATGGAATTGAGAACATTATTTTTGAAATTATTCAAAAAATACATCCATCATGATAAAAAAAGAGGTGAATAAATATACACATATTCTAATGAAAAATGAGGAAGAAAGTGTCAATGAGTATGAAGCTACATTTAACATGATAGCATGGAATTATAAATATTTCATATGAAACATATAAGTTGAGATTGAATTTTTATTTTAAGGGAATAATTCATGTCATTGATGGGAGATGGTGCCAAAAAAACTTCATCATATGATCAAATAGTTTTATGTTACTTAAATATAGATAGGTAATTTGAAATGTCTTGTGGATTAAATGGGAAGTAAGAGAAACAGATAAAGTAATGTGAAATTACAGATTAAGATAAGATATTGAAGAATAAATTTCCAATATGTGAGAACTGTGGAATGAATAACAATGTGAAATTATTTAAATGATTGTGTATATTTTATAAGAGTGGAGAGAAATTCTACTTGGAAAAATAATGCTAAAAGAATAATTAAAAAAATCTTTTTTGTCTTAGAACTGTATGAAGATGGGTCACTATAAAATTGATTTCCCCAACCTTTAATAAAATATACATCAGAAATTGATAAGGGATCATGTTCAATCATATGATTTTAAAACAACCAAAGATAAATGTTTATTTTACTTTTGTGTTTGGATTTATGAAACATGTTGTAAAATTATTTTATTGAATATGTTTTTATCATATGAATTATGAATTATATTTATATTGTACCTTTGTACATATTAATCATGGATTTTAATGTTTCTGTGGATTTGTATCAATAATCATCAAATGTTGTTTAGTATTATGTCGAACAGTTTATAAAACAAATGGTTAGGGGAACGGTAAAACATAACATTTAACTAATGTTGAGATAATGATTTTCAATATGGTGATGATTGATATAGGTAATGTAAATTTATAACTACTAACGTCTTTCTAACTAATTATAATTTTATGGATCATAATATAGAAATTTCTAATAAGTGAAACCAGTTATTAAACTTTTTAAATTGTACGTTGAATAAGGTTTTAGATATTATCATATTTATTCAACATGTTAAGAAACTTGTGTCATGAAAGAAGTATAAATAATCCAATGCATAAGGATAATACTATAATTATAAAACCATGTAACATATATAAATTTAATTATATCTTTAGAGTGTTATAAAATTTCAAAACTATAGGTTTAGGGCCTCAAAACAAAAAAAATTCCATATTATCATTATTTTTGATGATATAAAAGATATTTATTTGAATATCTGGTTTATTGTTTTTGGGTAAAAAAAATTCGAATAAATATTATTCAATCACTCATAATCAGGATAGTATTGTTATATTTCACTTCCGCATCAATCTTTTCACTGATTATCTCTTGTTCAAAAACCCGGTTTTGTGGTTAGTTTTTAATGGCTTTTTCTCTATTACAAATAAAAAGTTTTATTTTTCTTATTTATGATGTGGAGGTCTGATCAATTATTTATTTTCAAATATATAATTCCTGAACATTGAGATCATGTTTTAAATATTATGATGTAATTTAATTAATATTGGTAGAATGTTTTACCATAATACATTAAAATATTTTAATTTTTTACATATTTTATTTAATTTATTTATTTATTTATACAGAAAACCAAGTTAAGCATACTCCAAACACAATAATGAATTTGTTGTCATAAATTGGAAGGTCGTTTTTTACCGAACAACAAAATATTATTAACATATTTATATTAAATATAATAACTTATAACCTTGAAGATATATTGGGGGACATTAATATTAATATATAACTCATGAAAATATACTTTCATGAATTCACTCATTACAAATTAACTAGAAATTAATATAAAAACTAATTTAATATAACGTCTATTTTGATTAAAAAAACTATTTTCATTTTCAAATTGACATATTATTGTAAAAAATTATGTTAATTAAAATTTGTGAGAAATATAATTATAATTTTTATATTATAAATTTAATAAAAAATAAGTCACTAATAAAATATATTTGAGATTTATAAAAAAAGTACAAACCCAATTCTATGTATAAAAATAAAAATTTTAATAACATGACATTTACTACCTTATAATGAAGGAAATAGTTTAAATCCAAAATTTTACAGTCTAATTTTTTTTTTAAAAATTATATTTATTTATTTAACGGTGAATAAAAAAATTTAAATTTTTTTAATTTTGTGTGTTTTTTGATAAGTTTAATGTTTTGATGAATATTGACAAAATATTACACATTAATGAAAAGAACTTTTCTTTGAAATTCTATATAGGGTAATATTATATGAATTATTATTATTAAAGTATTATTAGATAAATTTTTCATCATTTAGTATAATTTTGGTCATTAGAATCATTTTCACATAGAATTTGGATATAATATTTTTTTCTTCCTTTAAATGTTTTTTCTTTAATAAACTGTTTTCTAATTCTATCAACAAGAATAATTTATAATTTAATTCATTATATTTTTTTAATAATCGAAAATATATTCCATAATTGGAATAACTTGGTAAAAATATTTCAATAGGTATACTTTGTTTCTGTTCATATTTATTGAAAATTTAGTAATATTTAAATTACAATGGTTCTTTGTACATATATAAATTATGGGTAGAAATAATATTATGAAAACTATAAAATTGTTATAAAATAGATATAATTTCATTATTTGATTATGTATAGAAAATGGAATTATTTGAATGATTAGTTGGCCTCTTATATCCTCTTGGATGACCTGATGTCTTTTATAGTATTTTATTCTTTTGGTAGTCCAATACGTCACACTATTATTTTTAATAAGTATTACATTTTTCATATATAGTTATATAGAATATATATTAGACAATAAAGAGTTCTTTTAAGGTTAAAACGTTTATACTAATAATTATAATTTATAATAAATGTTTAGTGAAGTAATAATTAAAATAATGGCTTGTAAAATGATAATGCAGTAATTGTCTAATAAATAGACCCATCAAATAAATGTTATTAAAAATATTTAATTAAATTACATTTCATATAGTTGATTTCAAAAATGAATTTTATAAATTATTTTGACATATTTTAGAAGTACTGAAGGTTTATTTTTATGTTATGCTATATATTTATATTTTCTAATAATTCACGAAATTATTATTGTCAAAATTGATGTTAATGATGTTTTAAAATAAATAATATTTTAATAAATGATATAAAATTCATAAACATATAATATTTATACAAATGGTGGGGATAAAGATTCAAAATTTATTAAATTTATCAATTTTCATTAGTTTTTTATTTTATGTTTGCTATTTCAATCATTCAAGGGTAGAAACCCAAGTTGTCTCAGTAAGAGTTATACGGTTTAACTAAGGGTTAGTTCCAAATGATATCGGTAATAATGTGATATAAATATGTATAAAAATTATGGGTAGAGAGGATTTAGACAAAAAATTATTATATCATATAAATAACATAGTTTTTTACCACATCTAATAGAAATGTAATTTATATTTATTTAACATTTTGATAGTTTCAAAAAGATACCCAAATATCAATTTTAAAAGAGAACGTACACTTTAACTTCCTCACCCCACATTAAACAAACAATATATACCAAACCCAAAATAAATAAGCTAAAATTTTTTGTCCCATCATCTTATATGCCAGAATTTTGGAATAAATAAATCTAAGGAAGGACATTGGTAAAATCCAAAACGAGTTACCCAATGAAGAGTTGATATGTTTCCTCTTTCTATTTTGTTTAATTTACATTATCCACCTGATAAATTATATTTATTTCATGAATATTTAACAATATTTTCCTATATATACATATATATTTATATTCTATGTGTAATATCTGAAATTACACACAATTCCTTCCAATTGGTAACAAATATACTGTTTATCTATTGGCCAACATATCACCTCACGAAACGAAGATTAATCATTTCATACTTTACAACCATATGTGGATTAGAATTATGATTTAAATTATTTGTATATAAGTTATATATGTTATCTATTATTTCATAATTCTTAATTAATTCGTTTCTAACACATAACCATATGATTTATACTTTTTTTTATTATGATTCAATCTTTTGGGGAAGTTTGGACTAAGGCCTCTTCAAAGACATTTGATTCATTCATGCTATACATGGAATGTATAAATGAAAATTTTAATAATAATATGTTACATGTATGAAATAAATATTGCAATGTAATTATAACATACATATATATCATTTAACTTTAATTATATTATTAAGAAAATTAAATCAAATCAGTGTCCATGCCTATGTTCGACATTCCATTTGCACGAAAACTGCATTTAATTTATTATAAATTATTTACATTGAATATAATAAACACACTTATAATATATATATATATATATATAATAATTAAATCATGGTATACATTATCAACATTGTGTAACATTGATTTTATTGACAAGAACAAAAAATAACAAGTAAACGATTACTGGAGAAACTGTTAAATTAACAAATGAATAAGTAATAATAATGATGGAATAATATAAAATGGTCAATACGATATTATAAGATGATAATATAGGTAATTATATATATATATATATATATATTTAATATGTTATTAATACTCATAAAACAAGTATACATGAGGTTAAAGGATGATCAATGAAACGGAAATGATAGGTAAATGATTTTATCTAATTTTACGATCCCTTGAGGATTATTTAATATTATAAACCAATTAAATTTTATATGGTGTTTGTAGTACCATTTTACATAATATATCATGAATATATTTATTATCATGATATTCTTAGTTTAATAAAATATTATTCCTATATTGATATTATGATTAACATTTTCCACTAAGGAATTGGACACATTGAAATGTTTAAAAATAATTTTCCTCAAAAATTATTTATTGATAATTCAATTGTATTTCAATTCTTCGTCATTTAAAATTTTTGTTGTTACATTTCCATTACTAGGAATTATTGATAAATAATTATCCTTAATTTTATAAATATATTGTAATGTAATATTTTTTATTATTTTAATTGTTTATTCAAATTGAGGAATGCTTGGGACATGTATAGCTTAGGTTAGGAATAGTTTTAGAAACACCATAGATGCATCAGTAGTCTTATAATGTGAAATAGTTGTCCAAAATAAATGGATTTTAACCTTATGTTCTAAACCATTGTGTTAAATATCTTGACAATAAAGGTTCTATGTAACTAAAAATCATGGCATCCAATAATTAACGATCTCCCCCATTTAGAATCATTTATTATTTGTCCCTGATATTTTGTGTTGACATATATATGAATGCATTATATTCATAGTTTGTTGATTTAGAGGTAATTTTTTTTTAATTTATTACTTATCTATATTTTTTCTAATATATTTATTGGAGTGGGTTGTTTTATTAGTTATTTTACATTCCATGTTTTTTTATTTTCCATGATTCAATACTTATTCCATTTAATAAACTCATACAAATAATTTTATCTCACCCCTATTATGATTCTTATCCCAATGTTATGAGGAGGTATTTTTCAATATGATTCAAGGATACTATAAATTTATTTTTATTACATTTCATGTTTTTATTTCATATTTTCTAATGTATTATTGGTATCATGTATGTCATATACCTTTCAAATTTTTTTACTATTTTTGTTCATTGAGAATTTATAACTTTTAATTCATGGAAATGATGTAAAATAATGCATTGAATCCTAAATTTTTGCCTAAAAGTGCAACAACAAACATCGCATTATATCAAATCATATAATTTAATATTTTAATAAATAACCAAACTCATTTTTTATTGACTATCAAATTTTTTTAGCGTATATTTGTGTGTCTAAATCAATCAAAATTACATCAACAATATAGTAGGACCTCATAAGCTTTTTTTAGAAATTAAAATTCTTAAATACATATGTGTAATAAATGTGATTCCATAAAAATATAACTAGTGGTACACAATCTATAGAAGGATCATCTGTGATCTTATTGAAACAGGTCTGTCAAAATAATTTTAGCCATAAGATACATTTAAATATACCCTTTTTAGTTGTTTATACCTAAATTATGATGGTTGAAAATACAGTTAAATCATTTTATGGTGGTCGTCAACAACCATCACTCTGTTGTTCAAATGGGAATAATTTTCTATTCTTTCTAATTTTTTTATCAAAATTTAATTTATAGTGATTACATTAGTTTAGAGTTCCTTTATAGAACTATTTCTAGTGTTCATCCCAATATACAATACTTAACTCATTTTCTATAATAAATCTACAAAGTTATATAAAATAATATACAATATTAAGTTGAGTTAATATTCTATGATTAATATATTTTGTAAGTAAAAATTGATTCTAAATTTGGTATTGTGAAAAATTTATAATGAAGGCCTAACACACTAAATGAATAGTAAATTGAACTACCAAACCATAATGACATAAAAAATTTGATAATCTTAATTAGAAATATTAAAACATTATATAAAGAAATTAAATATTTTTTATAATTGTCATTATGATAAATTAGTAAATCATTTAATAGTTTTTCAAATAAACATCACCCCTAATTATAACACTCTTCAAATGGGTCATTAGGCTCATCAACTTCCTCCTATTATATGACATTAATTCCTATATTTATTATTTTTATATAAATACTAATAAAGTAAATATTAAAAACACCATGACTAATTTCATAGAATAAGAGGAATACATTAAAACCAATGAAAACTATTTATTATAAATCATTAAAAAACAAAACATGAAATGTCAGTAATTCCATTGTATGAAGTGAAGTGATAAAAGTGCAATATAACTATTAAAATATAGAAGGGATGTGTTAAATTTTATTTAATAACTGACATTACAGACATAAAAATTAATTTCCAAGAATTTCATAGTATGATATTATATATCAATTATTATTTTAAATAATTTGAATAATAATGAGCCATCAATTCAATTTCGCACTTTCTTTCATGATTTAAACATTTAACTTCTTTATTTTGGTACTTGAATTTTCAATTTTATTTAAAAAGTAATATATTTTTGAACTATAATTTATATTTCAAATCCTTGACACAAAAAATCGAACTATATGGACCAATACAATTTCATGAATAGATATTCATTGAATAAAAAAGATTAAAATCTAACTAAATTGATAAAACTAATGGGAATTAAACCATATTAAATTTAATATAAAATCCAATTCAATTGAAGTTTTCTAAATCCAACTAACTAAAATTGCCCAAACTAAAACTAAATTATACTGATAAAAAAGAACAATATAATAGATACTGGAACTAATCCAAATGTAATAAAATATACCTATAAAAACCCATATAAAAATTTACCCAAATTACAATTCACCTAATCCAATCCAAAAATAAACAAAATGAAATTGAAAAAATAGGCCTAACATAACCCCATTTGAATTTTATTTTTCTTAAATGAATTTAAAAGTATTCAAATGATTATAATAATACCGAGATAACTAAAATTTTAATAAACCATAAAAAATGATAATAAATAGATCTAAAAAATTATAAAAAAACTCAAGAAGAAAATAATCTATTCAAAATAGTAGAATTTATATATTTAGAATGTAATATTAGAAAATGACTTCATTCAAAATAAAATATGATAAGGTAATTTGAAATTATATAAAATAAAAAGAAGTTATTTAAAATACACATAACCAAATGAAATAAAATATATCAAACCAACATAAACCAATATTACTCATTAATTAATGGTTAATTCAAAACTATAACAAAATGAAAAAATTGAAAAGAGATGAATGAAATCCATTATAATTGAATCAATCAAAAATGGATGGATCTAAAATGTCCTATAGTAATCCAAAATAACATAATATTAATTAAATATATATAATATTATTAAACATATATAATCTGGATCATGTATATATCATTGGAAAAGAATCCAAACAAACAAATGAAACTAGATCATAATCGAACTGACATGAAAAAATTAACCTATAAAGAATTGAAAACATATATATTGAAAATATCACTAAAACACATTCAAATTGAGATAAAAAAAATTAAACAAGACTAAATATAGAATAACTAAACGAGTCTAGATTTATAATTTACCTAAAAACATAATAAAATGTACCTAACAGAATATAAATTAAATTATAAATCCATACCATCCTAATTGGACCCACATTACCACAACTAAAACATTCAATACCAATGAAAAATTTATTAATTTAATTATATTTTCCATAAAATCAAATAAAAAATATCAAATAATACTATAATGGATGAGACAAAAAAATAAATTATATTTTGTCAAATTCACCTAAATAATAATGAGCCCTGAAAAATTATTTCTAAATTATGGAAAATAAACACTAAAGATTTCAGTATATAATGTTTTATGGGTAAAATGATTTAGGATACTCTATTGAACAAAATATAATTAATAAAATAAAAACATGAAGTATGAATTTATAATGTACAATGGTCATAAATCAAACATCATCTCTTTAATTAATTTTCAAATACTACATATCATACATCAAATTAGATTAGTTAATGAACTCTCTAAAGATATAATTCTACAATACTATGTATTAATAATTGAATTATTATCATTAACTATATTTTTATGTGTATTATTTTCACTATGTGCTTTAACATCACCAATATATATAACAACCATGCAACTGATATCAATTATAATGATATATACGACATGCCAAAGACTCATGATAGAAATGATGTATATGTCGCCCTCTTACATTACAATAATACTTGATTCATAAAATAAAATTCATGGAATCATACAATTATTATAATTTTGATGGTAATTTTGTTATCCCATTCTACATAAAATGTATAATACAAATTTAATATCATTATTAAATATCAATAAAACTGAATTAAACCTAATAATTATTAAAATTGTTTTACCTAAGAGTTTTTATAATGTAATTTACAAAAAATACATCATTTTTTGTGGACATCATACCATATCTTTTATATATTGTAGTAAATAAAATGTATCCATTCCATATTATTTCATTTAAAAACTACTTGACATGATATATGGGGTATTACATTATTCTCATACATAGCTATATTTCTTATGGTTGAAACCAAAAAAAATTATATATAAATTATTCTTCAAATTTTATTTTGTTGATAGTTTTAGTATACTAGAATATAATAATATACCTTATTTCTATTGACCAAGTTATGAAAAAAACATCCCATTAAACCTAGTTATTCTTTAAGGGACCTTCTCTAACATCTACGATGCTAATAAATTCTATTCATTAAATTAAATAAAACATATGAACATAATACTTTTCTATACCATTTATATTTTTAATGTCCACGGATATTTAATAACATATGTTATATCATAATAGAACACCATATGAGAAGAAAACGTCATTTAAATATTTAAATTATTATCCTACAAAAAAATAATATTAAATTTAATAATATAAGAATACATAATTAACATATTAAATTTATTTGAAATATAATAAAACATACTTCAATGATAATGGAATAATAATATAATTATATTAATGAATTTGGATGTACACTACCTAATATTGAAACTACCATAACACATACCAATATATTACTTCAGTATCGCCAATGGGTACCCATATAAATTAAATTTGATGAAAATATTTAAGTTAATGAAATTTAAATCATTTATTGGGTTACAATTTTTATACAATATTTTATTTTATTCTATTTAATATTTAAATTTTTCAATTAGTATATATATTTAAGAAACTAATGTCATCATGTTGAAATACATATGGATAACATTGGTATAATTATATTCTCTCTATAGTAACTAGGGAATGTTATGAATGCATAAAACACCAACATCATCAACTATGGGCCAATATTACAAACTATGTCATCTTACAAGTTTTTAATTGGGCCAAAATAACTTGTAGAATCATTTGGTTTGTTATTAATTGGTATATCTAAAATATATAGGTTATTAAACATTATATCATGATATGTTCAATCATATTTTTTTATTAAATATTTATTATAAAATAATATTTATGAAAAATTAATAATTTATTCATTGTTATAAAATTATTAATAATTGGTCAAATAACTATATATTAGTTTCCACTTTGATGGAAGAAACAAAATATATCAAGATTTATGTTGTATTCCCATATTTAATTATTAAAATCTATTAGTTTATATTTTATTCCCATTGAGTGATATTTGTATCTCTATATGATCTCCTTTGTGTCAGACATAATATGTCATTATTACAAAAAACATTAAAAAAGTGGTCATTAACTATGTATAACATGAGTGTTCACATTCCATAATATTTATTTCATCCTATATATTTCATTATATTATCATAAAATCATTAATGATTTATATTTATTTTTTAATTATAAATAAAATGAATAAATCAAATTTTAACTAAAATCAATTAATTTGGAGGATTTTTTAACAGGAACAAATATATCCCACAAAAAATAAATATATATCACCATGAATAAAATATCACTAGTCCCAATATCAATTTCTATCTTCTATTATAATATTAGTTTAATTACTCGTTAGAAACCATTAATAAAAATATATACATATTATATGTTAAATTTTCATTGATACATAATCTCACAAATGATATTGAATCAATAGAGTATCTATTGAATATTTGATTTGAGTAACATTACATAGATAATGAACTAACTAGGGAGGAAATGATGTTACTGAGTTATTGGAGGATATATTAGTGAGGATAATGCAGTGACATAGGAAGAGCATAGATATACTAATAATCATATTATATACTAATGATTTTGTGGGTATTTGGAGAGATTAATAGATGATTGGGGTGGTATGAATGAGTGGAGGGCTGTGATAGAGGAGAAGAACATACAAATTATTTCTTGAATAATCAAGAGACATGACCTAGGGGGTTTCCAAAATGTGTGGTGTTATTTGTTTTAAATACAATTTGTAGTGTACTAATTATAAAAACTGATAAATATATAATTTAGTAATTTTTTTCAAAAATATCATAAAAATGATATTATCCACTATTTTTTGGTTTTTTAAACCACTGATAAATTTATATTTTTAATTTGTGTCACACAGAACATATTCCATAATAAATTTATATTAGATAACTTTTTTAAATGAAAAAAATTTGTTTTTGGGACCTAATGTTTGTGAATATTATATACACTAGTCATATTATCTTGTATCTTAATATATATATTTACAAGATTTTTTAATACATCACAGGTCATTAACCATATGTATGAGCTCTTCACATGACCCTAACTCCAACAAATAATAACATACTTTGTATTATCTAGGTATTTCGGTTCTCTTTCTGAGTTTATTTTTATTTATGGCCTAGAATAAAAAATCAATTTATTAGTGTAAATGTTATATCTTCTTTAATCTCAAAAAAGTGGCATCATTAGTGACATACCCAATCATACACAAATTAGTTAGGTCATATGGATTATTTTAGAACTATATCAAAGAAATTTAATTTTCTTATTTTTTATATTGATAACCTCATGTATTGGGGACTCTAGGTATTACCAAACACCACTAGTATACAAAATAACTAATCAATAATAGTAAATGTGGAATACATCATGGTCTTTTTAGTGAACAAAACTCATTTTTTCATCATTATCATATTTTTTATCAGTATAAAAGTATTATAGGGATGGTAACTACTATATTTCATAACATCCTATTATTTTCCATAGTCCAAATCAATTAGGTATAACTAAAATATTTTAAATTAAGAGGTTAGATATCATATTAATTAATGAAATATAAACCAAATATACATATATAAATCATACATGAATGAATGATAATGTGGATATTTCATTTCTTATTACATGATTAATTAATTATTATTCAACTCTTAAAAGAATATTTAAAAATAATGCATTATAACATGTCTATCATATTATATATGATAGAAATTAAGATCATCCACATGCTCATTACAGTATTAGATGTTTTTTTAAACTAATTACTTATCTATGAAAGTATTGTCTCATTACTATGTGAATATATAATTGAATCCTCCTAGGAAATCATTTAGTTACTAAATTATTTTACGTAATATATTTTAAAATTTCAATGATAGATTTGATTCATAATTTTAATGTACAATCCATTGAACATATTCAACCTCCTTAACATAACAACATAAAATTTTGGGATTTTAATAACTTATGTTGTCTACTTATAAATCCTTATATGTAAATTATCATAATTCATAGAAAACTTGTTTTAAAATTTTTCAGATATACAATATGTAACTGATTTCTAGTAAATCATCAACTCCATTTGGGTAAATTTTAATTCAATTTTTGTTTTTACTGGAATAATATTTTGTTATATTAAATTAATCTAAAATAATTTTAAAAAAATAAATAAGAATATAAACACTACATTATTATACAAATATAATGTAAATAAATGAAAATAATTTTTTATTAAATAATACTTATTTACTTCTTTTTGGAATATTTTATAAATTCATGAATAATCTTATATCATATATGGTATTCTATGTTTGTATTGAATTTTCTTGAAATGAATATATTTTTTAAAAATAAACCATTTTTGGTAGTAGAATCACTATTCCCCAAATTTTGAAAAAAATAGACTCTTTAATACATGTGGAAAAAAATTGTCCTCATCATCATTTCAAAACATCTTATAGAATTTAATGAATCAAAAAACATTTATATTTTATAAATCAACTGATTTTGTCTATATAAACACATTATTAATAGACAACTTCTCTAACAACATTAAATTAATTAAATTGTTGTAAACATCCACTATATACATTAATTTTATATTCATATATTAAATTAACGGATAATACGTAATATATCACATTAATCAAAAGAAACTATTTATCTATCCAAACCATTATTTTGAAGTCCTGTATACTCTCAATATTTTTAAATTAAATATATTGGACCACATTCCATTAATAATTAATATATTAATTTCTATCACACTAATATTATATATATATATATTCCTTAATTTCTCTCAAGTACCTTGATGTATTCAGTCAAATTCAATCATATGTAATCATTTCTCATTTGTTATGAATACATTTTTAGGATCTAAATACCACTGGTGGCTACATGAATAAATATTGATGTAATTTATAGATAAATTTTCTTCTTAAATTAGTAAAAAATTATGACATTTATTATTTATAAAACCCATAATAAATACATAAAATTATGTTTTAATCAATTATCTAAACATTGAGAATACATGGTAAAATATTCTTGAATAAATTCATGCTTTTAGAATATTTCCAAAACATTTGTTAATCATTCCTTATAGAGTACCTTTAGTGTCACATATTAATTTTCATTTGAAATATTATTTTCTGTATTATAGGAAACTACAATTTTTTATGACATCATGAATCTATTTCGTCTAAAAAAATTATGTGAATAATTTTATTCATCTCATCATTTGAATAATTTCAGTTTTTGGATTATTTTAAATCTATTTTCATTAACAAATTTAATTTTATATCTTTTAAAATTAATTCTAATATTTTTTACTAGTATAAAAATATTCATAAATTAATATCATTCATACAATAAGAATTATGTGAATTTTTTTTGAATTTGGGTGCCGGAATAAATTAATAAAATAATCTTTAATCATATGATTTTAAGGTTTTTTATTCATTCAATAATGAAATTTATTAAATAAACCCCACTAAAATTGAGATCCACATTTACTTAATAATATCTAGTAGTGAACCATGACACATATATCAATAATTAATTAGTCATTTTTCGTATTTAACACACAATATAGTTATTTAGAAAATGAATATTCCCACTCATATAATATATAACTCATTAATTGTTAAAGAGAGATCACTTTTTTCAATACATTATATAGATAAGCTAAACATCATTACATCAATAACCTAATATTAATATGGACTCTCAGATATGTCTTACCATTTCATTCACTAAGAACAAAAATATAATAATATTAGGTGTTATCATTACATTCATTCATTACATAAGATAATCCATGGTAACTAAATATTAGCATAACCTCCTACTTAAATGATAAACATACTAAATATTGTTTTCATTTGAAGGAATATAACACATACCATTTATAAAAAATATTTAATCTCATTGTCTATTACTATATATTCCTATTAAATGTTTAAAATTTTATGTATATTTATTGAAAAATCAAAATCATTTGAATAAAAAAAATATGATCTCACTATATTTATTTGAAACTATTTAAATAATACAACACCAATTTTACTAACCAAAAATAAATGATAGTTGTATTCATACATAACCAAATTCATCCAATGAAGAACATATATAAAACCATGTCATCACATATATTAAAATTATTTAAAATGAATAACATCAACATGAGTAGTCCACCATCCACATAGAGTCATCCCACATATTTCTCGAAAATCCATAAGCCTCTGGGCTAGTGAGTTGGCTGATCCAATGTCCATATACCAATGAATACATTAATAAAGAAACAATTAAATTATATAAAATTAATAACATACTAATTTTATAAATAATAATTAACTATTTAATTCAAGATCATTTCTCAATACAATAAAATGTTAAGGTACATAAAAAAACCCATCCTTACATGTATCTTAAAACGCCTTAGGTGCTTGAATGACAATCTATATACCACTTTAACAAAATTAAACTACAAAATGAACTAAATTTTTTTTATTTTATTGATTATATTCATTGATAATAAAAATTTAATTATCAATATGTTATAAATTAACGTATTTGATCATGATATTGTAATTTAAAATAATTTCAGATGTATATAAAATAATAAAAAATTTATAATTTTTTTAAGATTATAAACATTAAATAATTCAATAAATATAATAATATTATAATAATTTAAAATGATAGCATCTTAATATCATTCATTATATTGAATTATAATTAAATATATGATATTAATTAAATTATAAATATTTTATAATTCAATTCATTTATGTAAACCATTTAAATAATCTATATATAACATCATTAAAATTTAATAAGACATAGATCAAATGAATAATAAAATAATTTTTTAACATGGTTTAAATATTTTTCCCAAATAAGGCCTTCAATAAAAACAATTATATTATGTAATTACGTATATTTCATAATACTGAATATAATAAATTTTAGGTTTTTTTCATTAATTTAAATTTCAATTTAGTTTAAAATTTTCATTTATAATGTCTAAAAAATAGTATAGATAAATTATATGAAATTACAAATAAATAAGAAAAGTATTTCTTAATTAATAATATGGGGTATTGAATAAATTTGTTAAATACATCTATATATACAATTAAAAAAATATAAATTAATATTTTATATAAAAAATTATAAATAAATATTTTATTTTATCATTTTCAAAAATATTTAAACATTTTATGAATTATAAAAATCATTTCATAATCGAATTATAAGAAAAAAAATTGGTTTCGATTTTTTAAATGTATTTAAGATATAAAAATAGAGGTGGATAGTATATTATTTTGTAAGTATTATCTTTTGATATAGAATTATATAAGTTAAAAATCAATTTTCAGTCATTAGGAGATATTAAATAGGTAGTTCATATGAAAAAACTCAACACACCATGTGATATTGAACCACCATGTGTTGGAATAATACCAAACATAAGGACCTCTGTAAGAGGAAATAAGTGGTAAGGGGCTCATGCATCATTAAAAAATGCTCCACGTGACATTATTTCAGTTGTTTTCATAGATTAACCTCGTACAACACTATATCTATGTGTTAATAATTTATATTATATGTGTTAAATTAAAAGGAACTATAGTATCATGTATAAGTAATGTGGTTTATTGTATGTTGAATAAGTTAGATAAATATCTTATGAATAGTTAGAATTTAGATTAAATTTATCCTCCACAACACTATTGATGTGAATCTTGATTCTGATGTAAGAATTAATAGAATTACAGTGTGTCTTTTCAGGTTAAACCAATGAGGGAATATATAATTCATTAGGTGGCAAAAATGTTTATATATTAATAAATCATGTATGATTAGTATTGTTCACCAACATCCATTCCAGTATAACATAGAACTTAAGGTTTCATGATAATCTATTTATTCAATAAACATGGAATAATTATTTTAGTCATGATTTATTATTTCAAATCACATGTCGATTCATTAATAGAACTGCATAATTTTATAAGTTTAAATGTATATATTTAAATACTATATAATAAATAAGTATCCATTAAACCAAGATATATGCAGAATTAAAACATAAATATAAAAAATGTATATAAAATAAATAAATCATGTACCTATCTTCTATGGCTTTCATAAAATTTATATTTATTTCTTGTTTGAGGGATATAACAATGTTGTAGACTAAGTTTACCCCACCCCAAACATAGTGTATCCATTTATAAACATGAATCCGATATTATTTAAGTTCATCAACTAATTTTAAAATTATATTCAAGTATATATAAATTAATAGAAAAATATTTTTTTCATTATGGGAGTTGAAGGGTGATTCTCCAAACTAAATTATAGGGTCACAAACCATGAAATAGGATATCACCATTATATATAAACTATGGATATTATTTGGGTGTTTATATAATCATTAATTTTTTATTAAACATTTGAGTTAATTATCTTATTATATACCACTATTTCAACACTCACCCAACCCTATTATCCTACACACCTCATTTACTCAAACAATTTAATTATTAATGATTATTTTTGGTAGATATTTAAATGTTATGGAATTATGATTGGTTTCCCATGAATTCCATATATATAACATAAAATTACATATCATGGAAAGCATAATATCTATGATAGATTTATGAACATGTGTAATTTTTTGGAGTTTTATTTATTTTTATTAATACATGATGAATATTATCAAGATTGAGTTGAATGAGTCATATTATTTCAAGAAATAAAAATTAAAAAAATCATATTCCAAGAACTAATATATAATATAGATTCATGTGTTTCTCCAATAGATTTTATCATATAATATCAGGTAAATGAATTACTGATATATATATCCATGATGTTATATGTGAAATTCTAGAAGATAAATCGTGTATACATGAAATTTTGAATCAAGAAGAAAACTCAAAAAATATTGGATGTTAAGACGAAAAATTGTAATGCAGCGTAGTAATGGATGATTTTTTTGATCTCTAGTAGAGGAGTTCTAATACAGTTATATGTTTGGGAAAATATCATTATTTAACAATATGAAGGGTTCATAATATAATTTTCATGACAATAAGATAATATTTCAAGGTAACTATCTTTGAAATCAGTCATGAAAGTATAATGATTCAATCATAGTTGAATTAAATAATGGAAAAAGAAATTGATTATTGGATTTTAGGAGATGAAATTTATATGTTTTCTTATGGAGACTAATGGTTAAATATCTATTTCATATCATGAGTGATATTTTTTTTAAATACTATGAAGGAATAAAATGTTTTACATTATTTTTTAATATATAAATGTCCCAAAAAAGTATTTTGAGTAAATGGGAAATTCAAACAATCAAGTGTCATGATATTAAAAATTTTATATGATTATAAGATCAGATTTACTATATTTAAATGATGGTTGGCTTGATGAAATCATGATTGGAAGCTACAATAATCATTATATGGTTCAAGTAGAATAAAAAGTACCATAATTCTAGGAAGATTGAATATACAAACATAAAAAAAATATTAGTGAATTTGTTAGAAGATAGGGTTTTATTTTTTATTGGTCAAAATAATTTGAGATTACTAGAAAAATAGAATATATGATAGATAATTATTTCTGAATTTAATTACTTTGTAATATAAATTAGTAATGGAAAAAACTATGTTTTATGGAGAAGATATGGATGATGGAGGACTATATGAAACCGAAATAATTCACATTATCATTGTGAATTCAAAATTATTTTATGTATACTAAAATGGATTATTATCAATAAAATTTCATGAAACTTGTTTTTTATTCATGTTGATATTTGATGATCCTTACATATGGTTAAATATGCGATTCATTGATATGCTATTAAGCGCAATAAATTTGATATCTTTAGTGGAATTTTTGGAGTTAAATATATGATTCAATAAAATTAAACTCGAAAATAAAAGAAAATATCTGATTTCTTTTATGAAAATCCAGTAGCCTCTAGGCGTCAATTAAAAATTGAGAAATTCAGATTATGTGAGAAGAAATGGTCTCTCATCATTTGGACATAAAATGGATAGATATATGAATATATAAGATCACACTCCAAAATAATAATATGTATAGTAAAATACTCATCATAAATGAAGTAATGACTTTAAAAAAGAGTGTGAGAGGTTCCCTTACCATGAAGAGAAACTTCTAAAGCATGAAGTCTGTGACCATGGGGGGATTGAGGGAATATTGGGAGGAATCCATGGAAGGTAAAGAGACATGAAAATCATTGAGGAGGATTTGAGAATGAAATGAATGATGTAATGGCTTGGTATTTATATGAAATGTTAGGGAATATTTAATTAATATCCAAGGGACACCTCATCGGTGGTATATGAAAAACCATGGGCATTACCATTGTATATTCCAATGTAAATGGCCATTTGGGTCAGCTCTTAACATATATTACTATTCAAAAGTCGACCAAAATTATTACTTCGTGATTACATCATCAATGATCTCATTAAACACCAGAAACTCAAAATCATATTTTTACTATTCATCGAAAATTCAACTCTTTCATAAATATCACAAATAGTTACCCTCACCTAATATCAGTGCTCGGAATTCATAAATGAACTTCATTATATAAAAATAAGTTTTTAAATATTTTTAAATTAATTTATAATTAATTTAATTATTAATTAAGTAAAATCATCTCTAAAACTATAACTAGTTTTCTAACACCTTGAAAAAGAAATCATGGTTGCATAAGATTGTTGTATATCCATAAGAAAATAAAGTAACAATTTATGATTATATTATATGATAATATATTTCCATTTTAAATTATTAAATAATATATAAGAATGTAAATAAAGTTTTTATGACATAAAAATATACAAAAACTTAGATTATGATCATTTTATCAATTTTAGATGTCTAAATTTTATTTTTACATTCATATGTAAAGTTTCACTTTTTTGGCCAATTTATTATTTATTACAATTTAGTACTACTCAAAAGGGTATGTTACTATTCACAGGAAAATTATTTTGATCTAATTTAACCACATTTTTTACTATAATTACAACCATGTATGAAGGATTTTTTATAATAATTTCATAGAAAAATTTATTTAATAATAAAATATTTTTTACTATTCATCAAAATAACAAAATTCATCAAATTGAAATGTCTTAAAAAATTTATAAAAATTCTTCCTATGGAAATTTTAAAATTTTAAATTCAAAAATGATGCTTATTTAACCATAAAAATTCTATAAGAATTATAAATTTAACTTGAAAATATATAAATCCATAGTTATTAAAAATAACAACGGAGAGAAAAATAATAGTTAAATTTCATAGATAAATTTCTGAAAGATTACAAAAATTAAAATTATTAGATCTTTTTAATCTAAAAAGTAGTGTTCAAATCATAATATTTAATTATAATAATCATTATTCTGTTTTCCTTATTTTAATATAATAATAATATTATTTTTTAAAACTACAATTTGGGTCTGATGTAATTCAATAGGCTTTTATTGTAAAATATAATAAAATGTTTTTAGGTGGAAAGATATCAATAAATAAAATAAATTAATTTTTTTCATGTCATTTCATCATCCCCCCCTTAAAAATTACTTTCCACAAAATTTTCTCTTATTAGAAATTTATTACTATTAGAAAACTTATCATTATTAACTATTTTCATGTCTTAAAAATATTATTCATTAAAAAAAATTAATCTTCTATAAATCCTTCATAATGATTCATA
Organism: Viscum album; assembly: GCA_963277665.1. Classification (NCBI taxonomy): domain Eukaryota; kingdom Viridiplantae; phylum Streptophyta; class Magnoliopsida; order Santalales; family Viscaceae; genus Viscum; species Viscum album. Next base: position 10,026,218 of record OY728147.1, read on the forward strand.
AAAATCATGTGATTGGCCAAGCCTACCCCTCAGGAGTGTTATACTAAGAGTGCATCAAGCCTCGTTGTCATGTACTAGGATATCCCTTGTCAAACTCGAAACTCTTTGTTGGTGTTTTCACTCCAAGGTATATCTGTGCCAGAGCCACATCCACTTGTCAATATCCAGACATGGATTAATTTTTTCAGATACCACTTATAGAATATTTCACCAAAATACTATGAATTTACTTTATATTTAAAATATTCTGTAGGGTTATTTCTGACTTTTCATATCCTAAATTCAGAAAATAATTAAACTATCCTTAGATACCAACTATGGAATATCTAATTTTTATAAGATAACCTTTCATAAAATTTTACAATATGAAAATCCATAAATTTTACTGTCTTGAAAATTAACAACTTAATAAATGAAAACAATAAAAATCATTTTAAATAACCTTTAAAAGCATCATGAAAAGAACATCCTATATAAAATTATTGCATCGCATAAACTAGAGACATACATTAATGGAAAGGGTGATTAGAAGGTCTAGAAAGGAATGAAATGGAGTTAGTTTACTGGTGATATTAATAAGAACATGATGAAAATACTAATGACATGAGAAATAGAAGTTGAGGAATTTCATAATGAAAATAACATGTACCATAACCTTAATTGGTGTCTAAAACATTTAATTTATTCATTCATGTAAATATCACCATGGTTCATCCCCATGGTGTTATAAAAATTACCTAGGTAATTCACCAAGGTATCAAGAAACATATCATCTCTAGTGAATAAATTATTTACCCAATGAATTGGAGCACTATCAGGGCTCACAATTAATATGTATTTATTTTCATGTGATCTACATATATCGTAATCATACATTTTATAAGTAACTCTAACATATTAAAATTAATGGGATTAACTTCAAAAAAAAAGACATTTTAAATGTGCCTAAAAATAATATCATAATGTCATTTATAACCCATTAATAGGGATAAAGGGTTATATGTATGTCAATTAACGAGTAAAATATTTCAAAATTATTTCTTGATGAATACCCATGGAAATAAAATAGGTTTTGGTATTCAAAAAAATAAAATATGATAACATTTGAGTAAAAGAGTGAGGGGTTTTGAGATAAAAATTATGCAGCCTAACAACTATATAAATGGTTCTAAAAAACATTGAAAATATAGGGGATAAGAGTCACCAACTAATAAAAAACTCATAATACTGTATGGGTACAAAATAAAAAGAAATAAGATCATGGTATTTATATTTTAACGAAATACCATATGAAAATGAATATCTAATGAAAAGGGAAGATGTTATTTATTTTACAAAAATTTGGCAGCCTCAAGACATCAATTAAAAATTCTGAAATTTAGATGATTGGAGGAGAATGTGTCTATTATAATTTGGAAACAAAATGGACATAAATATGAATATAGAATATCATACCCCAAAATAGAACGATCGAGACTAGAAGACATAATATAAAAGAAGTCATGACATAAAAGAGGAGGGTGAGATGTTTCCCTACCTTGAGTAGTAATATAGAAAGCATGACATTTGGGACATTGGGGGCATGAAGGAACCATGGGAGAACTCTTTGAGAGGTAAAAAGACTAGAAAATCATATGTGATGAATTTATGAATGAAATGAATGATGGAATTTAATGGTATTTATAAAAAATGTGAGGGAATATTGGATTAATTTTCAAGGGACACTTCATTGGTGGTATTTGGAAAACCATGGATTTCCTATGGTATTTTCCCATGTTAATGGCCACTTGGGACACCTTATAACATATCATACTATTTAAAAGTCTACCAGAATTATTACATTGTGATTAAATAATAAATGATGCCATTAAAACCTTGAAAATCAAAACTGTATTTTTATTATTCACGGAAAATTCAACTGTTTCAGAAAAACCCCAAAATTTTACCCTAACCAAATAACAATACCCAGAATTCTAAAATGAAATGTATTTTATAAAAATAACATTCTAAATAGTTTTAATTTAATTTTTTAATAATTTCATTATTTAATCAAAAAAACAAATATAAAACTATAACTTTTTTTTTGTAAAACCATGAAGAATAAGTCAATGTCCCATAAAATTATTGAATAAAAATAAGAAAATTATGTAAAAATTTATGATTATATTTTAGGAATATATATTTTATTTTAAAATTATGAAATAAATTATAGAATTATAAATAATGTTTTTTTGACATACATAAATACCACAACTTATACTATGATCATTTTTTCACATTTAAGATGTCTGAATTGTATTTATATATTCTTGGTTGAAGATTCTATTTTTTTGGCTGATTGAAAATTCATTACTATTCATTACAATTCTTAAGTGTATGTTACCATTCAAAAAAAAATTATTTTGATATTATTAATCTGCATTTTCACCCTGATAACAACAGTTTATGACTGATTTTTGAAAATCATTTAACCGAAAATGTTATTTAGAAACAAAATATTTTTTACTATTCATTAAAAAACATTATTCATCAAATTGAAAGTTATTAGAAAATTTCTAAAAATTCATTCTATGGTAATTTTGAAATTTGAAAATAAAAAATGATTTTTACTTAACCATAAAAATTCTATAAGTTTTATAAATATATCTTTTAAATATAAAAATCATTAGTTATTAAAAATAATAGCTGAGAGAAAATGAATAGTGAACTGCATAGTGAAAATTCTGAAAAAATAAAAAAAATAAAATTATTTTATCAATTTTATTTTAAATGGGTGTTTAAATAATACTATTTAATTATAATAATCATTATTCCATATTCCATTTTTTTATTATAATTATATCATTTTGATGAAATAAAATTTGGGTCCAAAGTAATTCAGTGTGATTTTATAATACAACATAATATAATGTTATCAAGAACAAAGAGATCCATTAATAAAATATGTTCATTTTTACATGTCCTTATAGTTAAGAATATAAATTATTCCCTGAATAGGTTAAAAACCCCATTGCAAACCCAACTGTTAGCTCAATGTTTTCAAATGATGAAATGTTTGAGAGATATTAATGATTTAATACATAAAAAATGAAATAAATAGTATATAAAAGTGAAAAACAAATATGTATGTAATGCATCCAAATTCCCATCGCATAACAATGTTATACCTCATTTAGGTTAGACCCCCCCATTCCTGACCAATTGGTGGTCCCATAATTCCCATTTGACATATCATTTGGGAGATATTTAAATATTTTTAGGAAAATAATATATAAAATAATACTCAATATATTTAACTTATGAACGAGTCATCCTAATATTTAAAACCAACATATGTCATACTCTACTTGGGGTAAACACCATGTTTCAGATATATCAGTGATATCTGGTTTCCCATATAACGCACTATTTGGGAGTTACTCAAATATTCGTTGCAAATCATCCAAATTTTAAATAATTTAATTAATATATATAATTCGTCTACACTGGGGATTTTGAGTCATTAGAGTCTCACCCTACATAGTGACACAGTTTTAAAAAAACCATTAAATTTTTATGAGGTTTTAACTAAGAATTATTTCATATGTAAGTCCTTTGAACAATTATTATGTTTTTCCCAAATAAATAATATTATATTAATCACATAAAATATTTAGAATCATAAAAAATAAAATACTCAAAGGAAAACATACCAGAAAAATGAAATCTTTCAGAAGGTGTGAGAGGAAGGGTTGGTGATTTATATCATTTATAGTTAATAAGTGAGGTGCATTTTGTATAAATTATACATTTTTATTATATCATCTCTATAATATGAATAGTTTGAAAATTATCTATATAATATATTAGAATAAATAATGAATGTTAGAGATTACATGCTTAAAATATTCATACATTACCTATGAGTCAATAATTCATGTATTTATAATTTATCATAAATTGTCGTATTTTAATATTAACCATAAATTCATGTATTTAATAATAAACTAAAAAATCACTTCAACCATTTTTCAAAATGTAGAATTTAAAATTAAATTCTATTTTTTGATATTGATTTATAAATATATGAAATTTATTTATTTATTGAAAACATCATTTACTGAAAAAATATATATATAAAAATATAAATGATATTATAATACTCAAAATAAATTATAATGGTTTTCGTAAATTATCCCAAAATACAAGAAAAATATAGTAACTTATGATTATAATATATGAAAAGATAAATTTTTTAAATATTTTTTTTAATTTTAAAATTGTAAATAAAAATTTATAACACAAAAAATTACTAACTCATAATTAATTGGTTTAAAATTTTCATTTAATTAAGCTAATATATAATTATATCACACATTAAACTATGAGATCATTAAATTTAATTTCTACTTTCTTTGGTTAGGTTACTATTTATGTTATTAATTTAAAATTCATAAGTGACATGTTACAATTTTTATGGTCATGTTATTATTTCATATGTATTGGTTCTTTATCTAATAGAAAATAAAAATTCCCGTAATTCTTCATTTATAAAGATTCAATTATGTTTTATAAGTGATTTTATGTTTTTAATACTATATAAAAATATTTTAATAATGTAAAAATTATTGATAGAGTTTTTTGTCATTATATTCTCCCCTCTTCCAACATTTTTGTCCATGAAATATTGAGAATGATACCTTATAAAAATATTTTGGTATTTCATCATCACAAAATAATCATGTAACCATGCCACCACTTCAATTTTATTTTTTTTTCTAATGTGCCATAAACAGCCGAGTTATCATATTACACAATACCTTCTCTCCTCTGTCCATAATCTTGATAAGATAATCAATGTAAAATAAATTATGCTCTAATTATATTTCATCAGAACTGAGAAAATGTGTCTGGTTTAAAATGTACTTCTTTAAAAAAGGGATATCAAAAAACATTTCTTCCTTATAAATTCTCGGTGGCATTTCCAAATGATAAGCCATAACTCTTACATGATCTAGTATTTTAAAAGGATTGAGGTCCCTAGAGACCAGTTTTCATTTCATTCAGAATATTATAACACCCTTCCAAAGAAATTTTTTTATAAAAAAATGATCTCCGGCTTAAAAATCCAATTACTTCATTTGATTATAATCATATATATTTTTCCTATGTTGAGCTTCGTTAGTATGGGTTGGAATATTATATTTTGTTACCATGTGTCCTTCACAAGATATGGGTCTACAAGCCTCTATTCACCAACTTCATCCTGAAATATTGGGTTATGAAATCTCATTCCATTAAATAATTCATAGGGTTCAATTTTAATACATATTGAAAAATATTATTGATGGAAATTTATACAAAAGTATAAAACTGATCCCACATTACTTGAATGTCATGTGGTCACAATATCAACATGTCTTCTAATGTTTGTATGGTTCTTTAAAATTTCCCAACAGATTGATGGTGATATGAAGTTCTCAATTAAAGCTTTCTATATATTGATTTCTAATTACTTTTCTAGAAATTCAATTTGAATCATAAATCATGATAAGACAATGATGAAAGTGAAATTTCCTAAATTTTAATAACTTAATTTATATAGAGTTGTAAATGGATATATATTGTAAATTCCTCATATATTGTGAGTAATGTGATCATTTGGAATTTTGACAAATCATTACATTTATTTCATTAATATTCCTCTGAGTATTTTTTTTAATCTAGGGAAGAAATCCATAGTGATTCCCACCATGTTCTATATAAGAATAAGAACAGGATTCTTGAGTCCTATCTAATGTTGCCTTTTATCCTTCACTTATTTATAAACTAAACATATTGATACATTGATAGTAATTTATCACTTCTTATTATCCCACTAAATTTATTTGTAACATTTCTATATGTATTATCACTACTGGTGTGCATAAAAAATTCAATCTATAGAAAAATCCAATAACTCACTTTTTAGCTCTGGTATATGAGGAATAGATAGCCTCCTCCAAAATTTCACAATTCCTTCTTCATACAAGATATATAACAACATCCCATTTCTCGCAGAATTTTTTTTCCTTTAAATATATTTTTCATTAGTATTAAACCATTTAATTATATTCAACATATATGTTTTTTCAACCAATGTAAAAAGTAATGTTGTTTCACCTTCATTAATAATTCTTAAAAAATCATTACTAGATCCATACACACAGGATCTTTTTAACTATTCTTTTGTTAGAACTCCAATAGTCCTTCATTATTAATTCATCATAAACATTATTTTCCAACCCTGAGTGATATTGTATTGAACAATCAAAATCCTAGAGTAGCTCAAGCCATAAAATTTTCAACATGTAGAGTTATTTCTAAGAAAAGATATACTTTCAGCTCGTATGATATATATGTAAATATATATATATTATTCATTATTAATCATGGAGATAGTTTCTATATGTTTTTTGTGAAAATATTACATCTAGAAACACATGATCATGATTTAGATATTTTAACTCTTTAATTATTAGTGGCCTTAATGCATAATTAACAAATCTAAAATTTTGTATAAAGACAGGTTATAACATCCCATGTATGTAAAGAATATATCACGTTCATATTTATTCATATTTTTGAATTATGTATTAATTTTACATTAAAGGGGATTCTATGTTTGATTGCGTACTCAATACAATACAATGGGATTTGTTGAAATCATATACTGCACACAACATTGGGTCATACAGAAAAATAATAATATAATATTATATTAAATTGTAGTTAACACCTATTCGTTGTATTGGTGGTAATGGATATGACTAATTTCTATATAAATATACATGTTTGTTAAATTTTTTTACATTTATCCAATAATTTTTATAGGCTTAAAATAAGAAAAAATCTGATTTTAAGCATAAATACTCTAATATTCATTAAATAGTCGATTTACTGCATTTAGGTGGTGAACCATTTTTAAATCTAATTTTGGACACTTTTATATGTTCTATTTTAAAAAATATAAATCTTCTTTAGAAAGAAGACATCAAAATTTACATTGGGTATGTTTTTGGTAATTTTTTGATAAAAAACATTTTTTAATAAATAGTGAAAATTATTGTATTTTAATTCAAAATTGCCTTTTTATTGAATTTATTTATAAGGATAGATTATCTTTTTAATTATTTTTAAATTAAATAATAATAATTTTTATCTAATTAATTCAATGTTTGTCATTGTATGAAATTTAACTTTGAAATTGAATATAAACAAGGGTCAATCTTTTGATAGTTGTTATTTCTTAAAAACACGCTTTTGGTTTTGACAGCAAAAATTAATTTTATAGTAATTCATGCAACAAATGGGTTTTTAATTCAGAAAAATAGATTCCATATTTGGAATAATAATTTTCAAGTTATGTAAATAGGTAACTTTTATTTTTAGACATTGTGAATATTTACTTCAATAAAAAATTAATTTGTCGTGGTTAATGTGTAAATATAGTAAATAAACGTAAACATAAAAATATTATAATATTATTAAATTACCATAACATGTTTCATAATACAATTTTATGAAACTTTTCTGACCATGGTACTCCTTAGATTAATTTGGGGACCCCATGGAGGTACTTGGGTGTTATAATGACACTTTATATTAATTAATGTAATGAAAAGATAAAAATGACACAAACATATGTATTTTAGAAAATCAATTTTTAAAAGGTGTTATATAAGTTATATCATCTAATTAAAATATTCATTTGAACCCAAAAAATATTGACTACAACATGAAATATGTTTTATAATTTTTATACATCATATATATAAAAATATTTATAACACAATAAGGATGTAATGTTTACCTCATTAATGAATGATATAAATAAAAAGATTATACAGAATAAAGATATATCCAAAAACTATCTAATTTTTATTATATGATTTTATTAAGAACATATTTTATCATTTCATCAACTTTAATAGGTTTTTGACCTTAAAAACGGAAAATTATTATATAAAAAAAATAATATTTTTAAACATTAATAAAAAGCCCCTTCTCCCCTTAATAAAAAGATATTACATCTAACCCATTACACATACATCTCAAGACACTATGCCTGACCATACACTACCCATTTAATCTAACTAAATATCTCTCCTCCTCCAAGAATCCTTCCCTTTGGAAGAAGGCAATTCAATTAAACTTTTTGTTTCAACCCAAATAGAGATACCCTATTTAAAGGTATCATTTTCTATTAAATTATTTTTTTAACTTATACAACCCCATAAACTCTTTATATAACATTATTTTATAACAAAATCAGTATAAAAAATATACTAGGTTGTTGTTATGTTATTTTTTTGAACTACAATTACCCACATCGCCATCCAATGGGTAAGGAACATACTATTTCTGTGGATGGTGAACTAATGCCTCACAAAATGATGATTGTTCAATATTCTACTACCACCTCTTATGGTGGCCAAAAATATGTAACAAAATTTATATGTGATATATATTATATTTATATTGCCTTTATTCTTTTATATTTGTCATTTATAGAATAACATTATGGTTCTCTATACTCGGAAAATATGATTATTTCATTTGAGGAAGTGTGAACTACCACCAACATAAAGTGATATAGCTTGTTAATGCCATACATGGAACATATAAACTATGGAGATAATGATATTATATATGATATTATATTTGAATTATTATATACTTATATATAATTATGTTTTCATTACATTAAATATGAAATATAAATGAAAGTAGTGTTCATGCATATGTACAACTTACCATCTCCATTAACAGTGCATTTCATTTCTTACCTACAAATGATATGTAAAATTATAAATAAAAATATATACTGGATATATATTATATAAATTACATCTAAATAATATAAATAATGATGGAGATAATTTAATTTCGACCACATGTACAATTTATAATTATAAAAAGTTCATTTTTAACACATGTTCTGAATGTTGACAAAATGTCCGATATGAACTCAAATAAATAAATAATTGTATAGAAAGGTAATAATTGATATACAAGGTATAATAAACCAGAAAAAGGTTCTTATGAAAGTATATATTTACTTTCTTTTATTATTCAAGAGATCAAATAAAGAATGAGTAAAGTCAGATATGATGTAAGGGACTTCTTCTCCATCACCTTTCATCGAGGCATATTTTTTTTATACGGGACATTTTTTATAGGGTGTATTAAAAAATTTGACTTCTCATTTAATTCTAAATGAATCTTTTTATATGATGAATTTTCTAAATTTAAAAAAGGAATGTTTCTTTTTAACGTAAGCAGTGACAACAACTTTTTCCACCCCCATGAGTATTATTTTATCGTTTCCTTCCTAATTAAGCAGTATTATTTCATAAAAGGAAACGAAATATCTTCTAATTTTTTCTATATATTTGTATTGAAAATGGTTTTGATAATGGATGTGTTATTTCAATATATTTAACTGATATATTTTTATTTAGATGTGTAAATGTTGTCTTTACTTTATATTTGTTTTATTTGTTATGAAAATGTTATTGATCTTGGTAATTGTTATGTATACGGGTGGTTCCATGATAATCCTAGCGTGGGTTACCCCGAGATAGCCCTCCAATGCATTGGGTAATGTGAAAAAGGTAAACATTAATGTTTCTCCAAAGACATTTAGTGAATATATTCTGATGAGTATTCCAATTGTAACTCCAAAAATAGCTATGAATGATAAAACATATGTATGTTATGTATGCTACACGTTACCTTTATGAATTATGATTTCTATTTATATTTCATAAATCTAATGATTTCATTAGGTATGATAATGATCTTATGTTATGTATGTATTGATGATCTTAGGTTTTCTTTATATGTTTTATAACCCTCATTGAGCATGCTATGATCATCCCATGTATTTGAAATGTTTTTCACAGGTCATAAAGATGAATATTTCCTAGGATGGAATCATGGAAATGTCATGTTGTCTAAAACATGAAACTAGAAGTAGAAAGTTTTTCTAGTAGTTTTATTTTATGAAAAAAATGGAAACTTAGTAGAATTTTTTATATTTTAATTTTTTTGATGTTATAAAATAGATATGTCCTAATTATCTAAAAATCTAAACTAGAAAAGATCTTCAATGTTAATTATTCATTTAATTTAATATTAAGGAATGATTTATTGGAGAATCTTTATAGTTGGTTTCATATATTGGTTTAGACAACATTATAAGTTAAGAAAGAGTTATATTAAAATCCATAAATTGTATTTAGATTGTGATATGATTGAAATGAACTAGCATTTACTTATTACCATGTTGCTTCACCTATGATATTGCTAGGTTCAGAATGATTTACTGCAGAGTAAACATGGTAGCTATAATCGGACAACATCAAGAGGAAGAAAAACTTCTAAAATAGCAACCTACAATGGTTGGAATATGAATGGAACAGTTTATAGCAGTGATGGAATAGTTGACTCATGCTATAAATGGTGGTTGTATCTATGCACGATATCATCTAGATCAACCACAGAGGAACATATCAGTAGTAGAGAATTTCATAACTCAGAACCCCCCATAATCCAGAGAATCATCAGACTTTGTTGGTTATTATAGGTGTATTAAATCAATGGAGAAGATTTTTGGTGTCATGGGGTGTTCAGAACCTCAAAAGGATAGTCTCTTTGTATAGCGTTTTGAAGGTGAAGCTGATCAGTGGTGGTCGATGTTGAAAAATATTATGGATATTGAATAGATTGATTCTCATGATTTAAATTAATTTAATGGTATGTTTTTGAGAAATAATTTCATTAGGTGGGATAGCTTAGGATGGAAAAAAATTCCTAGAATTGATGTAGGATGATGACTCAATAGATTTTTATGATGGAAAATTTTCTCGACTGCCAAGGTATCCTCTAATTTTCATATGTTGTAATGATAGTAAAATATTCCATTTCTACATAGTATTAAATCCTATGTATCGAAGATATATAGATTCTCATGGGTTCAAAAGTTATAAAAAACAAGTTCGATGTGCAGAGAAGGTGGAAAATTAGTTTTCCGTTGAGATGGTATTATTTCACAAACAATAGAATAAAGGGTCGAGGTGGAAAAAAAAGGGATGAACAATTCAAAAAATTCTATTGGTATGAATTTTAAGATTAGGGTTTGGAAAAATTGTGGTAAATATAATGATTGGGAATGAATTTTGAATTCTAGTTAGTGCTAGTTTTGGGGTAAAATGGGACATAAGGATCATAATTTAACTTAAAAAATCAGAGTAATGGTATGAGAAAATATGATTTACAGTCAGTAAAATGGTGTATGTGTAATGAAATGTGTCATTAAGAAAATTATTGTCCAATGTAGAACTCAACTAAAAAAACAATAATACTACAACTAGAAACTAGAGGTGAATTCCTTTGAAACAACTTCAGTAGAATTTGGGAAATCATATGATGTAGTATCAGTTACACTGTTTGTTTGTTCTGATTATGCCATCATGTAGTTGGATTTGGGAAATACACATTCGTTCATTTATAAGATGTTTTCTAGTGAATTGAGAATATCATCTCAAGATATGAATCCTTAACATATGTTAAAAATGTTGTGGGGAATTGTTGAGATAAAAAGAAATTATAAGAACCTTAATGGATTTGTTTGTAGAAAAAATCTACCTAGAAACCATATTGTTTTTCATAAAGTAGAGTTTTATGTTATTTGGGTATGAATTGAAATTTTTTTATCATCATATAATTGACTAATGAGATAAAGAGACTTATTTTCAGAAGTATTTTCAGTTTTTGTACAAAAATAAACCCTTAATTTTACTAACATATCAGGAATCCGACAAAATTATAAAATATGGAAATGAATATTAACTTCCATATATTGTTGAATGTAAATAAACAGTTCAGATTAATGATTTTCTAGTGGTAAATCAGTACCTTGATGATCTTCCTGATGAGTTTTCTGGCGCACTGGATATGGCCATTATGAATTTATAGTTATTCCTTTTGGGTTAACTAATGCACCTGTTTTATTCATTGTTCTTATGAATACAATTTTCCATGATTTCTTTGATATGTTTGTGGTTGGGTTCATTTATGATATTTTGGATTATTAAAAAGTATAGAGGAGCATGAATTTCATTTAAGGGATAAATTTAAAAGATAAGAAGAAAAAAGATTGTTTGCGAATTTCAGAAAGTGTGAGTTTTGGTTACAAAAAATGGATTTACTTGGTCACATTGTTTCAAAAAATGGCATAAATGTTGATCCCGCTGAAGAAAAAGTTATTGACTAATGGCCAGGACCCATAAAAAATGGATATTTGTAGTTTTCTTGGTTTGGCTGGTTCTTATCAATGGTTTTTTAAAAATTATGCACATTTATCGATCCCAATGTCTATGTTATATCGAAAAGGTGTTAATTTTATCTGGATGAAAGAATGTGCTGACTATTTTTCGGTATTGAAAATAATATGGGTGAATGCTCCAATTTTAGAAATTCCTTACAAAAATGGTGAGTGTTTTATCTACAATGATGATTTGATGAATGTGTATGGTTGATTCCTTATGTGTTCCTTGTGATTCGCAGTTGAAGAATGAGTTGTTATGTGAAACTCATAGTTCTCTATTTTCAGTTAATTCTAGCTATACAAATATGTACAGAGATCATCCGGCGTATTACTGGTGGGATGGAATGAATAATTAAATTTTTTATTTTACTGTGAAGTGTTTGAATTTCCAATTGATTAATGTAGAGCGGTAGTTACTGAAAGAAGTGTTTCAGTCTTAAGTGATGGAAGACTGGGAATGGGATAATGTATCAATGGAATTTTTTGCGAGATTACCAGAGGCATCTCAAGGTAATAATGAAATCTAGGTTATTGTTGATTTCCTGACTAAATCTTTTAATTTCCATCCTATTCGAGATAATTTTCCCTAGATCATCTTTATTGGTTATATCTAAAAGATATAGTCAGGCTGTGAGGTGTTTCCCTCCCCAATGTATCTGATCGTGATCCCAGTATTACTTCAACCATTTTTAAAGCCCTTCTGAAGTCATATGGACCTAAATTAAATATTAGTACATATTTTCATCCTCAATCAGATGGGCTGTTAGAACAAACAATTCAGAGATTGGAAAATACATTACAAGATTTCTCGATGGATTTCTAGGGATGTTGGGACCAACATATATTATTTGGTGAAATTTTTATAATAATATTTCTAATTACAGTATACATATTAGTCCCTTTGTAGCATTATATGGGAAGCGGTGTCGAACTCCTGCTTTTTGGGATGAAGTAGGAGAAAGTATGCTGATGGGGACAAAATTGGGAGAAGAGATGGAAAAAAATGATTAGTTGATTCAAAATCCCACGAGAATAGCATTGATCCACCAAAAATATTATTCATATTACAAGAGAAAGGATATTTATTTTGAGGTAGATGATCATGTATTTCTTAAAGATTCCCCATTGAATAGTGTGATGCATTTTGGAACGAAGAGAATATTGAGTCTGAGGTTCATTGAACCTTATGAAATCTGGGAGAAAGTTGGATCAATTGCGTAAAAAGTGTATTTACCTCTATTTTTATCCCCATTACACAATTTTTTTATGTTTTAATGTTGAGAAAGCTTATTCTAGTTCAATCTCAAGTTTTGAGTCTATAGATTTTTCAGTTTGAAAGAGAATCTCTCTTACATGGACCATCCACACTAGATTCTTGAAAGAAGAGAGAAATTGTTGTAGAATAAGGTAATTCATCAGGTAATGGTTTTTTAGAAAACCCATATGGTTAGAGAGGCAATATAGGAATATGAAAATGCTATGAGGAATAAATACCCCCACTTGTATGATACGTTATTTGAGTTGTGAGGACACAATTTTCCAAAAGGGTGGAAGGATGTAACATCTCAGTTAAATAAGGAATATAAAATTTTCAAATTTATTTATATTAGTTAATTAAATATTAATTTTACATTAAAATAAATTCAATGTTTTATAGTGTTGGTCGGAGTGGATACTCAATAGGGGGGAGAATTAAGTTCCAATTAAAAATTTCTTTTAAAAGGATTCTTATAATAAACTACTAAATTTAATAACAAGATAATCCGTAGTGAATTTGTAAAACTATAAAGGGTCAATTAGATTTTCAAAAGATTAACTAGTTCTCAATTAATCTAATCTGATGATTAATTAGCTTTTTAATCTATCTTATTGAATTATAGTACATACTAACATTTTCTAGATTAACTATAAAAGTAACATTAGAAAAATTTTATATTTCAATGTAATTAGCAGCAAAATATTCAATATAGGTCAAAAACAAAATAAGTAAGAACATCAGTTTTAAACAAGAGGCTCAGTCTCAAGCCGAGACATAGTCCTCTCAAACAATTTATATAAATTTGATCCACACCCTCGATCGGGGTAAACAATAGTGTAAAGACAGTCTAGGTACTAAGACCTCTACCAAAGTTCTATGTGGGAAAACAAAACAACAGCACACTGGCTATCTAGGTCTTACTTGACCTCTACCACTATCCACAGTGGGATACAAAAGAGTTATAGAAGGTTTTTGTGAGGATTTATAAATCCTCTAGTTTAGCAGATGAGACAGTGTTTCTATAACATATACAGAGTATACACATTGCTCGATATGTAAATAAAAGAATCACTACGAATAAAGATATGAGTTTTAGAAAGCTCTCATTATTTGATGTGCATCTATGGACTCCTTTTGATTTGCCAGAATTCACTTTTAGTCTTCTCGTTTTTGTATGAAAAACTTTGGGTCATTTTATGCAAGTTCTGTTTGATCAACATGAGTGTATTGGTAGCTCGTTGTAGTTCTTCACTCCTTGACTGATGTTCAGTTTGTGTTCTTTCCTTGTATGAATCGCAACATGTATATCTAGTGTTTTTCAAGTATGGATGTAGTCTTCCTGTCTGCACCACTTAAAAGAATTCTTTTTACCTTTTTGTGCAAACTCCACGCAACTTCTTATTATTCATCACAAGGTCTTTGTCCTTTCTTTTATAGCTTTCAGCACCGACAATGGGAATGATTACCTTTTTACAGGTATGAGGTACAGTTCCCTGACATGCCAACAACTATCATTAAATAATATTAATTGCATTAAGATCATCAAATATAATCGTTTCATAATAAATAAATAATGTTGACAAAAGTAGAGTTTAGGAATTAGTGACAGTATTATTTCATCAGTAGCTTTGTGTCAGTATATTTTTAATGGTGGACTTTGTATTGAAGTGAGCTCCTATCGGTAGCTCTTTATCCTTCTACCAGTTTCTCCTTGTATCGATAGATATTACTCCGTGTATTAGAAACTCTATGTACCAGTAACTCCTTATATCGGTAGCTCTTGGTCTATCGGTAGCTCGCTTGTATTGGTGGATCTTTTGTATCGGTAGCTCATTTTGTATTCGTGACTCTGAATCAATATCTTGTGCATATGTATAGACTTGTGTATACCAGCAGACTTGTTCTATCGGTAGCTCAGCTTCTATCGGTAGCTGTCTATATCAGTGTTCTTGATCTGTCAGTGGCATGCTTACCAGTGGACTTATACATACTGATAACTCTCCATATCGGTGACCTTTTCTTATCAGTGACTATGACTATCAGTAGAATCAGTACCGATAGATCTGCATCAGTTGCTATAATCACATCAGTTACATAACACTTATCTACTTTATGAGAAATATATCCGGTTGAGTTAGAATTATTTCAAAATTCATATAAACATCGATAAACATTGATTAACATATTTCAATTATTATTTTAATATTATTATCAATTTGATAAAATAATGTCATAGATTGAATGAATAAATATATAGATAAAGATTAATTGGGTTTTTTCAAAGTATGTGAAAGCATAATTGGGATTATCAAAATAGGTGAGGTAAAGAATCTCCCCAATTTTGATAATCACAACTTATGATATTATATGCCCAAAATAATTATTACTGTATCAGAGGATATTAAATTCAATTGTATCAGAGAAAAAAATATATTATAAACCATATATACCAATGATAAAATACAAGACAAATGTACCAGAGGAAAATTAATTATGCTCATAAAAGATATTATTTCTCACCCAGATATGTGTCCCTTAGATAGTATTTCTCCACCTTCGTGACAATAAAAATGTGGTAGAAGAAGGAAAAACAGGAGAAAAGAAGTTAAAGAGTGTAAAAGAAGGTAATATCACATTTATTCCTTGGAGCAAACAGATACAAAGAAATACATTAAAAAAAAGAAATACAGAAGTGTCCTATAAAAAGTCCTAATCATAGATCAATCCACATCCTTAGAATGAGATTTCCCATTGGGATCAGAAGAGGATTCAAGTGTGGTGGATTCAGGTGGAGGATTAGTAACACTAGTAATGTGGCATATGCAGGTAAAGCTGGAGAGATAATCACTGGCCAATCATTGACCTGCAAGAATGGCAATCGAATATTTCTAAAGTCTTTTATAATACCTCCTCCACTCTCCATAGCAGAAATGAAATCATTCTTGTTCTCCATGAATTTTCCTAATGCATGTGTCAATTATCTGAGCCTTCTAACTTGTTCTCTGAAGGCTTGATTGACTGGTGGGAGCTTCATGTTTTCTAACATATGCTTGAAATGGTTGTTTAGCTGATGGTTGGTATATTCCCTTTGGAAATAATAATCTAACTTGTCTTTCACCTCTTTCTGAGAAATCCAAAGCATCTCTCAAATTGTCTTGAACAATCTTCATGATATCTCTAGTGGTATCTCTAGTAGAAGTGGCCACTTTGGTCGGATCAGATGAGTCCACAGAGCCGCTGGATGATGTTGAACGAAGCTCCTCCTTCATCAAAGCTCTTAGCTGATCCAAATCCACTGAATGTTTCGAAGTAAGAGAACCAATAGAAAAGGTTACAGTTTCCCTGAAACTCTTAGTTAGTCCACTAATAAGATTTTGTACTCGAGAATCCTAGGTTATAACAGTCATTGTTATGGAAAGCTTAAAATCCTCAAAAACAGATACCATTTGGCTCACTACACTCTTCACATAGGCCAAATACTTGTCTACATGAGATTTTTATCTCATATAGGAATCTAGAGAGATAACTGATTGCTTTAGAACATCAACATATTTTTTTAGGATAGACATATGATTCTAGAAAGCTATAACGTCATCTATTATCTAATTCACAAATGTTGACACATTACAACTAAGAGATAGTTTGAAGGACTTTTCCAAATTTCTCATCTCTTCAACAAAGAAACTCTTTAAATCAGCAATAGAAACACTCACAAGCTATTTCTTCTCACCCTTTAAAGATTTTATTTCATCCTTGGTGATCATATTAGCAAGTGAAACCATAAATGGTGGTTTTTAAGACACTATACTTGCCACAGAGTCATTCATATTTGATTGAATAGATGACACCCATGAAACTTCCATTTTCATTATTTCTTCAACAAAAATGATTTTGATATCAGACTTGAGCTTATCCAGATCATGTGTACTGACCAGATCTTCAGGTAATATCTGAAACTGGATATCATAATTTATTTTTGGTGTATTGAGGGATTCCTCATTATCAGAATCGTGATAATATAATCCACAAACCACAAAACCTGGGACATCAGCCCAGTCCTCAATTTCAACAGCCATTGAAACACTACCAAAACTGGTTGGATGCTCCCCCTCAACTGGTGCATTCTCTTGTATGGGAACACCACCCTCATCAGTCTGGTCTTACTCATCAGTATCTTGCACAACCATCTCTATTTCTGCAAATGTATTTGGTTCCTCAGGAATAGGTAAAGGTCTGTCAACTTCATCAAGAACAACCTCTAATGGCATAACGGAACATCCAATTAGAGGACTTAAGCTCAAGGTAGTAGAAGTGGATGCTTCAATTTCAGTTCTTCTTTCTTGTTCCTCATTCTCTAAAATAGCTTCTTCTTGATCTAGTCTCTGTTGGTCTTCCTCATCCATATGCGCCTCTTTATTTCTTACACCCAAAATAGTTTCTGTACTAGGTAGGTTCAAATAAGCACTCTACTTTTTTTCTGATACAATTTCAGGATTTGGGCTAGTAGGAAATTCAGGATATCCTCCATTTGGTGCAGAGGAATATTCCTCTTCTGAATAATCACTATATTGTTTCTCTTCTTCATCAGGTCCCAGACCTGGATCCCTCAAATCCTTAGGTCTTGAAGGACGATCCAGAGGATTGAACTTATCATTCCACTTTTTGTCATCATTAAACCACTCTCTTTTCCATGGGTTCCAGTTAATCTTCATGTATTTATATACAGTTCTTGTTATAGAGAAGTTTTTCATTAACACCACTATCTCATCCTAAGACTCAGCTATTCATTTCACTTTGATCATCACTCAGATCAACTTGGAAAAGAATAAGGCATTTGTTTTTGAATTTGGTCAAATAATATCCTCTATTTGAGTCATTAGTATCCTACACAAATTTAATTTCACACCATGTTTGAGGAGATGTAACATATAGATATATTGATATCTCAAATTTTCAATGTCTCCCATCCTTGGAATTAAAACATGCTGAACAAACATGAACAACAATCTGTTCTCTCCATCCATTTCACTAGCCACCACCTATCATTGCATGCCACTACTGGTGTGCACCTCTAAGGCAGTATCATAATCAAATATTTCACTTGTAGGTGGTTCTGATTCCGTGATATATCTAGAAATGCCATAGTGTGGAACCTTCAGGCATTCCTCCCACTCTCTAGAAGAAAAATTTATCTCCGTTCCATTTACCCATGAAACCATTCTATTCTCGACTTATGCTTTCTCAAAACATACAAACTCATAGAACTATTTTACCAGCTTCAGATAGTATGGGCCATTTTTGTTCGAAAAGAAGTCCACCCACTTTTGGTCTTCCAGCACCTCATGAACTAACAATTTACTAGACAACTACCATTTCATGCATAGCTCTTTTTCTTTCACAATAACTCTATTTTGTAAATGCAGGTTCACTGGTCGCCCCCCCCGGCCTTGTTCTACTATCACTGCTACACGTTTCTTGCTCTGTCTACTGCCTCTTCGCATTCGGCTCATCAATGTCATCTCTAACAGTAGGAATTTTGGTTTTTGCCATTTCTGGTTCGAGGAACATAGGGTTTTGACAAGATTCAAGAGCAAAGGCTTGAGGGAAAAGGGTTTGGTGTGGATCGAGAAGTAATTAAGACATAGTTTTATCATTTAGGAATCATAAAATAAATAATTAATATATAATAATTATAGTATAAACGATACAGATTCTGGAGGTAGACAGATGTTTAAAATAGCACATCGGTAGGGTATACCGGTGAGAATTCCTAACAGTGAGATCCACTAATCATTGAGGTATATCAGTGTGGTCCATACTGGTGAGGTATATCAGTGAGGTTTGATACTGGTGAGTTATATTAGTGAGGTTTCATACCGGTGAGGTATATCAGTGAGGTTTCATACCGGTGAGGTATATAAGTGAGAGTTCATACAGGTGAGGTATATCAGTGAGGTTTCATACCGGTGAGGTATATTACTGATGTCTCTATCTAACAGATTCTATCATTCCTAATTCATGTATAATGTAAATTAACCAATCCGAACATAATGGTTTGGTGAGAATGTCAGCTAATTGATGTTCAGTACCTATAAATTCAAGAGTAATATCACCTTTTTGGTAATGATCTCTCAGGAAATGGTGCCATACAACAATGTGTTTGGTCCTAGAGTGAGGTACATGATTCTTAGAGATATTAATTTCACTAGTGTTATCATAGTTAATAGATACATGTCAAAATTGATATCCATAGTCCAAAAGAGTGTTTTTCATCCACAGGATTTTTGCATAGCAATTACCAGTAGCTATATACTCGGCTTCAGTAGTAGAAAATGCAACAGAATTCTGATTTTTAATACACCATGATACTAAGGATTTTGCCAAAAAACGACACGTTCAAGATGTGATTTTTCTATCCAACTTGCAACCAGCAATGTCAGCTTCTAAATAACTCATTAAATCAAAAGATTGTCCTTCCAGATAAAACAAACCTAAATTTGCAGTATGTTTAAGATACATAAAAATTCTTTTCACACCATGAAAATGTGATTCTTTAGGATTATCTTGAAATCCTTCACACATGCACACACTAAACATAATATCTGGTTATCTAGTAGTAAGGTAATGTAAGCATCCAATCATACCTCTGTAGATGGTTTGATCCACTGGTTTTCTAGTTTCATCAATGTCCAATTTATTGACAATGCCCATATGTGTATCACATTCCTTAATACTATCCAAACCAATGAATTTTAAAATATCCATTGTATATTAACATTGATTCAAAATAATACCATTTTCATTTTGAAAGACTTGAAATCCATGAAATATTTGAGTTCTCCCATTAAACTCATTTCAAATTCATTTTTCATACTCTTTGAAAAATCAGTACATAAAGAATGATTAGATGATCCAAAAATAATATCATAAACATAGATTTGTACTATCAAAATGTCTATTGAAATTAATTTAATAAAAAGAGTTTGATCACCAATCCCTTTAGTAAAACCACTTGAAATAATAAAATTGCTAAGTCTATCATACCAAGCTATGGGAGCTTGTTTCAGACCATATAAATATTTTCACAGTTTGATAACTCGGTTTGGAAAATGAGGAATTTTAATTCCATGTGGTTGTTCATAAAAAATATTCAATTATAAAACCTTTTAGAAAATCACTTTTAACATCTAGTTGATATAACATTAAATTCAGAAGAGCATCATATGCAAGTATAATCCTATTGGATTCTAATCTAGATACAGGGGAAAAGGTTTCCTCATAGTCTATTCCTTCTTCTTGACTATATCCATGTTCAACTAACCTTGATTTGTTTCTATCTATATTCCCAGATTCATCAACATTGTTTCTAAAAACCCATTTAGTGGTTATGGTCAAGGTCTCCTTAGGTCTGTCAGCTAATTCCCAGATATTGTTTCTTTCAAATTGATTTAGTTCTTCTTGCATATACATTAGCCAAAATTAATGATTGATTGCATCATTGTCATTTTTAGTTTCTAACTATGAATGAAAAGCCTGATGTTCAACGTGATTTCGTAGAGAAGCTCTAGTTTGTGTCCCTCTATTGATATTACCAACAACAACATCCAATGATTGATTTTTTAGAAACCTAGTTGATCTAGTAAATGTTGGCCTAGATATTTTAGTTTATTCTCTAGGTTTGGGTTCTATAGAAGTAGATTCTGGAATATGTCTAGAACTGGTTATCTTTACAGCAGGGTCACTATTTTTTTCCTAAAGGTCCAGGACAGACAAATCTTCTCCAAGATTTTACAGAGAGGACTTAGGTTCATGTGGATCAGTTTCATCAAACATGATGTGAACTGATTCTTCCACACATTTGGTTTTTTTATTGAAAACTATATAGGATTTTTTATTAATGAATAACCAAGAAAAATTCCTTCATCACTTTTAGATGAAAACTTTTCAATATTATGCTTTGTTTTAAGAATAAATACTTTTTTCAACCAAAAACTCTGAATTAATTAACATTACGCTTTATATTGTTCCAAACATCATAAGGTGTCTTCTTAATAACTGGTCTAATAAAGACTCTATTGATAATATAACAAGTTATATTTATAGGTTTAACCCAATAATAAATTGGCAGGTCATACTCATTAAGCATCGTTGTTGCAATTTCTTGAAGGGTTCTATTTTTTCTTTCTACTACACCATTCTGCTCAGGTGTTCTAGGGACAGATAAATTGTGACTATAAAAATTGTGTGAGAAATAAGAATCAAACTCATGATTTTCATACTCATGACCGGGTCACTTCTCAGGGTCTTAATATTAATTCCACTAAGGTTTTCTATAGACTTGGATTATTTAATAAAGTAAGAACAAGCTTCACATTTGTGAGTTAAGAAGTATACCAAAGTATATCTAGAATAGTAATCTAATAAGACATAGACATAGTGCTTCCCATTTATGTAGATACTCTAGAAGGTCCAAAAAATTCATGTGAACCAACTCGAGAGGTTGAGAAGTTGAAACTTATTTCCTGTATTTAAAAGAAACTTTATGTTTCTTTCCCTTTTGACAGGGATTACAAACTTTATCTACTGGGAATTAAACATTCTGTAGGTCTCTAACTAAGTTCTTCCTAGTCATTTTACTATGTGAATAAACATTGCAGTATCCTAATCTTCTGTTCTATAGCCAAGACTCCTTATGAAATGAATTTAAACAAGTAATGTTATGTTTAGCTAAAGAATTAAAATCAATGGAATAAACATTTTAATTTCTCAAAAAAGAAAATACTAAAAAATTTATAATTATACACATTACAAGACTCATTTTTTAATTTAACATTGAAGCCATAACCACATAACAGAGAAATAATCAATATATTATATTTATGTCCATCAACAAATAAAACTTTGGAAATTAAAACTGAATTTGTGTTACCTATCTGTCCTAGGATGACGATCATTCCTTTACAGTTATCACCAAAGGTGACCTAGACTCCATCAACTTTGATTAATATTTTGAAACATGAGTAATACCCAATAATATTTCTTAAACATCCTCTGTCCAAATACCATATCTTCTTATGGTATATCTTCAAGAATGTTTCATACAAAACATGTTTAGATGGAAAATGATTTTGTTACCCAGATTCTCATTGGTCTAGATAGGTTAGAAATTAAAGCATTAGATACACATATTTTTCTTATGGGTCTCAAATAATTTTTAGAATCAATAGATTTTTAATGATAAACATTATTTGATTTATAACTATGTGAGTAACTAGTTGAAGCATATGAACTTCCAGAAATATAACTAGCAACATACTATCCAGATTTAAGAAAAAATCTAGTTTTGGTAAACAATCTCTATCCAGGATGATAGCCTATTCCAGTGGTATATTTTGATGCCAATTGTTTACCTAAAATTTGTGTAAGAGTATCTTTTCCATTTGTGAATTTTTCTAAGTCCATTTTTAATTGCTCATTGGACAATATTAGTTCATTATTTTCCTTAAGTAGTTGAGAATTATTTTCTTTTCCTATATAAAGGGAAGATTTAATAGAGATGGACAAAGCATGTTGTTTCTTTAAATCTTTATACATGTCCTTCAATTAATTATAGGCTTCTTCTAGTATATTAATATATTCAAATAATTCTTCAGTTGACATATTTTTAGATTCAGAATCAGAATCAACTTTAGAATAATAAGAATTTAAAGCAGGAGTATCCAGTGTTACCACAGATGTGTTTGTCATTAAACAGATATTATCTTTTTGAGATTTTTCATCCTATGTAGATTTAGAATCAGTTGAACTATTCTCTGAACCACTCCATGTTTCTTTCATAGCTTTCTTATACTTGTTTTCCTTGTAGTCATGTTTCTTTTTGAACTTCAATTTTGGACAGTCTTCTTTAATGTGGCCTTTCTTTTTTAATTCATAGAAAACAACTTCATCACTTCTATCAGGATTTTCCACTCCATCCAATGACCTTTATTGTCATAATTTCCTTTATAATTTTATTTTCTAAATAAATTATTCTTCCTATATAAATTCTTGAATCTCCTAGATATCTGAGCCATCTCAGCATCATTGTCAGATGCACTCTCATCACTTCTTAAACTTTCAAATTCACATTGAAATTTTCCTTTGTTTTTACTCTTTGAAGCATATGTCTTGAAGGCTACTGACTTCTTACTTGGTTCATCATATTCTTCTTTGTTGACCTTTAGCTCTTACTCATACATCATAAGTGTACCAATCAATTCCTTTACGGGTAGTAAACTCATATCACACGATTCTCTTATTGAAACTGATGTGCCTCTCCATATTTCTGGAAAACATCATAGAATTATCATAATTAGTTACTTTGTAGGAACATCTTTTGCATGTGAGCTCATGGTGTTGACAATATCATTTAACCTGAGATACATATCAGAAATGGGTTCATCAAGCTTCATTTTAAAATTAACACATTTAATTTTATAGGTATTCTATCTTATTTCCTTAAAATTGGTTGTTCCCTCATGGGAAATATCCAAAGTGTCTTCATAAGTAGATTTACAAGGATATATTCTGTTAAATTCCTCGTCACCTAAAGAACAGTAAAAATCATTCATTGCTTTACAATTATTATTGTAATCTGTTTTAGTAGGTTTATCACATATAGTTCTCTCAGTGTCTGGAAACATAAATTGAGTTTATATAGCCGTCCAGATATCAAATCCCATACTCTATAAATGAATTTTAATTTTAAGCTTCCACTGAGCATAATTTGTACCATTAAAGAAGGGTGGCATGTTGGTAGCAACACCTTCAAGTCTATTTTCTATAGTTTGATTTTAGAAAATTTATTTAATGAGATAAAATTTATAACTAACAATAATTTATGATCTTTATGATACAACTAAAATCATAGTTGAAAAACAGAGTGTTTCAAAAACCTTTAATAATAAACAACCACTGATAAAAAAATTTTGTCTGGAGTGGATACTCAAGAGGGGGGGGGGGAATTGAGTTCCAATTAAAAATTTCGGTTAAAAATATTCTTATTTAAATCCCCCAAATTGAATAACAAGATAATCCGTAGTGAATTTGTAAAACTATAAAGGGTGATTTAGATTATAAACAGATGGATTAGTTCTCAGTTAATATAATATGAAGATTAATTAACTTTTGAAGCTAACCTAATTCTCTACAGTACATAAAAACAATTCCTAGTTTAACTATCAATGTAACTTTAAAAGAATTTTATATTTTAAAGTAATTAGCAGTGGAATATTCAATATAGGTTAAAAACAAAATAAGTTAGCACATCAGTTTTAAAAAATAGGTTCAGTTTCAAGCTGAGACTTAGTCCCCTCAAACAATTTATATTAATTTGATCCACACCCTAGATCGGGGTAAACAATAGTGCAACGACTGTCCGGGTACTAAGTCCTCTACCACAGTTCTCCCTGGGAAAACAAAACTACATCACACTGGCTGTCCAGGTCATACTTGACCTCTACCACTATCAACAGTGGGATACAAAAGAGTTATAGAAGGTTTATTTGAGGATTTTTAAATCCTCCAGTTTAGCACAGGAGACATTGCGTGTATAAGATATACAGAGTATAAACACTGCTCGATATGTAAATAAAAGAATCACTAAGAAAGTAGATATGATTTTTAAAAAGCTCTATTGATTTTAAGTGTAGCTATTGACTCCTTTTTATTTGTCAGAATTGGAACTGAGTCCTTATATGATTTTTTTCTGAAAAATAGAGGGTCATTTTCTTCAAGTTCAGTTTGATCAGCTTGAGTGTTTGAGTAGCTCATTGTAGTTCTTCACTCCTTGACTGAATATCGGTATGTGTTCTGTTCTTGTTTGAATCACTTGTTGTATATCCAGTGTTCTTCAATTATGGTTGTGGTATTTCTATATGCACTACTTTATAGCATTATTTTTTCCTTTTTCTAATAACTTCATGAAACTTCTTGTTATTCTTCACCAGGTCTTTGTCCTTTCTTTTAAAGCTCTCAGCACCGAAAATGGGAATTATTTCATTTTTACTAGTACGAGGTATGATTCCCTAAATTTCCAAAACTATCATTAAATAAAATTAATTACATTAAAATCATCAAATATAATTGTTTCGTAATAAATAAATAATTTTGACAAAATTATAGTTTATGAATCAGTGACTGAAGTCTTTCATCAGAAGCATTCTGTCGGTAGATGTGTAATGGTGGACTTTGTATAGTAGTGAGCTCCTATCGGTAACTCATTGTCCTTATACTGGTATCTCCCTATATCGGTAGTTGTTACGCCATTTATCAGTAGCTCTATGTACCCGTGACTCCTTCTATCTGTATCTCTTGGTCTATCGGTAGCTCGATTGTATCAGTGGCACTTTTGTATCAGTGGATCATTTTTTATTCATGACTCTATATCGGTACATTGTATTGGTATCTTGTGAATATTGGTAGACTTATGCATACCGGGAGACTTGTTCTATCAGTAGCACAGCTTCTATCGGTAGCTATCTGTATCGATGGACATGATCTGTTAGTGGAATGTTTACCGGTGGGCTTATACATACCGGGAGCTCTGAGTATCAGTGACCTTTGCTTATAGGTGACTATGTCTTTTGGTAGACTAAGTATCGGTAGATCTGTATCAGTATCTATAAACACATTAGTGACTTAAAACTTATCTGCTTTATGCAAAACATATCCGATTGTGTAGAATTACTTCAAAATTCATATAAATGTAGATAATCACTGATTAACATATTTCAAAGTTTATTTTAATATTATTATCAATTTGATATTAAAATGTCATAGATTGAATGAATTAATATATAGATAAACATTAATTGGGATTATCAAAGTATGTGAAAGCATAATTTGGATTATCAAAATAGGTGAGGTCAACAAATAGCGTACTCAATATGAAAAAATTGTTTCATTGAAATCTTACACTGCACACAACGTTGGTTCATACAAAAAAACTATAATATAATATTATTTTAAATGGTAGTTAAGGCCTAGCAATTGTATTTTTCAAGAATGGATATAACTAAATAAAATATGAATATAAATTTTTTTAAAATGTTTTTAAATTTATCCAATATATCTTATTGGATTATAATAAGAAATACTAAGATTTTAAGCATAAATACTCTAATATTCATTAAAGGTTTTTTCAAAATCCTTTTGATGGTGAACCCTCTATAAATCTAGTTTTGTTTACATTGATATGGTCTATTTGAAAAAAAATAAAATTATTTTTTTGAGTTGGGACATCCAAATTTACTTTTTGTAAATTTTGGGTATTTTTCTGATAAAAAATGTTTTTTCAATGAATAATGATTAATATTGTATTTTAATTCAACACTATATTTTTATCAAATTTATTTATAAGGGTTTATTATATTTTAATTGGTTTTAATGTATATTTAGAATAATGTTTTACCATTTAATCTAATTTTGGTCATTATAAGTAATTTAACATTGAATTTGGACATAAACAAGTGTCAATCTATTGATAGTTATTATTTCTTAAAAATACTTTTTTTTTGTTTTGACATCGGGAATTAATTTTATATTAATTTGTGTCACTTTTTTTATTTTAATTTGGAAAAAATAGTTTCTATATTTCGAATCAAGAGGTCTAAATTTTGTAAATAGGTAACTTTTATTTTTATACATTATGGATATTTACATTACTAAAAATTATATTTACCATGGTTAAACGGTAAATCTGGTAAATAATGGTAAAAATATTATATTATAATAATATTAAATTACTCTAACATGTCTCCTAATCATATTGGATGATAAATTTAATACCATGGGCATACTGGGTTCGATTTAGGGACCCCAATGAGCCACATAGGAGTGTTAATAAAACATTATATTAATTAATTTAAAATAAAGAAAAAAGTACATAAACATATATTTTCTAGTTAATCAATTTTTACCTAGTGTTATATAATTTATCTATACAACTATAAATTTTTCTATAGAATATAAAATGATTTCCTACATCATGATATTTTTTTATAATTTTTAGAGATCATATAAATAATAATATTTATGATGCAATATTGATTTATTATTTAACTCTTTAAATACCAATTTATATAAATAAGATTATAATTATTAAAACAACATACAAAACCAATCATATTATTATTTAATGATTTCATATCGAACAATACTCATCTTATATTCATCTTTAATAAGTTTGGGACCTTTAGTAACCTAAAATAATTATAATATTATATTATATTTTAAAATATTTCCAAAGAGCCCCTCCTCCCCTTTATATAAATCTCTCACATATAACCCATTAAACACAATTCTCGTGCCCCTTTTCACGTCCATCCTCTGCCCCTTTAAGCAACATATATCTTTCTCCACCTCCATAAAGCCTTACCCTAGGATGAAGGCAATTCAATTAAATTTTTTGGTAGAAACCAAAGGGAGATACCCTATTTAAAGGAAACATCTTCTTTTAAGTTCTTTTGTATTATTTTACATCTCCATCCAAATAAAATCTTTTTTTTCTTTTTTATAAAAAACCTAGTATCCTAAATATACAATGTTTTTTTACGAGAATTAATCTAACTACACTTACACACACCTCTATCTAATGGGTAAAAACATATTGTTTCTGTGGACGAAAAACTTCTGCCTCACAAATCAATGAATTTTTCAATATTCACCTACCACCTATTATGTTGGATATTAAGATGGAACTGTATTTATATGTGATATATATTATATATTTTTTCTTATTCTTATTCATTTTTCATTTATATAATACCATTGTGATTTTCAATAGGGGTAAATACGATAATTTCATCTGGGGAAGTGCGGACTACCACCCCCTAAAATTGATATGGTGCGTTCATGACATACATGGAACTTATAAAAGATAGAGTTAATGAAATTATATTTGATATTATTCTTGAATTATAATATAACTGTGTATCATTATTTTTTCATTCCATGTAATATGATATAGAAATTAAAGTAGTATTCATGTGTACGTACGACTTACTGTCTTCATGAACGGTTAATTTAATTTTTTACCTATAATGTTATGTAAAATTATAAATACATATATAATATATATATATATATATATATGATATATATGATATCTAAATAGTTAATATCATTCCGGGGACAATGGAATTTCGACCACATGGACAATTTATAATTATAAAAAGTTCATTTTTAACTCAAGTTCTGAACATCAACAAAATGTCTGAAATGAACATATATAACTATCTAATTTTATAGAAAGGAAATAATTTATATAAAATGAATAATATACTTTATAAAGGTAATAATAATGTAGAAATTAACATTAGTTTAATATTAATGATATTAAAGAACGATGGTGTCAAGTCGGACACGAGGTAGGGGACTCCATCTCAATCTCCATTCACTGAGGCATGTTTTATTTTATACAGTACTTTCTTTTATATGGTTTGTAAAAACATTTCACTTCTCATTTCATTAAAAAAATTATTTTAATATGAGTTCATTTAATAAACAAAAAAATTGAATGTTTCATTTTAACGTATGCGGTGACACTGTCCTTTTCCACTGCCACTTGTATTATTTGATCTTTGGCTTCCATAAGAAGTCGTAATGTTTTTTAGAAGGAAAATAAATACCATATAATCTTTTACGTATTTTGGTATTGAAAATGGATTTGATAATGTATTGGTTATGTTAATATATTTAAATGATAAATTGTGATTGAAATGTAGAAATGTTATCATTCCATTTTTTTACGTGTTAGGAATATGTTATGGTTAACGGGAATTGTTATGTGTACAGGTGGTTCAGTGATAATACTATGGAGGGTGAGCCAGAGATAGCTCTCCAATGCATTGGGTAACATGACATAGGTAAATGTAAATGTTTATCCTAAGTGATTTAGAGAATATACAGTGATGGGTATTCCAAATGTAACTCCCTATGTAGTTGTAAAAGATACAACATAATTATATTTTGTATGCTATAAGTTACCTTTATGATATATGATTTCTAGATATATTTCCAAAAAAATATGATTTCATGAGGTATGTTAAAGAGATTATGTTATGTATGTATTGATGATCTATTGTTTTTTTCTTGGTTTTATAACCCTTTGAAACGGCCCAGATCCTTTGGGTATAGTACATTCCCAAAACACGATTCCATAAAATGGTTCCACAAAAAAGGCGGCACTTGTCACTGTCTCACACCAAAACAGTGGCACCATGAAAGTTTCATAGTGAAAGCGGCACTGTGGGGGGGGGGGGCACCGTGAATGTGGCACCGTCATGGTGGCACCATGCCCTCACAAAGCGGTTTTCATTGTTTTTCTATGTCCCGACTTTTTCCGCTCCCACAATGTGTCTTTTGACATAAAAATGATTCAATACCCCCTTTCAAATCCATTTAAAGTCCATAAGTTATATCTAAAATTCCCCAAATCCAGGAAACCTTTAACCCACCAAATTTCTTCCCCTATTGCAGGATATAAAGGAAACCATTATACCCACAGCTGTTATGCCCACCTATCTGATGAGAATTGTTATATGACAATTAATTCTATCTTGTGTAACCACCCAACAGCTTGGGAGACCATGATTCAACCTTAAATCTGTTCAAAATTCCATATCCCATAACAATGGGAGCACAACATTTTATCGTTCTATAATTTCGTCCTTCTTTATCTTGGCTGGTTTTGTTCTTCCCCTGGTACATTTGGAGTTCCTTTTTCTGAAGTGAGTAGTGCGCCTGTTACAGAACCTTCCCTTCTCAACCTTAGAGTCCCTGAAGATCCTCCTCTATAATTCATGCATCCCCATCTCTTGGTGCATAGAATTAAAACCACAATATCTGATCATCCAAGTAGGGTTTTCATTTACCTCTCTTTACTGTGTATCATTCGGGGCAGATATTCTATTGTTTCCGTAGGGATAGATGAAACCAAACATTAACGAAGATAATAAATAGACTTTTACAGAATAAAGGGTTGTGATCGATGTTACTGATGTACCTTTTTTCTATGTTTTTTATGTATTAATTGTATAGGCATATGCACACTGAAAATCATGACCGTTGGTGGTCATTCATTGTTCACTAATGAACCTCTTTCATTTGTGATGATTGAATGGTTGTAACATGGGAATTTTTTTAATCATGTAAAATCGGACAATTAAATACATTTCTAGTGAAAAAACCCCCCCGTGTGAGCTCTGGTTAACCTAACAGAATGGTGGAACTTATTGAATGATGTACTTGAATCTAGAAACTCCATTGCTCTGTCATGGTGAAATGTGTGAATTTTTTTCTTGATGCTTTTGGGGTGATATGGATGGGGATGTGATCATTTATTTTTGTGCAATTTCTGGTGGATTTGAGGCTATGTGGGGCTATATAATGAGTCTTGGTTTGCTTCCAGTACTTTGAGGAATCTCAAGGATCCCTTTTGTGGTTGTGACATTACAAGAGAACCAGATGTGAATGATTAAAAGTGTTGTTTGAGTGTTTTTATATCCTTAGCTTGTATCGATGCCTGATCTTTTCCCATTATTTCATAATGTCCTTAAATGGAATCAATTGTACATGAAAACAAGAGTGGTTTTAATGGGGAATTTTTTTCCGAGAATCAGTGGTGACATAGTTGTGGGTTCGGTGCTTCTTGTGAATGAATAATAACGAGGATGTTTTGTTGGGGTAGTTTGGAACCCTTAGGTTAGTATGAGTACTTGTTAACAATATATATATATATATATATATCATTTTAGTTCTTATGTTTCTTATTCACACCCCACCTAAGATGAGGACTTCTGTCGAACACCCCCCTTTCATGGGGGAGGGTGTTTTCTCAACACTTTTACAAGTGACTGGTTATTTGATCCTTTTATTATCTCTTTCATGAGTGGCCTAAGACCCTTTCAGTAGGTTGTGATGGCCTGAGGTCCCTTATATCCCAAGATCCTTTGAGCAGGGTAGTTGGGGTGGTTGTCCCAAGTGTGTACAGCTCAGTTGTTTCCCATGTTTCTTCAGGATGAGGCCCATGTGTCTTCAGGCTTGGCAGTAGTTATTCTTGACAAGGTGTTTGGGGGCATGGTAACACATGGTTGTTGTAGCCTAGGTGTTTTCAGGTGGTATTTGTGGTTATAGCCCATGATTTTTCGGGCAGGGTAGTTGTGGTGGTTGGCCCAGGTGTGTGTGGGCGGGGGGAGGTAGTGGGACTGTGGTGAGAAAGGCGGGAGGGGACAGGTGTGTAGGATGTCTACAATAACCTGGGTAAGTGGCGCGGGGTACCCAAATATTGATGTGCTACTATTATTACATAGCTTTTCTTGCATTATTTGGAAGGCGTTCCTTGTTGAGGCTTGGGTGGATAGTTTTCCCTGCTGGGTGTATTGGTTATCTCCTTCATCATGAGGCATTATAATTCCTCCCCACATGTGCACGAGAGATTTTGGTTTTCTTTAATGAGTATACTTGTACACTCACCATACAAATATAAATCTGCTTTCAGGTATCCAGGATAACTTCATGGACCATGTAGGATCCTACTATTTCGGATGCCGAGACAATTGTTGTTGTTGTTTTTCTATTCTTCTATTTGGTACTTTTTTAAGGGTTTTCTTGTACTTTTGTTCCATTTACTTTTGGAACATGCATATGGTAATGGTTTGTTTTGGGTTTACTTGTACATCCACATTCAGTGTTATTGGAAATTGTTATCTTATCTCCTGATCCTATTAGGATAAAAAGGGAAATTCCTTCCATATTGTGTGTGACTCTATACCCTTGGTTCCAGTCGCTACTCCGGGACATATTAAAGGTGGGTCTCAGGGGTCATTATCTCTCCTTCAACATGAAGAAGGAATGGTCTGGAAACCTGGTGTCCCTTCTGTCATCTTTGTGAAGGTTGGTTGTAATAGAATGGTATTAGAGGGAGGTTGGGGGATAGGATGGAGTCTGGGGTTCAGAATAATGTGGATTTCATGGGATGGTAGGGCAATAGTGTTTGAAAATCTTGTTTCGTGAAATAGGCAAGGGAATACCAGCTAGTACACGAGAATTTAGGACCCCCATGATCTGATGCAAGGACTTTGGGCCTACCGAATGCCTGAGTGAGGCTACACTAATTGTAGATTAGCGACCCTAGGTAATGTACATGAATCATAATGACAAGTGTTCTTCTGTTTCATAGGGATTTTGGGTATTTAAAATAAATAATAAGTCTTAGAAAATTTATAATCAATCTTCTACACTACTCAGACATAGGCATTCCTTGTTTACCTTGCAGTTATGGAACCAGGATGCTGAGCAGTGGTTTTGTTGGTTATTGAGGCACATAAGTTTGATTTGACTAATTGAAAGAGGGATATGTTGGAGGAGGAGGACGATCATTGGCAAGGGACACTTCATACCTTTCAATGGTAGACCCTCGGATGTGCAAGGTCAGCATCCTTAACATGGAGACAGAGAGATAGAAAGAGGATCTGGTGATAGCTTTCAGCTTGATCTCGGATCCAACAGAGTATTTGGTTCCTCTGGCTATAATCCATATGTGGGGAGCAGTGCGTCAGTGGTGGATGATTTATATTGGGGAGAAGATGGAGGATAAGGTGACATGAACTGACTTCAAAAGGGTGTTTCGGGAAAATTTCCTCTCTTCCACGATGAGGGTTGAGAAGAGGCAGTAACTAATGTCCCTATAGCAGAGGGATATGTTAGTTAGAGAGTTGGGGATCAAGTTAAAATATCTACTTCACTTTTATCCGGACTTCTTTCTGGAAGTGGAGTCTCAGGCGAGACGTTTAGAGGATGCACTCCAAAATTCTCTTTAGATTACAGTTACCCCCATCACCCCACCGATGTACATAGAGGTCCAAAATAAGGCTGATGTGGTGGAAAGGATGCACATGTTGGGAGGTGTATCACAAGAGGGAATCTAGTTGGTTCGTCAAAGGGGAAGGCCGTCAGAAGCATGCCTCTAGCATTAGGGCCCTCCAAGTTTTGACCAGTTGGGAGCAGTCCACTGCGATTCCAGTTCCGATCTCCAAATCCTCGCCCTTTCAATTCGGGCCCCAGGACTAAGATGCTTTATTTTTGGAAGATGTGGGAACCTTTGGAATCAGTGACTGGACCGAGAACAATACATTGGGGGTGGGCCATTACAGCACCTGCCTCACCCATAATAGTTTGCAGCCAGGACCTTTCAGCAGTAGAAGCAGCGACAATGAGCTCCCACTCCTCCAAGTGCAGACATTGCAAGAGGAGGCCAACCTCTGGGAGCTCCTTAGGGACCTCTTCTAGGGCGCATTTGGGGAGGTGGCCGACAACCAAGGGGTAGAGGAGCTAGGTGTGGGATGTTACACTCCACATAGGAGGCAATTACATCAGATCTAGATGATGTTCAAGGTATAATCAGCTTTTTTAGCACTCTTGTCTAGGACATGTTTGATATAGAAGATTAGCACTCCTTTTTTGCACCCAGTCTAGCCCATGCTCAGGGTTTAGATGTTGAGAGACCTAATGTGCCCCTGGTGTTGACTATTCCAGTCAGAGGTCAGACTAAATTGTATTATGTTTACCGAGGGTGTAGACTGATGATGGGGCCACATCAGTCTACATGGGAACTTCTTCTGTTGAAGATACTTGTATACGATGTCATCCTGGGAATTTAATGGCTACACTATGTATGTGTTATTATTGACTGATTCCGAAGAAGAATTGGGATTTCAAATTTTGGTGGCTGACCTATAAATTTCATTGGCAAGGGTGGTTTCTCGGAGGGCAGCCAGGGAGTGGAGACCCTCCATTCATTGTTAGCTGAGCTATCAGTGGAGTTAGTGGATACAGAGATTGCGGAAGTCCTAGGGATCATTAGCGAGTTCATGGATTTCTTCCAAAAAGAGGTGGTAACTATAACGACCCATACTTTACATACATTTTTTCTTCAAAATTTTATCACACATAATAAAACATATAAAAAACCATGAAAGGACCGTATATGTATAGTGTCTTTTGAAACTGGGAAACATAAACAACTAGTTCATAAAGCATCTACATTGCCTCCCATTTATTTCATCATATCTAGAGTTTTTTTGGAATATCGTACATAATAACCTTCTTCCTGACCTGGGGAAAGAAATCATACAAAAGGGTGAGCTCAAATTCTCAGTAAGGGTAATAAAAAGAAATATCAATCACATCATATTCATAAGAACATAACATTTTTGAAATCGTAACCTGCAAATGAGATCATAATTTCCTAACATGGGATAAATCATAGTAGTGACATGTAATCCCAATAATCATAACAGAAAACATGAAACTTTGTGGCATAAACACATAATCATAGAGAATCATTTCTTAGTAGTCAAGACTCCTTTCCAAGACTATCTTAGCGGACAAAGTCCATTTCTGAACTGAGTTCACTCCTCATTTCAGTCTTGTTTCACTGATCTAGATTAACCTTCCATTCCATCCATGTCTATCTCATTAGATATAAATCTATACCCAATTCATTGGAGGGAGATATAGGTCCCACCCATCTCATAATGAAACCATTCTTATGTGTGCCACAAAATCATAAATCATACATCATAGCATAACCCATGTAATAAAAATGGGATTCTTAAACAGCATGCCATCATAACAAAATTCTTATAAGATAAAAGGAAATCATAAAAATAATTGCATCATAACATAATCAAAACAATGTAAAAATATGGATAGAAACATAACCATATATTATCTTATATGGAAAATAATTTTGATAAAACACTTGAACTCCATTCTTGAGGAAAATATCCTTTCTACTTCAAAAACATTTTCCTTTCTTAACATGTCATATAATTTTAAAATAAAAGAAGTTGATTAAAAATAAAATTAAAAACTTGTGAAGGAAGCTTCATGGAAATAATGTTCTAAAAATTCATTCATTCCATATCAGTTAAAAAAAATTCTTCTCCTACTTTGGCCGGAAAAGTCAAAAAGTACCACTTACGAAAAATGACAAAAGATTCCTTTCAATTCGTTTACTAAAAACTCAACGAAGGGTAAAATTGGATTTAAAAAATTGTAGGAGGATATAAATAATATTACATATTGAGGAAACATGGATGTGGTTGATAAATATTCCCCAGTAAATCTTGAATTATAAACAATCTTAGATAAAAATTGATATTGCAATATTTTCCCTTACCTTAGGTCCGATTTGCTTCATATGTGTCCAAACCTCCTGAATAATGACTTAAATAATGTAATTGACTTATTCCAGAATCATAATAATTGTTATGATATCATATATGGTAAATTATAAGATTATTATTAGTAATATTTCATTGCTACTTGTTATTCGGGTGTTTATTACTTTTTGTTCTTATGTGTGTTTTGTCGAATAAATTCTTATTCATCTTTTTAGATTATAGATACCTAATTTCCATAATTTTATTAGTGTAATATATATCATATTTATTCATTCAACTCATTTATATAATAATTATGCAATGAATATCATGTAGAACGAGTCGCATCACATCGTGGAGACGGTATTTCGTATGCACGCACGAGCGATGATATCGGTCCCATGATCGTGGAATTGTATTTGAGTGAATGTATACTATTTCATAATTAATATCACTTTATAGTAATAATATATAGTTATTCTCTACACCATTCTACACATCCAAATAAGGTGGTTGTGGAAAACAGATTACACCACGGCCTGGAGACGGTATTCCGTACGTACGCACGTGCAGTGATTTCGTTTTCCATAGGATGGATAGAAGGTGAAATAGGTTTGTTTAAAATTTATAATAAAATATCAGTATTTGAGTGATACTGATATTATTACATCATAATTAAACAACAAAAGAAGAAGAAGTAGAAGAAGACATAAAGTTGAATGAATTGGTAACTGACATTACCTCTTCTAATCCTCCTCTTAGGGAACTAAAGATGGTCTTTGAAAAAGACAAGGACCTCTAGTTTTTTTCGAGGGAAGTGGAAAAGAGAAATTGGAAGGGTTTTGCGGATCTTTAAGTCTCAAAGTGGTGTGAGGAAGAGAGGGTGGAGGTTCCCTTTTATAAGGGAGGACAGGGGCACCTTAGGAAAAAGTAAAATTAATATTTTATTATAAAGTCATATTCTGTTTTTAATAGATCCAAATTGATTTATTTCGAAGTTAAGGTGGGTATGGATCGAAATCCTCTCATCAAATAGAATTTATACAAGTTTAGGTTTCTATATTAAACTTATCATTTAGATTTAACTTTAAGATAAATAATTATACTTTTACCTTGTCTTCTTGTTTTGTTACTCTATATGGTTAATAAACTTACTATAACAAGACAAAAGAACACAAAGATTCTTATTATTAATATATATAACCTTATCTAAGTCATTTGTCCTTACCATATATTTTTTGGAATAAAATAACAATTAATAATATAATATTTGTTTTAAAAACTATATTATGTCAATTTTGACACTATTTGGTAATTTATTTTTGTGAAAATCATAATAGAATGATTAGTTCGAAAAAAGTTAATTAAATCAATACTAACATGTCATATTAACCTATAAAATTATTGTAATTCATAAAATATGTCAAATTACATTTATTTGAGTATTTAGAACATCAATTATGTCAATATTTCATTAATAATATAATTACGGCATCATCATTGTGTCATAAATAAATTAAATTATATAATGTCTATAAATTATAAATAAAAAACCATTATGTATGAAATCTATTTATATTTTTAATTAATATTTATAGTCTAATGTATCTTATGTATAACCCTATATTAAAAATGTTTTAGTTATTAATCATTGATTTTAACTATTTTAACTATTATTTAAATAAAATGATATTAAATGTCCTAATCTAATCCATGTGGGCCTAAATGGTCATATTTTATTCATAAGGTTTTTTTGGTCGAATTAAACTTATCCAATAGAATTAGGACATGTGTTAGGGTAATAATAATAAAATTTTTACCCTTAATTTCCCTTTTTACTTTTAACCGTGGTAAAAAAAGTTAAAAGTTACTATTCACCAAAAAATATTTTCATCTCATTGATCCACATTTTAGTCCTTGATATTAACCGTTTCTCTCTTATTTTTCAAATCCCACTCACGGAAGTGGTAAAATTATGTTTTATGTAAATTTTCAAATTCTCCTAGGAGGTGGGTAAAAGACGGTGAAAAGTTCAATAAAATTTTTATATATCTAAATTTTTTATAAAAATACTCCAATGAATTACATTTAACTAATATAGGTGTTATGTATCAATTTTTATCTAAAATAATCTTAAATAAAATAAATAATTAATTAAATAAAAAGTTGGTTTTTTAAATAGTAACCCAGTGTTTTCACTATTCATAAAAACTAGAATTTTTTCATAAAAATACCAAAATTTCACCCTACGATAATTTAAATACTCTGAATCTAAAAATGAAGTCCATTTTTAAAGATAAAATTTACAAAATTTCAAAAATTGTGTATTACAATTCCTAACGGCTAGTTTTAATAATAATTTAGTAGCATATCGTTGTTTAGTGAAACTCAGTATTGCGTACGACACATGCTATCGAGGAAGGTCGCAATTGCATATAAAGCAAGACAAGATAGTGTTGTGTGTAGTGAAAGATTCCTTTGATGATGTATACAACATAAAATCAAAACATTTATCAAAAAAAATCTCGAGTGTTACATTCTACCCCCCTTAAAATTAATTTTTCCCTCGAAAAGCGTCACATGGTAACAAACAAATGAGGATACCTATTCCTAATCCTATCCTCAAGATCCCATGTAGCTTCATCTAATTTGTGGTTCCTCCATAAAACTTTCACCAAGAGAGTGGTGTTGTTGCGTAAGACTTTTTTTCTACGATCCAGAATCTCTGTCGGCTGTTCTTCATAAGAAAGATTTTGCTTCAGTGGTACAATTTATGAGCTGAGTACATGTGAAGGATCGGGTATGTACTTTCTCAGGATAGAAACATGGAACACATCTTGAGCTTGAGAGAGATTCGGTGGAAGAGCCAATCGGTAAACTACATTCCCAACATGATCCAATATTTCGAAAGGACCGATATACCTAGGGCTCAGCTTTCCCTTATTTCCAAATCTCATTACTCTCTTCCAAGGAGATATTTGTAAGAACACTTTATCACCCACTTCAAACTCTAAGTCTTTTCTTTGGTAATTGGCATAACTTTTTTGTCGACTCTGAGCTTCTCTAATGTGTTGTTGAATAGATCTGACCTTTTCTGCCATCTCATCAATATGATCGGGTCCTAATAGATTTCTTTCCCCAACTTCATCCCAGCAAGTTACAGATCGACATTTCATTCCATAGAGAGCTTCATAAGGAGCCATATGAATACTGGAGTGAAAGATATTATTATAAGAAAATTCCAACAAAGGAAGATATTGATCCCAACCACCATTCA
Source organism: Viscum album (assembly GCA_963277665.1). Taxonomy (NCBI): domain Eukaryota; kingdom Viridiplantae; phylum Streptophyta; class Magnoliopsida; order Santalales; family Viscaceae; genus Viscum; species Viscum album. The sequence continues at coordinate 10,065,310 of OY728147.1, forward strand.
AATCCATAGAAAAATCTCTTAACACATCTTCTACAGCTTGAATTGTTCTCTCAGACTGACCGTCTGTCTGAGGATGATAAGCAGTGCTGAAACTCAACTATGTATCCAGAGTATTCTGAAGACTTTGCCAGAACATTGAGGTAATCCTCGGATCCTGATCAGATATAATGGAAAGTGGTACTCCATGCAATCTTACCACTTCCTTTACATATATCCTTCAAGCGGATCTAGAGAGAAATCTTCTCTAATAGCAATGAAGTGTGCTGACTTTGTAAGATGATCAACTATGACCCAGATAGCATTATTGCATTTGGATGTTTTAGGAAGTCCAGTGAAAAAGCCCATAGTGATGTTTTCCCTTTTCCATTCGGGTATGGGTAATGGTTATAACATCCCCTTAGACTTCTGTCTCTCAGCTTTAACTTGCTGACAAACCATGCATCGAGAGACATATTCAGTAACATCTCATTTCTTGCCATTCAACCAGAAGTACTCTTTCAGGTCCCTATACATCTTCGTGCTTCCAGGATTAATATATAATGAAGAAATATGAGCCTCATCCAGTAGCTCATTCTTTAATTCTGGGATGGGAGGAACACAAACCAGATTCCTGAACCTTATTATCCCATCACAATCAGGGTTGAATTCAGGAACATTTCACATCTTCTATTGTAACTCTACATCTTCTTTCTGTGCCTCTTTAATCATAACATGTATATGTGGTTGAACATTCATTTGAGAAAGATAAGATTTCTCCCCTTCCATTATAATTCCATGATCCATCCTTTGTAAATCCATAAATATTGGAACTTTTGTGATCCTCGTCATGGATAATCTAGCATGGTCTTGTCGACATAATATGTCTTCCACCTTGTTTGCTTTCCCTTGGTGGTAATGAATTGAGAATTCATAATCCTTAATCAACTCCAACCATCTTATTTGGCACATATTCAGATCCTTTTGTGTGAAAATATACTATAAAATTTTATGATCAGTATAAATATCACACTTATCACCATAAACATAATGCCTCCAAATCATTAATGTAATGATTACCGCAGCTAACTCCTAATCATGAGTTGGGTAATTTTTCTAATGGATTTTCAACTGTCGTGAGGCATAAGCTATCACCATATCGTTTTTCATTAGAACACACCCCAACCCCTTCTTGGATGCATCACTATAGATCACAAACCTTTCTCCACTACAAGAAAGTGTGAGTATAGGTGCACTAGATAATCTTCTTTTCAACACCATGAAATTATCTTCACATTCCTCCATCCACATGAACATAACTACTTTTCAAGTTAACTTGGTGAGTGGATTAGATAATCGTGAAAAATATTTCACAAAATGTCTATAATATCCCGCCAAACCAAGAACACCTCAGATCTCAATTGCTGTTGTTGGTCTCGACCATCTTTTGATAACCTCTGTTTTTGCTGGATCCACAAATATCCCTTCTTTTGAGATTATGTGACCCACAAATGCAACTTAATGAATCCAAAATTCACACTTGGTAAATTTGGCATAAAGCTTCTCCTTTCCCAGGGTATTCGATACAATTCTCAAGTGATCTTCATGTTCTTCCTTTCTCTTTAATAGACAAGAATATTGTCTATAAAGACTACCACAAACTGATCATGATAGTCTCTAAAGACTCTATTCATCTGATCCATGAAGATAGCAGGGGCATTAGTAAGACGAATGGAATCACTATAAATTCATAGTGACCATACCTTGTACGGAAATCCTTCTTTGATATATCCTCCCTTTTGACCCTTAATTGATGATTCCCTGAATGAAGATCAATCTTGGAAAAGTATTGAGCTCTGCGTATTTGGTCAAATAAGTCATCAATGCCTGGTAGAGGATATTTGTTCTTGATAGTGATCTTGTAAAGTTGTCGATAATCAATGCAGAGTCTCATTGATCCATATTTCTTCTTAACAAACAGAACAGGTGATCCCCAAGGTGATGCACTAGGGCGTATGAATCCCTTATAAAGATTCTCTTGGAGTTTATTCTTTAATTCCTACAACTCAATTGGGGTCATTCTATAAGGTGTCTTCGAAATAGGCAAAGCACCTGGTACGGGTTCTATTGAAAACTCAACTTCACTATTTGGTGGAAGACCCAGATATTCCTTTGGAAAGACATCATCAAAATCTCGTACAATGGGTATATTCTTAATAGTGAGTTTCACCTCAACCATTTAAGATAAATAACCTTCATTTAGTGGAATCAAGACCCATAATATGGAAGAAATTTCCAGTTGAAGGTTATGTTCATCCTTACATCGATAGACGATCATAAATTGATCATGAATATGAAATGTGACCTCCCATATTTGGCAATTGATATGGGCTCCATATAAATAAATCCAATATATGCCAACAATCACATAAAATTCCACTATAGGAAGGATCACAAGATTTGTAGGAAGCACTTTCCTACAAACTTAAATCGGAGAAGATTTATAATCTTTTTATGTGATTTTTGTGCCATTAGGGGTTGTCACAGCTAACTCAACATCTAATTGTTGAGGTAATATGGAGATACCCTAAGAAAATTATTCAGAAATAAAAGAGTTGGTGGATCCAGAATCAAATAAAACATTTTCTACTTTAGAGTAGATGGTAAGTGTACCATTCACCACATCGTTCTCATACTCCACATCGCTGATAGAAATTGCACGTGAATTTACTTTGTCTTTAGAATTAAGAGTTTTCTGATGTCAATCATCATCAAAAATCATTGTATTAGGGCATTGAATAGCATAATTCCCCATTTCCTTTCACTTGAAACATTGAAGTGTATGAGGTGCACTATGTGTATCCTTTTATTTATTCACATCACTAGACATCTTCTTCCCATCATTGTGGAATTCAAATGCCCGATGACCTTCTTTTCCACATTTGAAACATTTTCTTGTCCCTTTAGGACAACTGGATCAATGTTTCTTTCCACACATTGAGCATAAGGGAAAACTCATCTTCTTTTCAGTGTGCTCTTTAGATTTTCTTTTGAATTCCATTTTCCTCTTCTTATCAAACCCATATGACTGATGGGTTACTCCAATCTCCATCTCATCTTTGAGATCACATCGAACAATTTCCTCATAGATATTAAAGTCCCTTATGGCTATCACCCGTCAGAGAATTGGTTTTAAGCAACTAAAGAATCGATCAATCTTACTCTCAGGTTGGATAATAATCCCAGAAGTGTACCTGGAAAGTCTTGTAAAATTTTCTACGTAGGTACAAACAGATTCATCATCATTATGATTTAGTTCAAGAAACTCCTTCTCCATCTTTGTTCGAAGAATACAAGGGATGTACTTATTGAAAAATATGTTCTTGAACTCATCCCATTCCATGGACTCAATTTCATCTCTTTGCCTCATATTCTTGGTAAGATTCCACCATTGATCAGCTTCACCTTCCAAACGATATACTGTTAAGATGACTTTATCATGATCAGAACATTGTAGAACTGAAAATATATTTTTAGTGGTAATGATCCATTGTTCAGCCACTAATGGATAAGTAGACCTTCTTAATGAGGGTGGATGTTTCCTCGTGAAGGATTCAATAGAATGTTTCTCCTTCCTTTTCTCGTTTGGAAGTCCTGCATGATTCATAGCTTGAGAAAGTTGTGTGAGCATGGCTACAAGATTTTTCATTCCATATCCCATAACGTTTTCATACATAGGGGGAAAATCATTGCATTGCCTGTCAAATTCAGCATTAACATGGTTCCTTCGGGATCCATCCATTGACTAAAACTAAGAATAGTAGTGTGAGAAACAATAATTATAGTGGGAAAACCACATAATCAAGAATAAAATTTCACACTTAAGGTATTATCATAGGTTAATCATGGCCATTTCTAAAACACTAAGATTGTGTTCTTTGCTTAGACTTATCCTTAGGGTTCTTACTAAGGCTTTCACATCCTATTTTCCAAAGGTTTACTATAACCTCCCTATGATAACAACTATAATGACCCATACTTAATATACATTTTTGCTTCAAAATTTATGCACACTTATTAAAACGTATGACAAAACCATGAAAGGACCATATAGGTATACTGTCTTTAGAAATTGGGAAACATAAACAACTGGTTCATAAAGCATGTACGTTGCCTCCCATTTAATTCATCATATCTAGAGTCCCTTTGGGAATATCCTACTTAATAACCTTCTTCCTGACCTTGGGAAAGAAAAAAATACAAAAGGGTGAGCTCAAATGCTCAGTAAGGGTAAACAAAAGAAATATCAATAACATCATATTCATAAGAACATAACATTTTGGAAATCTTAACATGCAATAGAGATCATAATTTCATAACATGGGATAAATCATAGTAGTGAAATGTAATCCCAATAATCATAACATAAAAAATAAAACTTTTTGGTATACACACATAATCATTGAGAATCATTTCCTAGTAGTCAAGACTCATTGCCAAGACTATCTTAGGGGACAATGTCCATTTCTGAACCGAGTTCACTCCTCGGTTTAGTCTTTTTTCACTGAACCGGATTAACCTACCGTTCCAGCCATGTCTATCTCATGAGATATAAATATTTACCCAATGAATTGGAGGGAGATATAGGTCCCACCCATCTAAAAATTAAACCATTCTTATGTGTTCCACAAAATCATAAATCCAACATCATAGCATAACCCATGTAATAAAAATGGGAGCCTTAAAAATCATGCCATCATAACATAATCCATATAAGATAAAAGGACATCAGAAAAATAATTCCATCATAACATAATAAAAACAATGTAAAAATAGGGATAGAAACAAAACCCTATATTATCTTAGATGGAAAATAATTTTGATAAAACACTTGAACTCCATTCTTGACGAAAATATCATTTCTACGTAAAAAACATTTTCCATTCTTAACATGTCATATAATTTTAAACTAAAAGAAGTTGATTAAAAATAAAATTGAAAACATGTGAAGGAAGATTCATGGAAATAATGTTCTAAAATACATTCATGCCTTATAAGTTAAAAAAAACATTGTTCTCGTACTTTGGCCGGAAAAGTCAAAAAAGTACCTCGCAAGAAAACCGATAAAAGATTCCTTTCAGGTATTTTACTAAAAACTCATCGAAGTGTAAAATTGGATTTAAGAAACTATAGGAGGATATAAATAATATAACATATTGAGGAAACATGTATGTGGATGATAAATATTCCCCAGTAAATTCTGACGTATAAACAATCTCGGATAAAAATTGAGATTGCGAGATTTTCCCTTACCTTTGGTCCGATTTTCATCTTAAGTGTCTAAACCTCCTGTATAATGATTTTAATAATATAATTTACTTATTACTGAATCATAATAATTGTTATGATATCATATATGGTCATATTCTTAGATTCTTATTAGTAATATTTCATTGCTACTTGTTATTCGGTTGTTTATTACTTATTGTTCTTATGTGTGTTTTTTCAAATACATTCTTATTCTTATTTTTAGATTATAGATACCTCATTTCTATAATTTTATTAGTTTAATATATATCATATTTATTCATTCAATTCATTTACATAATGATTATTCCATGAACATCATGTAGAACGAGTCGCATCACATCTTGGAGACGGTATTTCGTACGTACGCACGAGCGATGATATCATTCCCATTATCATGGAATTGTATTGGCGTGTATGTATACTATTTCAGAATTAATATCAATTTAAAGTAATCATATATAGTTATTCTCTACAAAAGTATACACATCCAAATAAGGTGGTGGTGGATAAAAGATTTCACCACGACGTGGAGACGATATTCTGTACATACGCACGCGCGGTGATTTAGTTTTCCGTAGGATGGATAGAAGGGGAAATAAGGTTGTTTCATATTTATAATAACATATAAGTATATTATTTATACTTATTTTGTTACTTCATAATGAAAAAACTAATTAATAATAAGTAGAAGAAGAAATAAAGTTGAAAAAATCGGTAACGGACATTACCTCTTCTTTGAAATGCCTCTTCCTAACCTCCTCTTAGGGAACTAGAGATGGTATTTAAAGAAGACCAGGAACTCGATGATATATCTAGGGAAGTGGATAAGAGATATGTTCAGGGTTTGGATGAGCTTGATGGCTCAAAGTTGTGTGAGGAAGAGAGGGAGGAGGTGCCCTTTTATGGGGGAGGAGAGAGGCACCTTAGGGAAAACTATAAATATTATTTTATTATAAAGTCATATTCAGTTTTTAATATCTCAAAATTGATTTATTTAGAAGATAAGGCGGGGATGGGTCTAAATCCTATCATCCACTAGAATTTAGAATTTTTTATGTTTCTTTTTCAACCTTATCATTTAGATTTAACTTGAAGTTAAATAATTTTACTTTTACCGTGTCTTCTTGTTTTCTTACACTATAAGGTTAATAAACATTCTATAACAAGACAAACGAACCCCAATTTGTTTATTATTAATATATATAACCATATCTAAGTCATTTGGCTGATCCTTTGATTTTTTGGAATAAAAAAAAATTATTAATATAATATTTGTTTTAAAAATTATTTTATGTCAATTTTGGCACTATTTCGTAATTGATTTTTGTGAAAATTATAACAGAATGATTAGTTCAAATAAAGATAATTAAATCAATAATAACATGTAATATTAACCTATAAAATTATTTGAATTCATAAAAAGTCACAAATTTCATTTATTTGGTTATTTATAACATCAATTATGTCAATAATTCATCAAAAACATAATTACTTCATCATCATTGTGTCATAAATAAATTATCTTATTTAATTTCCAAAAATTATAAATAAAATACAATTATGTAGGAAATCTTTTTATATTTTTTAATGAATATTTATAGTCGAATTTATCTTTTGTATAACCCTATATTAAAAATTTTTTAGTTATTAATCATTGATTTTAACTATTTTAACTATTCTTTAAATAAAATAATATTAAATGCCTTAATCTAATACATGTGGGCCTAAATGGTCATATTTTATTCCTAAGATTGTTTTTGGTCGAATTAAACTTATTCAATAGAATTAGGACCTGTTTTAGGGTAACAATAATATCATTTTTACACTCAATTACCCTATTTACTTTTATCTGTGGTAAAAAATGTAAAAAGTTACTATTCACCAAAAATTATTTTTATCTCATTGAACCACATTTTAGTCCTTGATATTTACCGTGTCTCTCAGATTTTTGAATTTCCAGTCACAGAAGTAGTAAAATTATGTTTTATGTAAATTTCCAATTTCTCCTAGGAGGTGGGTAAATGTCGGTGAAAAGTTCAACAAAACTTTTATATATCTAAAATTATTATAATACGACTCCAATGAATTAAATTGAACTTATATAAGTGTAATGTATCTATTTTGACCTAAAATAAATTTAAATAAAATAATTAAATAATTAAAAAAGGCATTTTTTAAATAGTTACCCAGTGTTTTCACTATTCATTAAAAATTGAAAGTTTTCAGAAAAATACCAAAATTTCTCCATAGGCTAATTTTGATACTCCGAATCCAAAAATGAAGTCCATGTTGAAAGATAACATTTACAAAATTTCAAAAAGATGGTATTAATATTCCTAACGGCTAGTTTTAATAATATTTTAATAGCATATCGTTGTTTAGTGAAACTCGGTATTGCGTACGATGCCAGCTATCGAGGAATTTCGCGATTGCATGTAAATCAAGCCAAGATAGTGTTTTGTGTAGTGAAATATTCCTTTTATGATGTATATAACATAAAAACAAAACATTTCTCATAAAAAATCTCAGGTGTTAGAGTGACACTACCCCCTCAACGCAATTTTGAGTTCAGAATACACTTGGAACACGGTGCTCATCCGATTTTGATGGTTCCCTACCAGATGGCACCATCGGATTTGGGGGAGTTGTGGATTTAGATTGAAGATCTGATAAAGAATGGTTTTGTTTGACGAAGTGCATCACCATGGGGTAATCTTGTCTTGTTTGTGAAGAAGGCATATGGTGGTCTCAAGATTTACATAGACTAACGAAGACTGAACCTAGTGACGGTCAAGAACCGTTACCCTCTCTCGAGGATAGACAAACATTTCTACCATTTAAAACGGGAAGGATGCTTCTCCATGATCGAACTCTGATCAGGATACCACCAGTTGAGGGTGAAGGGGGTGACATCTTGAATACTGCCTTCAGGTGCATATATGGGCACTTCGAGTTTGTAGTCATGTCGTTCGGCATAAAAACGCACCATCTGTGTTAATGGGGTGATGAACTCCATCTTCCAGGAATATCAGGACCGGATCATAGTCGTTTTTATTGACGACATCCTGATAAACTCATGTTCGGAGGAGGGTCACACTGGGCATCTTAAAATGGTCTTAGAGGTACTCTGACGACACCAACTCTATGGGAAATTTTCCAAGGGAAACTTAAGGATGTGAGAAGTGCACTTCCCTAGACACGTGGTGTCTGGGCAGAGAATAATGGTGGACCTATCCATGGTCAAGGCAGTTGTTTCTTATGAAACACCCAAGAACATGGAAGAGCTTCGTAGTTTCTTAGGCCTAGCAAGTTACCTCCGAAGGATCATACCCAACTTCTCTCGAGTTATAGCACCTTTGACTGCCTTGACTAGGAAGGACCATGCTTTTGTGTGGAATAAGAAGTGTGAGGTATCCTTCAGTTATCACAAGGGGACATTGTATGGTGACCCAGTTCTGCGGAATCCAGAAGAAGGGGTGGTGTATGAGGTGTTCTGTGATAGATCTGGACAAGTCCTGGGGTTTGTACTAATGCAACAACAATAGGTGATATCTTATGGATCTAGGTAGTTACGTTTCCATGAGCATGACTATGCCACCCATGATCTGGAAATCGTAGTGGTTGTGTTCTCAATAAGGTTGTGGCTGCATTACCTCGCCATGGAGCGCTTTTTGGTCATCATAGTTCACAAGATTATAAAGTACATATGGATTTTAGAATCAACAGATACATGGAAGGCGATGGAAGTGTTGGCTTCCCTACACCTAGATGCGAGGATGGAAGGTGGAAGAGGATTCCTGTTTCAGATGAAAGTGTAATCGTCTCTATTTTGGCTGATTGAGGAGTCTCAGTGGGGAGACTCAAAGAGTGATGTGATGCACAATCACATTAGTTAGGGTAATGGACTGGAAGGGTGGTAAGAGGATGGTCAGAATCAGATTTTTTTCGATGGAAGATGTTTGTCCCAATGACGATGCATGAGAGAGTTCATGGTGAGTTACAAAACACACCCATATCAGTGCACCCATAAGTTTCCATGATGTATTGGGGTTTGAAGAGTCAGTTTTGGTGGCCCGAGGTGAAGCAGGAAGTGGCAGATTTTTTAGAAAAGTGCCTCATGTGTCAGTAGTTGAAGGTTAAACACCACTTCATGAGAGGCCTGTTAAAGCATTTAAATGTTCCTGAGTGGAATTGGAACGACATATTGATGGACTCTGTCATGAGAATACCCATAGTTCAAGTGGGTTGTGATGATATCTGTTTAGTGGTGGTCTGACTGACGAAATCAGCTCACTTCCTGGAAATCAAGTAGTCATGTATGGTAGATGAATTAACACAGAGGTACATGGATGAGGTGGTGTGGTTTCATGGGGTCCCGCATTCCATAGTCTCAGATAAATATTCATGGTTTACCTCATGACTCTGGAAGGGGTAGTAGCATTCTTCTGGCACTCAGCTACGTTTTAGAACTGCTTTCCACCCCTAGTAAGATGGACAGATGTAGTGCACCATATTGATAATGGAGGATATGCTGCGGGCATGTGTTTTGGACTATGGGGGATAGTGGGTGTGGCAGTTTCCTATGGTAGTGTTTTCCTAAAATAATAGGAATCACTCTAGCATTGGCGTGGCTTTGTTTTAATCCTTGTACGGAAGGACATGTCGCTCACCCATGTGCTGGATAGAGAATGGAGAAACAAGTGTTCTTGGCATGGAAGTGTGGTAGAGCATGACAGAGAAGGTTCGGCTTATACGGGAGAGGAAGAAGGCAGAACAAGGCCTGAAAAATTCATATGCCGATAATAGGAGGAGACCGTTGTAGTTCGAGGTTGGGGACCACATGTTCTTAAAGGTCTCCCCTCCGTGTGGGAAATGTAGGTTTAGCAGGGGGAGTAAGCTGTCTCTTAGGTTAGTCGGACCATTCGATGTGCTACGGCAGGTCAGCGAAGTAGCTTATCAGCTGGCACTACAACCAACACTACTGAGAATGCATGATTTCTTCTATGTGTCTCATCTCCCATGGTTTCTACATGACAATTCACAGATCCTCGACTGAGGAAATATATATATCGAGGTAGACATGACATTTGTAGAAAGACCGATGAGGATTGAGGATCATGAGAAGAAGGTGCTCTATGGTCGAACCATTCCTATGGATCGTGTGTTATGGAGGCATGGAGGGTTCGAGGAGAGTACTTGAGAACAGGAGAAATATATGCGATCCGAATACCCAGAGCTGTTTTGAGTTTTGTTCTTTTTGGATTGTACTTGATTGTGATGAAGCATCATACCCTGTTAACTATGAAATGGACCATTTACCTTGTTCTAAGGATGTGTATGTGAAGAGTCCTAACTGTGGGGAGGGGAGGACCCGATCCCTAATAAAGATTCATTTAGGTGGATGTTATTAAGACTATGTAGGTTAGTCAGTACCACCCAAAGAGGATAGTATCTTGAAATGGAGAAAGGAACTGCCTGATCCCTATGACTGGATGGTATGACCCTTGAATGTTGGTGTGCTTAATTGGGGGGAGAGGAGTAATAGTGTATCCATAGTTGTTTTAAGGATATATGAGGATTACTACTAAGAGGTAACATTCAAGGTGGTTGTTCAGACCCCTATCCATTCTTCTGGTTTAGTTTTGATTTCCGAGGGTGAGAATAGTTTGAGAGGTATCTGTTGTAACAACTCGAATCCTCCTGGTCCAATCCATTCCCAAATCACGGTTTCATCAAAAGGTTCAACCAAAAAGGTGGCACCTGTTATGGTCTCACACCGATATGGTGGCACTGGAATGGTGGCACCATGTATTCATCAATTGGTCGTTGTTTTTTTCTAGTTCCTAACTTTTTCTGCTTTGGAAATGTGTCTTTTGATGTAAAAAAATGATTTCATTCCCCCTTTCAAATACATTTAAAGCCCATAAAAGATATCTAAAATTCCCTGAAGCCAGGCAACCTTAATCTTTCCAAATTTATGCCCCTATTTCATGATTTAAAGGAAACCGTTAAACGTACTACTATTATGGCCACATGTCTGATTAGAATTTTTAAATAAAAATTAATTACATTGTGTGTAACAACCCAATCACGTGGGAAACCACAATCCGACCTTAAATCCATTCAAAATTCCATATCCTGTAACAACATCATCTTATCTTTTTATCATGCTAGAATTTCTTCCTTATTCTTCATGGATGGGTTTGTTCATCCCTTGGTGCATTTGGAGTCCTTTTTTCCGAGGAGAGGGGTGCGCCTGTGACAGAATCTTCTGTACTCATCCTTGGAGTCCCCGGAGTTCCTCCCCTACAAGTCGTGTGTCCCCAAGTCTTAGTGCACATAGTTAAAATTATGATCATTGATCATCCAAGTAGGATTTTCCCTCGTCTCGCTTTACTGTGTATCATGCATGGTGGGTATGATATTATTTCTACAGGGATGGATGAAACCAAAAAGTAACAAAGATAATAAAAAAACTTGTAAAGAATGAAAGGGGCGTGATCGATGTTACAGATGTAGTTTTTTTTCCTTGTTTTTTTATTGTGAATTGTATGGGAATATTCACACTAAATAACATGACCGTTGGTGGCCTTTAATTCTTAACTAATGAACCTCTATCTTCTATGATTATTGAATGGTTGTAATATGGGAATTTCGTTAATCATGTAAACTCAGCCGATTAAATGGATGTCCAGTGAACAAAAACCCATGTGTGATCCCTAGTTAACCCAACAGAAATGTCAAACATAATGAATGATTTACATGAATCTAGAAACTCCCTTAATCTATCTTGGGGGTATGTGTGATTGTTCTGCTAGATTCATAGGGGGTGATATAGATGGGGATGGGATCCTTTGTTGTAGTGAGGTTGTTAGTGGACATGAGTCCATGTGAGGCTATATCTTGAGGCTTGGTTTGGTTTCAGTAATTTGAGGGATCTCAAGGATCCATTTTGATTGTGTGACATTACATGAGAACTGGGTGTGAATGCTTAAATGTGTTTTTTGGCTATTTTCCTTTCCTTAGCTTGTGGTCATACCTAATAGTTGACCAATAGTGCAGAATTTCCCTAAATGGAATCACTTGAACATGAAAATTATAATGGGTTCAATGGGTAATTGTTTTCCAGGAATGAGTGGTGACATAGTTGTGGGTTTTTTGCTTCTTGGGAATGAATTATACCGAGGTATTTTGGTTGAACTAGTTTGGAACCCCTAGGTAAGGATGATTTCTTATTACCTATGTATATAAAATTGTAGTTCTTATTTTTCGAATTCACGCCCCACCCAAGTTGAGAACTTGGGCCAACCACCCACATTTCATGGGGGGGGGTGTTTTTTCCAACACTTTTACAAGTGACTAGTAATTATCTCATTTTCTGAACCCTTTCCCGAGAGGCCCAAGACCCTTTGTGCATGATGTGACTGTCTAAAGTCCATTATATCCCAAGAGCCTTCAGGCATGGTAGTTGTGGTGGTTGGCCTAGGTTTGTGTGGGCCGGTTGTTTCCCAATTGTCTTCTGGATGAGACCCAGGTGTCTTCAGGCATTGTAGTAGTTGTTCTGGCCCAGGTGTTTGCGGACGTGGTTACACATGGTTGTTGTGGCCTAGGTGTTTGCAGGAGGGATGTGTGATTTTAGCCCAAGATTAATTAGGAAGGGTAGTTGTGGTGGTTGGCCCAGTTGTGTGCGGGCAGGGGGATGGTAGTAGGACATGCAGTGAGAATGGTTGGAGAGGTCTGATGCATATGATATCATCAATTACAAGTGGGTATGTGGCGTGGGGTACCCAAACATTGATGTGTTATGACTATTACATTACTTTACTTGCATTATTTGGGGAGTGTCACTTGGTGAGGCTTGGGTGGATCGTTTTCCTTTCTCGGTGTTTTGGTTATCTTGATTCTCAAGGGGCATTAGAATGCCTCCCCACATATGCACAAGAGCTTTTGGTTTTCTCTACTATGTATACTTGTATGCTCACCCTACATATATAAATTGGATGTCATGTTTTCAGGTCGAAATCATGGACCATGCAGGATCGTTCTAATTCGGACATTGGGCAGTTGTTGTTTCTCTTTCTCTTTTATTCTCTTTGGTACTTTCTTTAGGGGTTTTCTTGTACTTTTGTGGCATTTACTTTTTGAACATGAATACGAGAATGGTTTTTTTTGATTTACTTGTACTTCAACTTTTCGGTATTGTTGGGAATTAATATCTTATCTCCCGATCCTATTAGAATAAAAAAGGGTAATGCCTTCCATATTGTGTGTGACTATATACCCTTGGTGCTAGTCGCCACTCCAGGACCTATTGGTGGTCGTACTCGAGGGTCATTATCTCTCCTTCAACATGAAGAAGGAAGGGTCTGGCAACCTACTGTCCCTTCTCTCATCTTGGTGAAGGTTGTTCATGACTCCCATACTGATATTTTTAGGGTCATTCCATGTTTTTGAACAGTTGTTAATAGGAAATAATGATGAATAGGGTTAAGGATGGGATCATTGGAATGTATTGTTCTCCAAACATGTAGGTAAAAATGAACTTTTCTTTGAAGAGTTTATTTTAGAAAAAAATTGAAATTGAGTATAAATTCCTACTTGGTAATTATTGAGATTTAATGTAATAGTTATGGCATTATTTTCTAACACTATAAACCTTGAAAGATACACTATGTGATTTATTAATTTAATTCATGACTATGTAATGTTTTATGGCTGGGTCCTTAAACAAATAATTTTCCTTTCATTAAAGAATCCGATTAAATAAAAAATCCACCATTTTCTAATGGTATAATCAAATTAAAAAATTTACTAATATCATATTCAATTCCTCAACTAATTCATCAATTTCTTTTTTCCATTAAAACCATACGACTTTATGTGTAAGAATGGTTCAAGAGTAAGCTAATTGGGAAAAAATGGAAATGAAACACCAACAATAATAATCAAATCCAATGAAATTATGTACCTATGTTATCTTCTTTGGTGTAGTCCATTCATGGAACACCTTTTTATCATTGTGTCTATTGTGATTTCATCCATAGAAAAAATATGGACTCGAAAATAAATTATTTGATGCCAAAATTTTCACTTGAAAAAAATCCCACATAACTTTTTTCTTTTATGATCTTCTAGAATATCCCACAAGTCATTTTCATGTTCAACATATCTTTTTTAATATATCATGATATTTTCAATAAAAACCATAAAATAATAAATATGTTCTTTGAATAGTATGTTTGTAAGATCACTGAAAATTGAGGGTGAATTTCTATGTCCAAATGGATTTACCGTAACCTCGCAATGTCCAAACGTGTTTCGGAATGTTGTACATGGAATATAATCCTTCTTCAGATACAATTGCTGATATTTATAATGAATATCAGTCTTCAAAGAATATTTAGCTCCATGAATTTGATCAAATAAATAACCAATTAGAGGAAGATGGTATATTTTAATTATTGTAATAACATTGATTTCTCTATAATTAATTCACAAGCTCATGGATATGACTTTTTTATAGAAAAATATAGTAGGTTCTCCCCAAGGATAAACATTGAGAAGAAAAATCCCTTATGTATATATTACTATATTTTTTATCTCTATACACTAATTACATATTGTCGATCTTATAGGGAGACATTGATACTTTTATTACCCAATGAATTACATCAATAAAGAAATAAAAATCCCAATATGGAGGATATCTATGCCGATCCTTTGTAAATTCATCAACATATTCTTACACAATAGGTTAATATCAAATATTAATATCCATAGATGATATTATCAAAGACTCTCCATGTAATGAATTAATTGAAATTCAATAACATTATGATTATAAATTCCGAAATCAAATAAGATTTTTGTTACATAATGTAGTCTACCTACGACATCATTATTTCAATGATACATCCCTTATGGTTTTCTATAGAAAAATATTTTATTAATGAAAAAGGTAAATGTATAATTTTATTGGTAAACTAGTAATATATAAAAAAATAATCTAAAATAATATAAATAATTGGATATGATTTAGGAAATTGTTAATGTACATCCGAACACATCAGTAAGATCATAAACCTCCAAAGTTGTGATCATGTAATATTGTCCTTGTTCTATTGACCAGTTATATGGAAATTTTTATAGATTAATAGGATAATAATTTGCAGAATGTACAATCTCCAAAAAAATGGGGCATTGGACATTGGTATCATGATTATTTTCATTAAAAGCATTGGCTTGATGGCCTTTTTCTCCACAATTATAACTGAAACTTCTTCCATTTTTGCAGGAACCATAGTGTTTATTTCCAAAAGTATCATATATTTGAAAATAACCTTTTATTATTACCTTTATCCATTCCATCCTTTGATAACCTATTCTTCCCATGTTTCCAATAATGTAATATGACATATATAATTCATTCTCTCCATTTTTATCACATGATACTATATATTTGTAATATGATAAATTTTGGGAGTCCAGTTCCACTCAAAATAATGGTTTTAAACCATCATTGTATAAATCAATATTTTTCCATGGATTATGTACATAGTCTAAAACATACCTTTATAACCTTTTAAAATTGGATTCAAACGTCATCACATTTTTATCATATTTTTGTTTTAGACTCCAGACCATTGTCTCTATATCGGTTCGTTGTTCAAGAGGAAAATATTTTTATAGGAATAATTTCACAAATTCTTTCCACACCACACTTCCTATTTTGTCCTCATACTTTTTTATTTCAATCAAATACTACCAATGATCATTATCTCATGAGAGATGATAAACTTCAATAGTAACCTCATCCATTTCATTACTTCTCAATGAAAGATGTATATCTCTCTGTAACATATTCACTACTATGATACAAATGGGTATGTAGTCTTACATAATTAGAGAGACAATTTTTTCATAAATAATGCTAAAAATTATCCTTTATATAGAGGATCGGGATTGTCCCTATGTGTTTCGTTACTATTCATAACCCAATTCATCTATCCCAGTATAGATATTTTATTTCCAACACTAGATAGGGTCAAAATACCCACATCATTATATTGAATAAGAGGGAACTCTCTATATGGGGGAAACCCATTGATATAGTTTCTATTCCTTCTACTAGGATGAATTTTTAAATAAGGGAATAAACTAAATTAGGTTATCATTTTTAATTAATAACTTCTAACAAGAAAAATAGTTCACATTATTGGAATCTACGCATATGTAATCTCATGATATTAAACATGTGTTCTTTAGAATTATATTTACTTTAAAATCATTCATAATGGGTCGTAATTAGAATATAAATTATCATTATAATATCCACCATGAGTATCAATCTAGGTGCATTTTAAGGCCCATAGTCATGTACTAGGCTACACAGTGTTAGGTCTGGGACACCTTGTCACAATTTTACCGCTGTATATGTAATTCCCCGACCCTAGATACCTATAGTCGGTGCATTATTACATAACATTGGCTTGATCACAGTCAATATCAAGTATCGAAAGACCGATTATTTTAGAATCCTTGGAAACACTAGATATATTCATAAAGTATACATTACATCAATAAGTTAACAACTAAAACAACATATTGCCTTCATATCCCCTCATACTATCCTTGCAGGTCATTAATAAAATACTTCTTCACATCCTGGGAAAAATAAAACATTGAAAGTGGTGATCTCAGATGCTCAGTAAGGATAACACTATAGTGGAAATTTTCATAAATAAACATAAATATTTAAGGCAATGTATAACTAAAACAAAAGCCTTTTAAACTTGAAATTCAGCATAATATGGCAAGGATAAAATGAAATAATTCCATTTACATATTCACATGGATATTCTACTAGTCGAATAATCACATGAAAATTTTTATAACCACTTTTATAATGACGGAATGCATAATGCTAGACTATCATAACCACGTAGCCAAGGTCTCGTGCCAAGACTATAAATAAGATTTTGTCAAGGCCTCATGCCAAGACACTAGTCTATCTCAAAAGAGCTACCGATGCATGAAGGAGCTATATCGGGCTCCACCCATCACTTACTAAGTCCAATGAATTCCTCATATGAATAGGTTTAAACATAACATAAACATTCATATTAAAACTAGCATACGAAATGTGAATACTTTAACCACAAACCATGAATAGTATAAAAATAGCACATCCACAGTAAAAAAAACTCATTTGATACAATATGGTATATTGAATTGTATTAGATTACCCTAAATTGAGAATAGTGAAGGATATTGACATAGATGGAAATAATCATCAAAACTATTAGAGAGAAATATCCCCTTTTTCTTGAAATCATTTAAAATCTACACTATTTATCAAGAAGCCATTTAAAAATAGATTTTTGAATCATAGTGTCCCATAACACTTTGAAAATTTTAAAAGGAATTTGGATTTAAAAACTTTAATGTCCATATAGATAAATCATTAAAACATTTTTAAAACATGGAGATTAATAAAAAAGATTTAGAATGATAAATATTTAATACATTTTAAAATGATAATTTTTTTTACAGTTACTAACCAAAAATGAGACACTTGAATACAAATAATTGAGGTAATCATACTTTTTAATATCATGAGAATAAAGGGATTCATGATATACTATGTCAAAGTACATTATATACACCATATAAAAGTGATTTGGTGTATAACAACAAAGAAGTCTCAATAGAATGTAAATTGAGATGAATTCTCTTATAAAGACCATATCCTTCGGTTAAGGATAAATCAACAACATAATTATGTGTGACAAATTTAAATACACTCAATATGATTGGATATTCAGTGTAAATCAATCAGAGGAAATTCACACTTATTCTTGTAAAAACGACACCAATGAATTGGATATTTAACTCAACAAATGGAGATTGAATTAAAATTACACTTATCAAGTTCAAATCGATGACTTGAGAATTTGTCAATGGATTGATTATGTGTACAAAAAGTATATCAACATAAAGGGGATTGGAAATTATCACATAATCAAATGAATAGTGATTCCACACATAATCTTGGAGTAATATAATCAATAAAATATGCGTAAAGCAAAATGAGTGGAAATTGAAATTTGAAATTCCCTTATAGATTAGGTAACTTCTGAAACATACACCCATCAAAGAAGGATCATAAAATTATGATGTAAATACCCATAAATTAATTTATATTACACAATGAATACAATTTTGGGCAGTATAAATACAAAACATGCAAAAAATAAGTGGTGAACAATGGAATTCTCACGAAATTAAGAGTGAGATAAGAAACCCCTTACTTTGTACTTTTTCCTTCGTTGATGGTAGTTTAAACTCCTGTATAATGGTGAAATAATTGTTATTTAATTATACAAGAATCATCTACATAAATATGATATCATATATGATCCTTTAACATTGATTTGTTAATAATATCTTAGTATTATCGTCATTTCAGAAGTTAACTTACTCGTTTTCTTTTATATTCTTTGTTAGGTAAGCCAAGTTTGTTATGGATAGGTTGTATCTTATTCACATCCAAAATTATATCAAGTCCTTAAACATTATTTTTAATCATCAATTGATAATTATACTTGAATGGATACAATGGAGAATGAATCTCATCGCGTTCCTGGAGACGGTAGTCCGTACGTACGCACGAGCGACAATATCATTCATTTGATATTAAAATAATATATAATTGAATGGTATATCAGATAGAAAGAATAATTATCATGTAATTATTTATTATTTACTTTAATTACACATCATTATTATACCCATCCAAATAATAATTTATTGAATGACATTTACACCACGACGTGGAGACGGTAAGCCGTACGTAAGCACGTATGGTGACATTCCATTCAAAGGATGTATAGAATACTGAATATGGTTGTACCCTATTTATAATAACATCACAGTATATATAATATACTGGAGTTATTATTATATATTCAAAGAAAGTAGAATTTGAAGAAGAAATTAACTTTAATGAGGGCGGTGAAAACATTACCTCTTTTCCGGGTTCTTCCTTTTGATTTCATCAAAAGGGTTCCATAGGTTGGCTTTATGATCGAACTATGCCCTCTAGGTTGTTAGTGAGGGATGTTTAGAGAGTATTTTGGCAGGTTTTGGCCAATCCAAAAGACTTTGAATGTGTGAATTAGTGAGAAGGGGGAGTTCCCTTTTATAAGATGGGTGAGGGGAACCTTTGAAAATGCTAAAAATATTATTTTATAATAAATTCATATTCGGTTTCTAATGGCTCCAAAGTAGATTATTTAAATGTTAAGGTGGTTATATGTAGCAAAACACTCAAAAATAGAATTTATATAGGTTTGGGACATTATATTAACCTTATCATTATGTATTAACTGTTAGTTAATTAGTTTCACTTTTACAATGTCTCTTTGTATTTTTACATTATATGGCTAATAAACATTCAATATAAATACAAGAGACCCCCAAGTGGTCCATTAATGATACACCTATCATGATATAAGTCTCTTGGCCGAACCTTAAATTTTTAGAAATTTAATATAAATTAATAATATAATATTGTTTTTAAAACCCTTTTATGTCAATTTTGACACTATTAGGGATTTTGTTTTTGATAAATTCATAAAAACATTATTATTTCAAACACAATTTATATAATCAATAATAATATGTAATATTAACCTAGAAAATTAGTTTATTTCATAAAAAGTCTCAAATTACATTTAATTTGATATTTATAATATCAATTATTTTAATATTTCATTAATTAGGTAATTACTGTATCACCATTGTGTCATCAATAATTTATATTATATAATGTCTACAAATTATAAATAAAATATAATTATGTAGGAAATATTTTTAGCTTTCTAATTAATATTTACAATAGAATTTATCTTATGTATACCCCTATATTAAAAAATTTTAGTAAATAAACTATGATTTTCACTCTTTTAACTCTTCTTTGAATTAAATAATAATAAATGTCCTAATCTAATAAAAGTGGACCTAAATGATATTATTTACTCCTAATGTTGTTTTTGGTCTAGATACACTTGTCCAATAGAATTAGAACATGTGTTAGGGCAATAATAATATCATTTCTACCCTTAATTACACTATTTACATTTTACCGTGGTAAATAAAAGTAAAAAGTTACTATTCACCAAAAATTATTTTCTTCTCATTAAACTAAATTTTAATTCTTCATATTAACCGTGTCTCTTGGTTTTTTGAAATTCCACTCATAGAAGCATTAAAAATTATATTTTATGAAAAATTCAGTTTTTTAACTACCACTTAGTGGTTTCACTATTTATCAAAAAATGAAAGTTTCCCAAAAAATTCAAAAAATTAGGCCTAAGATATATTTGATATTATGAATTAAAAAATAATGTCTATTTTACCAAATTAAAAACATATCAGTTGCATTAAATAATTTAAAAATTAATTCCCATCGTCAAAACAAATAGCGTGTTTTTAAGAGATAATAACTATCAAAAGATAGACACTTGTTTATGTCTGGTTTAAATGTGAAATTACATCCAATGACCAACATTGTATTAAATTTTAAAAATATATTATAAATACACTTTAGAATCAATAATATTAACAATGTATCACTATTAATTATTTCGAATAAAAATGTTTTTTTGATTAAAATTTAGAAATATTCACTAATCATCAAAATATGAAAGTTATCCGAAAAGTACCAAAATTTCACCCTAAGCTAATTTCGACATTACGAATCCAAAAATGAAGTCCATTTCGAATGATAAAATTTATAAATTTAAAAAAGTATGTATTACTATTCATAACGGCTAGATTGATTGGTTGTGGTGTGTTAGAATCTTGATGTTGCGTACAATGCACACCATTGCATTATTCAAAGGGAAATGTACCGTGGAAGCTTGGGGTGTTACATTCTTCCCTCATTCAACAAATTGCGACCTCGCAATTTTTTAAAATTGGTCTTGAGAATATATTGGAAATTCCCACATTGGAAAAAGAGTCAATAAAACTGCCACTTTCAAAGAAATGATGAGAGGTATAAAGGTCACCCAAGATAACTCATACTAGGATTCCATGTAAGAAAACATGGATATGGACGATAAACTAAGTGTTAAGTTCTGTTGGAGAGGGATAAAAAACATGATTAGGGGAAAGTAAACAATAAGAAAATCACAAACTTTTGTTGGGACAAACGGTCATTAGTCTCCCAGTAGGAAAAGTAAACAGACAACATTTTTTTAAGTTACATTACATAAGGAAGAGGAATTAATTTATTATATTGACTAATCACATAAAGAGATATACTTACTTTTTATGTAGAGGTTTATTCATTAATAAATTTTTACAACTAACGTATTTTTTTTGACAATGAGTATTGAAGAAGACTTGGTCACAATGGAAGAGCTAGAATAAACGTCTATAAAAAACATGATCCACGTATGATAAACTATATATTTACCTTGTCTTTAGATATTAATCAAAACCAAAATGGTTAGTATAATATCTGATGATCCCCTAAATGGATATTCCATTAGAGAAAAAACACTAATATTAAATTTCCAAAATTAAACCATCAATACCCCAAAGTGAAATAAATACCATTCAATAATAAATTGTCCTTAAAATCCTTCAATATAATCCAACATAATATTGAAACCCAAAACTTATAAGAATGTAGTCTTCCACAGTAAATTTTATATCCAAATGACATTAATTACTCTTAAAGTCACATATATTAAAGTAATTAACCTAATCATTTCCATAAATAACCCAAATGACATTAAATCCACAATACAAACATAGTTAAAAATCCACCATTACTCCTCAAATGAAATCCCATACTATTCTATTTTCCTTGGGCATATCGTGTTCACAACAATGTGAACAACTTCCAAAATAACATTTATCTCTTAATCACCAAATAATTTTCCTATAGTAAGGGTATTCATTTGATAAGACATAAGATCCACAATCAAATTATTATTGATCAATAAAATCATATAACTAAAAATAATAGTCACACTATCTAGGGATTCCACATAGTCCAGTGGTAGGTGATAAATCCTAATCAGACTTTGGTTGTGGGTTCAATTCCCACAACTTTCTCCGACACGACGTGTTGTCACACGGTCTGCGTGTTGTCCTTTTTAAAAACTATGTTTTATAACATTACCAAATTGAGATAAATTCCTCATAATTACCATAACATAATTCATCCACAAATCTTATCTCATACCTTGCATTTTCATCCCAAATTATAATAAATTATAATTCCCTCAAACCCAATGATCATATAAAACCAAATGGTTATTTATAACTATATCCACAAGAGAAAATATAATTCTTCCTCAAATATCGTTCTCACATGGAAAATTGAAGGGTTAAAAATACAAGAGAAAATTATTCAAAAGTAAACCCATAAAAAAGGAGCACTAATAAATTTTAAACATTTCTCTAACCATTTATTCCCACATATCTTCTTATTTTACAATTAAAATATCCTATAGAATATGGTATTCACTTGGGTAATGTCCAGGTCCCCTAAATTTACGGCAAATGACTGTAAATGGATTTTTGGGACCATTTTTATCTTCTTCCATGGTACTCTTCATTTTTCTTCAGAAATTCTACACTTTATGTACTTCCGTTCTGCACGTAAATCATTTCTTTGTCCCATTGAGACACATTCCTAGGTGTCTCCTTACACATTTCCTGCATGATGGAAATTGAGGAATCCTTTCTCCACGGTCTCCACCGCTAGAGCTCTTATCATTCATCACCTTTCTCTTCTTTGTTAAGTCCAGGAATTGGTTAATATATATATTGTTGATCATATTTTTTGAAAATTGATTTAGCATAAAGATGATATCTTTTACACCTATGAACAATCCATTTTTTTGCTCATTTCTACCACCGTTCCCACCTTGTACATCATTCTCAAAGTCACTATGACTTCCTTGGAATCTATCCATTGACTAAATCCAGAATAAATTGTGTGAGTAACAGTAGTCATAAAATCATTTAGAGACTAACATGTCACCATATTCTCAATTTATAACTCATTAGGATTAATCATGGTCACTTACTCTCACCTTATATATATATACCATCAAATCAGTTGTAAAAAAATTTAAATTATCCTAAGAATATCCCACAGGAGTGTCGTAACCAAGAGTGCGGCAAGGCCCGTAGTCGTGCACCAGTTCCCATTCGAGTCTAGCTCAAAGCGGTGTTTTCTGGTTTTACCACTAGGTACATCTTTTCCAGATCCACCTCTACCTGCTCGTATCCATACAAGGATGTATTGCTCGAGAAACTCACAAAATCTCTACAATAACAAAATTCTAATAAGTTCTTCTATACAAATCCTCAAAGTTCATCTTAGGTCTACGTGATATAATCAGAGTTTATCTAAATCTAGATTCCAAGGTTTCTACTAAACTTTCTCTGATTCCAACTATAATTCTCCAACCCTAGATACCCAGAGTCCGTGCATTATTACATAATATTGGCATTATCACAAAAAAGATCATGTCTCGAAAGACCGATTAGTTTAGTAGCCTCGGAAACAATATATATATATTTATAGTGTTTACATTACATCAATAAGTTAAAAACTACAACAACATATTTTATTCATATCCCCTCATACTATACATGCAGGTCATTCATAAAATACTTCTTCACATCCTGGAAAAAATAAAACATTCAATGGGGTGATCTAAGATGCTCAGTAAGTATAACAATATCGCGGAAACATTCATAAATAAACATAAAAATTTAAGGCAATGTATAACTGAAAAAAAATTATTTTAAAATTGATCTTCAGCATAATATGGAAAGGCTAAAATGAAATAATTCCATTTACTTATTCACATGGATATTCTACTAGTCAAATAATCACATGAAAATATTAATAACCACTTTCATAATGACGAAATGCATAATGCCAGACTATCATAACCACGTAGCCAAGGCCTTGTGCCAAGACTACAAATAAGATTTTGTCAAGGCCTCATGCAAAGACACTAGGGTGTCTCATGAGACCTACTGATGCATCAAGGAGCTATAGCGGGCTCCACCCGTCACTTACTAAGTCCAATGTATTCCTCATATGAACAGGTTTAAACATAACATAAACATTTATATTCAAACTAGCATACGAAATGTCAATACATTAACCACAAACCATTAATGGTATAGAAATAGCATATCCACAATCAAACATAACTCATTCGATAAAATATGGAAGATTTTATTATATCAGATAACCCACAATCGAGAATAATGAAGGACATTGACATAGATAGAAATAATCATCAAAACTATTAGAGATAAATATCCCTTTTTTTCTGGAAATCATTTAAAATCCACACTATTTGTCAAGAAGCCATTTAAAAATAGATTTTTGAATCAAAGTGTCCCATTCCACTTTGAAAATTTTAAAAGGAATTTTGATTTGAAAACTTTAATGTCCATATAGATAAATCCTTAAACCATTTTTAAAACATGGACATTAATGAGAAAGATTTAGAATGATAAATCATTAAAACGTTTTAAAATGATATTTTAGTTATAGTTACAAACCAAAAGAGAGACACATGAATACAAATAATTGAGTTAATAAAACATTGTAATATCATGAGAATAAAGGGATACATGATATACTATGTCAAAGTACATTATATACACCATATAAAAGTGATTTGGTGTATAACAACAAATAATTCTCAATGGAATGTAAATTGAGATGAATTCTCTTATAAAGACCATATCCTTCGGTTAAGGATAAATCAATGACATAATTATGTTTGACAAAATTAAATACACTAAATATGATTGGATATTTATTGTAAATCAATGAGTGGAAATTCACACATATTCTTGTAAAAACAACACCAATGATTTGGATATTTAACTCAACAAAAGGAGATTGAATTAAAATTACACATATCATGTTCAAATGGATGACTTGAGAATTTATCAATGGAGTGATTATGTTTAACAAAATTATATCCACGGAAAGGGGAGTGGAAATCATGACATAATAAAATGAATAGTGATTCTTCACATAATCTTGGAGTAATATAATCAATGAAATATACGTAAAGTCAAATGAGTGGAAATTGAAATTTCAAATTCCCTTATCGATTAGGTAACTTACGAAACATACACCCATAAATAAGTATCATAAAATGATGATGTAAATACCCATAAATTAAATTATATTACACAATGAATACAATTATGGGCAGTACACATACACCACATGCAATAAATATGTGGTGAACAATGGAATTCTCATGAAATTTAGAGTGAGATAAGAAACCCCTTACTTTGTACTTTTTACTTGGTAGACGGTAGGTTAACCTCCTGAATAATGGTGAAATAATTTTTATTGAATTATACAAGAATAATTTACATTAATATGATATCATATACGATCTTTTAACATTTATTTGTTAATAATATCATAGTATTATCGTCATTTCAGGTGTTAACTTACTCGTTTTCCTTTATATTCTTTGTTAGGTAAGCCGTGTTTGTTATGGATAGGTTGTATCATATTCATATCCAGAATTATATCAAGTCCTTAAACATTATTTTTAATCATCAAATGAGAATTATACTTGAATGAATACGATGGAGAATGAATCTCATCATGTTCATCGAGACGGTAGTCCGTACGTACGAACGAGCGACAATATCATTATTTTGATGTTAAAATAATATATAATTGGATGGTATATCACATATATAGAATAATTATCATGTTATATTTATTATTTAAATGAATTACACATAATTATTATACCCATACAATAATAATTTATTGAATGACAATTACTCCACGACGTGGAGACGGTAAGTCATACGTAGGCACATGTGGTGACATGTCATTCAAAGGATGGATAGAATACTGAATATGGAGTTATTATTTTAGAATCAAATAGAGGAGAAGTTGAAGAGGAAATGAACTTGAAAGAGGGTGGTGAAAACATTATCTCTTCTTCGGGTTCTTCCTTTTGATTTGATCAAAAGTGTAACAACCCGAGATTTTATAAGTTACATTCATTTTAATTTCATTCATATCTTCTATTGTATGACACACCATTATTATCTTGCGCTATATGCAACACTTTATTAGCTTGCAGTATACGCAACACTTTTCTTGTCTCTTGTTACGCACAATTTCATGTTCGTTTGATAGAAGTTATTCTACACAACATTGAGTGTGTATATATATATATATATATATATATTCAATGTATAAATAAAATAGGGTTGGATTATGCTATATGCAACAACAAAGGAGTTGTTCACTACACGCAACCCTGACATGGTTTGCATTACACGCAATCACGACCTTCCTCGATAGCGTGTCTTGTACGCAATACCGAGTTTTACTAAACAACGATATATTATAATAATATTGTTATGAACTAGCCGTTATGAATAGTGTTAACTAAATTTTTAATTTTATAACATTATTATTCATCTTACACATTTCAAGAACATGGTATAAGAACAAAATAAATTTTTCGGGTAAAATTAGTATTTTTCAAAAAATGAAGTTTTGTCGCCTTTTGATGGCG
The DNA here is from genome assembly GCA_963277665.1 of Viscum album. NCBI lineage: Eukaryota > Viridiplantae > Streptophyta > Magnoliopsida > Santalales > Viscaceae > Viscum > Viscum album. Next base: position 10,092,216 of record OY728147.1, read on the forward strand.
CACCCACATTAAATCTAGTTTTTGACATGTTTATAAGTTAAATTTGACAAAATAAAATTCTTATTTGAAATAAAGAAATAAAAATTTACTTTGAATAAATTTTTCATTTTATTCTGATGACTTTCATATTTTAATGAATAGAAGAAACACGCTATATTTTAATTAAAATTTTTTTTTCATCGTAATATCTTATGTGGTAAAATTATATTATTGAATGGTTTTAAAGTATAAATATAATATATTTTTACCATTTTATATAATTTATGTCATTAGCATTGATTTTACCTTGAATTCGTAGGTTAAATCAATTCAATCTTTTGCAATGTTTTAAAGAAAAACCCGTTTTCTTTCGACAACGGGATTAATTTTTATTTAATTTCTACATCTTTTTTTGTATTGAATTTGGAAAAATGGATTCCATATTTTGAATCAGTGGGTCCAAATTATGTTAATAAGATACTTTTTATTTTTGGGCATTGTGAATAGTAACTAAGGTAAATTTTATTTACTATAGTTAAAGGTAAATCGGGTAATTAAGGGTAAATATAAGATTATAAAATTACCCTAAAACGTGGAAAAATTCTATTGGACGGCTAATAGTAGACCCATATAACTTAAGTGTCGTATTATATTCATTTTATGGACTTTTTGCCATGAAAATAATTTAATTATTATTAAAACCATAGAATGTGACAACATGTAACTTTCTTAAATCTTATAAGTATAATAATTTTAATTTAGTGAAATATTTCATGAAACATCTAACATGAATAGTCTCCAGAAAGCTAATACAATTATATACATCATAGTAATTTATTTAGAATTTTTATGGATTAGATAATGTTCATTTATTATGACCCAAAGATGATGCAATAATTGTCTTATTAATGAAATATTGACATAAGTGATGTTATAAATGCCCAAATAAATGTAATTTGAGACTTTTTATGACTTAAATTAATTTTATAGGTTTATATGACATGTTATTGTTGATATAAGTAAATTTTTTCGAATTTATCATTCTGTTATGAATTTCATAAAAACCATGTACCAAATAGTGTCAAAATTGACATTAAATAGTTTTTAAAACAAATATTATATTATTAATTGTTATTTAATTCCTAAAAATCTAAGGATCAGCCAAAGTACTTAGATAAGGATATATATATTAATAATAAACAACTTGGGGTTCGTTTGGCTTGTTATTGAATGTTTATTAACCATATAGTGTAAGAAAACGAAAGACACGGTAAAAGTTAAATTATTTAACTTAGAGTAAAATTTAATTGATAAGTTTAAAATAATAACCTAAACTTGTCTAAATCCTATTGGATGAAAGTATTTCGACCCATCCGAACTTTATCTTTAAAATATGACCCTTTTGAACCATTATAAACCGAATTTGACCTTAATATAAAATAATATTTTGAGATTTTCCTAAGGTGCCCCTCTCCTCCCTTATAAAAGGGCACCTCCTCCCTCTCCTCCTCACACCAATTTGAGCATTCAAGCTCGGCCAAACCCTGAAAAAGTATCTTCTCCACTTCCCTAGTATCATCCTAGAGGTCCTGGTATTCTTAAAAGACTATCCTTAGTTATTTAAGTGGAGGTTAAGAGAAGGCACGTCAAAAAGAGGTAATATCCATTACCGATCTTTTTCAATTTATTTCTTCTTCAACATCTTCTTCTTTAGTTGTTTCATGATAAAGTAAAAACATAAGTATTTATTATATACTTATATGTTATTATAAATATGAAACAACTCTTATTAACTTTATATCCATCCTACAAAATAAGGAAATTACAGTGCATGCGTACGTACGGAATACCGTCTCCACGCCGTGGTGTAATCTATTTTCCTCCACCACCTTAATTGGATGGGTATAATGGTGTAATGAGTAACTATATATGATTATTATAAAGTGATATTGATACTGAAATTTTATACATACACATTAACACAATTCCACGACCATGGGAACGATATCATCGCTCGTGCGTACGTATGGACTACCGTCTCCACGACGCGATGAGATTCATTATCCATGTTAACCATTCCAGAATGATTATACTGTATATATAATGAATAATAATGAAATATATGACAAGGAAAATATACTGGATTTATGTATATATATATTTATGCCAGCTAATTACTTCCATTCAAGACAATAAGGAAAGGAAAACAGCGTTCATGCGTACGTACGGACTACCGTCTCCATGATCGGTGTGTTTCATTTCATTTATCTATCTATTATATATATATATATATATATATACTGAATATATATGATATAAAAATCATGTTTTCTATTCTGGAAGTAAGTAAATCATGATATAAGTAATAATAATGTCAATAACAACAAGTCCAAACACCTACGATAAATGAAACGATTTTACCCAAAACGCTTCTTTAACATGGAATTTACAAAATAACGGGTAATATAAAGTCATAAGTGAACCATATATGATATCATAACAATGAGTATGATTTTTGAATAAGTCAATGACATTATTTAAACCGTTATACAGGAGGTTCAGACACTTACAAAGAAAATCGGACCTAAGGTAAGGGAAATATCACAATCTCATTTTTATCCGAGATTGTTTATACTTTGGTATTTACTGGGGTGTATTTTATCATCCAAATCCATATTTCTTCAATATGTAATATTATTTCCATCCACATACAATTCTTTAAATCCAATTTTACCCATAGGTTAGTTTTTAGTAAAATATATGAAAGGAATCTTTTGTCGTTTTTCGTACGAGGTACTTTTTGACTTTTCCGACAAAAGTACGAGAAGAATGTTTTTTTAACATATACCAAATGAATGGATTTTTAAAACATTATTTCCAAGAAGCTTCCTTTACAAGTTTTAAAGTTTATTTTTAATAAACTTCTTTTAGTTTATATTTTTATGACATGTTATGAAAGGAAAAAAAAATTTGAAGAAGAAAGTATATTTTCCTCAAGAATGGAGTTCAAGTGCTTTATCAAAATTATTTTCCATATAAGATAATATAGGGTTATATTTCTATACCTATTATTACATTGATTTGATTATATTGTGATGGAATTATTTTTATAAATTCCTTTATTTTATATGATATGTTTTATGATGTCATGTTGTTTAAGAATCCCATTTTTATTACCTGGGTTATTCAATGATGTATGATTTATGATTTTGTGGCACAAATAATAATGGTATCATTATGAGATTGGTGGGACCTATATATCCCTCCAATGAATTGGGTAAAGATTTTATATCTCATGAGATAGACATGGCTGGAACGGTAGGTTATACCGGTTTAGTAAAATAGGACTGAAACGAGGAGTGAACTCGGTTTAGAAAGGGACTTTGTCCACTAAGATAGTCTTGGAAATTAGTCTTGCCTAATAAGAAATGTTTCTCTATGATTATGTGTGTATTCCACAATGTTTTTTGTTCTGTGTTATGATTATTTGGATTACATTTCACTACTATGATTTATCCCATGTTATGAAATTATGATCTCTTTTGCAGGTTAGGATTTTGCAAAAGATATGTTCTTATGAATATGACGTGATTGATATTTCTTTTGTTTACCCTTACTGAGCATTTGAGCTCACCCTTTTATGTTTTCTTTTCCCCATGATATAAAGAAAGTATATAGGTTTAAAAAAAAGAAGATCTTTATGGTAGATGTTGAAAATATTTCACCATGATTAGAAGATTATATTCCGAGTTTCCAAAGACACTAAACTATTACGGTCCTTGTGTGTGTGTTTTTGTTATGTAATAAGTATTCCACAAAATTAATGTAATGTCCATGTACGTCAGGATTAGAGTCTCTACAGTTGGTATCAGTGGAATGGTTTAGTCAACCTTTGGAAACTAGGATGTGAGAACGTTAGTGAGATCCCTAGAGATATTTCTAAGGTATGTCTAGGGATGTCTTTAAGGATAAGTATACGTATAAGATATAGTCCTAGAACTACGGTAACGATCTTCGAATTTAACCTAAGATGTTATATATTAAGGGTACTCCCCCTTTATTATGATTTTTGCCTCTCACACTATTCTTTTTGGGTTTTAGAAAATGGCTGGAAACAATATGATTCACGATAATGGAGGATATGATGGACAATGTAATGATATTCTTCATGAGCAACCAAATGAAATGGGATTTGGAAGTCCAAACATCATTATTACGCCGAATCAGCAATCTCATAATATGATCAATAAAGTAAAATTTGGTAAGTTTCCTAACTCGGCTAATAAGAGAAAGATGGAGTTTCTTGATGATCATAGAGGAAAAAAAGTTCAATTTCCCCTATGTAAATCATGTGGGAAGAGGCATCAAGGAGAATGTTTCAAACGAACTAGAAGATGCTATGGGTGTGGAAAAGAAGGACACAAAGCCAGTAAGTGCAAAGGAAAAGGTTCAATTAACACCAGGGATGAGGATAATGGTATTGCTACGACATCAACAATAGTTAAATGATTTAAATGTGGAATGTACGGGAAATATGCAAACCAATGACCTAAGGGAAAGTCTCATGAAGTGAATTAGTATGGTCGTATGGGTAGTATTTATGTGGATGATGATGAAGAGACTATAAATGATATATGAGACGAAATAATTGTTGAAGATCGGTCAATGGATTAGGAATGTAGTGGAATGATTACATGTTTATCAAGTGTAATGTTGTATAAGTAATCTCATGGTACTATGGAATAAAGATACATCTAAAGATTGTTACATTGTTGTCTTTCCTTGAGTTCTGAAAGTGTATTATTAATTCTACCAGTATCCATGAAAGATTATTCAGACATTTTTGGAATGAAGATGATATGCCCATAATGAAGGGATAAGGAGAAAATTAAATGTTTGATAGTATTCATGAACTCATGACTGATATAAGGAGAATTTTATATCATGGTTTGAGTATATAGAATTTTTGGATTTTGGTATGTGGTAAGAGTTAACTTTTGACAACATTCATGTTTTTTCACTAAGGTTTAATGGGTATTAATTTTTCAAGAGAATACATGATTAAGGTATTCACATGATTGGAATGTGACCAACAAGATATATGGGGGATAAATGATGGTATTCACATGCTTGGTTGATGGCATTTCAAGTAGTCGTTTTCTTTATACTATGATCTTGGACCAAAGTATTTTAGATAATCCTAAAGATTGAAATTGATTATGTTGGACATAAGTTAGTATTGTTTGAGGATAGAACTTTTTTTGATATTATTGATGGGATGTTATAGTAATGTAGTTTTAGAAAAAGGACAACCTACAGGACGGGTGACAGCCCATCGCATCAGACAAGGCTGTGGGAATCGAACCCACAACTGAAGTGCGACTGGCCTTTATCGCCTACCACTGGGCTATAGGAATCCCCTGGTTAGTAGAAACTAGTTTTATTTTATTAAGTGGTATGATATATGATGTATAAGTCTATTTTTGGAACCATATATGATTAATCTACCCATAAGATGTAATTATAACTTTTTCTAACGTTTTGTTTGAAAGATATAGAATGACCCATCATTCTATCACATGACCTGCTAACACATCACCAATGACAAATTCAACTTCATTTATTTAAGATATGAAGTGGAAATTGTCCAAAGAACGACAAACGGTGAGACTATACAAAAATCACGAAAGTATTTCTTCTTATTCCAATTTCATACACATTTGGGAAATGATATTGAAAACCAAAAATGTTGTCCTAGTGCTCTTATATCTGATGAATCATATGGTACCTTAGATCATCCCAAATTTATGGCTTTGTGATTGCTTGCTTTTCCATAGCCATGTTCTCTACCACTCTCCATCAGAACATGATGGTTAGATTTCTCTTCCATATCCATATTTTATCCTATGTGGAAACCCAGTGATTAGTTTATTTAGGTAACCGTTACGTTTCATACTTTTGTTTTTAAAGATTGGTTTTGGTATTTTTTTTACGATGTGGGTTTTTATGAATAGTAAACGATTTATAACCCCGACGAATTTCGAGGGAGAAATTCATTTTAAGGGGGGTAGAATGTAACAACCCGAGATTTTATAAGATACGTTCTTTTTAATTTCATTCATATCTTCTATTGTACGAAACACTAAGATTATCTTGCGCTATACGCAACACTGTATTAGCTTGCAGTATACGCAACACTTTTCTTGGATCTTGTTACACACAATTTTAAGTTCGTTTGATAGAAGTTATTCTACGCAACATTGAGTGTATATATATATATATTTATTCAATGTATAAATAAAATATGGTTGGATTCTATTATACGCAACAACAAAGGATTTGTGCACTACACGTAACCCTGACTTGGCTTGCATTACACGCAATCACGACCTTCCTCGATAGCGTGTCTTGTACGCAATACCGGGTTTTACTAAACAACGATATATTATTATAATATTGTTATGAACTAGCCGTTATGAATAGTGTTAACTAAATTTTGAATTTTATAACATTATTATTCATCTTACACATTTCTAGAACATGGTATAAGAACAAAATAAATTTTTCGGGTAAAATTAGTATTTTTTAAAAAATGCAGTTTTGCCGGCTTTTAATGGTGCACCCACATTAAATCTAGTTTTTGACATGTTTAAAAGTTCAATGTGACAAAATAAAATTCTTCTTTTGAATAAAGAAATAAAAATTTACTTTGGATAAATTTTTCATTTTATTCTGATGACATTCATATTTTAATGAATAGTAAAAACACGCTATATTTTAATTAAAAACAACTTTTTTCATTGTAATATCTTATGTGGTAAAATTATAATATCGAATGGTTTTAAAGTATAAATAGAATATATTTTTACCATTTAAAATAATTTATGTCATTAGCATTGATTTTACCTTGAATTCGTAGGTTAAAGCAATTCAATCTATTGCAATGTTTTAAAGAAAAACCCATTTTCTTTCGACAACGGGATTAATATTAATTTAATTTCTGCATCTTTTGTGTATTTAATTTGGAGAAATGGATTCCATATTTGTAATAAGTTGGTCCAAATTATGTTAATAAGCTACTTTTTATTTTTGGGCATTGTGAATAGTAACTACGGTAAATTTTATTTACTATAGTTAAAGGTAAATCGGGTAATTAAGGGTAAATATAAGATTATAAAATTACACTAACACTTTGAAAAATCATATTTGATGGCTAGAAGTAGACCCATATAACCTAAGGGTCGGATTAGATTCATTTTATGGACTTTTGTCCATGAAAATAATTTAATTATTATTAAAACCAAAGAAAGTGACAACATGTCACTTTCTTAAATCTTATAAGTATGATAATTTTAATTTAGTGATAAACTTCATGAAAATTATAACATGAATAGTCTCCAGAAATCTAATACAAATATCTACATCATAGGAATTTATTTAGAATTTTTAGGGATTAGATATGTATCATTTATTATGACACAAATATGATGCAGTAATTGTCTTATTAATGAAATATTGACATAATTGAGGTTATAAATGCCCCAATAAATGTAATTTGAGACTTTTTATTACTTAAATTAATTTTCTAGGATAATATGACATGTTATTGTTGATATAAGTATCTTTTTTAGAACTTATCATTCTGTTATAAATTTCATAAAAATCATGTACCAAATAGTGTCAAATTGACATAAATTAGTTTTTAAAACAAATATTATATTATTAATTGTTATTTAATTCCTAAAAATATAAGGTTCGGCCAAATGACTTATATAAAAATAGATATATTATTAATAAACAACTTGGGGTTCGTTTGGCTTGTTATGGTATGTTTATTAACCATATAGTGTAAGAAAATGAAAAGACACGGTAAAAGTTAAATTATTCATCTTAGAGTTAAATCTAATTGATAAGGTTACAATAATAACCTAAACTTGTCTAAATCCTATTGGATGAGAGGATTTAGACCCCTACCCACTTTATATTCAAAATATGACCCTTTGGAACCATTATAAACAGAATTTTACCTTAATATAAAATAATATTTTGAGATTTTCCTAAGGTGCCCCTCTCCTCCTTTATAAAAGGGCACCTCCTCCCTCTCCTCCTGACACCTATTTGAGCATTCATGCTCGACAAAACCCTGATAAAATCTCTTCTCCACTTCCCTAGTATCATCCTAGAGGTCCTGGTCTTCTTCAAAGACCATCCTTAGTTCTTTAGGTGGAGGTTAAGAGAAGGCGTGTCAAAAAGAGGTAATATCCATTACCGATCTTCGTCAATTTCTTTCTTCTTCAACATATTCTTCTTTAGTTGTTCCATTATAAAGTAAAAACATAAGTATTTTTAATATACTGATATGTTAATATAAATATTGAACAACTCTAGTTAACCTTCTATCCATCCTATGGAAAAAAGGAAATCACCGTGCGTGCGTACGTACGGAATACCGTCTCCACGCCGTGGTGTATTCTATTTTCCGCCACCACCATAATTGGATGGGTATAATGGTGTAATGAGTAACCATATATGATTATTATAAAGGTATATTGATACAAAAATTGTATACATACACTTCAACACAATTCCACGACCATGGGAACGATATCATCGCTCGTGCGTACGTACGGACTACCGTCTCCACGACGCGATGAGATTCATTATCCATGTTAACCATTCCAGTATTATTATAATGTATATATAATGAATAATAATGAAATATATGACATGGTAAATATACTAGATTTATGTATATATATTTTTATGTCATCTACTTACTTCCATTCAAGACAATAAGGAAAGGAAAACAACATTCAAGCGTACGTACAGACTACCGTCTCCATGAACGGTCTGTTTCATTTCATTTATCTATCTATTATATATATATATATACTGAATATATTTGATATATAAATCATGTTTTATATTCTAGAAGTAAGTAAATCATGATATAAGTAATAATATTGTCAAGAACAACAAGTCCAAACCCCTACGATAAATTAAATGATTTTACCCAAAATGATTCTTTAACATTGAATTTACAAAAGAACGGTTAATATAAAGTCATAAGTGAACCATATATGATATCATAACAATGAGTATGATTTTGGAATAAGTCAATGACAATATTTAAACCATTATACAGGAGGTTCGGACACTTACGAAGCAAATCGGACCTAAGGCAAGGGAAATATCACAATCTCATTTTTATCCAAGATTTTTTATACTTTGGTATTTACTAGGGTGTATTTTATCTTCAAAATCCATGTTTCCTCAATATGTAATATTATTTCCATCCACATACAATTGTTTAAATCCAATTTTACTCTTCCGCAAAAGTAATGTAATGTCCATGTACGTCGGGCTTAGGGTCTCTACAAAAAGGGCTCCTTATGTTGGCTTTTTGGTCAAAATAAGGCCTCTAGGTTGTAGTAAGGGAAGTTGAGAGAGTATTTGGGCATGGTTTGTCCAATCCAAAAGGCTTTTAATGTGTTAATTGGTTATAAGGGGGAGTGACCTTTTATAAGAGGGGTGAGGGGCACCTTTGGAAAAGCTAAAAATATTATTTTATAATAAATTCATATTCGGTTTCTAATGGCTTAAAAGTGGATTATATAAAGGTTAAGGTGGGGATGGGTTTCAAACCACTCAACGAATAGAATTTAGACAGGTTTGGGTCATTATATTAACCTTATCTTTAACTATTAACTCTTAGTTAATTAGATTCACTTTTACAATGTCTCTTTGTATTTTTATATTATATGGTTAATAAACTTACTATATACATCCAAGAGACCCGCAAGTGGTCCAGTATTGATACACCTATCATGATATAAGTCTCTTGGACTATCCTTAGATTTTTAGGAATTTAATATAAATTAATAATATAATATCTGTTTTAAAACTCTTTTATGTCAATTTTGACACTATTGGGTATTTTGTTTTTGATAAATTCATAACATCATTATTACTTCAAACACAATTTATATAATCAATCCTAATATGACATATTAACCTAGAAAATTAGTGTATTTCATAAAAAGTATCAAATTACATTTATTTTGATATTTATAATATCACTTATTTTAATATTTCATTAATTAGGTAATTACTACATCACCATTGTGTCATAAATAAATTAAAATATTTAATATCTAAAAATTATAAAAAAATACCATTATGGAGGAAATATTTTATATTTCTAATTAATATTTACAATAAAATTAAAATATATATAACCCTATATTAAAATTGTTTTAGTATATAAACATTGATTTTAAATATTTTAACTCTTCTTTGAATTAAATAATAATAAATGTCCTATTCTAATAAAAGTTGACCTAAATGATAATATTTTACTCCTAAGGTTATTTTTGGTTGTGATACACTTGTCAAATAGACTTAGGACATGTGTTGGGGTAATATTAATATCATTTTTACCCTTATTTACCCTATTTACTTTTAACTGTGGTAAATAAAATAAAAAAGTTACTATTTACCAAAAATTATTTTCCTCTCATTGAACCACATTTTACTTCTTGATATTAACCATGTATATCTAATTTTCAAAATTCCACTCATAGAAGCGGTAAAATTAAGTATTATGAAAAATTCTGTTTTTAACTACCACTTAGTGGTTTCACTATTCATCAAAAAATTAAAGTTTCCAGAAAAATACCAAAAATAAGGCCTAAGCTATATTTGATATTATGAATTCAAAAATGATGTCTATTTTACCAAATTAAAAACATATCAGTTGAATTAATTAATTTAAAAATTAATTCGCGTCGTCAAAACAAATAGCGTGTTTTTAAGAGATAATAACTATCAAAAGATTGACACTTGTTTTTGTCTTGTTTAAATGTGAAATTACATTCAATGAACAACATTGTATTAAATTGTAAAAATATATTCTAAATATACATTAAAACCACTCAAATTAATAATTTATGACTATTAGTTATTTCGATTAAAAAAGTTGTTTTTAATTAAAATTTAGTAATTTTCACTATTCATCAAAATATGACAGTTATCCAAAAAGTACCAAAATTTCACCCTAAGATAATTTCGATATTATGAATCGAAAAATTATGTCCATTTATAAATATAAAAATTATAAAATTTAAAAAAGTAGATATTACTATTCATAGCAGCTAGTTTGATTGGTTGTGGTGTGTTAGAATCTCGAAGTTTTTTACAATGCACGTCATTGCATTATTCAAAGGGAAACGTACCATGTAAGCTTGGGGTGTTACAGTATAACACTATTACAAAAATAACCACATGTAGTTTACAGACATGGATGTGTTTATAGATAAAACCACAAAATCATTACCTTAAAAAATTATAAAAATTTATTCTATTCTTATCCTCAATTTCCATATTCGTGTTATGTTACCAAATCTATGTTATGTAACTATATTTTCAATGTTTTCTAATAGACATTGTATGATATATTTTGTTAATATCCCAAATCTAGTTTCTCATCACCGGTTCCTTACCTTATTACACATGTATCATAAAAATGTAAGTTGCAAACTAATGTATCAAATTTTATAGTATCTTCTAAAATTATTTCACACAGATACGTTTTATATTTGAATATTATAAGGACAAAAACATAGAGAATTTGTTGTAATCGCCAAAAAATTATAGATTACCTTTTTATCAGATTCATAATATACATTTTCACATCCTGGGGAAAATTAAACATAATAAGGGGTGATATCATATGCTAAGTAAGGTTATATAATATATAGGATGATCATATTAAATATAAGTAATGGTTAGTGACTAAAAATATTTCTATGAGAAAATAATATTGATCATAATATGAAATGAATGAATACTGACTAATTAATAGCATATAAACAATTCAATGGGAATGTATTTTATCTATGTATGTTCAACTAAATGAGTATTCACATGTAAATTTAGTTACTAATAATAAGGGGGAGATTAATTTTTTGGACATTATAAACATATCATCATGGCCCCATCTATGGCGCCTAAAAATTAATAGATAAGGCATCAATCAAAATCCTTAATTTTCTCACTCATTTGACCTACCATCGCATAGTGGGGAAACATCAAGCCCCAATGTTCTCTTTAAAATCCCAATTTAGTCCTTATATGCATGGGGTCAATCATAAACAATATATATATATAACATTCTATAATATGTAAACATATTTACTAATAATTATATGTAATATACAGAATAGTATCATGATGAAACATCCATAGTCAAACTGATCATAAACCATTAAATAATATATGGTATATTATTATCACATGTGTTCAATTATAATAAATCATAAAATTAAATATATGTGTTGAAATTTATGAAAATACTATAACAAAATCATTTTTGAATCCTTCAGATAAATACCCCTTTTACTCTACAGTGAAGAGTTCATTTAGAAAAACCATTTTTTAAAAATAATTGTTTGTAAATAACTAGTAATGAAAAAAATATACCTTTTATATGAAAAATTACTGATTTTATAAAAATAAGTGTTATTTAAATTCATTTTTTGGATGTTATTTCAAAATGAGTCAAAAATCAAGATGTCCCCATTAATGGGGCTTGCGTATCAAGTTGAATTGAGAGGTGAATATTGTAAAACATGTATTTACCAATAAAAATAAAATTAATTCCTATGGATATAGTTTTTTGGAATGTATAAACATAATTTAGAAAAATTATATATAACTATTGGAGATTTACATTGGTGTAATGTGGTCGGAAGCATAACGAAAATGGAAATGGATGTTCTTGAAGAAACCCTAAACATATGTCCAAATTTTTTCTGCACATCACCTTAGTTTAATGGAAAGTGATATTAAATCATTTTATTAATTAATTCTAAAACATTTATATTTTTTTATGAATTATTATAATTTTATAATGTTCATTTTTTGAACTTTTTATTTTTAATACGATATAATTTTATCGATTGGGAGAATACCTGTCCTTTGTTTTCATGAAAAATTTACTTTTATATGAATATAGATATCAATATAATATTGGAATAGACACGAAGAATTTATTATATATGTTATTAATATGAATATATAATATTTAATGGTTTTATAATTCATTTTCCTATTTAATAGGTTGAATAATTAGATAAGATATAAGTGATAAAAAATAATATTTTTTGGCCGATTTACAATCATCAAAAACTAGTTTTGTTTTATTAATTAACATCACATATAAATAATGGTTATATTATAATACATATTATATAATACATATATTAATAAAAATTAATAAAAAAATGGTTTTATGGCCATTCTTAAAGAAATTAATGTAAAATAAAAATCCATTATCCATAATGACGGTAAATAGGCACATTACGGGTGATGCATTCATTTATTGATTATAATAGAGACATAAAAGATTTTGATGATGTATCATCCATTAAAAAGATTTCATTATAGTATATAAATGATATCAGAGTTATAATTGAACATTTTATATCTGAGGATAGGAAAATATTTGAAAATAAAATAAATTAAAAAGAAATTAAAGGAAAATAAATAGAATTTTAACATCTTGAATTCTCCACCTTCAGAACATCTTTATGGAGAATGTTGTCAGATTTTGTTAAGAAAAAATTATATTGTATGTGGTTAAGGGGAATGATTAGATTATTGGGATGAAATTTTACAAATATCAAATATTAGAATGTGTGAGGAGAAGAGGTTGTGAGGTGTGGTATTTATTGTGGTGGAGAATGGTGTTTTTTAAATATTATATATATATATCTATTATTTTTTTGGCACATGAATATGAATAGTTTGAGAATTACTGAAATGTTTTTTTATTATTGATTTATATTTTTAATATATTGGTTGAAATCTTCTCATACATATCTTATGTGTCAATAATTCAGGTATTTAGAATTTATTACAATTTATTGCATTTTACTATTCAATAAAATCATTTTTTTAAAAAATTAACAATAATTATCCCTAACTATTTTCAATATTTAATATAAAAAAATGAACACCATTTAATGAAAATATGTTTCTAAATATGGAGAATTTTATTTTTAATTAAAAATATCATTTATTCCAAAAATACTCATTTAAATATTATAAATAATTTTATATCTTTGTAAAAACATAGTTATTGTCTAACTAAATATTCCTAAAATTATAATACAATAAAAATATTAATTTATGAATATAATTTATGATTTTTTAAGAATAATTTAATTAATTATAAAATATTTAATTAATATTTATTACATACAAAAATACAAATAGTTAATTAATACTTTCTAAAATATTTATCATTTTTTACTATGATATAATTATATAATACATTCATTTGTAAGATGCCTGGAATTTATTTATACTACTATTGGTGATATTACTATTACTTTGGCCATTTTAAACATCATAAGGGTTATATTAAAATTCATATAGTCTAGCTACTATTTCATCGGTATATTATCATTAGCTTCAATAAGTACCTCTTATATCATTCATTCATCGTTTACAATGTTTATATGGTAATTTCTATGTTTTTTTATGCGTTTTATACTATATAAAATAGTAACGAGAAGGTAACATTCATTGAAATAATTCAAGGTCATTATAATTCCAATAACATAATAACATAACATTATATGTGATAGAATGGAGTAATTATATCATTATTCTTTAAGAATACTTTGATGGGATTGAACAACATATAAAATGGTAATTCATGGTTAAGAGTTATTATGTATCATTGGAGAGCCTCATTAGTTATATACATAAATTCTTAATTGAATGGTTTAATAATAAAAATAATGATTCCTGTACATTTGGTGGGAATTAATGAAGGGGATTTTTAGGTCATTGTCGAACCAAAATGATCATAAATCGTGGAGAGGAGTGGTCATTTTATAACTACTGAAACAAACAAACATGTAAAGTAAAAAATTTATGTTTTGTGTAACAAAAAAATCTATGAAATAGATTTTAGGATTAATAACAAATTATATAAAATATTGCGGTGTTATCGTAATTATGACCCTATGATTTTCATAATGAAAAAGTAAAATCTAGAAGAGATTTATATTATTCAAAAAATGATGATATCGATTAATATATCATAAATAAGTAATACAAATACCTTGTGTGAATTAAAAAATCATTGTTAATTATTACAAACCGTTTAATATTTTTGATAGTTAAAGTGTACAAACATATTACAATATAATATGAGATGATTTTGACAAAATTTTTAACCTTAAATATTAAAAAAATAAATGATGATGAAATAATCCCTTAATGAAGTAAGTTATGGTAAATATAAAACACAACAAAATACAATGTGAGTTATATTATTGGAAAATATAAAAACTAAACATTTGGAGTCAATGGTTACTATTGTGGTTCTAACAAATTATTTTGGTCGAAAATGAGCGATTTTTTATCAAATATTTTATTGTATAACATTTTTTCAATTCTATTAATTTTATTAGAAAATTATTGAAATATGTTTTCGTATTTTGAAAAAATGAAATATTATAGTATATTTTAAAAGAAAATATCTCCAACCTAAATGAAAAAAAATATTTCCACTCGTAATAGATATCAATAATCTAATTTAAAAAGCCCATATAACATATATTGATTAGTTTTCGGTGGATATTATTTATTCTATATGTTCTTTTATCACAATGAATAAAATTTTTGGAAAATGTTTCACTACTATGTATTGAGATATATTTAATAGTGGGAACTACTTGAATGTGAATAATCTCTAGGATTAATGAAAGAAACATTGAGAATATGATAAAATAATCCATGAAGGAGAAATGATATTATATAAATTAACCAAGAAAGAAGATATGCAACATTATAGAAGATAAATGTGGATGATGTGATCAACATGCTCAAAGTGAATTTGATTTCATCATAACTTATTTAGGATATTTTTCTTGTTACAAAAAAAAATAATAACCAAAAGATGGTGGAAATATTAATTTTTGATAGAGCTATTACAATTTTTATATAGAATAGTAATCAAGGATTCGTATTAGTTTTCATTATTCTCATGTGATAGGTAATTTATTAATGATTAAAATTATTGAAGAACATGATAAATGAGTGTTTATATTTTTTTCTGACTCTTTAAAAAATTAAATGAATTTAAATAGGTGACATATAGAGTCAAAAGTTGAAGACTACTAATGTTTTTATTATTTAACTACTTTAAAAATATACTTATTATAGGTCATCAATCTAATTATTGGGAAAAAGTGATATTTATAAATGAATCCTACATCATCAGATAATATGTATATTGAAATATTATCATTAATGAAGATATATTTGATGATAACATGTTCTAAATTAATGATCCATGTGTCTATTTCTATATAAGATTTATTGTAGAAAATGAGTTGTGGAATAAATGACCTGGTAATCTAGGATATGTAAATATCAATAAATTATCATTATAACAGGTGGTGGGAGACCTAATACATATAATTAATGAAAAATATATTGTATTTGATACTTTTCAAAATGGACGAATAACCAATATAATTCATAGAGGGAAGAGTGTTATTATATGATTAGTTTAACATGTATACATTAATTTTCGAGGACAAATGATACATAAATCAATCAAATTTTATTTGTAATTATTGACAAACTTTAATATCATCATTAAAAATACTAAAGTATAGATTATGAAACATGATATTGAGGTTATTCATGTGATAATATTTTTTATGAGGGTAGTTCAAAAAGATCATGGAGTTGATATTTAATAGGAATAGATAAACTATGGTTACAATTAGATGAAGAACAATTTTTAAAACATTATATCAAAGAATTTAATTAATATTTTGAATAATTCTCTGTACACACCTTACCAAAATGGAGCAGTAGAGTGGAAACATAGATTTTTAGTGGAGTGAGGAGTGTTTTGTCATTGAATATAATCAATTATAAAAATTATAGATTGATTCATTGGAAATACACATTCAAAAGCAAGAGATATTTTAAAATTAATAAAATGTGACTCCTTTTGAAATGTCCTTCAATAAGAATCAAATGGTGAATTATATAATTTTTTTTCAAACAATTCCTAATAAAGAAAAAAAATTAAATATTGATAAAATTTTGATTATAAATACGAGGAGGTAATTTTAATAGGATATTCATTTTATATTTGATTTTATATATTAAATAATATACACTATATAATAGTTGAACCCAATAATACATGATTAATCATGAATATGTCTAGTTAGAAGAAAACTTATGAATTATTTTTTTCATCTAATAGAAGATTACCTGATTACATTAGATATAATTTAATAAATTGATATTAACATTGAGAAAATAAATTTACAAAAATGATCTGAATAGTTTAGATATAATGGACGTATTGATATAGATATACATCCTAGGTTTCACAAGTATTAAATTCAAGGGGAACTAGAATATATTGTTTTATTTTATGGGAACTATGTCTAATACATATTGAATATGAGGAGTAAGAACCAAATGGAACATATCTTAAAAGATAAACATCTACAATTTCAGTGGCTATTTAGAACCTGGAATGGTAGAATGTGATTAGTGAATAGTTGTATCAGATAAAAAAGATACACCCTCATTCTATGTCGAAAACCAATAGAGAATAATATTTTATATAATAAGTGGTGTTTCTAGAATAAGAACAATAAACTATGTTGGATTATAATTCAGAATTTCTAAATGATTTTTTATTTTACTAATAATTAGATGTTGTCCATTAAGAGAATAATTTCTCTCATATTTCATGAATTTAAACCGTCGTGTGTTTTTTATAAATTCTTTCTCATCAATATTCTAATGATTATCAAAAGGAAATAATTTCATAATTTTTATTGTTAGCATTGAAAAAACCTTAATGTATGAATACTATAGAATTAATTATTGTTCATCATGAGACCATGGATCAATAAAAGAATAAATATTTGTATGGGTTGATGTATGAAACTCATCAATATTATACCAATCAGGAGGGATTTCCAAGGTATAATAATATTAAAAATTGAATAGATAAAAGTAAAATTTATATAAATAATATTAAAACTAGAACACTATTTAACATCCTATATACTAATGAATGAATTTCAATATTTGATAGAGATATCTTTATGATGAATCTTTTTTAAGAAAATAATATGATCATATGGGAGGTTATTCTCACGAAGATGAATTTATTTCTTGGGATTCATGTTATATAAAAGTATTTATATCATTTATTATAAGAATTTTGTTCCATGGAGTTATTGATTAATTTGTTAATCAAAGACTCAATGGTTGATTGTAGAAAAATTAAGGTTAGTGTGAATATGGGAAAATTTTAATCTAGGATAATTGTAAATCATAAATACATACATATTATAATAGAATATTTTAATGTTATTTCAATAATGGTCAATATTTTATATCTCATACCATTATGAGTTATAAATAAATGTGGTCTTAATAATCAAAACTGTAGAATTCCAAAATAATCCCCATGTATGTGTAATGATCAATAATTTATGTATCGATTTGTCGAATATGTTTTTATTTTAATTTTATTTGTTTCATTTTTTATATTTTTATAATTATTATGATGATTGAATATCAATATGGGGATAAACATTCCATTTGAGAAATGGTTTTATGATCTAGATTAGTTGGAAATTATTATTGGTTACATTAAGTACAACTAAAATACATTATATATTTACTATAAATTTATATACTCATATGACGTGGATAAATAATTACATGTAATATTTAAACATAATGTTTAAAAACAATTGAAAACTTAGTTTGATATCAAATGTGAAAGAGAACATTCATTGATGATGTTATAACACTATATATAGAAACACAATGATATAATATATCATTTCATCATGAGGAGTATTTACAAGGGGGAATTGTATTATGAATATATCTCAACAAAGATCAAATTTCTGACATAATCACCTATTAAATTATAGGGTAACATATTGAATAATTATGGTTTAAAAATTATTTTTATATTTTCCCTCTCACATCAATATTTATTGTGGGTATCCCATGTTAATTTTGGACTTTTTTCAAATAGATAGGGAGGAACACAACTGTAAAGTTAATCTTTTGGGATTCATGTGTTGTTGTAATTGTAAGTGTGTAAGGGAAATTCTAAAAAGAAATAATATAAAATAAAAAGAATTTAATTGGAGTACATGAAAAATAACTATACATAAAACTAATTTTCAAAATGAGAGGGAATTCTCTCCAAAACAATTTTTAATCATGTATTTTGGTGTTGATTTATCAAACTTTTGATAAAGGTTTTTGTTGGATGGAATTTTTAAAATGATATTTATATAATATATTTTGGTGGTTGAAAACTATCCAATGGGTTATATTGTTTAAAAAAATGAGTTTTGTAAGGTATTCTATTTTTTTTCAACGTTACATGAATAATGTTTCGGAGATTGAGATGAAAATGTGATCATTTTATCATCTATCTAAATTTGTATGATCTTATGCCTATAACATATATTTTTTATGCCATATAAAGTTCACAATAAAAAAATATTATATACTATAATTACTAGTAATTTTTCAATAGATATAATTACACAAGTTATATTTGAACTAAAATAATATAAATTATTTAATATTTATGTTTTTTACCCAGAGTATGGGAAAATTGCGAGATTAAATTTATAGTATCGAAATTTACATGGCATGATTGTCGAATGATTTGTGTTGTTCTCTGATTTCTGAGCAGTAATGTAATAAGGAGTTGACGTATCCTTGATGACTAATCTATCCTAAAATTTTTATGTTTATTAATATTATATTATGATGATCATTAATGAATAAATAATAATTAATGAAGAGGATATTATGATCCAAGATATGTTAAACTAGAAAAAAAGAATAAATTGAAGAATTCGTAAATGAAATAGATGAGTATCAGATGGTTTCATAAAAATTAAACAAGATGAAGTGAAATTTCATATCATGAAAAGGGTGGAGTGTTGAAAAACTCTATGGAATACATAAAAAAATATTTTACATTATTTATTATTTTAAAACTGGTTTATTGAAAAAAAAATATTTTTTAGATAATGAATAATTAGACCTCAAATAGAATAAAAAACTAAACATTTAACAAGACCATATTATATGATGATTAGTATTTTAATACATTCGTACTGAAATAACATTCAGCCAAAATCTATCATGATAAGACATTTTCCATGAAGAAATAAAGATTCACTATATTTATTAAATAACGACAAGTTTAGATAAAAACATCAAAAGAACAAATTATGTAGTATATGGTTTTAAATTTTCTTGGGAAAACATTATTAGAACCGTATAATCTCGAATGATATATGATATTTTTTTAAATCATACCCTTACTTTATACTAGATGTGTAGACCCACCATTAATCTATTTATGATGTTGTACCTCAAGGATATGTTTCTCCCAGGGCCTACCTCCCAATAGCAAAAAATACCCATTTGGGGTAGGGTTCCCATTATATATATATATATATATATATATGAGTGCATGGAACACAACATCACCATATGGTGGATTTTTGTATTTAACATGCTTTTTGGATTTACTAGTGTCCCAATGTCAATATGGGATATAATATTGGATGGATATTAAATCCATTTAGTGAAACATGTGGTTTGATGGATTATATATACAGCAATACCCCACTCATAATTATAATGGATTTTCAACTCCTTCCTATATTTTATACTTGATTCATTGACCTATTATCCCTATATATATGTTATTTTCTAATCTAGCTTATTTCCACTAGACAATGTTTCCCCTTCAGATCATTATCCACCATAAGGAAATTATATTATATTATTAGATATCCATTATTAAAAATATATATGTATATAAAATCCCACAAGGTATTACCCAAAAATAAATATGGTAATTAAGGTACTGAATCGTTGCATGATTAGTTATTGTCGTGATAAAAAACCTCGTGCAAACATGAGAGGGATGTTAAGCGCATGTCATGAACCATATATAGATTTGGATCATATATGGGATATAAATTATATATAATTATATGCCTCAATAATAATAGTTGATGTCTAAAAAAACATACCACATGAGTACATGGATTTTTAGAATACGTCCACTTTTTTTAAACCCC
The DNA here is from genome assembly GCA_963277665.1 of Viscum album. Taxonomy (NCBI): domain Eukaryota; kingdom Viridiplantae; phylum Streptophyta; class Magnoliopsida; order Santalales; family Viscaceae; genus Viscum; species Viscum album. Next base: position 10,113,389 of record OY728147.1, read on the forward strand.
ATCACTTTACCATCAACCATCACCCAATCTTCTCATTATTCCACACTGAATAATTCTTCCATGGTAATAATTGTCTCTAAAAATAAGTTTCATTCATCCTCATTAAATATTTCTTATGAATTTATGATAATTTATTCAAGCATAAGGAAATTCATGCCCCTTATTCTATTACATTCCCTATTTTTCTTACATTTATGTTATTGCTTCGATAAAATTGATACTCAGATTTTGGATTTCACTAATGTCATTGTGAAATAAATTTGAAACCCATTAATAATTATATGTGTTAAATATCACCAAAGTGTATTATTTTTTACCAATTTCTAACTTTTTTTAAATTATTATTTTACAAAATAAATTTAATCGAGTTTTTATGATTTCATACCAGAAAACATATAATCTGGGGTATGATTTAGTTAAATTAATACTCAAAATAATGATTACTATAAATATTTTGTTGTTTTACAATGGATTGGTGTAGTTTATGGTGAATTTAATTATATGGATATTTTCTTACATGGGTAATTTTTTGTAGATGATTATAGAATTTGATAGGTTTATTTCAAGAGGATAATACGATTTCATTGGTGTTTAATAGAGTTATTGACAATTAAATTCTCATTGATTGAGGTTATGAGCCATATAAAAGTAATTATGACTGACATTGGGGTTTTGAAACACATTTTTCATTAAGTTGTTAAATAAAAATTTTCTTTCTTACTAAGGATTTAAATTATATGATTTTCGATGATTTATTTCATTATATAAATTTGTATGTTAAATAAATATTTCATGTGAAGTCTATTTGATACATTGGTCAAATAATAATATTTCTTATTTATAATAATAATATTGTTTTAATATATGTTAACCTATTCCGAAATCATATCATTTATCCCCAGCATATTTTGACATATATTGATATAGAAATCATCCCTGATATTTTTGACCAGACAATATAATACTGATGTTATAAATTTATTCCCTTAACATCTAGATTATACATAATAAAATGGGATATTTAAATATGTTTTCAATTCAATTTATTAAAATATCATGATGAAATAGAATTAAACATGTTCCAAAAATGAACTAGCAAGGTGATTAAGTAGTTTATTGATAAAAATTTATTTTTGGAAATTATAACCATTCATAAAAACTTAATGGATTTCATAATTATTTATTATATATATTTAAGATTCTAGAAATATATTATTCTAGGTTTTAATTATCTATAGACTTGTTGTCACTATTATTTATGGTGATTAACTCTTTGATTTTTTATTAAATTATGAACTCTTTCAATTTTTTTTCTTAATGTTTGAACCTAATTATTTGATGTTTTATTTGGATCTACATTTATATTGATCTATTATAAGTTAACCTATCATGTTACCTGATCCATCTTTTCGGAAGGCCACAATTAAACCTTTATAGATACTAAAGGATGATGTCATGATATTAGCATTTAAAAATAGATTTTTAGGAGGCTATGCCCTTATATCAGTGTGAAATAAAAAACAAAATTTAACTAACTAACATACACATCAATGAAATAACTCATAAACAAATGAAGATGTCTGATATAATAATTATAATTTTTCAAGTATACTCCTTGTCATACCAGTACCTGATAACTAACTACCCATCATGTCAATGACATTTACATACCGAATAAATAAAATAAATTTAAATATAACAACATCAATATATATTGATATTTCTTTTTTTAAATTATTTACAACATATTTAAATTCTATCTAACCAAATATATTAATAAGGGTTTATAAATGCACTATAGATTCAACATAGGTAGTGAGAAATTAATCTTATTGGCCACCCCAAAATGGATACCAATAATCTTTTTTTATGTGTAATTGTGTGCATATGTGAATTTACAGCCTAGTTGAATAATAACATGAATAAAAAAATAACCTAAGGTAAAAAATAAACATTAGTAATGGGGTTATAATTCTCTATTCCTGATTGATGAAAATTGATTTTACCATTTCTGATAATATTGGAACCCAGTGATTTGTAATCTCAAAACACTTTATATATAGCCAATATAACACAATGGCCCATTTTTTAGGATTTACACTCTAATATGGACATTGTTTTAACCCTTGGATGTCCCCATATGTATCCACATCAACAAAATAATATACCATGAACCAGCAAGGACATCTGGGTAATGTAATACTCTAACCAACAATGACATAGACCAAAGGGTGTTACCAATCCACTAGAATTGGAGACAAGGATATGGTATTAAAAATTCGAAATAGGGCAATAAATTTTCAAGAAAAAAATGAAAAATGAAAATATTACAAGTTATTATACTCAAAATTCCTAGTGCCATACATTAACATAATAAAATTAGTATACAGTTTCCCAATAGAATGACAAACATCCAAATGGAAATTCATCAAAATTGAAAATATTATTGTTGAACAAACATCTCCAACTCTGGTATATATAGTGTAAAATAGATCCACCAGTCACCATCATCTATCCACTGTCCAATGGATCAAGAAAATTCACCACATCTAAGTGTGACATTACCTTTTCTCATACCGGGAATAATTATGTTTAAAAATTCCCAAGGAAAATTTACAATGTGGCCTATAAAGATGATTTGGTTCTCACGACGATTTCAATAATCAATACAAAGATAATTAACCAATTATGATTTCAATTTAAATAAAACAATCATGGAATTTAATTTATATATTTTTAAAAAACATGATTTTCAATATAATACTGACATACATTAAAAATAAGATTAATCAAAATATTTTATATAAACCATTTTTATAAATCCTATTGTCTGAATGAAATTGTTTATTGAATCAATTCATTTGAAAATAAAATAATGAAAATAAATAACCATGGAAATGATACATGAATTACATTATCTTCATTGGTACTTTAAACATCAAAATATTATTAATATACATATCTCTATATATTTTTACACACTCAATTGAATACCCCATTAATATAACTAAAAAATGCAATGAAACAACACTATGTTTTGGAATCCACTAGTGGAAATAAAGATGGTCAGGGTTTAGTTTGTGTTGTAATCATAGGTCTATTTTATAAGGGATCATGATCCAAGAACACTTTTCCTTATTAAATTCTAACACCTCTACATTACATACACTAAAAATAATAAATCAATCGGTCAAATTGGGAATCAGTCATTACAAATAATTTCAAAATATAATTTTCCAATTCAGTCTTCAATATGCCATTATCATTTAAAAAATCACATGTTATCATCCATTCATGAAATTTCAAATAAGATTTATATTTTTTAAACTATATTAAGATCAACATCATATCATTTATCAAAATTAGTCCTAAATAAAACCAACATTATTCAGAAATTATCCCATCAATTTTTAACTCCTTTGAAATATGTTATTTCTCAAATTGTATCCACACTTCAAATCAATGATCAAATCTTCCCAAATACATGAATTTATGTCAATTTAAAATAATTTCAACATAACCATTAAATAAAATGATTTAATTGTACTAAATTGAATTGTATAACCAACTAACATTAAATCAACAGATCGTAATGAACAACTCTCACAATGGACAACATCAATGAGGAATGAGGAAATGATTGATCATGAAAAACAATATAGAATAAGTATTAATAAACTGTTTAAAAGTATCAATAATATGATAATATATAAAATTCCATGGATTATAGAAAGATAAATTGGAATAAACTACATGAGAGGAGATCCACATACCACAAATATATTTATTAGGATCAAAACATCATCGATTCCCCAAGAAAATGGGATGTATGAGTCAAAATTACATCTTCAGAGCCTCATAGAACTAAAAAATTTGATATAGATAAAATTGGGGTTATTAAAAAAATAAACATGATGTTTTTGAATTTTAACATAATTTAAATAGAAATTAAAACTTATGGGAATGGTTTTTTAGTTAGGGATGTATGATTAGACCAACTAGGCACCCTAATCTTTAACCCATACTTGAATTATTTTTTGTGTGAACAATTTTGATTCATGGATAAATAATTCATTCACCAAAAAATGAATTCCACACATTCAAAGGGGTGCATGGTATGGAGGTATCAACCACATGGTTTGGAAAATTGTGTCCCCCATTCCAATGGCTCATATCATGGTGCACAATTTACGGGGATTAATTTTCTTGTTTTCACTATCTATTTTGAAATTATAGAAAACCCCTTCAGGTTATCATTTTTCTATATTATCCTTGAAAAAATCATAAACAAGAACCCACTTATATATGTTAAAAATATAGTTCAATTAATACCTGAAATATTATATTTAGTTGTTATATACTCCAAAAATTAATAACATTATATCTATAAAAATCATATTAACTAGTTTCCATATCAATGAGATGAGGATATTACTCTATAATATGGTAAATATTTTCCCATCAATCATGAAGATTAGAACCTTTTTATCATATAACATAGAAAAAAGGTATCTTACTCTAAAAAAATCCATTGTCTTATAATAACCAATCAAAATTAGTTCACAAGTCATAGATAAATTATTTTCAATATCAATATCACTCAAACTCAAAACAGGTGATGGGTTATAAAGATAATATTTAATTTATGATATTTGAAAAAAATTACCTCATATACAACAACCGTGTAAATTTTATATGGCATCCTACATTTTTTACCCACTCAAAAATGAAAATAGTTCCCATAATGTGAGGAGAAATATTCCATTTCATCATATGCAATTGATGACCCAATTGTGGAGAATAATTCAAAAATTCTTGGCCACCAATAAAAAAATTGCATTTTCAATGAGTAAGATATAAATATTTTTTATTACATCAACATGACATTAAAATTATCTAATTAATCAACTGAGTTATTATTTTCATCACTTGGACCATGTTCAGTCCAACTGAGGATGATTCCCTATTAACTGACCAACACAATGTATATTTATAAAGCATTACATATAATTCCATAATGGGGCCTTTTGAATTATAAACTGCAACCTATTATTATTCGGAAATTTACCAATCACATGAAGACATCAAAAACTCACCCAAATACAAGAAAACCAGACCATAATATATCCTTGTTAATTAGTATATCAAATTTAGTATGGTATTCCATCATAGATGGTATGATGTACTCAGATGAAACTAATATTCCATCACATCCAATATACCTTGCTAAGTATATGTGCTAAAATATTGTTATATTTTAAATAAATTATTAAATGGATGTCCCTGAAAATGGAAAATCTATTTTACATAGATATATCCCAACTCCTAAACATTATTTTTTACATTAATGTGAATAAATTAATTTTTTTTACACAGTAGATCACTATGCATATTGTATTATTTCATAATTTTTTATATGGAAAACCCAAAAAAATATCCAAAAAAATTTCATCCCACTTAAAATTTAGTACAAAAATGTGGCTGATGTAAACATGAAGGTCCTAATGATATGTTTTGACATGTTGGAATGTATAACAATGTGAAATGAAACCATTCATGTCACGTCTCAAATATGGAGACCATAATTTTGTCCACATTTCATAATATGTATTTCTGGTTTTAGGATGCATTACCCAATAATAAGTTGGTCAATCTACCATCCCAAAATTTATCAAATTTAAAGGAACAACAAATAAATTATGGAATCACATAATACCCTAAGATTATAATGAAAAAATACCAAAAATATCCACAATTTAAAAAGAGTTTCTAATTCAATAAAATTAATCATCGGGTAGCTTATATTAAAGAACCATCTAGAAAATATCATAGGTCAGCTGAACCCATTCCAAAAAAATCACTCCTCCTTCTTCCCATACTTCATAATGGAACACTACAAAATGTTCCCACAAGATCCACTCTTCTAAATCATATTTCACTATCATTGTCAGTGTATTTATAATGAAATTATAAAAAATTCTAGTCTTCTTCCATTGGTAGAAAAAATTTCCATGCCACAAGCTGTAGTTAATCAACTGAATTCCTCAAACAAAGGTCCCATAATTTTTTATATAATTTATAAGTAATTATTTTATTTTCATAAAACCTGGTAATGAATTCTGTAAAATGGTAATTATTCTAACCTTTATGGGCATGCATCATGACTATGATTTCCATGTAACGTGTTTGATAAATAATCTCACCTCGCTTATAATTTCAAGATCTATAAGATACCACATGATTACCCTACATATAAATGATGAAAAAACCCAAACATGACATTTCAAAAAATAAAATATTTCCCTCCCTATACCTTGGAAGTTTCAATAATAGATTAAAAGTCAAAATATGTTTCAAATCAAGAAATAAATCTTACACTTGTAATCCCATGATAATTTCATCACATTCTGTTTTAGTATAGTCATCCTAAGTGCCAAATATGTGAAATTATTTACAAATAAGTCTTAATACACATCAAGACACAAGAATCGAAATCTTTAAAAATAATTATGTGGTCCATCCAATTTTATAATGGAAATCCACTTATTAATATCAAATTAAATACATTATTTCAATACCACATGTCCCATTAGACTAACTTACCAATTGTAGAATTCACACATTGATATATAATGATATATTGTATGATTTCATAACAATTAATGAAGTAATATATGACGACACAGATGATTATCCAAAGAATCAGAGTAATGTAGAATGATATCCAAGAAGACCACTTTGAATATACCAGGATAGTCATTTAATATTCTATGAACCAATGGGATAAGGATTGTAGGATCATTTGTTTGACCACATTGAATAAAAAGATACTCATATTGTCCATACCTATTTCATAAGGTGATTATATGACTATTAGTTTATTATGATCTCAATTTTAAATAACCAGATAAAATTTTATTCCATGAGAAAAAAATAGCCATATAAACCAGAAAAAAGGTCATCAATCCATGGTATTGGATGCATATTATTCATCATAAATCGACTGAGTTTCTAATAGTAAACACATAGGAAATTTTTTCCATAGTCTATTTTAACGATTACAATACACAAAACATATGGTGACACATTTGGGTGAATAATACCATTCAAGAACATTTCATACAAATGATTCATATACTCTTTCACTTTAGAAGGATCAATATGGTAAGAAGGAGTATAAACAATTAGTGTCTAAGGAACTGAATCAATATAAAAATATTCCTTTAAAATCCATGGAAAACTCTTGAAATATAATAGAAATACAAAAGGAAACATGATAGAAACTAGAGTGATATCATCAATCTTGTATTCATGCTCTATTTACTAATAAATTCTGGTCCTGAATTTCCATAGCTTAGGATAAGAAGACATAACTCAATTAGACCATTGTTCTCATTTTGAAAAAAATGGAAGAACCCATTGATCATAGTAATTGATACCCATCAAATATTTTAATCAATTTAGGATTAATTACAAATGATCCAATCCATTAAAAAAATTACAACAATAGGGATCCTGTCAAGGCCCAAGAAATTTATTCGAAATCTCAATATCTACTAAATTGAAGACACGTTAAGGATATAGGTATCCATCCAACTTTTAATAAAATTTGTTTTATCTATATCAATCACATAAGATAATGGCTATGTATAATGATTTAAAAAGTTCTATATACATTAAATTCTAAATGAGAAAAATGAACTCATATAATATAATTTTTTTACTATAGATGAAGCTATAGTGATGGTACCTCACAAATATTTTGTACCTATATTAGTTTCCTCTTGATTATTTTATACTATGTGAAGAAGATTCTCTCAAGATTCTTGTGTATGGAAAAAATTTAATGATTATGAATCCAATTTCACTATATTACTCATAGAACTAATGATTCCATGCATCGTCATGGAAATAAAATCATATATATTAACATATATAAATGGTCATAGAAATTTTATACTCTATAGATCTCATGTGAGTCAACAAAAACCATTTTTAAATTCCTAAAATTTCCACATTATAAGTAAGTCATTGGGCCTCTTCTTGGAACTATCAAGGTTCTAGAAGACACTTGCTGTCTTGATCATCCATGCGACACATCCTATATTCTATTTATTTTAAATGAACTAAAATAATTATCACTACGAGAAAGGAATATCCTATAAATCCTCACATAAAATCCAGATCATGTTCAAGAGTAAATTCCAAATGTAGTATGTCAACATATTATGCAATGATCACATATAGAAAATTTTAATTAATATCATTTAAAATAGCCATATTAATCCATAGTTAATTCATCATGTTTTTTGATATAATCTCTTATGAATACTCCATAATAATACTAAATAGTTTAAAATATTATGTCATGGTTTGGTCATCCTACTTGAGGTTGAATAACTACCAAGAAAGTTTTTGAATAAAATATTGTAGATAGAATTTATTAGTTTAGAGATCTCTAATTTTAATCCATTAAAAATCCTAATTATTTAAAATTGTTAACATAAAATTCCCCCATCCCCTAAGAGGACCTTCTATCCTGATGGTAGCACATTTCACCTAAATCTGATTAGGAATATCCAAGAAATCAAAAAACCAATAAATAATTTTCTTCCAATCCTCACCCTCATGAGGATAATTACAAATATTTAATGTATGTGGTCTTTAGTTAATAAAATCTTGATCATGGTTCTAAGTTTTATTCCATTGAGGTTCAACAAAATGAGATAGAATAATAATGGTGGACAGGTACTTCCCAAAATCATGTACATAATGCAAAAAATATCTACATGGTTCTAGTTAAAAGTGTATCTACTTGATGTTCTTTATTATAGGATTCCTCATTGTAAATATTTTCATGATTTCATCGAGGAATGGTTCTACAAAAAAACAAAAAATCTAAAATAAATAAATTAAAAATAATAAACATATAAATAGATAATACATGAGAATCTATATAATTAATTCCCCCAAGAATAAATGGAGGATTGTAATTTCATCATAATCATATCATGGTAGATAAAGAGTAGAATTAGGTCTAGACATTACCCAATGAAACATTTCTCAAACACTGTTTGTGTCTTAAGCATTGTTTTGTTGATAAATAGATAGAAATTTTCAAATAATTAACACCTAAGTCCAATAAAGTCATACCAATCCACATATTAAGATCATGGAATGAGAGTTACCCATTACCCATGATACCAATTTTTCAAGAACAATCCCAAATACCTTTGTTCCTAGATACCTAATAAAAAAAATGACTTTGCTTAATTTGTATTCCCGATCCCCCTTGAATGTAAACAAGAACTTAACATCATAAATGGTCCAATAGAGGATTAATTTTCAAAAAATATTATGATGATAAATGATTTGAATCCGGAATGATCAACACTACCAATGGAAGAGAATACTAGAATAAACTATGTTTAAAAGTACCCTATAGAGAGATAAAAATTCCAATATAAAATCATCCTAATATGGAAAACTCAAAAAAATCTAAGTTTCAAATTCATATGTGATATTTAAAAAAACAACCTGTCACTATCATCACTCCACAATAAAAAAAATCAACCATCTCCAAGTGAGACTTTACCATTTCGTTGAACTGGTATAATAATCTCTAGATATAAATGATGAAAATAGTTGGGTGTGAGTTATAAATCCTAGTTAGTGATAATTATGTGTTCTATAATCAATACCAAAACAATAAACTAGTTATTCTACCAATTTAAATATAACCATTTTTCAAATCAAATTTAAAAATTTTCAAAAAATTGTGATTTTAAATTAAATAAACTTTTGATATAATAAAATTGTGTTAAATTAAAATATTACATAAAATAGTTTATATAAATTGTTTGATTTGAATAAAACAATTATGTTATTCAAATACATGCATAATCAAATCATGTAACAAATGTTCCGTGAAAAAATATCTACATTAAAATTGATTCATTGGCAATATGATCATCACACAGTCATTTATCCACATGGATTTATATTTGTTTTTACTAACAAATCCACACCCCATTCAGGGATCCCCAATGTAAAATCAAACTACACCAGATTTGAGAATTCACTATAGTCAACCATGAAAATATTATTTCTAGTTAATTAATTCATCATAATTACAATTTAATTGGGATAACGATCCTAGAGTTATTTTCCTCATTAACTACTAAAAAACCATTCATACATGTTCATAAAAAAGAAAATTAATTAAAAAAATTAAAAATCATAAATTTAAATTCATTTCGAATTTTAATTACCCAATTTTATTTTACCCACCATTATCATTTCAAAACCCAATCATAGGATTTAACCATTTCATGATATTTTCATTCATATATAAAATTTATCCAGCTTCCCAATATTATCAAAAAAAATTCATAAAAATGTGTTCTAAATAAAGTAATAAATTTTCATAAATTCTCAAAAAAAATTAATATCACTGGTTTTTTCCCAAAATATCATTCCAATTTCAAATCAATGTCAAATCATCACAAATGAAAGTTTTTTGTCAATAAAATACTCATTTTAATTTCATCATGAAATTAATGTTTTCAATTATATGGTAAAAAATTATGAATCTACATACCTTTAAATCAATTGTTCACAATTAAAAACACCCACAATGGGGATCACTAATGAGTATTGGGGGATCATAATAGATAAAAACAAAAGCTGGATTTATAATCCATTAATAAGATGTTTAGATCCATCAATTACATTTTTATATTTCAAAATCCAACGAGTGGAGAAAGATAAATTAAATGAAACCACAAGAGATGAGAACTACATTAATTTAGAATATTGTACTATATTAATATCAAATTTATCCACTTATAAAATAGATCTATGAAGTGAAAAAAAAATCTTGGGAGCCTCCAGGATCTAAATAAATGTGTTAGTATTGAATTGGGGTGATTATCCACTACAATAGTAGTTTATGGAATTTTTTTAAAAAAATATAATAATTAAAACCCATGAACATGGATTTATAGGATGGTGCCTAAATTTATAAAAATAATGAAAAATTATCATTCCAATATGAGTATTGTAATTGGGGTTAACCTTTTAGATGCATTATTAATATCGCAATGCACCAACCATGTATTCTTAAATATCAATGTTTTGCACAGTTTGAAGTTGATGGCCATATAGATTGTAAAATCCATGAAGACCTTAATATTGATTTAATCAAGACACACAATTTGATGGTCCAAGCAACATATTTTTCCTTAAACATGTGACAACCATGAAAACCCACTTGGAAATCCACAATTTTCAGATAGTTTTCAAATAGTCCTCAAATAAAGACCATACATAAATGATATAAAAATTATTTAAGGATTACCAGAAAGATAGAAACTATTTTTCACATGATCCACTACCCTGATCTCAGACTATAGAAGTAGAATCCAAATAATATAACATAACTAAAAATTGAAATATGGGAACAAGTCCATAAAATATTATTTATTCATAACTAACTTTTCTCTATAACCATTACTCAGATCAATAGTAAATTTCCCCATTTTTAAATTTATATAAAAATTGAATCCAAACACATTGTTTGGGCATAGTACTAACTAGAGGGGGTTTACTCATCTAGATCATTTATTATCTCCATAAATCATTCTACTACTAGATAAATAATGAGACCTCTATATCAAATTCATAAATATAATCTTTTCAAATAATATCCATACATTTTAATTTAACATCATAAAAATAAACATGAAAATATTCTATCATCCATTAAATAAACAATAATACATGAAAAAACTGATATTTGAATCCATCATCATAAACACAACCTCAAAATATTTTACACCATCAGTATGTAGGATAATAAGTGACACTGATGTTTTGAACACTATTACATAAGAACTAACAATATCAAGTTCAACCCATCAAAATGATTCCATAAAACCTTGGGTCATATCCCTCTCAAAAAATGACCATGGACAATATAAAATCCTCATTTTATTACTCTATCACTCAAAACATCCAAAATAATAACATATCTTGAAAGGTTATCATTAATAAACATCATGTTCTCAAGAGAATACTCATTTTTCCTTGAGAACCATCTCAACATCATCAATGGAACTCAGTGACACATGATTTTACACTATTCCAACCAAACCTAATTTCATCAAATAATCCAAACCAAAATAATTATTTCTAAAGTGTACAATACACATACAGTATATAAATTATAATAATTTAAAATGACCAACCTAGAAACCATAAGAAAAAACCTTATTAATCATAAGATATTTCATAAATGAATAACTCATTTTGGTATCTATTTATAAAACATCGATCAATGCTCCATAGACTACCCATATTCCAATTCGTCCAGAATATGAAAACACTCGCGTGTGTCTAAAACAATCCGTCATATTAGATATCTCTCAATGAAAACACTCAATAAAAACATATTCTCACATGAGACATCCAAAGATTTATTGATCCAAAACAATGAGGGGACCTCCCTTACAACATCAACAACTCAAATCATCTAAAAATTTTAATCTATCAAATTAGGGGGACAAAACCCTATTAACCATGCTTGAATAAATAGTATTGTATCATTCGTTGGTCCAAAATCCATTCCTAGGGTGATAAGGGTACCAAGATCTTCCAATATAACACTATTATGGTATACCAATAAGCACATGAGGTGTGCTCTTGAATCAAAAAATATGAGGGGTGGTTTCATTACAAAACTCTTCCATAAGACATGTATAAAAATCATTTCTCAATTAAATCTCAAGATTTCCCTCAAGGGGAACTTAGAAATATGATATTGTATTAGACATTAACATAATTAATAGTTCAATATAGCAATGTTTAACAATAAAATCAATTAACAACAATCTTACCTCATTTTCAAATAATCAATGCATATTTCCACAATCAATGTTTAACAAGAAACCTATGAACATAAATTAATATAAATATAGAAATAATTTATCATAAACTGATTTAATTAACTGTTAAAAAACAGTCAAAAAAGTAAAAATTGAAAAATATATCATTGAGGAACATTTTAATTTTAGAAAAAAAACAGATGTGTCCCGACCCGACCATACTCGTGCTCGAGCCGCAACAACACCAAACTCTCATCCATATGCCAGGGGCTGGAGACCATCACTGAAGGTGCAACAACTCGGGGAGGCATTTTTCTATGTACCTGTACACACACACACAACCCACTCAATGCAATAGTGTAGAGTAAAAAGAAAAATAAAGTCCCAACTGCTATAAATAAACCATAAAGTGAATCAACCTCTAAACAATACAAAGAAAGTGCTAAAGGTAAAATAAAAAGAAAATGGGAAAAGCACGTGCCCAACCAGTAATGTGCCACAACTAGGTAATAGGTAAACAAAATTAAAACAGTATGGAGAATGTCACACCTGGAACCCAACTTCAACCATTGCATGTGGTCCATGCTCCCGAACTCCTAAGCTACTCTGACGTCACGACCAACCTATCTTTCATCTGCAAGGGCACACCAAGTGTGGGAAAATCCCAAGCTTGGGTGAGTGTAAAAATACTCAGTAGGATTCCCCAAAGGCTCGAGGGAGCAACAAAGGAGGTACTGAAGAGGTGATCAGTAGATCGAACAGGGGAAAGTAAAGAAGTACATCCAAGAGTGATGTATAGAGTACAACAAAGAGTCCAGCTCAACCCAACAACAGAAAGGAAGTAAACTCATCCAAACACAAGGAGATAGAAATGGTGAGAATATGAACATCTCTTTGAGACTTTGCTACCTATAGTAGGAGAGTAGACTCATCCAACCACGAGAAGCTAGACATGGAAAGCATGTGGCATACCTTGCGCGTCTTTGCCTCTCTTGGAAAGAGAGTAACCAAAACACAATAAGTGGGTACTGGGTCAAGGTATATATATATATATCCATGTGCTAAAACTAGAAACCCGAAAAAGACTATATGGGGATCTCCATCTCATTGATTAGCCCAAGAAAGTGAGTATCCAAATGTCTCAGAAGTATGCGCCATCGATGCCCAGCATCCCACATGTCTTCCCTGAACTTCAAGTCAGGGGGCTCAAATCACCGCACCTTGAAACTATCCGCTTTGGGCGACACTGACTCACCCTCATGGTTTTAGGTCATGTCTCAAGGACATGTCTCGGTTGGGAAAGCGCCCCTCGTACTCGAGAGTTTTGGGGAATGTAAAACCACACCTCATCACCATCACACAGATGAGGGTTCTACTCCATTTCAAAGCTGCCGCATCACTGAACCGTACAACCTAGGGTCCCAATCTAGTAGTCATGGAGAAAAGACACATACTGGCCTAGAAGAAAGTAATAATTCTGAAAGAGGTTGTTGGGTAACCCGCTGCCCAGTCTCTGAAGGATGGTAAACCCTAAGAGGTCATCGAGTGACCCACTACCCAGTCTCTGCTGGAGGGTAAACCCTAAGAGGTCGTCGGGTTACCCACTGCCCAGTTGCTGCTGGAGGGTAAACCCTAAGTAGTAAATGAGCAACCCACTACCGAGTATCTTCAAGGCGGTAAACCCAAAGATGTCGATTAGCATCCCACTACCCAGTCTCTGCTAGAGGGAAAACCCAAAAAAGTCGATGAGAAACCCACTGCCCAGTCTCTACAGAATGGTAATTATGAAAATGTGGATGAGAAACCCACTGCCTAGGGTAATTTCGAAGATGTGGATGAGAGACCCACTTCCTAGTCTCTGCGGGAGGGTAAACCCAAAGAAGTCACTGAGCAACCCACTGGCCTGTCTCTATTGAACGGTAAACCTGAAGAAGTCGATGAGCAACCCACTGCCCAATATCTGCTGAAGGATAAACCCGGAACTTCTCTGGCCATCACTACTGGGTGGTACAACACTGGCCAATAGAACATTGAGTGGGTATCGCGCAACAACCAAACTTCAGAACAAAACCTGGGGAAACCACTCAACCCCGGTGGTCTAAACATTCGAGAACAGGAGGATCCTCTGCGCCACAAGAGGTCAAAGGTACATAATGCAGAACACGACACGTAAAATGGGCCCACACGACGTGTGTCTCTATGTCATCACCGCACCAAGCGCACAAACGTCATTGGGTACAAACCACAACATGTACCTACATTCATTCCCTTATACTGCCATAGTATACAACATTTCCAGCCCAAAGGCTATCGTGCTTAGGGAACCCAACATCAATGAGAGGGCTGAAAATGTAGTTTCACAATCCTACTTCCTCCATGGCCCTAGCTTGGCTGACCACATCTCTTTATGCATAATCTTCACTCACCCAAGAGTGAACACAATCACAGGCCATGGGTTCCCTACAATCACAACAGTAAGAACCACCACCGTTATACCTATCATGATTCCACATTTAATGAGATCTAGAAATAGACTCCTCACATCCAAATGGATCGTACCGTTGTAATCCTCACATAAAAACATGCGAGATAGACTATCTAATCACCTCTAACGGATATCTGATGTAAAAGACATATCATACTGCTTTATGCTCAAACGACGTCCCGTGGTCTTGAGCCTCGACCCCGAAAACAGTCGGGTGCATCACACCATTTTGATCCCCTTGGGAAAACACGTCAAATATACTGCTCACTTGTGTGAAACGGACATCTGAAGAATAAGATTCATTTCTCCATACCGCACTCGAGCGGTGCATCATGGGACCCACATCTCGGTCCCAAAGCGCAATGATCGGATCACACCAATGCAATCCTCTAAAAAAATTACACAAGATTGACTATCCATTTGTCCAAAACAGACACCCAGTGATGAAGATAGAAATCACCGCCAACCCCCAAAACGACCCTCATGGGGCCCTCATCTTTGTGTAAAATGAAAGAGGGAATATTGCGCCATTGAAATGTCGTCGGAAAAACACCTCGAAATGACTACTCATTTGACCCAAACGGATTTCCAATGAAAATGTTATAAAACGGTGCACATAGCTCAAACGGCGGCCCGTGTGGGCCACACCTCAACTCCGAATTAAGTATACAATATTGGACTCAAAAAGACCATCTCATTGTCAGGACTATGCAGCTACAGACGATGTATTAAACGGACACTTTATGGTGGTTTTATCTAAAAAACCACTCATTAACAATAATAATATTATTATTTCTAGCGTTTTTTATTGAACCGCTCCACGAGTAACCAAAAGATACCCAACGTTGGTCTTAAAAATCTGGTATTGAAAACAGAGGCACAATGCCACTGACGACGCATGATTTGGACGACGCACGAGGAAGTTATGCCGGATTCACCATTTTAATCATTATAAAATAATAATTATTATTAACATCATTTTTCTTTTTTTATTTATTTATTTTTATTTTTTTACTACGGTTGTTTCTCTCTCCATTTAAGGGAGACTCCCCCCCCCCCTTTTCCCCCACAAGTTTCTTTTCTCTATTTTTTTTGTTCGCCTGCTTTTGCAGTTCAGATCCAGCAGAGACTCACTGTTTGCAGGTCTCTTCTTGAAAACCAAGGTCATGCAACCCTGGTGGTCTGGCGACTCCAGCACCGGCTGGCCACCAAGCTGGCCGCTCCTCCGCTGCTCACCCTGAGA